>JAAALK010000288.1:2957799-3557799 GCA_019279435.1 Zizania palustris | reverse complement strand
CCTTGCTCGGGTCCAGGTAACACCCATATCACCTCGTTTATCTTCTTTAGAGATTGAGCAAAAAATATCTGCATCGGTAGATCAGGCCGTTAGCGCTTCGCTAGCCAACCGTTTAGATTCAGCAGTTAGCTCCTAAGTAGAGGTGACACTTAGAAGGTTCGGCTTTACTGAGGTCGTACCATCAGCCCCTATTGCTAGTATACCTCCGGTAAATCATGTGTACAGCAGAACTAACATTAGCACTAGCAAGACCGTTGCGTCTCCGTTCTTAACACCAGTGGCCGAGACTAGTCATTATTCTTACGGCCAAGCTAGCACCGCGTACCACGCACCACTGCCACCTGCACCGGTGCCAGCCCTGCCCACGTTGCCCGCACCACATGCACATGCGCCTGGGCTCGAGCACGTCATACAGATAGCACATAGAGAGGAAGCCCATGGCCGACACGTCGATATCCCGTCGTGTGTCTCACCCCCGCATGAGAGACGTGCGTAGGCAGCAGGCCAGGATGACTTAGAGGAGCAAATCCATGCACTATTTAGAGAATGCACTGGTTTCATGCCTAGGGGTCGGGCTAGGGTTTACTGGAAGCCATATCCCGATCATTTCGATACAATACCCTACCCCCACAGCTATAGAATCCCTGAATTCACTAAGTTCGACGGCGAGGTTAACAAAACCACACTAGAGCATGTTAGTCAATTTTTAGCACGGTGTGGAGAGGCTAGTGGGTCGGATGCTCTAAAACTTAGACTATTTTCTCTCTCACTATCTGGCACCGCTTTCACTTGGTTTTGGCACTCCCACCGATCTCCGTCCAAACATGGGACGAATTAGCACAAAAATTCCATGACTACTTTTATATGGGTGAAATAGAACTTAGGATCTCACACTAGACATTGGTTAGGTAGAAGTCTAACGAGGGCGTATCTGAGTATATCAAGCATTTTAGGGACACTAGAAACCGATGTTTTATTCTGAATATTTCAGAAAGGGATTTGGTGGATCTAGATTTTAGCGGGTTGCGTTATGAGATTAACGAGAGACTAGACAACCAGAACTTCTTAGAGGTTAGCCACGTCTTGTAGCAGGCTCTAGTCTAGGAATGCCGAGCCAAAGATAAAAAGTTTATGGGAAAGTTCCATATTTGCCACTAAAAGTTCACTCAGTTCCAAATATGACACTAGTTGTGTCACTAACATGTGGGCCTAGGACCCACATATCAGTGACACAGCAAATGGCATATATGGAACTGCATAATTTTTCAGTGGCATATTAGGAATAATATCAAAGTTTATTAAGATGTTTAACAAGCCTAGGGCTGAAATCCACGTCATGGAACACTCCGATGAGGAGGAATCAGAAGAGGAGGATTCGGCCGACATGTACGCAGTCGAATGGGTTTGGAACGCTAAGAGTAAACCTATCACTTGCTCCGACTTACGACCGTCTCCCACGAAGAATCGGCCTAGTGAGGTCAAGTACTCATTTGACATAATTAAGTGTGATAAAATATTTGATTTTCTCTTAAAGAACCAGCTTCTCAGGTTGCCTAAAGGCCAACTCATTCCATCTGCCGATGAGTTGAAGAAACATCCATAATGTAAGTGGCATGACTCGCGTTCACATAATACTAATAACTGCAATGTTTTTCGGTGGTAGGTTCAACCGGCCATAGAAGAAGGACGATTGAAAATTGACCACAATCCAAAGATGAAGCTGGACAAAGATCCCTTCCCCGTCAACGCCATCGACCTCAGCGAGAAGAAGGTGTTGATTCGGCCAGAACATGCCCAATTGACTAAAGGGAAGGAAGTAATTATTTGAGAGCCGCGTTACACGCACACTCATACCTAAGAACCCCGAGGTGGGAGTGTGGAAGAAAAACGTTAGCATTCCTTCAGCTAGGGCTCGCAAGAAGCCAAAGAAAAGCTAAGGAAACAGGCCCCTGCGCTAAGAAACTAAGTCAGTCGAAGGGCCCAAGGCATCCGAATGGTGGCTTCGGACTGTAGTGGTCGAGCCCTCCTCATGATGGCTTCAGACCGCAGTGGCCGAACCCTCTGCATGGTGACTTCGAGCCACAGTGGCCTAACACTCCGTACAGTGGCTTCAGACCTCAGTGGTCGAACCCCCCGTACAGTAGCTTCAGACCATAGTGGTCGAACCCCATGCGGAGCGAGTTCGGCCCCTAATAGCCGAACCCCGCACCACTCTAGATGAACCCTTCGACATGAGGCTTCGGCCCACACTGGATGAACGTTCCTCCGTCCTGGCAGGACCCCTCACTGATATGGTCTAAGACACCGTCGACTCTGTTGAACCCCCCTCCAGGTAATGGGTTCGTCTCATAGTGGGCGAAGCCACCGAAGCCGCCAATGCCTCCCCCGTACAACTGGGCGGGGACTCCGTGGGCTTCGTACGTATCACAGCCAAAGTACCCTCCGCAACTTAACGCTATGCCTTGTTTTCCTTCGGAGTATCATGAATGGCAGGGACAAATAGACGCGGCGGAGGGAGGCATCATCCACAGGCTGTCTGTGGTACCTCCGAATCAGCTCGTGACGAGCGAGGTCGAAGAGTACGGGCGCGAAGAGGCAAAGGACAGGGAGTCCAAAGCTATCACAGTCAGAGTAGGGTCTCAGGAGGTCCCAATCCTGAAGGCCCCTTCGCCGAAGTCTGACAGAGGTAAGTCCCCTGCTTCGGCCAAAGCCCACGTCATAGCCTGGTCCGATCGGCCGAACGAGGCTGGTCCGATTGCCGGGGTCCGCAGTGAAGGCTCCTCCGAATAAAGAGTGTGCGAGGCCGAAGTGGGCAGTACCACTTCAGCTAGAGTTAACAAGAACCTGGCAGTAGCACTTGGCACCAAGCCACAACCATCTTGGGCACCTCCAGGCATGTCCAAATCACAAAAGAGGCGTCTACAATGACTACGGGCACAAGAGATGCGCGAGAAGAAGGCCGAGGACGAGCGAGACGCTATTTTTGAAGAAATTCTCCCACAGGCCATAGCCAATGACGAGACAGGTATGGAGAATGAAGTCGGTTGAGATAACCAACCTGGCTCCTAGTCCGAGCGACGACGACGACATGCTCGACGATGATTACTCACCCGTCTTCGAGGGGCCTGTACCCCAGGCAATGGACATTAATGTCGTCATGCTACCCGCCGAGTTTGCCCTACCGCAGGACGAGGCCGAGGTTGCCCAGTTGAACCTCGGCCCACGCAATGCTATCTTTGAGAAACCCGAGGACTCGGCTCACCATCTAAAGCCTCTCTACGTCAGGGGTCACATTGATGGAAAGCTGATTTCCCGGATGCTTGTTGACGGTGGCGCCACTATTAAATTAATGCCTTACTCGCTAATGAAGAAACTTGGCAGGGACGAGGATGATCTGAAGAAGACCAACTTGATGCTCAACGGCTTCAACGGCGAGAGTTCCGAGGCCAAAGGTGTGCTCTCCATGGAGTTGATAGTAGGCAACAAGCCAACAAGACATTGCCAACAACATTCTTCATCGTCGATGTACAAGGTACCTACAGCGTGCTGCTTGGGCATGACTAGATTCACACAAATTGTTGCATTCCTTCTACTCTGCACCAGTGCCTAATTCAATGGGACGGCGATGAAGTAGAAGTCATACCCGCAAACACTTCGGCCTAAGTGGCAATGGCCGATGTGTCAGTTGACGTCATTCACAACAAGGTAGGGTGCCTGTCAGGTAGAGATCTTTTGGATTACGATTTTGTTAGCGTGTCCAGAGGAAGTTTTGTACCAGTGTCTGTAAAGTCGGTTGGTGTAGAACGACTGTTTTTATATTAAGTAGTCATGTCTAGCAAGAGTAATCTGGATTGGCTAAAGTCTCGTGTAGAGCAGTATTGGTCTACTAAAGACGGTATAGCCGAAGCCATCGAGGACTTTAGCGAAGTAGAGAAATTAGGACAAGGTTTTGCGTCGGCCGATCCCTTAGAAGAAGTTTACATAGGCGATGGTAGCGTCCCGAGGCCGACTTTTGTAAACCAACATTTACAACCTGATGAAAAGGCCGAGGTAATAGAGTTGCTTCGGTCGTATGTCGATTGTTTTGCATGGGAGTATAGCGAGATGTTGGGACTAAGCCGCGAGCTCATAGAGCATCGGCTACCTATCAAGTCCAGGTTTAGGCTTTATAAACAACCTCCTCATCGCTTTAACTCTGCCGTCTATGACCGAGTTAAAGAAGAAGTGGAGCGACTGCTCAAAGCTGAATTTATTAGGCCATGCAGGTATGCAGAATGGGCCACTAACATTGTGCTTGTAGAGAAGAAAGTGAGCGGCAAGATACGAGTATGTATTGATTTCAGGGATCTGAATAAGGCCACTCCGAAGGACGAGTATCCGATGCCGATAGCCGACATGCTAATCAACGATGCTTTAGGACACAAGGTACTAAGTTTTCTTGATGGCAATGTTGGTTACAATCAAATCTTTATGGACGAAGAGTACATCTGCAAGACAGCCTTTTGATGCCCTGGTTTTGTCGGTTTATTCGAGTGGGTCTTTATAACTTTTGGTTTGATGAATGCTGGCACCACATATCAGCGTGCTATGAACTTGATCTTTCATGACTTGCTAGGAGTTATGTTAGAAGTTTACATTGATGATGTTGTAGTCAAATCGGACGCTATGGGAAACTATTTAGCCGATTTGAAAGTTGCTTTTGATAGGATGCGACAGTATGATTTAAAAATGAACCGACTCAAATTTGCTTTTGGCGTGTCAGCAGGTAAGTTCTTAGGTTTCATGATTCATGAAAGAGGCATAGAGATTGATCCTAAGAGGCTTGAGAAAATAAGAAATGTTATGGCGCCGACATGCAAAAAAGATGTGCAAAAGTTGCTAGGCAAGATGAATTATTTGTATCGCTTTATATCTAACTTGTCTAGCAAGATTGATGCCTTTGTCCCCATACTCCGGCTAAAGAACGAGGCTGAGTTCACCTGGGGGGCAATCCAGCAAAGCGCCTTTGAGAAAATCAAGGAATGCTTGTCATCACCACCCGTGGTGAGAGCACCCAAAGCCAAGATTCTGTTTCGGCTATACATCGCTGCTGAAGATAGCGTGATCGGGGTCGTGCTAACCCAGAAGGTAGAAGGAAAAGAGCGCATCATCACATTCTTGAGCCGTCGCCTACTAGACACCGAGACCAGGTACGTGTTTGTGGAATGTTTATGTTTATCACTTTACTACGCGTGTACCAAATTGTGCCACTATCTTCTCCCTACTACATGTGTTGTCGTTTGCCAAACCAATGTTATAAAACACATGTTACAAAAGCTGATTCTAAGTGGAAGAATCGGAAAGTGGGTTTATGCTTTGATTGAATATAATTTGGCCTATGAATCCCTAAGAGCTATGAAAGTCCAGATCGTAGCCAACTTTATAGTTGATCACCACATAGATGTCAGTTGGAGCGACAATGTTGCTTTCATTGAGATAATGTCGTGGAAACTTTACTTTGATGGTTCAGCTTGCAAAAATGGTCAAGGTATTGGAGTGGTTCTCATATCACCTAGCGGGGTGCACTTTGAAACCTCGGCTCGTTTAGAGTTTCCTTCTACTAATAACCAAGCTGAATACGTGGCTTTACTACTAGAGCTTGAATTGTTGGAATCCATGGGTGTTAAGTATGTTCATGCACAAGGTGATTCCCTGTTAGTGGTGCAACAAGTGGCTAAGAGTGCTCAATGTGTTAATGGCTTGCTAAACAACTACTTGGATAAGTGCCAGGACATAGTTGCAACTTTTGATGACTTCAAAATGTCTCATGTGTCAAGAGAGGCCAATTCAGCTGCAAATGATTTGGCTCAGCAAGCATCTGGTTACCAAGTCAGGAGAGGAATATTTTCTGTACGGGAGAAGCCGATGTTTGGTCTCACTACCGAAGCCAGTAACTTCGGACAGGCGCACCCTTCAAGTCGGACCCCTCCGACTGCCGGAGACTACCGTGCGCCAAGGTCCCGAGGCCGGAGTACTCCGCCCACCAAAGGGTCTGGCACGCCGGAGCCCATGAGCCGGAGTCCTCGGGACAGTGAGGTCTTCCGGGAGCCTGGACCCTCCGACAAGAGGCTTCGGCCTGATGCGCTCTACACAGCCAGTCTAGCCAGGCTTCGGCAGAAGCAAGAAAGGCTCAGGGGACACCCCAAAATCAGTAGCCTAGATATTTTTTTAGGGAGTGAGCTAGCGAAACCCTCAGAAGTCCATAAGGGCGATTGGAGAACTCCAATCGTCTAGTATTTGAGAGACCATAGCCAAAGGGTTGATCGGAAAGTTCGGCGACAAGTGTTTAAATTTGTGTTGTTAGACGACACACTGTATCGCTGAACCATTGATGGAGTATTGTTAAAGTGTCTAGACCATGAACGATCCTAGGTGGCCACGGGAGAAGTCCATGAAGGACTTTGTGGCACTCATCAGTCGGCCCAAAAAATGAGTTGGATGCTCAAAAGAGCGGGGTTTTACTAGTCGACTATGATTGAGGATTGTTTTAAGTATTAGAGAGGGTGTGAAGCATGTAAAAAGTTTGGCAATATTCAATTAGCTCCTGCTTCATTACATAACCCTATTGTCAAGCCATGGCCGTTCCGAGGTTGGGGTTTAGACTTCATCGGCCAAATTCACCCTCCTTCCTCAAAAAGACATCGGTTCGTGTTGATGGCGACGGATTACTTCACTAAGTGGAACGAGGCCGTACCTCTCAAGAACATGACTCACACCGAGGTACTTGACTTTATCTTGAAGCACATCATACATAGATTTGGTGTTCCTCAAACTCTCACTACAGATCAAGGTAGTTCATTTGTTTCTATAGAAGTGAGGGACTTTGCCAAATATTATGGTATTAAGTTGATAGAATCTTCGCCCTATTATGCTCAGGCCAATGGTCAGGCCGAGTCTAGTAATAAAACCATGATTAATCTCATTAAGAAGAAAATTGAAGAGTTCCCTAAAATGTGACATGAAGTGCTCTCCTAGGCGCTATGGGCTTGTAGAATTGCAAAGCACGATGCTACCAAAGTTAGTCCATATGAGTTGGTATATGGACAAGAAGTCGTTCTACCTGTAGAAGTAGATCTTGGCTCTCTAAGAGTGTTAAAGCAAGATGACTGATCGGTCAACGAGTATGAAACTTTTTTGAAAGACAATCTAGAAGAAGTGACCGATAAGAGATTGATGGCTTTAGAAGCCATAGAAATAGACAATAGGAGAGTAGTTAAAGCCTACAATAAGAAGGTTAAACCAAAATCATTTCAAATAGGTGACTTGGTTTGGAAGACGATTTTATCCTTAGGCACTAAGAGTCCCAAATTTGGTAAATGGTCGCCTAGTTGGGAAGGCCCTTTCAAAATAGCTGAAATCACTCCTGGCAATGCATATGTGTTAGAATCTCTACAGGAAGAGTGGTTTCGAAGAGCTTTGAATGGTAGATACTTGAAAAAGTATTTTCCAAGTGTGTGGCAAACAACTTAAAAGATGTCAAAAGGTTGATATGGAAGGTATCGTCTTTAGCCCGTTGTGCTTTTAGTTCACTTAGTTCACTAAAAGGCAGGGGGCATGTGTTGATAGCAAAAAATGGCATTAATGGTTAAGATTGACAAAATATCAATTTTGGTAATTTGGGCCAAAAATGCACATGTCTCGGGTTAGGCCAAGGCCCTATAGGGCCGAAGGACCACTAGGCTACGGGCTTCGAAAGCTTCCAGCCAGCCCACAGCCTTCGTCCCGAAGGCCTTCGGAGGCCCACTTCGCCGAAGCTTCGGCTCAAGGAGCAGGCTTTGGCGGGCCTGGCTGAAGGCCCACTTCGCGCAAGAGTTAGAGATTGAGTATGATTTTTGACTAAGTCTTTTACGCGTGATCAAATAGAATTCTACCAGATTAGGCTTAGAGATTAGAAGTCTAGCCCCTACAAATATAGGGGTAAGGCCGGTTCAGAGCCCCCCAACACAAATCAACCACAAAGCCCTAGCTTTGAATCGTATTTTACTTTATCTTTACTTTTCTGTACTCTTCGTGGGTTTGCTTGGAAGCCCTCCGATGGCCACTTCGGAATAGTGGTAATTCTTATTACTTCGCTTGTGAAGTATCCGTTAATCTACGTAATAGATTGCTATCACCTTGTTACTTCGCCTGTGAAGTATTCCGTTAATATACGTAATAGATTGCTATCGCCTTGTTACTTCGCCTGTGAAGTATCTGCTAATCTGCGTAACAGATTGCTACCTTCGCCACTAGTGCAACACTTAGAAGAATTCGGTCCTCGGGCCGAATTGGTACTTCGAATCTACTCTGTTGCAGGTTTCCACGTTCGGACCTACTTCGCCGGAGGTGTCAAGAGCTAAGAGATCGGTTTCGGAGGTTGCCAGAACACCCTTCGGCGGGACTACCACTTCGACCGCCCGTACCGGACCGTCATACTATTGTCGGTTAGACCAAGTCCCACATCCCGACACGCCCCGCAATAGGCTTCATCACGACAGGCTTCGCCACGCTCGCACCCCACGTATGACGAAGTTACGCACATGTGTTGCGCCTAAGTCATTATTTTGTGTCTTACTGTATCGGAGACTTCGCACCGAACCCCGCTGTTCGGAGGTGATTGTCGCCTCCAGATCTGTTCGGAGTTCATTTTCCGCCAGATCGGTCCGAATGCCGAAGGTACCCTTCGGTGACACCCTTCGCACTACACTTCGAATCAGTCAGGCTTCGCTCGGTTTGCTAATTTGTTCTGTTTAATACATTTCTTTTAGCTAATTGGATTATTTTGTGTGATCTGATTACCTGGCGACTCCACCCCCCTTACCACGGCTAAGGGTAGTTGGAACACGACGTTAGTATTGTGTTACGCTTAGGCCTGTCCCTAAGTATCTGCATACTTTTGGATCATCGAACTGACCCAAGTGCGAGGGCACATTTTTGTGTCAACATTAGGTTTCCCTGTACACGTGTGGGCGTGGAAAAAATATATCCCTTAACTTTTGTCGGCCAGCATTAAAGCCGACGAAAGTTAAGAGATATATTTCGGGCAGGGGTGGATCTCCTTTAACTTCAGTGGGCCACAATCAAAAGCCAACGAAAATTTCCTATTTTCTTTTAGTGAATGTACTTGCTAAATGTGACTTTTTATCAATTTATATACATGCAAAGAAAATAAAAATAATTAAACAAGCTCAACACTCAATGGAATAACAAGTCTGGTTGGTTTGGTAGATGTAGCAAGTGTGTAGAGAAGAATAGGGAACCCCATAAAATAACAAGTCAAGTAGCAAATACAATAAAGATGTTTTTTGGACCATATTTGCTATTTGGAGAATAGCAAGTGTGATAGCAAGTACGATGGAGATGCTCTAACAAACTATATTTACCATTTTTGTAAGAATTAGATAAATTGGACTAAATAAATTCATACAATACATATATATGCAGTAAACAGTAAAAAATATTGTCGATACTGTACTTTCAATTGGTGTTTCGGAAGTTGGGTTATTTTCGTTGCATGAACAAGCATGTGTCGTAGTGATCCTGTCATCGATATATATCTTGGCTCTCACACAGCCTCACTGCAGTCTGTTTATTGCAAAATATGTCCTTGCAAGATTATATATTCCTTAATTGTATGCCACATGATTAATTATGTGAAAACGATCCAACCACAGATTTACATCTAAAAAAAACATCATTCGATATGATATGGTACAATTTGAGTTCAAACGGATACATGTGTACTTATATTCAGAATCTAAATAAACACTCAATCTCTGAAGGGCAATAATGTAGTCATTTCTCGGTGAGCACAAAAAAGTCACACTACCACAAAACAATATTCAGTGACATATAGCACTAATATAACTTTAATGACAGGCCATTAAAGATCACATTTTTGTGACGGGTTTTAATTATGTATACGTACATCAGTAGTGAGCGACTATGCATTGGTGAATCCTAATCTAGTCTTTAGTGATAGGCATATAGGATGCACATCACTAAAGATCTACCTTTAGTGATATGCCTCCTATAAGTCTGACACAAAATACCGATACATTTAGATTTTTAAAATTTTAAATTATGTTGGATGGAGATATATTCTATATCAAAATTGTAGATCTCAATTAAATCTACAATTGTGTGGTTAATAATTTGTTTCTTTTAAAGTCATATATAGTATAAAATATATATTATAAGTTTTAGAGAGGTAAAGTCAAAAGAATAGTATATGCTATTTCATCAAAAACTACTTTGAAATGAGATGATAAGAAAGCGATGTGTGAAGGTAGATGTAAACAGATCAATTAATTACAACATATAATTTTATTTGGCATGACTGATGCCATGAATTAAGAGATCGACCAGATGAACACTCCTTTCTGTAACCTCTAGTTTAGGAGAAATTAACATCTCCTATCATGACCTTGAAATTAACCCAAAAACTAATCAACTAATGGATCACAGTGTCCAAATTAACTGGAGTGATTTATGGATGAAGCAAAGAATGAGAAACACAACAACATAATATCTGTTGGTTCCTCCCCCTGCAAATGCAAACATGTCCCTACATATATACTTTGTGAAAATGCAACATATATAGTTATACCTTGCACCAGATATATACTAGTAGGGTGTGTGGAATTAACTAATAAGTGTACTAATGATGCATGCTTTTGCAGTAATTATGTACCATGTATGACTTGATCAGTTCTCATCAACAGAAACCCTATATAGTTTAGCTCTAGCAAGGCCAGCCATGGAAAGGCAACCTGCAAACTACAAGGCCTTGGTCTTGTAGTGGTGATAGTACGTGATGTCCTGGAGCTTCTTCCACGACTCCTCCCGCTGCATCTTGAGCTGCTTGTAGAAGTTGCCGATGAACGCCTCCGCCTTGGTGAACAGCTCCTGCTTGCTCATCTGCTCGCCGCCGGCAGCGGCGTCCTTCCACTCGTCCTGATCTTCCCCGTAGACCGTCGCGTCGACCGCGTCACCGTCACCGCCCCCGATGAAGAAGATGCTCGCCCTCGACGGGCACCTCTTCATCTTCTTCGACTTCGACGTCTTCTTCTTCGCCGCCTTAACGCCGACGCCGTTCGCGAGGCTTGCTGCTGCCTGCATGGCCTCTAACGCCGACGCCTTTGGAGCCAAGCTGTAGGGTGAAGCCCCCGTGGTTGTTGCAGCTCTACCACTACTGACAAGGTGAGCTTTGGTCGCAGCGGAAACCTCTCCCGGTTTGCCGCTGAGGCTCGTCGCCGTCGTCGTCGCAGCTGACGACGACGACGTCGACGCCGGCGCCGGCAGAGGCCTCGCATGCTTGTCATCTCGCGGGCCGGAGATGGCGGCGAGGAAGCCGGCCTCGACGCTGAGGGCAACAACGAGGGCGTTGAAGAGCAGATAGAGGTAGGGTGGTCTCAGTGACGAAGGCACCATGGGAGCAAGGAGGAAGAGGAGGAGGAAAGACGCAATCTTGGCTACCCGCGCCATTGACGACGGAAACCTCTTCTTCTCCATCACCATCACTACCAGTAGTGCAACTAGCTAGCTAGCTATACCCTTGGAGGCTTGGAGCGTAGGAGAGGGGAGTAGTGGTGGCACCTATTGCCGTCCATATATACACGTAGCGTGGGGTACTGTGCCGCGTGTGCGCTCTAGTGGAGCTCGCGCTTTTTCTCTCCTCCTTTTCTTCGTCTTCTTTTTTTCTTCGTCTTCTTTTTTTGGAATCAAAAGCAAGGCAAATAGATAAGATTGCGTATGTGCGTATGCGAGGGCCGGGAGAGATATCGATCGGTGATCGATCGGGATGACGACGCAGTACGAGAGAACAAATTAAACAAACAAACAAATAATGCCCTAGCTTGCGTTTCCGGGAGAACAAATTAAACAAACAAACAAACTAACTAACTAACTAACTATTTGATAGACTAATGAACTAACCATTACTATTAGTTGATGGGATTGAAACATGACCTAAGACAGTTAAGTTGTTGTAGTAACTGGCCATTTAGATCATATCAACAATAGGTGCATGTAATATATCATGCCTGATAACCATTAAACTAAGTACTCGTTTGGTTCTTTAGTCTAAAAATTTAGTCATCGGATGTTTGAATATTATTTTAGAGTATTAAATATAGACTGTTTATAAAACTCGTTTATAATCGGTGGATTATTCACGAGACGAATCTAATGAGCCTAATTATGCCATGATTTGACAATGTGATGCTACATTAAACATTTGCTAGTCATGGATTAATTAGGCTTAATAAATTTGTCTCGCGAATAATCATTTGATTATATAATTATTTTTATAATTAGTTCACGTTTAATCTTTTAAATTGATATACAAACATCCCACGTGACACGGACTAAACTTTAGTTCATATTAGTTCATAGAACCAAACGCCTTTTAAGAGCATCTCCAAGAGATTACCTATATAGCTACTTAAATTTGAATTTAGGTATTATGTGAAAAATGAAGCTCTAAGAGTTCCCCTAAATGAGTCCTTTTCCTAATCCATTCCCTAAATCATCATTTATCTCTCTCAAATATAGGATTAATTTGGTAAGTCTCTATTTCCATTTGCACATATTTTTCTCTTGTATGTATATTATTTTTTCCCGTACGTGTTGTCATTATAGGTTGGACAATACATATATTTGAATGTATCATAGTTTTACTCAAAATTATTATATATTATAGACCATATTTGTAGAATTTAAAAAATAAGGATCAAAATTATAGGGGAATTGTTGTAGATTAATTAATTTTTAGGATGAGATATAGTTTAGGATGATCTCTATATGTAATTTAGGGAATAAAATTTAGTACATCTCCTGGAAATGCTATAAGACGATAGTTGCCGTAGTAACTAACGGGCTATACTACGACTATATATATATATATATATACAAATGCTGTTCTACACCATGGGTGTAGAATGCTATTCTACACCGACGTGGAATGGAGGGGGTTGGGATTGAGTGGGGTGTGGGAGAACGGGATGATCGGTGTAGAATAGCATTCTACACCCATAGTGTAGAATAGCGTTCCCGTATATATATATATATATATATATATATATATATATATATATATATATATATATATATGTCACCATTAGGCCACTGCTGATAGCCGATGTTGTAACGGTTCAGGAAACCGTGATGTGGAGTTGTGGGGCATGGTCGGTGAGCATATTCCGGTACGTCGCTCTCGCGAGCTGCCGGCGGGCGTTCCTCGCCGTTGTATGTGGGGAGCTGAGAGACGAAGACGAGATCGATCTTGACGGGGATTATTCCATTTCTGCTTTACTTTTGCTTTTACGCCGTGCATGCATGCATGCAATGACCGGCGGCTAGCAAGCGAGCTCTAGCTCCAACTTGCTGCATGCATGCATGCATGCTGCTGTGGTGCAGTGCGAATATGCATCCATCGCCTAAAGAAAAACACACATCGATCTTTTTTCTGCGGCGGTGCATCGGCATGATACGAAATGAAAGCATGCATGCCGAACAAGTAGCTAGGGTTGTTTCGTTGAAAAACAACGAGCTTTTTCAGATGTTGGGGTACGTTTGTCTAGTCATCACTTGTGTGAAAGTATCTTCCTCGATTCGATCAAATTTCCTCCGTTTCAACTTAACGGTCACTACTCTGCCACTACATGCAATTAAGAGATGTGCGATGACCGCGCCATGTACGTACGTAGTACGTGTAGTCGTGAGTCCTGACCCCCATTGAATTTGCGTGGGAATCCAACCATCTTTGTTGCTTGTAAGGGTGCGTTTGATTCTATTTTTCAAATCTGTTTCTGCTACGAAAAAGCAGAAGTTAAACCAAACGGGTTTACCAAAACTGATTCTGTTAGGAAAAAAACAGCTTTTTTCTAGTATAAATTTGGAAGCAGCCTGGACCTTGCTTTTCTGCTTTTGCTTTTCTGCTTTTTTATTTTTAGTTCAGATTAAAAAGCATGAATTCAAGGTGTCTTAATTGATTTAACATTATTATGGTTTGTATTGCTTTGCACAATTTCATGAGATAATATGTGGTTGTCGGTTACTTTATAAAATAAACTATGCATTTTTTTATTTATCTAATATATTTTTTAGTTATTCAGTTGCATCAATGTTGAGTGTTTCCTATTTATATATATGTATAGAATATTATAATGATGAAAATTACGTAAGTTATAAAAAACAGTCAGCTCACAACAATTTTTTCACAGCATCTTCAATCAAATAATTTTTAGCTTTTTCACAGCAAGCAGCTCACAGCAGCTTTTTCACAGCTCACAGCAGAACCAAACGCACACTAAGAGCAACTTAACCCATGCATATATGGGAGTGTAGTCTGTGTAGATCTCGTTAACAAACCGTCTTTTATTACCGTCGTCCCGAATATAATCCCTATTTTTCTTCCCGAATATAATCCCTATTTTTCTTCGAGGTAGTCAGCTTTAGGTTGTGTCATACGATGCCGTATTGCAGTCTTAAACAGGAACGTGTAGAGTAGCATCCATATATGCATTGCCTGCACATTTTTTATCGTAAGATGATCTCATAAAAAACTAATAGTTTTACAGTTAAAAAATATTCTCTCTCCAAGTAGTCAGCTCTAGTTGTCGCCGACAAATATAATCTTAAGGGGTGTTTGGTTCTATAGACTAAAATTTAGTCCGTGTCACATCGGATGTTTGGACATCAAATTAAAAGACTACAAATAAATTAATTATAAAAACAATTGTAGAATCAGAGGATAATTCGCGAGACAAATTTATTAAACCTAATTAATCCATGATTAGCAAATATTTATTGTAGCATCACATTGCAAAATCATAACGTAATTAGGCTCATTAAATTCGTCTCGTAAATAATCCACCGATTATGAATGGATTTTGTAAATAGTCTATATTTAATACTGTAAAATAGTATCTAAACATTTGATGTGACAGGGACTAAAATTTAGTCCCTCAAACCAAACACGCCCTTAAATAACGACATATATATCATCCATTAGGCCGTGCTAGGAGTGGGCATTCAGTTTGGGTATTCGGTTTGTTTAGTATAATTGGTTTGGTTTATAAAAGGAGAATTTTACGATCACTACCGGAAACAACGAGTTTGCCGAGTGCCCTAGAGTTTGCCGAGTGCAATATCTCGGGCACTCGGCAAAGATGTGTTTGCCGAGTGTTTTTTAAAAAACACTCGGCAAACAAAAAACACTCGGTAAATTAAATGTTTGCCGAGTGTTTTTTAAAAATACACTCGGCAAAGCCTCGACCCGGCCGAGCCGCCTCGCCCGCGCCGGCCCGGCCGCGTTGCCCCGCCGAGCCGCCTCGCCCGCGCCGCCCCGGCCTCGACGCCCCGCCTGCGCCGACCACGCGACGCCCCGCCCGCGCCCCGACCCGCGACGCCCCGCCCGGCCCGCCCGCCCCGCCCTCGGTCGCACGACGCCCCGCCCTCGGCCGCGCGACGCCCCGCCCCGGCCACGCGCCGGCCCGCCCCGTCCGCGCCGGTCGCGCCACCCCCGCCGGCCGTGCATTCAGTTTTTTTTTTATTTTATGTTTTTATGTTTGCCGAGTGCCACATTTTGACACTCGGCAAACCTCTGTCACGGCCGTTTTTCCCGTCAAGTGTTCGCCACATTTGCCGTGTGTATTGCGTGGCACTCGGTGAAGTGTTCGCCGAGTGCCCCCAAAAAAGCACTCGGCGAACCCCTCTTTGCCGATGATGTGTTTGCCGAGAGGTGTTTGCCGAGTGCAACACTCGGCGAAGCGTTTGCCGAGCGCAAACAAAGCTTCGCCGAGTGCCTTTGGCACTCGGCAAACAATACGTTTCCCGTAGTGGATGTCCCCAAATTCTATGGACCATTCAATCTATATGATCTAACGGCTCAAATTTAATATTGATGATCTATTACCTCCTAGAGGTAATTGGTCATATGACATCTTTTAATATTTATGGGCCCGTATACATGTAACAATTAATTATTTTCTTCGTATGTTAGCGGATTAATTGTTGCATGTACTAAAAAATGATATAATAAATAAATTTTACATGCTAGTGACAAACATGCAATTTACTTTCAATAATTGAGTCGATTAGCCAATTTTATTTTAAATTAAATTTTTTAAAACATATTTAATCGATGGTCTAGATTCGTTTTAACTATTACCTTGTAGGAAGGTAACGAGGGCATCGTAAATGAACCCTTATAAAAATTATGTGTGCTTTTATAGTTTTGTTCAGTTCAGTTTAGTTTTTGTTAATGTTTTTCCACCCCTACCATCCATGTATTGTCGTTTCGTAAGACCACTCCTCTCATGAGGCTATCTAAGTATGTGATTGTGTTAGGTATAAGAGGTTTACGTGTTCTTAATTCTATGGTTATCTCTAGAACTATGAGATAGAATCTTTAGATAGGTTCGAGACTCCTAGAAATAGTAACACTAATTCTGTGTGTAGGAATATGTGCTAGAGAGCCTAAAAGCAAAGGTTGTGTGCGTATGAGTATGTGCTTGAGTGTGAGCGTAGCCTGTAAGAGGTACCCCGTACCCTTTATATATCCAAAGGATCGGGGGTTATCGTTTATGTTTTAACTGTTCCATTAATCCACTTTACAATGGTTAAATCACCGAGGATCGTGGACTGGTAATGACAATTTTATTCATTATCTTAATTGGTATTCAAGATTAACGATTACATCTTTTATTGTCATGGATGGCGTGGACCGATTGTTGCCTTCGTCTTCTAAGACATTGTAGTCGGGACATTTTACCGAGTACTAAACTCAGGGCTTCTAACTGCTTCGTTGTTGAATGTAGATCGAACCTCCTCTAAGATCATATTTAATGTCTTGTCTCCAGACCTCTTATTCTGTCCGATCACCTTAAAGACACTCGTTGGTGCCCGAGGTCATTCCCATAACATGTATGTATTGAATGCCCATATTCCCTCCTCGGGTGATCTCATAATTAAAGTTATCAAATAGTTGTACAATTGAAATATGTTTTTTATTCAAGGTATGTACTTCATCCGTTTAAAATGTAGTAACATTTAGGTTTGAAAATATGTATTAAGGAGATATGAAAAAAATCACAATGCTATTCTCGAGCAGATGAGTGTAGACACAAAAATAAATAGGTGGTGGAGTAATAAGTAATTAAGTCTAAGGTTCATTTGGATCCCGGATATCGAAAGAATTGGAATTCATTTCAAAATCCATAAACATTAAATTGTGTGGAATTTAATTGAAATCCAATATTTATGTTTGGGTATATTCAATAGAATTGAAATATGAGAACTAATTCCAAAACCTATTTAGTTGATCAAACAATATAATCAATTCCATTAATACAAAAAATATTAGCTATAAAAATAAGCTTGACGAAGGAATGTATAGTACAATGATCAATTTTGATAAATATAAGAATTCTAGTCAATTCTTTTTTTTTGAATATGAATTGGACAGAACTGTGAATTCCTGATTGAATTCTAGTTCAGATTTGATAATTCCAATTTCATAGTGACCCAAATAGCCCACCTCATAGAGTACGATGCTTTGGAAATAAATACACATACTTTTTTACTACTACTATGTCTCTATATTTGAGATATATTTTAAGCTATAAAATATATCATATTTTAGATATTGGTAGTAGTCAACTATCTCTTAAAGATAAAGAAATCAAATTGACGTGCAATAAAAATGTGTTTTTTTCCTCGACTTGACGTACTCATAGACAAGCAAGTAGGACATATATAGCATCCATGTATCCACTGCATGCTCAGGTGATCCTGTAGATAAACCGAACAGATGTGTACAGTGGTCGCGTCACATCCAAACAAAAGCCAGGAGGTATCTTTGAGAATTCGGATCGAATTAGCTAGGCTAGGCTGACCTGATCTTTATTTATACTTTCTGCCGCGACGAGTGTCTTTTTATCCTCTTATCCATCCATCCAAAGACGAGTGCGTATGAACATGCACGGGCGGTTTATTCTTCCCCTGAATTTTCACGCTACGCCTTTTCAAAGATCCTTCTCCCTAGTTTACACTACGTACTACTCTCTTAATTAGTTACTGTTTCTAGCTGCTACCACGATGGATCAGCTAGCATATCTTTAAATCAATCGAACAATGTATTTCGATATACATAATTTAGGTAGGATTGGTTTGGTTGAGCCGAAGAATTAAAAAAAAAACTGTTCGTGAGCTATAAAAATATTGTTGTAAGCCGTCTATAACTCTCTCTCTATATATATATATATATATACATAAATGTTATCCTCCACCACGGGTGTAGAATAGCTATTCTACCGAAAAATCTACTACTAAGAAAAAAAATAGTACTTAATTCCTATTCTACTGAGAAAATCAACTATTGGAAGTAGTCGGTGCAGAATAGCTATTCTACACACGTGGTGTAGAATAGCGTTCTCATATATATATATATATATATATATATATATACACACACACGTAAATACTATCCAACACCACATGTAGAATAGCTATTCTACTGAAAAAAAGTAGTCCTCAATTGCTATTTTACTGAAAAAATCTACTACTAAAATTACTAAAAGTAGTACTCCCGTGGTCGGTGTAGAATAGCTATTCTACACACGTGGTGTATAATAGTTATTCTACACCGATCACTTTCAGTAGTAGATTTCCTCGGTAGAATAACAATTGAGCACTACTTTTTTATCAGTAGTAGATTTCTCGGTAGAATAGTTATTCTACTGATAAAAAATTAGTATTCAATCGTTATTCTACTGAAAAAATCTACCACTAAAAGTAATCGGTGTAGAATTGCTATTCTACACACGTGTTGTAGAATAACGCTCCCGTGTGTGTATATATATATATAACTATTTGGTTGAAATAGATGCCGATATATGATATACAGTGCGATTTTACGAAACTTTAACGAATTAAACGATAATTTTATATCTTAATTAACAGTAAATATAAATATAATAGGATCATGCGGATTGACGAAAGAATCGCACAACATTTTGTACTGATAAAAAATTATTAGTTAAAAAGTTGTTTTATTATCTATTATTCGATTCAACATTTAAATTTCTACCTGAGAAAATGGTTGAAAATTTGGACGAAACACACCCACCGTAAATAATAAATAGGTTTATATATTGCCAAGAAAAAGAAGAATGAATAAGATATCGAAAAGATCTCACGCATATTCCATTGCTTTAGGAGAAGGGATAAAAAGCTGAGCTTAAGCATGTTGGGGGGAGGGGAAAAAGCGATCCGGAGAAGGTTCCTCCGAGGGCGCAGTGCTTCCATTTTCCTGTAGGAAAAATAATAATATTCACGTAAGATTTTATGTCGATAATATAATATCCATAACATCAAAACTCTCAAAAAAAAACCGATAAAAACAACTTTAGACGATATGGTGTTCCAAAATCAGATTCTAAAGCTGCTGCACGTTCCGCGGTGGCCGGCCGTCGGGGTCGGGGAGAACGTGGGAATATACGGCCACACGGGGCATGTCACCCCGGCCTTGTCTGCATGCCCGCTTGCTCGATCTTATCTTTTCGCTCGCTGATGAGATACGCAGCGAAAGATGGAATGGTAAAGGGGACGACACGACGGACGGAGAGGAGGGGGAATAATGCCTACTCGTGCAGGGGAGACCCAGCGATGCATTATATTCGCCAAAATATTTTATTAGAGGGATGCATTATTATTACTAGTAGTGAGCCCGTGCTACGCAATGGTGAAAATCAAAAAAACAAAAATCAAAAAAACAATAAATGTGTTGGACTTGAAAAAAATCAGTCAATTAAATAAACTTCAAAAATATTCTATTTCAAAAAGCCAAGATTCTCATTTATTTTGGTTTGAGTTACAAATAGAAAACCTGAATGAAAATATAAAGAGATTGGCATGACGGAGAAACTTAATTAAATTTAATTGTAATCATTTAAAAAGTGCTCATTCAAGCTATCACGACCAACAAACTCATTAAAAATATGAGCATAACCAGAGTATTCATCTGTATAAGTATTAGCAAGAATAGAAACACATGAAGAGTACAAAGGTAGCAAACAAGGCATGGAAATGTCACTGAAAATTATAATTGTTGCCTTAACATTTGGAACTGTGACAAATGGACACGGTTAACCACTTTCGGTAGACCACTTTTTGAATAATTAGAAGGTTAAACATGAAGCAAGTGTCATATCTATCAGGTTCATTCTAGTAACAAAAAATGCTGACATCGCTCCATCGATAATATCCAATATGACTTGATGCACATGCCTAGATAAGAATTGACCCTGTCTAGAGATGATTACAAATTTCATATCAAAGTAAAATTGTAGACAAAGGATTAAAAATGAAAATCACAGTTGATAACATGAAATAAGAAGAGAAGGAAAAGAACTTACTTGTTGAAGGCCGAAGAGACCCACAGGCTCTGGTCCCTATTCAATCTCTTTCCAGTAGACTTGCTCTTCTAAGAGCTATAGTATGACAGTGTCTTCCTAGAACAATGAAGCACATCTCATTCTTATTGCAAAACGGTTCCTGTTAGTTGCATCTTCAATGATCCCCAACTTAACTGATTTTCCAAACTCTTTCCAGAATTTGGCGCATGGGCCGTTCTTTTCCTCCATTACTTCCTTTTCATCATTTGGTTACATAACATTATTTATGACATTTACATCACAGTATGTGACCTGTGATCCACAACAAAACCGGTTGTTGTTGTACTCATCGGGATCTTCCTTAGTAAGTCATAATGTCAAGAGCTTTGCAGATTAGTTTCTTCTTGATAGTCTTCAGATTGCTATGTTGTTGTAGCATTTCTAGTGACACATTGAGCGGGAGTATGTCCGAGTCCACAATTCTCTATAGAGAATACACATTTAAGTTTAGCATGCATGAGTAAATGCATGGAATAGTTTGTCATTCACCTTACCCGTAGAAAAAATTCAATACAAATTTAGCAAGATAAAACTGGAACATATATAAAATACAACAATTTATGATGAGTCTATGCTAAATCTTAATCACTTCAGAACATTTTCAACCTATACCCAAAAGGAAATAATGGGCTATAGCTAGCATCTCTAGCATCTACACGCAATTGATCAGTAGACCTAAACCATATCACAAGCAATGTACCGATGAAATCATGATTCTCCAAAGAGGCAATTAGTGATGCCCATATCTTCAGAAAACTGTTATACGTTGTCGAAATGAAACATTAATATTCTGATGGAATTAAATGCCATCAACCTACAAAAAAGAAATGCATTGTATTCCTCAGGAGTAGATGGAAGTGGGAGTAGCTTGTACTGCCCACTCGCTCTCAAGAGTCTCAAAGTTCCTCAGCTTCCTATAGAGACATGTCAAAAGTGTTTTAGTAAGAATCAAACGGGGCTTTTGAAATGAGTTGGAAATTTCAAGAATTCAATTGCTATTTGAGTAGATCGTTGGACTTAGTTTCATTGATTAACATAGAGGTTTGTAGTCTACACATGAATTTGATAAAGTGTGGATCAAATCAAAGAAGTCCAGAAGTGATGATGAACTAACCATAATTCAGCCATTGGTCCTACTAATGGAGCTTCACAAGCTATGTATCTCAGGCCTTTGTCACAATTCCATTGCATTTCTTGGACTTCCTTCAATCGATTCTCCTGCAACAAGTATTCAGCGTGATCAGAAGTGAAAAACAGCTTACCAGAATAAAATGCATGCATGAATATGCCAATTTTTGAGTTTTGTGCAACTGTAATGTTAGCAAAATGAAATGGAGCATAAGTATTGTATTATAGCTTCTATGTGTTATTTCAATGAAGCTGTACATCAAACATACAACAAGATTAGGGGAGGAGGTTACATACGCAACACAAGGTGGAAGATGAGGATCAGTGCACCAACCTGGTCTCTCCTCTGTAACCCTATAAAAATGATTCCATAAGAATATCGTTTTATCAGAAAGTAGGCTACGATTTTTTGCCTTGCACAAGACTTCAAATTTAGAATCCATTTTAAAAGCACATAATTAAGACCATAGATCAAATGAATGAATGATATCTAAACCTCATAATCTATCAAGCAGAGATGAATGAATAGAGAGGACAACCCATATAGCCATATGTAGCTACAGATAAAAGAGCTCTTCCACTTACTTGTGAACCTAGTAATCCCCTCTCCTTTCGGTCATCTGCCATGTTAATCCCCGATTTGGCTCTAAACCAGGTTGTGAGATTTCTAGCTGATGTTTCTTGACAAGTTTAGTGTACATGTATTGTAAATCCTGTCAGCAAGTCATAAAAAATCTAGCTGATTTTTCAACAACAATTGATTTGGTTCTGTTATGGACAATTCCAAAAAAATCAAATACGTGTTTGGAATAACTCTGGATCATCAAATTTGAGTGACCATCTGTTAAATTTGTCTTAACGAATAAAATGCTGAGACGGAATTAAAATAATAGGTCAATACCCCATTTAATCTTGATGCGATGATGTGATCCGTGCTACCTACAATATATGCATGAAATTCCAAAGTATACAGACATTGCCAACTGAACGTATTCTCAGTAAAAATAGAAATCATCTTGGCCTCTTGGATCATGAATCATATTAACCTTTCAAAGCATTGAACCAGTATTATACAATACCCTGATTCAATACACGACATGAAGAAGTTTTAAATCCTAAATTCCCTCAAACGAATTAAAAATTGGCACTGCATAAACTGAAAAGAACTCCCCATGTTGATCCGATCCCAAAACAACAATGCTTTCAAGTTTGCACCTAGAAGGTAGCTAGCACTACCAGATCTTGCAGGTTGCTTCGCTAATCAACAGTACCAGGACAACAAATGCAATATTCAATACTTCATCAGACTACAAATACAAATCAAAATCAGCATTAAACCAAAAGGGATTAACACATTTATTTCAACTTTAACAATATTTATGCCTCAAGTACTGAAAATTGATCGCGTTAAAACTGACATGACCACATTTCAGCATAATTTGCTTAGGCTACAAACCAAACATCTCTAAATTATGCTAAATTTTCGATGACTAAATTTTGGTACAGTTTGTTTAGATTGCAAATCAAACATCCAAATCACGGTGCTAAAATTCCATAAACTATCACCAAAAAGAATATTTGTAAATGATAAAGGGTGAACACACAAATTTCACAGTAAGTTTATAGCTGAACAAAGTCATTCTCCATAAACAATAAACAAAGGCATGCATTTGATTTGTAAAGTAGAAAACCACAGCCACACCACAACAAAAGCTAAAAACATCACTCATGAATTCCACAAATCCGTAGTCCTTTCATTCCAACTAAAGGAATTCAACAAATCTACTGCCATTCCTTTCCGCATAACAGAGATTGTACCCTTAGATAGCTGGATCAAAACATACCTGTAATGGCTCATTCTCGTCAATTGTGCCAAGCATTTCATTGGTTAGAATTCGGCGTTCATCACAAGTTCCAAAGGAAAGGCATTTCTCAACTTTATTGGAAACAAATTTCTGTTGGCTCATCTTCACAATCTGCCCACCCATTTGTTTAATTATTGCTGAACGTTCTTCTACTTTACGTGTTGCAATACATGCTACAAATATTAAGCAGGAAGTTCTTTGAGTAAATTGCAAGCAAAAAATTGAATTGGTAACTGATGGCAAATGAATACAACACATTTATCCATCACAATACATAAGAATTAAATGAGAAAAAATTGTTCAAAACCTATAATCATATGGTCATGCATTGTTAACATTTACAAAGCTAAAGTATTGATGTTTACCTGATATGGGACATGCATCCCGTTAGCATCCCTTGGACCAGGTTGTTATCGCCAGGCAAAAAATTGGATGAACAAAGAGAGGGAGAAACAATCAAAATGAAATGTCACTGTCAAAGCAAAACTGCATTAAGTCAAGGTAACCGTTCAATATAAATAAAAAGACAAACTAAGTACATATATAAGAATTATGTCCAACTATGGAAAACCAATCAAATGCAAGGAAACATGTAAAAAACGAAAATACACAGTCTTATGGATATATTCATGGATATGTCCCCTAAAGAAAGAAAAGCATTTCCAACATGGCATCTGGATCCTGGATCCTATGTCTGACTTTTTAGATTTCTAGGTTCTCATTTTCCAACACTCAAAACTATAATTTTCCAAATACATCACCACATGTATCTATACTGTCTACTACAACATTATCAATTCAACTACAACACAAGACAAGGCTACAAATTGCATACGCATCAATCAACTTACACAATAATTTAGCATTGCTATATAAGTCTAATTTAAACATGGCATAACACATAATACATAACCATATGAATTCATCAATCCAGTGCCACAAATTTAATCGCCCATCTAACTTATTTGCCGAATCATATTAGCGAGAGGAGAGGCCACATACCCAAAAACAGTAATCCACTCCTCCTCGTTGACGCAGCCAGCAACAAGATTCGAAACCCTTGGCATCTCCGGCCGGGCAACCTCCCTAGGCAGCAGCAGTGTGATGAGCGCCACCTTCTGTTGTTGTGTCTGCCCCGATGCCGTCGACGAAGATTGCTGCTGCTGCACGAAGCCATCGACCGGCGAGCCATCCCTGACCTTCTCCTCTGTCATAGGGGACCACCACACAGCGGGTACGGGGGACCCATTATAGCGTAGCAGGGAGAAGAAAACACCACCGCGATGGGGTGGAGACGAGAGGCTCATGGCTTCCTGGGGAGGCGTGGAAGGCTTAGGGGTCACCAAGTCATAGAGGAAGAGCAGCGTCGGCCGAGGGGGTGGGGTTGAAGCTTTGGTCTCGCACCGTAGGGAGGCTAGGGGAAGGTGGACGGACGGGGAGATCGGTGATGGAGCTGGGAGGGAGGCGGTGTGCAGGAGAGGGACGACGGCGCCTATGGGGAGGGGGTGGGGGTTAGGGTTTCGCGAGGAGGAGCAATGTGCGACTTCGGTTCGGTTTAATTGCCGGAAATTTAGGAGGATTGGTTGGGGTTTTCAATATGCAGCGTGATCTTGGGGGAGATTGGAGGGAAGGCGCAGGGGTGGAAGGAAATGTGGAGGCGTAGGTGAGAAGGTGATGAACGGTGTAGATCGCTCCAATGAGTATGAGTAAATAATCAACGGATCAGATCGTCCAGATGAGTAAAAACAACTCGTCTATTATATAGTAGTATAGATTATTATATTCGTGCAAATGTTATATTTAGGGCTTCCACCTCGTTAAAGTTTAGAGACTAAAATTTACTTTTTTCTAGTCCCTAAACTGTCAAATATAGTTAGGGACTAAATTTTAGTCCCTAAAGTTTAGCCATTTAATCCTAAGATATTGGTAAAAGGGACTAAAGAGTACTAATATATTACTCCACATTAATGTCCATTGGGGTGGGAAAAAGACATCTGCAATCATATATTAGGGATAGTTTGGTGCTTATTCAACTCATTTATAAAAATCTAGTGACAAAAGTTTAGTCAAGTAAATAAATGAGACTAAAGTTTAGTTTAGTCCCTAAAGAAACCAAACATGATCATACTACGTTCTAAAAATTAAAAAAAAATGTACAGTGTTTTAATACTCGTTGAAAAATATTTTATCACTTTATCAAAACATATTTTAAATAGATTTTATCACTTTGTCAAAACGTATTTTAAATAGATGTAATATTCGAGGCAATGCTGTTTGTAATACCAACAATAGTTGTGTTTTGTTAGTTAAAACTGGATACGTGCTAGTATGATGTTTTAATTTAGATTTAACTATATTTTATTTTATTTATTTTGTTAAAATATTTTTTACACATTGTTCACCGAGGCTGAAACATCGCTCGATTTTTTTCTATTCTTACAAGTTTGTGCACTAATCTTTTGCTTATATTCGTGCGTACGTACGTTGACGAGACCGGTCAACACGACGGTGGAAACACTATAAAAAATAGATAACTTTCGTAAGCTAAAATCGATAAAAATTAGGCTAATACCGACGGAAGAAGCTAACTTCCGTCGGCATTTGGCCAACGGAAACGTTTTGATGGGAGTTAGCTAACTTTCGTTGGTCAGGTGTGGCCGACGAAAGTTAGTGGGGACTTTCGACCGCGTAGCAAAATCCCATAACTTCCGTTGGCCCAGACCTGGCCGACGGAAGTTAAGGCTCATTAACTTATGTCGGCTATGGTTAGCCCACAGAAATTAATGCCCACTAACTTCCGTCGACTGACCATAGCCGACGGAAGTTATCTGGAATTTTTTTCTGGTTCCCCCATTCACATTCATATCCAACTACAAAATCACACATTCACATTTACATATCCAAACATAATCACACATTAACATTCACATCCATTCACACATTCACAAAACATTCACATTCATATTTTCCACTTTCACAAATCATTCACCTTCACATTTACAAACCATTCACATTCACAACCTACAAACCTAACCATTCACATCCACATTCACAAACCATTCACATTCACAAACCACAAACTTAACCATTCACCTCCACATTCACAAACCACAAACTTAACCATTCACCTCCACATTCAACCATTCACATTCTCTACTTTCACAAACCATTCGCATTCACAAACTTGATTCGAATTGTGGGCGTTGTCGTTGCCTCTTAGATCATTCACATTTGAAGACGAGGGTCCATCTTGACTGGGAGTTGTTGACGCCGGGATTTGGTAAAGCCCAAGGCCCACTAAGGATGTTGTATGGTCAACGAAAGTCAAGAAGAGTCTGGTCAAAGATGGTCAAAGAAGCCCATCCGTTACAATATTGCCGAATATGAAGGAGCCGATGATGAGAACATGAAGTTTCATCTAGAATCGGTTAAGATAGATTGCTTGGACGACAAGTCTCTGGACTATAAATATGTATCCCTTAGTTAGGTAAAAACACACAATCTCTGTCAAACAACTACTCGGCACATCGCCACCCTTGGCTTCCCAAGGTTAATCCCGGTGGGATTCAACACTCATAGTTGGGCTGCATCGTTCCGATCTTCGGTAAAGAGGTGAGTCCTACCACTCACAACAATTATACCGACTAGGTCAGTGTCTTCACGGCTGCATCAATTTGATCTCTTGAAGACATTAATTGAAACAATACGATCGCCAGTTTATCATGGTGTATTAGCTAGGTCTAAGGCTGCATTAGATTGATCTCTTAGATTTATGTGATCTAGGTGTGGTAGTTTGAGGCTTCATCGATTAAGTTTGTCGTCTCTTTTTATTGTATCTTTTTCATGTTGTATACTGTTCATCTAAATAAAGCATGCCCGATACTTTGACATATTATTAAGATCATTGTGATTAGCTACTGTCTTGGTTAGGTCTGATCTAGTTATTGTGATGATTTTCATGATATAGATATGTTATCTAGCACGTTGTATTTATTTCTGTCGGAGTATAAGTCGATAGGTTATCTTCAATTCAATGCTACATCTTATTCGCCATTGGAAAAGTAATCATCGACCCATACGTGCAAACTGCATATCTCATCGGCCGATGGCATGCTTACTCGATCGCTTCATCCATGGTCATCGACCTTATGGCCGATCGACATAATAGTCCACGAATATCCTATCCTTACTGTGGTCATCGGCTTGATAGCCGATAGGATATGCTATTGATACTATTCTATCTGTTTCCTTATCAGTTGCAGGGTCAAACTCATTGGCATGCCTTGAACCTTTTTTCTAAGAATGTAGGACCTGCACTGGAGTTAAGTAGATCTCCCAGGCTACGTGTGTGTCAAACTGTGACAAAAAACACACCAACACGCTTTTTGGCACACCCAGTGGGACCATACTTCAGCAATTCAACCATGGCGGGTGAACTCAACGACAATAACATCATTCCGATCACCCTGGAGACTTTGACTAAGGAACAAAGGGCGGAGGTATGAAAACACGTTGATGCTTTCAAGGAGATGTGTGTGCAAGCCTACAGAATGACTCGAGCGAGTCCCATCCTAAGGGATCCATTGCCAAGACCAGCGACGACCATGGATATTAGTCAGCTGACAGAAAGCCCTCATGTCGGTTTCCAGGAGATCATCGACAATGTGCTTCACCACACGCTCATCAATCAATCTAGAACATTAGTCAACACCCTCCACGAGCTGATCAAGAATACTATAGATGGCACTATAGCCCACGAGCCACCACAAGGTCCGACGTATCTCCTTGATACTCAGACTAGACTACTACAGAATCCGAGCACACTCGTCTGGCTCCATAGTCGCAAGGGCCGATGAGGATAGAACAGCCGACCTTCTTGATCGGCGATGAAGGAAACGGAATGACCTTTCGGTTGCCAATGGTGAAATGGATGGGTGGGATGCAAGGAGAGATCGAGGCCTTAAAGATATTGACGAAGGTCTCGTACCAACACACATCGGTCATGATTAACCAACGAGGGCATTCGTAGTCTGATTGGAACCCAAAGGGATACCAGACGATTTGATCGATGAAAAACCCAAAGTAGAAACCCTTGAAACAAAAGGCCAATGATTCATAGCACATGCAGAAATTGGTGCGGCAAGCGGCTGCCTTACCTAGAGAGGTGCATCGACGATAAGTAGAGGCGACCGATTTAGGAAAATCAAAACGAAATTCCATCAGGGTGAGAGGAGGATCGTTGCTAGCTTTTGTGGTATATATATTGAGCCAAAGTTGATGGAACCACCAAGGGCCACCAAAGTGGCCAACTAGCTTGTCGACCGATAGTTTGGTCAACACTAGATGAAGAAGGTGATAGGTGGCTCCAAGGAGGTATCGGCCAAGAGTGATCTTTTTATGTGCAGCAAGCTGCTCGACTAGGAATTGAAGGTGGCAGGTCAGACCTAGAGTAGATCCACAAAAAACAAATCTCTCTAACAAGAGGTTGAGGAAGGCTACTGAGAAACCAAGGGTGGTTTCGGTGTTTGTGATGAGTGATTGACTGGATTTTACCCTCTGTTCGAAGGGTACCTCCGGAGGGGCTTCGGAGGTGGTACCTCCGAAGGGTGTTCGGAGGTGTGTCACCGGAGTGTGTTCGGTGTTTGCTTGCTGCAGCTGTGCAGCGGAGTGTACCTGTCGGAGGGGTCCGGCAGTACACGATGACAGGGTTCGTACCGATGGCTTCGGTACTTTGGGCGGTACACCGGAGTGTGTGCCGAAGGTTGCTAACCCGGAGAGGTCTCCGGAGTACTGGATACACTTGTTTGCTTGTCGGTGGTGCGCAGGGACTTCGGAGGCGACGGACAGGGTTCGAGCCGGGTGAACTTGGGTCAAGCGGGTGGTTTGATGCCAAGGGAGCAGGGAGCTCCGTCACGGTGGCTGCGAAGGTGGTCCGGGTCGGTCCTCGGGTCGAGGCGCGCCAGGTGAAGGCAGAGAGTGCGGAGTGTGGCTCCGGCTGAAGGTACTCCGAGACAAAGTCCTCGGAGGTGAGGCACTTCGAAGGTACTCCGAATGGAGTGACTTCGGAGTTGGTGGACCAAGTCCTCTGCGGAGGCAAGGTGTTCGAAGTGTGCTCCGGAGGGAGACACTCGAAGGTGGCCCGACGAAGGTCTCAGAAGTCGAGGCGCATCGAAGGCATGGTCCGGGTGAGGCTCGTCGAGGAGTGTGCTCGGAGTGAGACACTGCGACGAAGTGCTCATGGAATGCTTCATGCGGAGGCCTTGGACGAAGGAGGGACTTCGAAGGGTGGTACTCCGAAGGTAGGGCTTCGGAGTGTGAAGGACTTCGGAGCAAGGCTAGCTCCGGAGTGAGGATGACTTGAGGTGCTTCGGCCATGCATGGCTTCGGTACACGGACGGACGGTGTTCGAGCTCGGAGTAGCTGCGAAGCCGTGGTGATCCACTCCGGAGGTGGTGGTGCGAAGGCCCAAGGGCTTTGACGGCTTCGGCTCAAAACCGTCACTGTATCGAAGGTCATCTTCGGCGGAGCGAAGGCCAACAGGCTGCAGGCTTCTCGCCGAAGCTTCCGCACCCCTCGCGTGCGAAGGGAGGTTCCAGAAGTCAACACTGTAAAGGCTGACACTGTCTGTTCTGAAAAAGGCTGACACTGTCCCCTCTGCAGCTGACAGAGAAGCCTCCAAAATAAAGGTGGACTACCTTTTGTACCCCTTAGTTCTGTAGAGACAAATCTGTTGTAAACCCTAGGGGTAAAGTAGTCACTTCCTTAGGATGAATCCATGGGCTATAAATATGGGGGCTCGGTAGGTAACATTTAACACTTTGAGCATTTACTGTTGAGCTCCTGTAGCCACACTTCGATTGAATACATCCTGAGAGTTCATTTTCAGTGTTCCTTGTTCAAGCGGCGAAGCCCTGTTTGTCTTGTGCTTTTTGCTTGAGCTCGATCTACATACTTCGCTAGCTTAGTGCACCGAAGCCTGTTGAGGCGAAGGTTGTTTTTCGTGCGAGGTGTGTTTTGTCAGTGTGCTGTCGCTCTGTGTAACACGAGGCAAGACCTCGCTGCTTACTAGCGAAGCCCTGATCTTTTCCCGTTGTGCTTCTTGTGTCGAAGCCCTTAGCGTGGTCCGTTTTGTGTGCGTGTAGACCTTCGCGTACGAAGCCCAGCACCCGTTGCTGTCGCCAAGTACTTGGTCGAAGTCCTCAGAGGGCTGTCCACTCTTGCGAAGGGTGAAGTGCGAAGCCTGCTCGAAGCACCTCGTGTGCGGAGCCTGCACTGACTTAGCAGAGTAGATTTTCGAGGGTTGTTAGTGGAGCGAAGTCTTCTTGGCTTCGAACTTTTGCTCCCCCGAAGCCTGTGTTCGAAGGTGTCGAAGTACCTCCGAACCAGACCTTCGAAGGTTGTGTTCGAAGCCTGTTCCGCAGAAGACAGATCAGAACCGAAGGCTAAGTTTTTAGCCCGAAATTTTAAAAGCTCCCATTCACCCCCCCTCTGGTCGCCGTTTCCGGTCCAACAATTGGTATCAGAGCAGGTTAAGATCACCAGTTGACCTTAACCGGTTTTGTGATCTGTTGGCGACATGGATAGAGGCAGTAAAATTCCTCTGTTCGATGGGACAGATTTTGCATACTGGAAGGTGCGCATGGAGGCTTACTTGTTAAGCCAAGGAAATGCAATTTGGGAGATTGTGGACTCACAATACTCCATCCCTGATACCCGCACCACTCAAACCGAAAAAGATCAATATATTGCCAACTCGAAGGCAAGAAACATACTGTTCATTGGTTTGAGTCGGAGTGAGTTTGATAGGGTGCAGCACCTTAGGACTGCTAGGGAAATTTGGACAACGCTCACTATTTATCATGAGGGCTCTACTCAGATTAAGGCCAGGCGCCAAAGCACCTACAACCAACAGTATCAGCTGTTTGTGCAGGCACCTGGTGAATCTATAGACGCCATGTTTTCTCGCTTTGACGCGATAGTGAGTAACTTGCGATCCAACGGGACGCTTGCTTATAGTGATCACGATAGGGCTATCAAGCTTCTCTATGCTCTTGACCGTAGCATATGGGAGGTGAAGATATCCAGCATTGAGGAGTCCACAGGCTATGACACATTGACCTGTGACGAACTCTTTAGCAAGCTGAAGTCCACAGAGATTGCCAAGGCATCTCTTGCGGTGCACAGAAGCTCTTTGCCACAGCCATTGGCATTGGTTTCTAGCACTAGCCGTGGCACCACTGCAGAACCAAGCACATCAGGCACTTGTGTTCTTGCAGATGGTTTTGCTTTGTCCTCCCTGGTCTCCGTCACAAAGGAGCAGGTGGATACTCTAGCTGATGACGAGCTTGCTCTCATTGCCCGGAGGTTCACCCGCTTTCATCATGAGAGACGGGATCAGAGGAGAAGTGGTTTTAGTGGCTGCTATGAATGTGGCGACACCTCTCACATCAAGGCCAATTGCCCCAAGGTCAAGAAGAGAGATGAGAGTGACCGCCCCAAATTCCACAAGAAGGAGAGGAAGCCCTTTGTGAAGGGCAAGCGCGGCAAGATGGCTAAGAAAGTAGCCAAGGCCGCTTCCAGAGCTTTTGTTGCTGCTCTCAGCGACATCGACACATCCTCAACTGAGGAGTCGAGCTCTGAGGAGGAGGAGTCCCCAAGGAAGGAGGACAAGAAGGACAAGAAGGGACGTGACTTCACCGGCCTTTGCTTCATGGCCGACAGCGATCACAGCGGCGATGAGCTTGACTCATCTGAGGTAAACCTATCATCTGACCAGCTTCTAATTAAATTAGATGAGCTGAATGAAGTTGTGCTAGGTCAGGATAGATTGCTTGTGCAAGCCGCTAGAGAAAGAAAAGACCTTAGACTTAGGCTAGAATCTGTATCTACTGAATATGCCATGCTTAAGTCTAAGTTTGATGATGCTGAATGTGAATCATGTTCTGTTGTCATGAGTGAGCTTGCTCAGTTGCGTTCTGTACATGCTCAAACTCTTTCTGAGCTTGAGACTGCACAGAAGCAGCTTTTGGAGGTGGATTCTAGACCTCATGATGTTATTGATTGCATGAACTGCTCTTTATTACGCGATAGCATTAATTTACGTGATAAGCATGTTCATGATTTGGAGGCTAGATTGGAGAGGGCCGGTAGTTCTAAGGATGTGCAACCTGTTTGTGACACTTGCATTACCCTTAAGGACCAGCTAGGCACTGTTAGAGAGCGAGCTGAGAACCTCATGTCAGAAAATGAATACCTTCTCTCTGTGGTGAATAAATGCACTGAAGGGAAGGGTAGGATGGATTTGCTCTTGGCCAAGACCAAGTTGTGTGCTGACAGAGCCGGGGTAGCTCTAGGTTTGGGTTTTGAGAGGATAGCTTCAGACAGTAAGTCCAAAACTGTTTTCACCTCTCCTACCACCCTAGAGAAAGAGAGAGCTCTGTTGGACACCCCATCAGCCAAAAAGCCTACCCATCCACCAAAGAAAACCACTCCTCCTACCAAGAAAAATCCTCCCAAGAAAACCACACAGAAGAAACCCAAGGAGCCTGTGAGAGTTGCTCCTATGACCCATGAGAGTGCCCCCAGGAGAGTGTTTCACTGTTCTTACTGTCAGCGGGCGGGTCATTTGGTTGGGTTTTGCTTTCGTCGCATCAAGGATGAGCGACGTGCTCAGGCGATGAGCTATCAGGACATGCGTTACCCATCTTTAGGTATGCATGAGTCTGAGTATTACTCTCGTCCTGCTTTCGAGGCTCCTCGTGCTTCTCGGAGAGGTTTTGCTCCTCGAGGTGTTCACCATGTTCCATATGGTGGTAGACCTCGGGCGAGTAGCTTTGTACCTCGTCAGAGTAGGAGACCTCGACATGCTTTGCGTTCTTTGCATGTAGGTAGACCTCGCACTTTGCATCATTCTGATTATTATGTGCGTAGACCGTCTACTTTTACTGTGCCTACTACTCGTGTCACTCAGTGCTGGATGCCTCGCCATTATTTCACTCACCCCAGCACTGAGCGATCGAGGCGTCCTTATCATGTGTAGGCGACAGGTCGAGGCTTGGAGGGCACGTGGATCATGGACTCCGGTTGTTCGCGCCACATGACCGGAGATGCAAATTGGTTCTCCAGCCTCACCACAACCAAGCAAAGGGAACATATCACCTTCGGAAACAATCGAAGGAGTAGAGTGAAAGGTAAAGGTGTGGTAAGAATTAATTCGAACTTCACTCTCAAAGATGTTGCTTTGGTTGAGAACCTGGGATACAATTTGTTGTCTGTATCTCAGTTGCTTGATGAGGGCTTCGAAGTGCGATTTCATCGCGATACTTCGCAAGTGCTCAATTCTGATGGCGTTGTGGTGTGTAAGATCTTTAGAGTTGGGAGAGTTTTTGGAGCTGATTTTTCAGAGTCATCTGGTTCTTCTCATTGCCTTGTTGCACATTCGACTTCTGAGCTTTGGAAGTGGCATAGGAGACTAGGGCATATGAGCTTTGAGTTGCTCGCTCGTCTGAGCGCCCTAGGTTTGATCCGAGGATTGCCCAAGCTCAAGTTTGAGAAGAATTTAGTTTGCGCTCCTTGTCGACATGGAAAAATGATTGCCGCTTCGCATTCGCCAGTCACCACAGTGATGACTGAACAACCCGGAGAACTTCTCCATATGGACACTGTAGGTCCTTCTCGGGTTAGTTCTTTAGGCGGCAAGTGGTATGTACTTGTTATAGTCGACGATTTCTCTCGCTACTCTTGGGTCTTCTTTCTTGCCAGCAAGGATGAAGTGTTTTCACACTTTCGGAGCTTGGCTTTGAGACTTTTCACTGAACTCCCTGGTGCATTAAAATTCATTCGAAGCGATAATGGCACCGAGTTCAAAAATAGTCTCTTTGTTGACTTTTGCATGGAGCATGGCATAGAACATCAATTCTCTGCTCCGCGGGTTCCTCAACAGAATGGTGTTGTTGAGAGGAAAAACCGCACTTTGGTTGAGATGGCTAGGACGATGCTTGATGAGCATAGGACTCCTAGAAAATTCTGGGCTGAGGCCATGAACACAGCATGTTACATCTCAAACCGAATTTTCTTGCGCTCAATTTTGAACTTGACATCTTATGAGCTGCGTTTTGGGAGACAGCCCAAGGTTACTCATCTTCGAGTTTTTGGCTGTCGCTGCTTTATCCTAAAACGTGGTAACTTGGATAAATTTGAGTCGCGATCTTCTGACGGGATCTTTTTGGGTTATACTACTCATGGTCATTCTTATCGTGTTTATAACTTGGAAACTAACACTGTCATCGAGTCATGTGATGTGACTTTTGATGAATCAACCCCCTCTGTTAGTTCTGCTTTTGAACAGGCAAATGAACACGACATGGAACAGACTTTATTTGAAGACGAAGATCCCGGAGAATTCGAGGATGATCCCCTACTACCCTCGACGTCAACCCCCGAAGCTGACCCCGCTTCTACTACTTCGGCACGAGGTCCCGAAGCAACTACCTCAACATCGGTCATCTTGGACCACTCCAACGCACAAGTTGAGGGGGAGACTGCATCCCGCCGCGAGGCTCCACATCATGTCCAAAGGATGCATCCTCCCGAGCAGATCATTGGTGAGCTTGATCAAAGGGTAACACGTTCTCACGCTCATTTCACTAATGCTGCTTTTGTTGCTTCTTTCGAGCCTTTAGATGTTAGTCATGCACTTTCTGATTCTAGTTGGATCAATGCCATGCATGAAGAGCTTGAGAATTTTGAAAGAAATCAAGTCTGGACTTTAGTTGATCCTCCACCAAATGTTCATTTCATAGGAACAAAATGGATTTTCAAAAATAAACAAGGGGAGGATGGAACAATTGTTAGAAATAAGGCTAGACTTGTAGCTCAGGGCTTTTCTCAACTAGAAGGGATTGATTTTACTGAAACTTTTGCACCTGTTGCTCGCCTTGAGGCCATTAGGATTTTGCTTGCCTTTGCGACATCCCGGGGATTCAAACTCTATCAAATGGATGTCAAAAGTGCTTTTCTTAATGGCTTCATAGGCGAAGATGTTTATGTAAAACAACCCCCTGGTTTTGAAAACCCCAAGTACCCACATAAAGTCCTTAAACTTCATAAGGCTCTTTATGGACTCAAGCAGGCCCCTCGGGCGTGGTATGATAGACTTAAGTCTTTTCTGCTTGAGCGAGGGTATTTGATGGGCTCTGTTGATAAAACTTTGTTTACTCTCAAGCATGGCAAAGATTTCCTCCTAGTTCAGATTTATGTGGATGATATCATCTTTGGTGGCTCTTCTCATGCTTTAGTTGCCGAGTTTGCAGATACCATGAGCAGGGAATTTGAAATGTCGATGATGGGTGAACTCACCTTTTTCCTTGGTTTGCAAATCAAGCAAAGCAAACAAGGTACTTTTGTCCACCAGACAAAGTACACCAAGGACCTGCTCAAGAAGTTCGACATGTCCGATGCGAAGCCCCTCGCCACTCCAATGGCTACATCTGTAGCATTGGACCCTGACGAAGATGGAGAAGCCGTAGATCAGAAGGAGTTCCGGAGCATGATCGGCTCCCTCCTCTACTTGACTGCCACGAGGCCGGACATACACTTCGCAGTATGTCTGTGCGCTCGTTTTCAGGCTTCGCCACGAGCTTCGCACCGCCAAGCGGTTAAGCGCATCTTAAGGTATCTCAAACACACCCTTGAATTTGGCATATGGTATTCATCGTCTTCATCTTTATGTCTTAGAGGCTATTCTGATGCGGATTTTGCTGGGTGTAGAATTGATAGGAAGAGTACCTCTGGTACTTGTCATTTTCTGGGTACTTCATTGGTTTGCTGGTCTTCCCGCAAACAGTCTAGTGTTGCACAATCGACGGCTGAGGCCGAATATGTTGCTGCAGCTAGCTGTTGCTCTCAGATTTTGTGGATGGTTTCCACTTTGCGGGATTTCGGGTTAGATTATAAGAGTGTTCCACTTTTCTGTGATAACACTAGTGCTATTTGTATTGCAAACAACCCGGTTCAGCACTCCAGAACCAAACACATTGATGTACGGTATCATTTTCTCAGAGATCACAATGAGAAGGGTGATATTGAACTTCAATATGTTGATACCCAACACCAGCTTGCCGATATTTTTACAAAACCCCTCGATGCTTCTCGGTTTGCTTACTTGCGTGGGGAACTTGGTATTTGTCATCCCTACGGCATTTTGTGAGGGGGAGCTGATTTTAATTGTCTTGCATATGCTCATTATGTGTGGAATTGCACTTACATCTTTTGCTGTTATATGCCTGCTTTTAATTCAAAGAAATCATGACAGCTCAGCTCTATGAAATATGTCTGGAATATTGATTGTGCATGATGTTTTATTTTCTAAAAATCAAAACTTGCTCACCGCATAATCTTGTATCTAGCTTGTTTAGGGTGGACTGCTTTTAGCTATCTTTTATCTACTTGACAGCAAGACAATGTTCCTTGGATGCTAAAATATGCAACTTGAAAATTGTGTTCTTTATTCATGGATACTCATCAAAAATTTAATTCTTCAAAATCAAAAATTCATGATTTGCCCGGTTTCAATGAAAAGATCCAGGAGGGTTTGTTTGTCGCACTACTCTATTCTAGACTGCTTACCATTGCACTTTGGTCTGAACTGGAATAGTGTAGTGTATGCCAAAATCACCGCCTCAAGCTTCAGATGGCTTTCATGCCTAGGCTTGGCCTGATTGGAAAGTATAAGGTAGACAAACAAATAACCCCTGGCATTAAGAAAAAGAACAACAAAATTAATTGATCATCAAGTTTGCTTTCACAGCTCCTTTTGAACAAGACTTGTCTGTCTAGGGTAGAATTTGTTAGCTTTGCGCAGTCCTTGCCTTCACATGTCTAGCTGCTTTGATTCAGTGGTGATGCCTTTACTTCAAAATGACAAAATTACATGCCATCATCTTGTTTCACAGATTGTTAAATTGAGCTGAGCACATGATCATTCGTTTTAATGTTGGCATATTTTTGCATTATATGTCCTTGCAATTCTATTCATTTCGAAGCTTTGCATCTTTTGACTGCTCCTTGATGCTTGCATTGCCAAAGGGGGAGAGACTTGCTGTGTTCTCTGCCGTTAGAAGGCATCATTTTAAAGGGGGGAGAGATTTTTGACATAAAGGGGGAGAAAAATTTACTTAACTCAGGGGGAGTTTTTATCAAAGGGAGATTTGCCGAAGGGGCTTTTACTCTTTTGAGAAAGGGGGAGAAAAATTCTTTTATCAAGTGACATGCTTTGGCTCTTTTCTGAGTTTTTATGGTCACTTGTGTGCTGAAAATTTTTACATTTTCTTGAATTTGGATTGGGTTGTCAATGCACTCATCAAGGGGGAGATTGAGAAACCAAGGGTGGTTTCGGTGTTTGTGATGAGTGATTGACTGGATTTTACCCTCTGTTCGAAGGGTACCTCCGGAGGGGCTTCGGAGGTGGTACCTCCGAAGGGTGTTCGGAGGTGTGTCACCGGAGTGTGTTCGGTGTTTGCTTGCTGCAGCTGTGCAGCGGAGTGTACCTGTCGGAGGGGTCCGGCAGTACACGATGACAGGGTTCGTACCGATGGCTTCGGTACTTTGGGCGGTACACCGGAGTGTGTGCCGAAGGTTGCTAACCCGGAGAGGTCTCCGGAGTACTGGATACACTTGTTTGCTTGTCGGTGGTGCGCAGGGACTTCGGAGGCGACGGACAGGGTTCGAGCCGGGTGAACTTGGGTCAAGCGGGTGGTTTGATGCCAAGGGAGCAGGGAGCTCCGTCACGGTGGCTGCGAAGGTGGTCCGGGTCGGTCCTCGGGTCGAGGCGCGCCAGGTGAAGGCAGAGAGTGCGGAGTGTGGCTCCGGCTGAAGGTACTCCGAGACAAAGTCCTCGGAGGTGAGGCACTTCGAAGGTACTCCGAATGGAGTGACTTCGGAGTTGGTGGACCAAGTCCTCTGCGGAGGCAAGGTGTTCGAAGTGTGCTCCGGAGGGAGACACTCGAAGGTGGCCCGACGAAGGTCTCAGAAGTCGAGGCGCATCGAAGGCATGGTCCGGGTGAGGCTCGTCGAGGAGTGTGCTCGGAGTGAGACACTGCGACGAAGTGCTCATGGAATGCTTCATGCGGAGGCCTTGGACGAAGGAGGGACTTCGAAGGGTGGTACTCCGAAGGTAGGGCTTCGGAGTGTGAAGGACTTCGGAGCAAGGCTAGCTCCGGAGTGAGGATGACTTGAGGTGCTTCGGCCATGCATGGCTTCGGTACACGGACGGACGGTGTTCGAGCTCGGAGTAGCTGCGAAGCCGTGGTGATCCACTCCGGAGGTGGTGGTGCGAAGGCCCAAGGGCTTTGACGGCTTCGGCTCAAAACCGTCACTGTATCGAAGGTCATCTTCGGCGGAGCGAAGGCCAACAGGCTGCAGGCTTCTCGCCGAAGCTTCCGCACCCCTCGCGTGCGAAGGGAGGTTCCAGAAGTCAACACTGTAAAGGCTGACACTGTCTGTTCTGAAAAAGGCTGACACTGTCCCCTCTGCAGCTGACAGAGAAGCCTCCAAAATAAAGGTGGACTACCTTTTGTACCCCTTAGTTCTGTAGAGACAAATCTGTTGTAAACCCTAGGGGTAAAGTAGTCACTTCCTTAGGATGAATCCATGGGCTATAAATATGGGGGCTCGGTAGGTAACATTTAACACTTTGAGCATTTACTGTTGAGCTCCTGTAGCCACACTTCGATTGAATACATCCTGAGAGTTCATTTTCAGTGTTCCTTGTTCAAGCGGCGAAGCCCTGTTTGTCTTGTGCTTTTTGCTTGAGCTCGATCTACATACTTCGCTAGCTTAGTGCACCGAAGCCTGTTGAGGCGAAGGTTGTTTTTCGTGCGAGGTGTGTTTTGTCAGTGTGCTGTCGCTCTGTGTAACACGAGGCAAGACCTCGCTGCTTACTAGCGAAGCCCTGATCTTTTCCCGTTGTGCTTCTTGTGTCGAAGCCCTTAGCGTGGTCCGTTTTGTGTGCGTGTAGACCTTCGCGTACGAAGCCCAGCACCCGTTGCTGTCGCCAAGTACTTGGTCGAAGTCCTCAGAGGGCTGTCCACTCTTGCGAAGGGTGAAGTGCGAAGCCTGCTCGAAGCACCTCGTGTGCGGAGCCTGCACTGACTTAGCAGAGTAGATTTTCGAGGGTTGTTAGTGGAGCGAAGTCTTCTTGGCTTCGAACTTTTGCTCCCCCGAAGCCTGTGTTCGAAGGTGTCGAAGTACCTCCGAACCAGACCTTCGAAGGTTGTGTTCGAAGCCTGTTCCGCAGAAGACAGATCAGAACCGAAGGCTAAGTTTTTAGCCCGAAATTTTAAAAGCTCCCATTCACCCCCCCTCTGGTCGCCGTTTCCGGTCCAACAGCTACATGCTCATGGATTTCTATAGGTACGGTTTTCTTATTATGCTTTGAAATGTACTTGCTCCAGTCGTTGATGGATTTGATGTCAAGGCAATGGGTCGGTTTGGAGCGAAAGAAAATAGGGTTATCCGATGAGTCGATGTCAAGGCAAGTTAAGAAAAACACATCGAGTAAAGAAGGACTCATTGGCTCATGACCAAAAACAAAGGCATTCAGGGCGTCGGACCAAAAAAAACAAGCAGTGGCTAGCATCAATACATTCTTATAGGGCTTAGTAAGGGAGAGGTTGATATAGTGCCTGATGTCAATTTCAACCCAGAAGGCACGGTGGATGGCTGATACCCTAAGGTACCAATCGTTCCAGCAAGGGAGAGGGAAAGGAAAGACCCTAAAACTTAGATTCCAATCGGAGGAAAGCATAGGGGGTATTTGAAAGGGATCTGATTGGTTTCAACATTAATAATATCAGCGGGATCATGATTTCCCAGTGAGCCCAAGAAATGGTGAGATGGGTAGTTGGCCATGGAGATGAGGATCTGGTTCTCCAAGTTCTACAGAGAAGAAAAAGAAGAAAAAGGAGCCAATGGGAAAAGAAAGTGGAGAAATCAGGAACACTGAAGAACAGAAAAGAAAAAAGAGGGAAAAGAACCAAGAAGTTACCTCAGGAATGGCGTCATTGGTCGCCATTGCGGAGGACACCTGAGGTCTGGATTGGAGAAGAGGGCGAATGTGTGGTTACTGGAGATGGTGCAGAAGCGTCGGTGATGAGCTCAAGGGCTAGAATGTGGAGAGTGTGTTGTGAAATGCGGAAAGCGTAAAGAGGGAAGTAAGAAGCCAACGGGTATTTATAAAAAGAGAGCAACACTTCAGCAAATGAGTCAAGCTGATCCTGATAGATTTGGTGGGGCCATCTTCAACGTTCGACAAAAAAGATAATCAAGAGTACGGTTTTCGAAATGACAATTTAGATGCAGACCTAGGATTTGGGGGACAAAATCTTCGATGATGTTAAAAATGCCATTGCTAGATTGTGTGGGATGAAGCCTGGTCCGATACCGCCACAAAAAGAAGTAGATGCGTCAGACTAGGCAACATCCATCACAGTCGCTCATGATCGAAGAAGGAAGATGAGGAACAAGATGAAAGGTTAGTGCAATATGGAGCCGGTACTCTAAAATATGTATACTGTGGAGCGCTAGAAGATGAAGAGTTTCAACTACTAATGAGGAATTTGAAAAGACGTTTGAAGGGATGTTTGAAATGACACGGTGTAGAGGGCTTTAATGATTGATAATTTTGAAGCATTAGTTATACTTATGCTCCGAAATCGGGGGCATGTGTTGACGCCAAGATTTGGTAAATTCCTAGGGCCCACTAAGAGCACCGCACAGTCAACAGAAGTCAAGGAAGTCTGATCAAAGTGCAGTCAAAGGAGTCTATCCAGGTGGTTATTTATGGCTGGATATGAAGGAGCCTATAAGGACAGATAAAAACAAATCTGGAATCAGTTATGGTTATTGTAACGGATGACAAGTCTCCGGACTATAAATATGTATCCAATTAGTTAGGTTTAAGGACAATCAACCAATCTACAAACAACAATTACTTCCGACGCATCATCACCCTTGGTTTTCAAGGTTAATCTCGGTGGGACTTGGCACTCAGAGCTGGATTGCATCGTTGTGATCTCCGGTGAAAAGGTGAGTCCCGCCACCCCGACGATCGTATTGGTCGATTGGTGTTCTTCGAGGCTGCATCGTTTCGATCTCTTGAGGCATCGGTCCAATCAGTATGGTCACCAGTCTATTTTGGTGTATTTGTTAGGTCTAAGGCTGCATCGTTATGATCTCTTAGATTGATGTGAGTAGGATATCGAATTTCAAGGCTTCATCGGTTAAGTCTTACATCTTGATATATTGTATCTAATTTATGTTGTGCACCATTCATCTAAATAAAGAATGCCTGATATATTAAAGTACTATTAATCGATCATGATTTGGCAACTGCCTTGGTTAAGTCCAATCTTGCTGTTATGACAATTTGATAGTATGGATGGATTTTTTGGTGTGCTGAGTTTGGTTTCTGTTAGAGTAAAAGATGATAGGTTATCCTTAATTCCATGTTTCATATTGTCTCCATCGGGAGGTATTCATCAGCCTTTGCGTACGAAGCGTGTAAACTCATTGGTCGATGGCATTACCGGTCCTGATAATCTGTCCATGGTCATCGGCTCGATAGTCGATTGGCGTTGTTACTTGCATTTCTGTTTATGCTGCCATGGCCATCGGCTCGATAGCCAATCGACATTGCTACTAACGTTATTTTTATTCTCTCTTATTAGTTGCATGGTCAAACCGATTGGCACACTCAGAACTCTTTTTCTAAGATTATAGGATCTGCACTAGAATAGTTAAGTAGACCTCTCAGGACACGCGTGTAACCAAAAATGACCAACACTATGGTAGCTAGCAATTTTAAATTTTAACCCCTTAGCCTAGTAACTATGCACGTGAGGGATCACAAATCATTACTTTCTAATGTTAGACGCGCTAGTGCATCGAAAGAAGATATTGAGGAAGTGTGTCCTCGCTCATCCCATTCACCGACGATCCAATTGATGAAGACCAATAAGATCCACGTGAGGAAGATGACGAGCACAACTGTTCGAGCAGTGCCAACACGGATCTCACGTCAGCGTGTTAGCATCGATTGTGAGATTCGGGAAGAGAATCTGATCTCAACTCTTGAGATCTAGAGAGGGAGAAGAGAGGTATGGTGGCTAGGGTTTTAGCAATGAGAATAAGAACCACCACGACTTCCCTCTTCCTCCCTTTATATAGTCATAGGGTTTAGGCCTTTAATCATAATTAAAGCTCAATAGATCCAATTTGATTTGTCCTGATTGAAACTTCTGATCCTACATTAGAACTGACTTATAGAGCGCCTAAGCTGATCAAAACTTCCGATTCCAAATCAGAACTTCCGATCCACCTAGAATTTTCATGGGCATAATTCCTTCACATAGGACTGAAAAAAATACAAAGTCTTGAAGCTCTCGAGGACTTGTGTTGCCTGATGTCAGTAGGCATGTACATGACATTAGATCCTTGAGTTGAGTACTATATTGCTAACCCAAGGTTTCCTCATAACGTTGACAATTTTGGTACACAAAAATTCCTAAGTCAAGAAAAAAGAGGATTTCATTCATAAAAACAAAGTTCCTTTTATAAAAGACTGAAACTAATCATTTGTTCCTACTTTTTATGGAAGCTACTCTTTAGGAGGGATCGTTGACTACTCTAGATCTTTAGCAGGTGGTAGACGATGTAGAAATAGTGGTGCCCCGTACGCTAGAGAACCAATGGAGGAGAAGACAAAGGAAGAATAAGGCATAAGCGAGCACCCGGGAGAAGAATGCAACATGATCTTGTGGTTTGGATGCATCACACCATGTGGGTGGTCCGACATCATCAAAATCTAGTGTGCCCAACATCAGCAAAAGCAGAAACATCTACATGTCCCATCAACTATAATGCATTAATTGTGGACAGAGAAGACAAAAACAACTTTTCGTGTGCTCGATGGAGTTTGTGATGCTTCGATTCCTCAAAAGTCGAGGGCTTGTGTGTCGAGGTCTCGTATGCTCGGGCGCTCACGTGCCCAAAGTCTTATACGCTAGGGGTCCCAGGGGCCCAAGGGCTCATGCACTCGAGGCTTGGTCGCTTGAGAGACTTCACACTTGAGGGCTCACATGCTCGGGGATCACACCATTTGTTGACATCCTTTGCTGCAACAACGTCATTCAAACAGTTGTAATGGCTTGGTAATGGTTCGTATGACACATGGCTAGCTTCATTAGCTGTAGAAGGTCCAAATTCCTTGTGTCTAATTTGGTAGCCGATAGACTATTCATATCCCTTGTAACCTAACTAGTGACTAGATTTGTTGTCACCGCCGAGTCCACTACTACCTGATCTACACATCGTTGGGCGGCGCCCCTCCTAGACGTGCAACGTCGGTCCCCTTCCTAACCAGGGCTTGGGGGAGGGAGGAGGATGGGGCGGCACCAGAGCTGGGGTTGGGGGCGACACTGGGGCTAGGGCGTAGGGGGCGTCGTGTGTAAAGGAAGGGGAGGGACAGTGACAGGGTTAGGTGGGGGCGGGATGGGGTGATGTCAGGTGAAGTGGCACCGAGTGGGGTGGGGATGACACATGGTGGAGCGGATTCGATCGAAAGGTGGGAGGGGGAGGAACAATGTCAATAGGTGCGCTGGGTGTAGGTAGGTGAGAAGGTGGTAGTCGTGCGTAAGACACACGATCACTACAAACTCATTCTTTTTAGGAGTAGAAGATTCTGCTTCAACTATTGGACCTGTAATATTTCCCAACGTCTCCCTTATAAATAGTTAAAGAAAAAGATAAGGATCCATACCTTTCTCTCTCTTGTGGTTATCAATTTTATATCTCATAAACGAAGTCAACTTGATCTTGAAATTTTATATTATCGTCTAATACATCTTTCTTACGCGTGAGATTTTTTCCAAGACTTTTGAGATTTTTTTGTACAGTACTTTTCAGGTTTGCAAAAATGATGCCATTGACTTTTTTCACAACATTTGACAATTCATCTTATTCAAAAAATTATGCAAATATGTAAAAATTTAAGTTATGCTTGAATTACCTACAATAATAAAACAAATTATAAAAATGATATTTCATTTTTTTTGAATAAAACGAATAATCAAATATAAAGATAAAAATCAACAACATCATTTAAAAAATAATAAGTGTATTACATTTTATTCCATACCTACTGTATCACATGGATACTTCGCCACTAGAAAAACACATCATGCGCACATAGTAGTGTGTTGTACGGACATAGATAGTAATTGATAATACATAGGCTTAATGAACCATTCTTATTGTTTTTTTTTCAAAAATTTACATAGCATTTTGATGAAATCTCAATGGAGTTTATTTTAGATATTGGTCCGAGGCTCAAGTCCCAGCTACCCTAAATCCGTCATCCGTGTTTTTTGGGCAGATAATTTTTGGAGAAATTTAATAGTGATGAGCATAATTAATATCAAAATCTTATAAAATTCTTAGCCTAAAACTATAGATATCAAAATAGCACTTGTGTGATGTGCTAGAAAAAGGATACCAATTGCTTTAGAGGTTGTTTGTTTCACAACAACACTTTGTCACAACTAAGGTTAGACAAGTTTAAGTACATTGATAGCTGTTTGGTTGATGTCACAAACTGTGTTAAGATTCTCTTTGGTCTCACATGTAAATGACTTAAAAAGTGTGACAAGATTCTCTTAGGCTTACCAAAGTATGGCAAAGAATTTGATAACTTCACCTTAAACAAGTGTGATAATTTTTATTGATAAATGATGGCTAGCAACTAAACGCGCATATTCTTTCGTCAATGGCTTGTCGTCGCTTGTGACAAGCCTACTTTGTACGGGGAAGAGCGAGGGAATTATAAATTGTTTGCTTGGAGAGGAAAGGTAATTTATAGGTTGCAATCAAGCCAGGTAAATATTGTTCCATTTAAAGCTGAGGAAACTGCTTGTTCAACCTAGCATCTAGGAAAGCCAAAGAGATTGATTGCTACACTATTATTACATCGGTTTCACACTGCAAGGTTTAATATGAATTTTCTAAGTAAACTTCTTCAAATTCACCCATTTTAAATAAAAATATTTTAATAAATATTTTTAATGGTCGATTTAATAAAACATTCAATATTATAATTATTAATATTTTTTATAAAACTGAACAAAGTTGAAAAAAATTAACTTAAAAAAGCCAAATAACTTGCACTGCAAAATCAGAAAACATAAACCTCGTGGCATTGGGGATACACATGCGGGTGAGCTAGAGAGCCCTATCTACCCTATGAGAGGAAGGGATCAAAGAAAACGGGGCGATGGTTTAGCAAGCCAAGGGGTAGTTTTTTATTGCCTCTGCCTCAAAAATGAGTTTAGCATTGGGTTATGTTGATACCAAGATTTGATAAAAGACTAGGCCTATTAGGAGTGTCGTATGGTCAACAGAAGTCAAAGAAGTCCGATCAAAAGGTGGTCAAAGGACCATGTGGTTATACGCGACCGGATACAAAGAAGGCGATAAGGATAAACAAAGATAGAGACAAATCCAAAATCAGTTATGGTTATCGTAACAGACGACAAGTCACCAGACTATAAATATGTAACTATTAGTTATGTTAAAAGGACATCTAGACAACACACAACAACCACAACTACTTTCGGTGCATCGTCATCCTTAGCTTCCAAGGTTAATCTTGGTAGGACTTGACACTCAGAGCTGGGCTGCATCGTTTCGATCTTCGGTGGAGAGGTGAGTCCCGTCACCCCGACGGTCGTATCGGTTGGATCAATGTTTTTGAGGCTACATCATATCGATCTCTTGAGGCATCGACCCAGTCAGTACGGTCGCCGATTTATCTTGGGGTATTTGTTATTTGTTAGGTCTAAGGCTGCATCGTTACAATCTTTTAGATTGGTGTGAGTTATGTATTATAGTTTGAGGCTTCACCGGTTGAGTTCGACATCTCACTCCATTGTATCTAATTTATGTTGTGCACCATTCATCTGAATAAAGCATGCCCAATATATTTAAGTATTCTTGATCAATCGTGATTTAACGACTGCCTTGGTTAAGTACAATCTTGATGTTATGATAGTTTGATAGTATGGATGAATTCTCTGGTGTGCTAAGTTTAGTTTCTATCGGAGTACACGCCGATAAGTTATCCTTAATTCCACGTTTCATGTTGTCTTCATCAGAAGGTATTCATCGGCCCTGGTGTGCGGGATGTATTTTTCATCGGCCGATGGTATTACCGATCCCGATAATCTGGCCATAGTTATCGACTCGACAACTGATTGGCACCACTACTCACATGTCTTTTTATACCACCACGGTCATCGCTTGGTAGCCGATCGACTTTGTTACTAATGGCATTTTTTTCTTTTCTCTTATCAATTGCAAAGTCAAACTGATTGGCACGCTCAGAACCCATTTTTCTTCTAAGATTGTAGAACCTGCACTGGAGTTAAACAGACCTCCCAAACCACGCGTGTGACCAAAAATGACACCAACAAATTACAAACTCCCTCTGTATCATAATACAATGACCTAAGATCAAATTTGATATCACTTGTTACAATGAATCTAGACCGCTTAGATTTGTTATAATATTTAATATCAAATTTGATTTTAGATTACTATATTACGGAACGAAGGGAGTATGTTTTTATGCTAAAATCACCAAAGTAGTATACATGGATTATTATAAAAGAAGAGAGAGAGAAAAATGATATTACAACTCTCAAACGAATTTGAAAACACAAGGTCTAACATCATACACTAATTCTGCCAAAATTTGCTTGAATCGACCCTTCTTGTTTCAAATTTTCCAACCAGCTTCCAATTTAGGAAGCTAGAAACTGAACCAAATAGGTCCATGGGTCAACTAGTTTTTTAAAAAGCTAAAACTTTTTTATAGTACAAACTGAAAGCTAGGGACCTCAACTTTAATAGCTTCTCAGTTCAAAGTGAAAATTACTCACAATGCTATTATAACATACTGGTTCACGTGGAATTTGAAAAAAAATGAAATTTTAGTAAAATATATTATTTTAGTGTAATCCAAAAATATATAATTCTAATATAAACATTATAAAATTTCATGATTATAATAATTTACATGCAAAATTCTATATTAATAATGTAACCAAATATTATGAACTACCAAAATATAAATCCATAATTATTTTTACCAAACTGCTTATCAGCTTTTCCATAACTCACAACTCACAATAGTTTATCCATAGCTCACAACTCACAATAGCTTTTCTACAACTCACAACCCTCAATAATTTTTTTTAGAATCTACAACCCAACCAAACACGCGCTAAATGGCCTAGGAAAATTTCCTTTTGGTTGAATTCCTCTATTTTTCATACAAATCTTCATTGCCAGATAGTAATATCTACTATTATAAAACGACTAGTTTTCCGTGTCCTCCGTCCACAAGTCTCGTACATGCCTTCCCGCTTCTCATAAAAAACAATCAAAACTTATACCCTATAAAAACCGAGATATTTGCAAACATGACACTCCCTTCAGTGGGCTTCGCAAAAACGGCACCCCAAGATTTGCAATTGCAAAATTGACATTATAATAGTATAGAGTTTGAACATTTGGCATTGCCATCCACTAAACAGATTTTTTCATGTGTAGTACCGGTTTTGCCCTTCCAGCTCCCGCAAGACAGCTCCCTGCCATCCACTGAAGGGAGAGAGAGCCAAAATCGAGCTTCCATAGGAACCCTTCTGGTTCCCCCCGCCGCTGGGCTCCTCACCGCGCCTCCGCTGCTGCCCTTCGCCCACGCGCCTCCATCCCCGCCCGAGATCTCGCCTCCGCCCCCGCGCCTCCGCCCTCGTCGGAGGAGGATCACTCACCGAACGTGGCAATGGAGGATACGGCGACCTCGTGTCGCGCGCTGCCGTACTTGACCCGCACGCTGATCTCCGATGGCGGCGGCCTCGGTGGCACACCTCCTGCTCCTCCGCCGGTGCCTGCGCCTGCGGCAACGCCCTCCTCACACGCCTGCACGACCATGTCGCTGGGCTGGACCTCCCACCCGGCCCTCTCGTCCCCCGCTCCGACCACCCTTGACCCGCCGTCCGAGCTCGATCGGTGCATCACCACCGCCGACGCCATGTACCGGCACGTGTCCTCTCTCTCTCTGCGGCGCAGCCGGAATGAAGCTTCCCCGACGAGCAAGGAACAACAGCTAGTGGCGCTAGCTAGCAGTACGTAGCAGCTAGCGGAGAGGGGTTTGTTTGGCGCGCGCCGTGTGGTGTGTGGGGTTCTGCTCGCTCGCGCGCCCGCTCGCGTGCAGGTGTGTGGTGGCGTGTGAGAAGCGGAGGAGAGGGAGACGACGAGCACTGCACGCTGCTGCTGCAGCGCGTCATGAGGGCGAGGCGAGGCGAGTGGAGCGCGACGCGCTGAGGGCGCAGGGGCGGAGGTCACCAGCGGAGGCCGGGGGCGGGAGAGCAGAGAACCTTGACGCGGTGGAGTAGGCTAGAAGAAGAACAGGGGAGCTGTCTTGCGGGAGTTGGAAAGGCAAAACCGGCACTACACATGAAAAAATATGTTTAGTGGATGGCAATGCCAAATGTTTAAACTCTATACTATTATAATGTCAAATTTGCAATTGCCAATCTTGGGGTGCCGTTTTTGCGAAGCCCACTGAAGAGAGTGTCATGTGTGCAAATCCCTCTATAAAAACCGTTGCCTTGACCCGCGCCGCATGCAACCACTCGGGGGCCGCACACATAGCGGAGCGTGACATGCGCCCATGTGCAACCGTCCCTGCAACGCATGCATGTGCACGCAGCACAACCTGCGCTTGGCGCTTGGCTGCGTGAGAAAGAAAGAGGAAAAAGAAAAAAAGAAGAAAAAGAAAAAAGAAGAAAAAAGAAGAAAGAAGAAGAAAAAGAAAAAAGAAGAAAAAAAAGAAAAAAGGAGAAAGAATAAAAAAGAAAAATAAAAAACAAGAAAAAGAAAAGAAAACTGTATTTATATTTCAGTATTTTAATTTATGTATTTTGCGCGGAAATAAAGACCCTTAGATTTCTAAAAAATCATGTAGAAACATAAATTTTGCGCAAAAACCCTATTATAAAATAAGATTATGTTGCAAAGCACATCTCTCTGACTAATATGAGTATATAAGTTTACTAGTCGAGTACCCTTGAGTACACGTACATTGCAATAAGAAAATAACTACAACATTAAAAAAACGCTACGTCTCGGGTTAATTATAGACACTTTTAAAAAACTATAGATTTATCTAAACTGTGGACCCACGTGGCAGAGAGAGGTGAGAGGTGCGCTCCTACTAATCCCATCCGGCGGCACGCCGAAAATTTGAAATCGCCCTCGCCACCAAATCGACATTCCGATTTCCCCCTCCCCCTCCCCCTCCGACCGATCGCCCCAGATGCCAGCCGCCGAGGCCGCCCCCGCGCCGGCGCGGACCCCGCCGCCTGCCCGCGGGGCGGCGGCGGGGTCTCGGCTACTGCTGCAGTCGCCGCCGTCCGCCTTCCCGCTCGGCTCCAACGACGACCAGCTCGAGCGCGCCCGCGCCCGCGCCGCCGCCCGCGCGGCCTCCGTCCGCCGCCGCTCCCTCGCCGCCTCCCTCGCCCCCAAGGCCCAGCAGTCCGACTTGCTCAACCGCGACGAGGTCATGGACCTCTTCCAGAACTGCATCAAGCTCGCCTCCGAGAACGTACGCGCGCCCACCGTCCAAACCCTAGGCCACTCCCCGCCTCACACTGAGATTCCCTTCTTTGTTTTGTTTTCCTTTCCGCTGGGAAATTCGAGCAGAAAATTAACCAGAAGAATACGTGGGAGCTGGGGCTCATCGATCACCTCAGCGAGATTATCCAGGCGGGGAAGGACGACGACGACGAGACCAACTTCCAGAAGGTGCATCTGTGCTAAAATCTTTCATTTCCTACCATCTTCCTTCTTCCAGATGAGATGCTTGAATTCTTTTGACTGATTGAAAAATCATGGTTATGCGATCAGGCAAGCTGCACGCTGGAGGCGGGCGTGAAGATCTACTCCTTACGTGTGGATTCTGTCCACTCTGAGGCGTACAAGGTGCTTGGAGGCATCAACCGTGCGGGAAGGGGAGTTGAGGCTGGTAAATAACTAAATATCCACTACGCTTTTGATAGTGGCTTCCAATTTGGCAATATCTACCATACCTATATGATTGTAATTCTATTTTTCAAGTGATTCTTCATCAAGTTATAAAACTACTATTGGTACGCTTAGCAACACTAAACTATTTCAGTAAAGGTTTAAACTAAGTTGATCTACATTATAGAAATTTTGTTTTATTGAAAAATCATCGCTTTAATTGATCCAAGAGTAACGAGAAACAAGTTTTTAGCTCTTTAATAAAACTAAGTCCCTGTGAATTGCTTTTGCTCTCTGATTTTTATTTCTTTGGAAAATTGTTCACTACTACACTACCGTTTTACACAGCTTTAGATGATACATGATTAGGGGTTAGTAGAATTAATCTGCCCATCTGTTTTGTTTGTTAGGTAAAAGTTAGGTGGCTCTTTCACATGTTTATCATAAATATACTTTTGTGCTTATATTTTTCTCTTAGAAAATGCATGCTGATTCATAATGATGTCCTGATTTGGTGTTTGCCACATAAGATTCGGTAGAAGGTAGCAATGCTGAGCCTTCAGAAGAAGGTACAAACAAAAAGGATGCTGATCGGAGGGTGCGTCTATTTGAACAGTTACTTTTTTCCCATTTCAGTTGCTTGGTTACTTGCTAAATGCTTAATGTGCTTCATTTATGCAGATATCACCTATGTCAACATTAGAGTCCTCATTTGATTCTCTTAATGTAAAGAAGTTTGATGGTATGCTCCAATCAGTTTTTCTTTTTCTTTGAGCTTCTCTGAAGACTACTATCATAGGGCCAAAAACTATTGAGTATAATATAAATTCATTGCACTTTCTGCTAGTTGCCTTCACGGTCGATCCTTTATACCATCAGACTACTGCTCAGTTTGATGAGGGTGGGGCAAAGGGCCTGTTGTTATATAACCTTGGAGTATATGGCAGTTGTCGTGTGTTGTTTGATTCATTTGAAGCACCGGACAAGTGCATCTTAAGTGACATGCAAACTGAGAAGGCTGATGTGATTGATCTTTCATTTGCTAAAGGTATGACTAACAGTTTGTGCTGTGCTACTGTGTATGCTCTTCTTGTGTTATATCCAGTTAGGTTTATTTAACGTTTCTATTCCTTACCAGAGCAAATTGAGCAGATGGTAATGCACATGCCTCTATGCAATGATATTTCTCCTACCTTGAGCGATATTGTGTATCAGTTTGATGAAGAAAACCGAAGGCCACCACATGATGCATTTTCTAGGCAAATTCCAGTGATGGAAGATCAGGTGGTCGACAGTAATGTTGTGGCGAGTGATGATGGCATGCAAAATGATGGCAGAGCTTGGGATTTTGGTGGTTGTGATGATCAAGAGAGTGTATACAATGAAAACTGTAACCCAATGGATTATAGTTCAATGAATTGTCAAGAGGTACTTCCCGTAAACGGTAAAAGCTACACAAAATTTATGTATGGTTAAAAATGTATTTTTTTTTATCTTGGGGGGGGGGGGGGTAACAGTGTTTCCCCCCGATGTTGCCACTTACTGCATTTCTATTTATAATCTGGATATATGGTAGAATGCCATTAATTTAATGTGAGAAAAAATGATTAATCATGAAATCTATTAATTACAGAGTTCAACTGATTAACTTTTGTATGACACTGTTCAATGCCTAATACCAATCCATTCATTTGCCATCCAATGCCATTTCATATGATTGAACTGACAGTATGTTTGTTTGCAGGAAACTGATGAGTACACTTTTGATGATCCTGATAGTTTTGGTGTAAGTGAAAGAGCTGACAAAATTGCAGATTTCTTGTCATTTGGCATGGGATTGTCTGCAAAATCAAATGCTTGGGCAGGACCTGAGCATTGGAAATATCGAAAAGCTAAAGGTACCGCAAGTGCTTTACTGCTTTTACATAATCTTCTTTTGGTTTGATTTCAGACAGGCTTGTTTAAGATAACCTTTGGGCTTTACATTCACATAGATTTGGACCTTGCCCCAACTGAACCTGATGATTCAGAAGCAGCAAAGAAGACTCAGAAGAAAAGAGGCAAGGATGAACCTGACATTGATTTCAGCAAAGCACTGGAACATGATATTCCAAATATCTTTGCACCTCCTAAGAACCTGAAGTCATTGCTGCTGCCTGCAAATAAGGCTACCTTCAACAGCAAACTTCCAGAGGATTGCCATTATCGACCTGAAAGCCTCGTTAAATTATTTCTTCTTCCAGATGTTTTGGTAATGGTAACCTCTCATAATATTTATCTTGATATGGATCTGGGGTGGCTGTAATAAATATTGATCTTTTTGTAGTGTATGGCTCGGCGAAGAAAAAAGCTGTTTGGTAAGTTTTCTATGTTCTTGCGTTGTGTATTTCAAATGAAGGGTTTTTCTTGTTACTTTTGTGAGTATATCTTGAAGTCCTATAATAAACACTGAATGTTATAAAACCATTTATCACATGCTCCAACTCCATGTTCTGCGTTATACTACACGTTACTTTCCTAGTTTCTGAAATATTGGTAAGTTTATACTTTATATTATTGTTGATTTACTTAAATGAAACAATCTGTGAGTCATATTATATTGGTGTATTATTATCTGAAATTATGTGATGCTGAAATAAATTAAAAGTCCAGGTTGGCTTTGTTTTTTAGTGACTATGGTTCTATATACAAATCCAAATAATTTGGTAGTGTTGTACCCATGTTGGCTAGATATTACATAGAAATCCAACAACTTTTCATTTTTAGAAAAGAACTTTAGTGTTTTTACAGTGATTATATATGTGTTAAGTGTGCTACAAGTTGATCATGTGAGTATGGACTGCCTATATTCTTTGTGAATGTTTTTTCCTTATTTATATAATTATATTGCATTGTTTTCCCTATACATTTGAGTAACCATGCAACAACTTTTTTCCCTAGTAGATGGTTCAAGGGAGAATAATGATGACTTTATCCCATCTGAACCTTGGGATGACGATAACTTTTGTAATGATCATGTCGACGAAGGGAATGCACATAGTGATGTAGAGGAGGCAGTCAGTCTTATTACTAAACCAAGACAGGTGCAGTCCTTTTTACCATTCCTTTTTATGCATTTCAGTTTCTCGTGCATACATCAGGGTCTGCTTCTGTCTATATTTCAATATGCATTCTTAGAAAGTTGCAATTGGTACCATTTGAAGTGTTTAATCTGTTTACATCTGAATGTAGTAACTATAAACTCGTAATAGGTAAATTGTATAACCAGAGGCCATTGAGATAACCTCAGTGTCACAAATTACTGGAATAGATGAAGTTTGCTATGGTTGCTAACCGTGCTGGCAAATACATAGTAATATGTTTGTCTTATAGCTAATTTGACTTGTGCCCAAAGCTATTAACATTTCGTTTGTGAAAATTTGATGATTTATAGACCATACACAATGAGCTAATTGGTTCAAGCTTCCACAGTTTTACATTATGAAACACTCCATACTGATGTGTGACCCATGAACTTTACTTTGTAGTCTTCTGAAAAAATAGAAGCACATGCTGATCACTATATGTTAAATTCTCTGCCAAAGCCAAACTGCTAATGCTGTAAAGATTTAACTCGTACTTTGGCAAGAGCTCAATATTGTTGCATATCATCTATCCAATATTGGTTAATATAGTATTGGTGACTTACGGATTCTGAGGTTATAATTGTGTACCTTTGGATAGTGTGCTTTGCCTGAGGATTTTTTTAAAAAATCTATTGTTCTGTATAAGTTATTCTATAGAGTTTGAGCTTTTATGGTGATCTTGCTTTTTTTATGTAACTAGTTACTTTTGGCCTGGTAACATCTGAGCTGATACTTATTTCCTTCCTAAATCAAAGGTCAACAAGATTGATATACAATACGACAAGGTATCAAAACAAGTCGATGTTCATGCCTTAAAAGAAGTGCTCTGGAATCACATCCATACATCTTCTGAGACCGATGACCTGGTAAAAACCTGGATAACAGTAGTACAATTTTGCCATTGACATATATGATCAACAAAGCTGAATTTTTTGTTTTGCTAGACTGTCAATAACCACCTTTCTTGGTCCAGAGCAGTTTTCTGAAAATTATTTGTTTAGTTTTGGCTTACAAGTTTAGATTCAGATTTTGGTGTTTGATAGTTTCGTATTATTTTAAACTGCCAAAAACTGGTTACCCATTGCAACTGACAGGAAAATAATGAACAAATGAATTCTTGTTTAGAATTCAGAGTTGGCAGTTTTCTACTGGTTTCTGGCTTTCCTCCAGTTTGTAATAACTAGCACAGTCCTCATCCACCGGACAGAAGTTTGGAACTGATTTGGTCAACATTTTGAAAATTCAAAACTAACAACTGTAGCAGTTTGCTGAATAAAACTGTTTCAAATTGACATTTCCATGATTTTTTTCAAGAATGTGTAGGAGGATATTTGTTTTTTTAAGCCGGTTTGGCAACTGAAATTTATTAATCAAGATTGAAGGGGTCCCCACATTTTTCTTTGAATATTTTGAAACCTTGATACGAAAGGGCTTTATACTTTGAACTGGATCTTTCTCCCTGTCTTCTGTTCTGCTATATGAATACGCTGACAATATTGTACTTGGTCACAATTGGTTCAGCAGGAAGGAGAGGACAAAGAATCACCCCTGTGCCTATCGAAGGTATTGCAAGATCTTCCAGGCTGCAACGCGGATGCGGCAGATGCAGAAATTTCACCGCACCTGTACTTCATTTGCCTCTTGCATTTAGCAAACGAGCACTGCCTGACCCTACGAGATCGTCCGACACTGGATGAAATTGACATATACATCCCCACTCCATCTCCTGTGAAGTAGCCCAGCAGTTCAACGTGTTGTTGTACGTGCTGGTCGTAGTTTGTTTTGTGCTAGGAGTTGTCGTTTTATTATTGGACGGCTTTTGTATGATGTAAGATAAACTATATTGAAGATTGTATTTAATGTAACGAGGGAAAAAATGGTCATATTATGCCGGGACGGGCATGTGCCAATGTTGGTGTACCGACACATTACGTGTCAGCAAATCGCAACCTGATTACGAATGATTCTTTGAAAATGGAAAATTTGAAAATATATGATTATATTTTTATGATTTAAAAATTTAGATCAGTGAGTGTGTTACCGATAGATAGATGAAAGTTGCTAGTCAGAAAAAAGAGAACCACAAAGGAACACTATTAGATGGATTAAGTTGGGTGATGAAAGCACAAAGTTTTTTTATGTTGTGGCCGGTACTAGAAGGCGTGAATACTCTATTCTTGCCATTCAATTTATGGATGGTTAGACCACTTTACTGGAAGACAAAGTGGAGGCTTTTTTTATTCTTATATAATTAAAATGGGATTCTTTGCCCAATCGGTCATGTATTTTGACTTGGCTCATCTGATTATCCTTTACCCGAATTTGGGCCACCTTGCCTCGGCCATCACCATGGAGGAACTCGACTCAGTTGTGTGAACCCATCATTCATCTAGACTTTACAATCTCGGACACTACTTCTCGGGTCCCTCTCCACGCCTTCAAGCTATCAACGGCTCCTACATCGCGCTTATCCCAAAGGGGCAATACCAGATTATGGTCAATGACTACCGACCTATCTCTATGCTCAACACCAACATCAAGATCATCACAAAGATTCTAGCTAACATGCTGCAATAAATTATTACTCCAGTCATTCACAAGCATCAATATAGCTTCATCAAAGGCCATATAATTCAAGACTGTGCGGCTTGGACCCTCGAATTTACACACTGTTGCAAACAATCCAAGAATGTCTCAGTCATCGTAAAGTTGGATTTCGAAAAAGCCTTCGACACTATGAAACATTATGCTATCCTCCTTATGTTGCAACACCTAGGCTTCCTGAATGGTTGGATCTCCTGGATCAGGGCCATTCTTAGTTCCGACTTCTCTTCAATTCTAATCAATGGTGTTCTCGACAAATTCTTCCATTGTAAGAGGGTAGTCCGTCAAGGCGATCCCTTATCTCCTCTCCTTTTTATCATCTCCGCTGATCTTCTGCAACACATCCTCAACAAGGTAGCCTCCTTGGGTGTCATCTGGGCTCCCGCTTGCCATAGTAACAATGAGGACTTCCCCATCATTCATTATGTGTATGACACCATCATATTTTTTCAAGCAGGTCAAAAGAACCGCTTTCTTCTGAAATGCCTAGTCAACTTTTTCACTCAATCAACAAGATTAAAGGTTAACTTCAACAAATCAAACCTCATCCCCATCAACCTTGGTGAAGACGAGGCTGATCTTCTTGCCGAATCCTTTGGCCGTAAACTAGGGTCCCTGCCTTTTCCCTATCTTGGTCTTCCCCTTAGCACCCTATGACCCAAATTCAAAGACTTCAACTCTCTTAGAAGAGGTTGAAAGACGCCTGATTGCAACATCTTTTTAGCTCTCCACTACGGGCAAGCTTCAAATAGTTAATTCTGTTATCTCAACCCTCCTCACATATGAAATGTGCACCTTCAAACTCCCTGTCAAGGTCATCAACCACATCGACTGTGCTTGTAGACACTGCTCTAGCATGGCAAGACAATCAACTCCAACTCTTTTGCTCAAGTTGCATGGATTAATGTCTGTAAGCCTAAACATAAAGGTGGTCTTGGAGTGATCAACCTCTGCACCCAAAACATCACTCTCCTTCTCAAACAACTTGAAAAGTTCTTCTCCTTTCAAAACATCCCCTGGATTTATCTTATCTAGCACCATTATAGACACTCCTCTTATGCCCCTCTTCTTGCCCCTACAAAGGGATCTAGATGGTGGAGAGACATCACCCAACTTGTCACTTTCTTCAGTGGTATAGTGTGCGCCCCATTTTGGGAAACGATGCTTGGTCCTCCTTCTGGTTTGATGGTTGGCATGCCCTCCTATGGTCACGCTATTTCCCTAGCTCTTTCCTTCGCCAAAAGACGTAATGACTCTGTCCAAGCCTTCACGTCTCATAATGACATCTGGCAGAACTTCATCCTCCATCTCTCCCGTGAGGCTACCCAGGTGTTCGATCAGTTGTGGAATATTGTCAATATGTCATCCCTCAACCTTGAGACCAAGGACAACTAGATTTTCATTCGGGGATCAAGTAACTATTCCTCCCAAAATACAATAACTACCAATTCAAACAACTTCAACCAAGCGTAGCCTTCAAGTGGATAAGGAAAACAAAGTGTTCCAATAAGCTAAAGGTCTTCTTATGGCTGCTTCTCATGGATAGACTCAATACCAATCATATCCTCCGTCGAAAGCACATTTTGACTTACCCTCAAGACTGGCTCTATTGCCTTTGCAACTCTGGCTTGGAAGATTCCTTTTGACACCTCTTCTTCTACTGCACGTTCAATAAGCTCAACTGGGATACCCTCGACGTTCATTGGGTGAATCATCCCAATGTTCAAGACATGATTGTGGCTATCAGAGATAAATAAATCACATGAAAGATGCATGGAGCCTTACCTTTAGAATTCATCTAATTACTAGAACTGAGAGCATAACCATCCATGACGATGCATATACCTAGAAATTGAAATGTGACACATTAGGGTATCCTGCAACTGCGCAACTGTTCGGCAAAGCATCTGGTCTTAAGATCAATTTCAGCGAGACAAAGTTCTTTCCCATTTGCTACGACGGCGTCGACTTAGCTGCAATCAAGCTTGCTTTCCTAGCTAAGGAGTACATGGGGCTCCATCTTCACCATCACGCTCCGAGAAAATCAAGCTTCCAACCTCTCATTGATAGGACTATTGGCAAGCTAGCTAGCTGGAAAGGTAAAATGTTGTCTACGGCAGGTACCATCATCCAATTGGTTCTCTCGACGATTCCTATCTTCCACCTGCTTGTTTTCAAAGAAAACCGTTGGCTCATCTCGCAAGTCGATAGGATCCATTGGGCTTTCGTGTGGTCCAAGGGAGACTGCCAACAAGCCATGCAGAGCCCTTTGCTTAGGGGGCGTTTGGTTCTTTAGTCCTAAATTTTAGTCCCGTCATATCGAATGTTTGGATACTATTTTGGAGTATTAAATGTAGACTATTTATAAAACCCATTTCATAATCGGTGGATTATTCGCGAGACAAATCTAATGAGCCTAATTACGCCATGATTTGACAATGTGGTGCAACAGTAAACATTTGCTAATCATGGATTAATTAGGCTTAACAAAATTGTCTCGTGAATAATCATCCAATTCTGTAATTATTTTTATAATTAGTTTAAATTTAATCCTTCAAATTGATGTTCAAGCATTCGATGTGACACGGACTAAACTTTAGTTCAGTGAACCAAACACCGCCTTAGTTAGTCGGTACTCAACATGTAGACCCTAGCATTTTGGTGGGCTAGGAATTTTAAACCTGAACTTGATGAGTAGGGCGCTTTCATCTTTGCTGGTTGTGGCTTCGTTGGAAGGATTGGTTTCGACCATGGGCTTGCTTTTCTTCGTCCGTCTCCTAGAAAGACTTGCATTTATTCAGTGCTTCTACAGAAATCCTACTAGGAATGGCTCGCTAGTCAGTTTCTAGGATGAGCAATTGGCGAACTCGTTGCCGCATCTATAGGCAGACGCATATGTCTCTGCACCAAGCTACTACTGACAATTTTTGGATCAACACTGTTTGTCAGTTGGCCACGGTTGAGTAATGTCAGTAGTTCACCTAGTTGGTTGTTTTCTTGATTAGTGAGGTTGTCCTTGATGGTATGGCCTTGGACGATGTTCGTTGGCGATGAACTACAAATGTGATTTTCAGCGTCAAGTCTAAATATGTTGCTCGGTTCGTAGGTGAGGTGACCCCTTTAATCAAGCAGGGAGTTTTGAAAAAGTTGGGCTGAGACAAAATGCAAGTTTCTCGCTTAGTTAATCACAAAGAAAAAGTTTCAAACTGCGAACAATCTTATGAAATGGGGTGGCCTTGTCACCCATTTTGTAGGCTTTGTTTCTTTGCTTTGGAAACTCCCTCACAGTGAGGAGCTACACCTTCAGCAGACAGGTCCTCTGCCATGGCCTTCGGCGTTTCTAGTTCTACGGCATCCGATGTTTTCTACTTCAACGCCTATCAATCAACGGTGGTCTGCCGCCTGTCAATCGGTACGTTCGGAAAGGTGAAACTTCTTAATGAGCTTATCATCTACACATGGTCGAATATTTAAAAAGAACGCAACCAGCGTATTTTTTAGTCCTCTTTTCTCATTCCATCAATAATATTTTCGGTCTCCTTCTTAATATAATAAGGCGATCCTCTCACCTGCCTAAAAAATGAAAAAAAATTGCTTAATTTTTTAAAAGAAAGGATTTAGCAGTTTTGCCATGTCACTGAATCAAAGAACATGAGAAGGGAAAAACGTTATTATTCTCATGCTAATAACGTATTGAGAAAATTCTGCTATCGGGTGTATAATGTATATATTTTGAACAATCGTATAGAAAAACAACCAAGACGCAAGCTAAAAGAAGAACTCTTCCTTTATTCATATTTATAAGCAGAATCTCTAAAATTTATCTTTAAGAAATAAAACACATTCAAACGAGATGAATCTTTAAGAGATAGACCTAAATAATTTTGCTGTCGAATTGTTGCAGAGACCTCTTTGTCGTTCGGGCATTACTGTCGAATTTGATCTTGTTAATTCATCGCAGATCATACGAATAGAGGAAATTTGACTTGGTTCTTCCCGAAATGGAGTTGATTTGTTTTTTTTGTTACTGAATGTATTTTGGATTGGGAATTAATTATGCCTATATTGTGTATGGATGAAAATTTTTTGACACTCATTTCAAATCCAAGAGTTCAACTCAAAAGAGAAGTTTCTGATTTAAATATGTTTTCGTCAGTGTTTGCTAATCATGGATTAATTAGGCTTAAAAAATTATCTCGTGAATAATCATCCAATTCTATAATTATTTTTATAATTAGTTTAAATTTAATCCTTCAAATTGATGTTCAAGCATCCGATGTGACACGGACTAAACTTTAATTCAGTGAACCAAACACCGCCTTAGTTAGTCGGTACTCAACATGTAGACCCTAGCATTTTGGTGGGCTAGGAATTTTAAACCTGAACTTGATGAGTAGGGCGCTTTCATCTTTGCTGGTTGTGGCTTCGTTGGAAGGATTGGTTTCGACCATGGGCTTGCTTTTCTTCGTCCGTCTCCTAGAAAAACTCACATTTATTCAGTGTTTCTACGGAAATCCTACTAGGATTGGCTCGCTAGTCAGTTTCTAGGATGACCAATTGGCGAACTCGTTGCCGCATCTATAGGCAGACGCATATGTCTCTGCACCAAGCTACTACTGACAATTTTTGGATCAACACTGTTTGTCAGTTGGCCACGGTTGAGTAATGTCAGTAGTTCACCTAGTTGGTTGTTTTCTTGATTAGTGAGGTTGTCCTTGATGGTATGGCCTTGGACGATGTTCGTTGGCGATGAACTACAAATGTGATTTTCAGCGTCAAGTCTACATATGTTGCTCGGTTCGTAGGTGAGGTGACCCCTTTAATCAAGCAGGGAGTTTTGAAAAAGTTGGGCTGAGACAAAATGCAAGTTTCTCGCTTAGTTAATCACAAAGAAAAAGTTTCAAACTGCGAACAATCTTATGAAATGGGGTGGCCTTGTCACCCATTTTGTAGGCTTTGTTTCTTTGCTTTGGAAACTCCCTCACAGTGAGGAGCTACACCTTCAGCAGACAGGTCCTCTGCCATGGCCTTCGGCGTTTCTAGTTCTACGGCATCCGATGTTTTCTACTTCAACGCCTATCAATCAACGGTGGTCTGCCGCCTGTCAATCGGTACGTTCGGAAAGGTGAAACTTCTTAATGAGCTTATCATCTACACATGGTCGAATATTTAAAAAGAACGCAACCAGCGTATTTTTTAGTCCTCTTTTCTCATTCCATCAATAATATTTTCGGTCTCCTTCTTAATATAATAAGGCGATCCTCTCACCTGCCTAAAAATGAAAAAAAATTGCTTAATTTTTTAAAAGAAAGGATTTAGCAGTTTTGCCATGTCACTGAATCAAAGAACATGAGAAGGGAAAAACGTTATTATTCTCATGCTAATAACGTATTGAGAAAATTCTGCTATCGGGTGTATAATGTATATATTTTGAACAATCGTATAGAAAAACAACCAAGACGCAAGCTAAAAGAAGAACTCTTCCTTTATTCATATTTATAAGCAGAATCTCTAAAATTTATCTTTAAGAAATAAAACACATTCAAACGAGATGAATCTTTAAGAGATAGACCTAAATAATTTTGCTGTCGAATTGTTGCAGAGACCTCTTTGTCGTTCGGGCATTACTGTCGAATTTGATCTTGTTAATTCATCGCAGATCATACGAATAGAGGAAATTTGACTTGGTTCTTCCCGAAATGGAGTTGATTTGTTTTTTTTGTTACTGAATGTATTTTGGATTGGGAATTAATTATGCCTATATTGTGTATGGATGAAAATTTTTTGACACTCATTTCAAATCCAAGAGTTCAACTCAAAAGAGAAGTTTCTGATTTAAATATGTTTTCGTCAGTGTTTGCTAATCATGGATTAATTAGGCTTAAAAAATTATCTCGTGAATAATCATCCAATTCTATAATTATTTTTATAATTAGTTTAAATTTAATCCTTCAAATTGATGTTCAAGCATCCGATGTGACACGGACTAAACTTTAATTCAGTGAACCAAACACCGCCTTAGTTAGTCGGTACTCAACATGTAGACCCTAGCATTTTGGTGGGCTAGGAATTTTAAACCTGAACTTGATGAGTAGGGCGCTTTCATCTTTGCTGGTTGTGGCTTCGTTGGAAGGATTGGTTTCGACCATGGGCTTGCTTTTCTTCGTCCGTCTCCTAGAAAAACTCACATTTATTCAGTGTTTCTACGGAAATCCTACTAGGATTGGCTCGCTAGTCAGTTTCTAGGATGACCAATTGGCGAACTCGTTGCCGCATCTATAGGCAGACGCATATGTCTCTGCACCAAGCTACTACTGACAATTTTTGGATCAACACTGTTTGTCAGTTGGCCACGGTTGAGTAATGTCAGTAGTTCACCTAGTTGGTTGTTTTCTTGATTAGTGAGGTTGTCCTTGATGGTATGGCCTTGGACGATGTTCGTTGGCGATGAACTACAAATGTGATTTTCAGCGTCAAGTCTACATATGTTGCTCGGTTCGTAGGTGAGGTGACCCCTTTAATCAAGCAGGGAGTTTTGAAAAAGTTGGGCTGAGACAAAATGCAAGTTTCTCGCTTAGTTAATCACAAAGAAAAAGTTTCAAACTGCGAACAATCTTATGAAATGGGGTGGCCTTGTCACCCATTTTGTAGGCTTTGTTTCTTTGCTTTGGAAACTCCCTCACAGTGAGGAGCTACACCTTCAGCAGACAGGTCCTCTGCCATGGCCTTCGGCGTTTCTAGTTCTACGGCATCCGATGTTTTCTACTTCAACGCCTATCAATCAACGGTGGTCTGCCGCCTGTCAATCGGTACGTTCGGAAAGGTGAAACTTCTTAATCATCCAATTCTATAATTATTTTTATAATTAGTTTAAATTTAATCCTTCAAATTGATGTTCAAGCATCCGATGTGACACGGACTAAACTTTAATTCAGTGAACCAAACACCGCCTTAGTTAGTCGGTACTCAACATGTAGACCCTAGCATTTTGGTGGGCTAGGAATTTTAAACCTGAACTTGATGAGTAGGGCGCTTTCATCTTTGCTGGTTGTGGCTTCGTTGGAAGGATTGGTTTCGACCATGGGCTTGCTTTTCTTCGTCCGTCTCCTAGAAAAACTCACATTTATTCAGTGTTTCTACGGAAATCCTACTAGGATTGGCTCGCTAGTCAGTTTCTAGGATGACCAATTGGCGAACTCGTTGCCGCATCTATAGGCAGACGCATATGTCTCTGCACCAAGCTACTACTGACAATTTTTGGATCAACACTGTTTGTCAGTTGGCCACGGTTGAGTAATGTCAGTAGTTCACCTAGTTGGTTGTTTTCTTGATTAGTGAGGTTGTCCTTGATGGTATGGCCTTGGACGATGTTCGTTGGCGATGAACTACAGAGGAAATTTGACTTGGTTCTTCCCGAAATGGAGTTGATTTGTTTTTTTTGTTACTGAATGTATTTTGGATTGGGAATTAATTATGCCTATATTGTGTATGGATGAAAATTTTTTGACACTCATTTCAAATCCAAGAGTTCAACTCAAAAGAGAAGTTTCTGATTTAAATATGTTTTCGTCAGTGTTTGCTAATCATGGATTAATTAGGCTTAAAAAATTATCTCGTGAATAATCATCCAATTCTATAATTATTTTTATAATTAGTTTAAATTTAATCCTTCAAATTGATGTTCAAGCATCCGATGTGACACGGACTAAACTTTAATTCAGTGAACCAAACACCGCCTTAGTTAGTCGGTACTCAACATGTAGACCCTAGCATTTTGGTGGGCTAGGAATTTTAAACCTGAACTTGATGAGTAGGGCGCTTTCATCTTTGCTGGTTGTGGCTTCGTTGGAAGGATTGGTTTCGACCATGGGCTTGCTTTTCTTCGTCCGTCTCCTAGAAAAACTCACATTTATTCAGTGTTTCTACGGAAATCCTACTAGGATTGGCTCGCTAGTCAGTTTCTAGGATGAGCAATTGGCGAACTCGTTGCCGCATCTATAGGCAGACGCATATGTCTCTGCACCAAGCTACTACTGACAATTTTTGGATCAACACTGTTTGTCAGTTGGCCACGGTTGAGTAATGTCAGTAGTTCACCTAGTTGGTTGTTTTCTTGATTAGTGAGGTTGTCCTTGATGGTATGGCCTTGGACGATGTTCGTTGGCGATGAACTACAAATGTGATTTTCAGCGTCAAGTCTAAATATGTTGCTCGGTTCGTAGGTGAGGTGACCCCTTTAATCAAGCAGGGAGTTTTGAAAAAGTTGGGCTGAGACAAAATGCAAGTTTCTCGCTTAGTTAATCACAAAGAAAAAGTTTCAAACTGCGAACAATCTTATGAAATGGGGTGGCCTTGTCACCCATTTTGTAGGCTTTGTTTCTTTGCTTTGGAAACTCCCTCACAGTGAGGAGCTACACCTTCAGCAGACAGGTCCTCTGCCATGGCCTTCGGCGTTTCTAGTTCTACGGCATCCGATGTTTTCTACTTCAACGCCTATCAATCAACGGTGGTCTGCCGCCTGTCAATCGGTACGTTCGGAAAGGTGAAACTTCTTAATCATCCAATTCTATAATTATTTTTATAATTAGTTTAAATTTAATCCTTCAAATTGATGTTCAAGCATCCGATGTGACACGGACTAAACTTTAATTCAGTGAACCAAACACCGCCTTAGTTAGTCGGTACTCAACATGTAGACCCTAGCATTTTGGTGGGCTAGGAATTTTAAACCTGAACTTGATGAGTAGGGCGCTTTCATCTTTGCTGGTTGTGGCTTCGTTGGAAGGATTGGTTTCGACCATGGGCTTGCTTTTCTTCGTCCGTCTCCTAGAAAAACTCACATTTATTCAGTGTTTCTACGGAAATCCTACTAGGATTGGCTCGCTAGTCAGTTTCTAGGATGACCAATTGGCGAACTCGTTGCCGCATCTATAGGCAGACGCATATGTCTCTGCACCAAGCTACTACTGACAATTTTTGGATCAACACTGTTTGTCAGTTGGCCACGGTTGAGTAATGTCAGTAGTTCACCTAGTTGGTTGTTTTCTTGATTAGTGAGGTTGTCCTTGATGGTATGGCCTTGGACGATGTTCGTTGGCGATGAACTACAGAGGAAATTTGACTTGGTTCTTCCCGAAATGGAGTTGATTTGTTTTTTTTGTTACTGAATGTATTTTGGATTGGGAATTAATTATGCCTATATTGTGTATGGATGAAAATTTTTTGACACTCATTTCAAATCCAAGAGTTCAACTCAAAAGAGAAGTTTCTGATTTAAATATGTTTTCGTCAGTGTTTGCTAATCATGGATTAATTAGGCTTAAAAAATTATCTCGTGAATAATCATCCAATTCTATAATTATTTTTATAATTAGTTTAAATTTAATCCTTCAAATTGATGTTCAAGCATCCGATGTGACACGGACTAAACTTTAATTCAGTGAACCAAACACCGCCTTAGTTAGTCGGTACTCAACATGTAGACCCTAGCATTTTGGTGGGCTAGGAATTTTAAACCTGAACTTGATGAGTAGGGCGCTTTCATCTTTGCTGGTTGTGGCTTCGTTGGAAGGATTGGTTTCGACCATGGGCTTGCTTTTCTTCGTCCGTCTCCTAGAAAAACTCACATTTATTCAGTGTTTCTACGGAAATCCTACTAGGATTGGCTCGCTAGTCAGTTTCTAGGATGAGCAATTGGCGAACTCGTTGCCGCATCTATAGGCAGACGCATATGTCTCTGCACCAAGCTACTACTGACAATTTTTGGATCAACACTGTTTGTCAGTTGGCCACGGTTGAGTAATGTCAGTAGTTCACCTAGTTGGTTGTTTTCTTGATTAGTGAGGTTGTCCTTGATGGTATGGCCTTGGACGATGTTCGTTGGCGATGAACTACAAATGTGATTTTCAGCGTCAAGTCTAAATATGTTGCTCGGTTCGTAGGTGAGGTGACCCCTTTAATCAAGCAGGGAGTTTTGAAAAAGTTGGGCTGAGACAAAATGCAAGTTTCTCGCTTAGTTAATCACAAAGAAAAAGTTTCAAACTGCGAACAATCTTATGAAATGGGGTGGCCTTGTCACCCATTTTGTAGGCTTTGTTTCTTTGCTTTGGAAACTCCCTCACAGTGAGGAGCTACACCTTCAGCAGACAGGTCCTCTGCCATGGCCTTCGGCGTTTCTAGTTCTACGGCATCCGATGTTTTCTACTTCAACGCCTATCAATCAACGGTGGTCTGCCGCCTGTCAATCGGTACGTTCGGAAAGGTGAAACTTCTTAATGAGCTTATCATCTACACATGGTCGAATATTTAAAAAGAACGCAACCAGCGTATTTTTTAGTCCTCTTTTCTCATTCCATCAATAATATTTTCGGTCTCCTTCTTAATATAATAAGGCGATCCTCTCACCTGCCTAAAAATGAAAAAAAATTGCTTAATTTTTTAAAAGAAAGGATTTAGCAGTTTTGCCATGTCACTGAATCAAAGAACATGAGAAGGGAAAAACGTTATTATTCTCATGCTAATAACGTATTGAGAAAATTCTGCTATCGGGTGTATAATGTATATATTTTGAACAATCGTATAGAAAAACAACCAAGACGCAAGCTAAAAGAAGAACTCTTCCTTTATTCATATTTATAAGCAAAATCTCTAAAATTTATCTTTAAGAAATAAAACACATTCAAACGAGATGAATCTTTAAGAGATAGACCTAAATAATTTTGCTGTCGAATTGTTGCAGAGACCTCTTTGTCGTTCGGGCATTACTGTCGAATTTGATCTTGTTAATTCATCGCAGATCATACGAATAGAGGAAATTTGACTTGGTTCTTCCCGAAATGGAGTTGATTTGTTTTTTTTGTTACTGAATGTATTTTGGATTGGGAATTAATTATGCCTATATTGTGTATGGATGAAAATTTTTTGACACTCATTTCAAATCCAAGAGTTCAACTCAAAAGAGAAGTTTCTGATTTAAATATGTTTTCGTCAGTGTTTGCTAATCATGGATTAATTAGGCTTAAAAAATTATCTCGTGAATAATCATCCAATTCTATAATTATTTTTATAATTAGTTTAAATTTAATCCTTCAAATTGATGTTCAAGCATCCGATGTGACACGGACTAAACTTTAATTCAGTGAACCAAACACCGCCTTAGTTAGTCGGTACTCAACATGTAGACCCTAGCATTTTGGTGGGCTAGGAATTTTAAACCTGAACTTGATGAGTAGGGCGCTTTCATCTTTGCTGGTTGTGGCTTCGTTGGAAGGATTGGTTTCGACCATGGGCTTGCTTTTCTTCGTCCGTCTCCTAGAAAAACTCACATTTATTCAGTGTTTCTACGGAAATCCTACTAGGATTGGCTCGCTAGTCAGTTTCTAGGATGACCAATTGGCGAACTCGTTGCCGCATCTATAGGCAGACGCATATGTCTCTGCACCAAGCTACTACTGACAATTTTTGGATCAACACTGTTTGTCAGTTGGCCACGGTTGAGTAATGTCAGTAGTTCACCTAGTTGGTTGTTTTCTTGATTAGTGAGGTTGTCCTTGATGGTATGGCCTTGGACGATGTTCGTTGGCGATGAACTACAAATGTGATTTTCAGCGTCAAGTCTACATATGTTGCTCGGTTCGTAGGTGAGGTGACCCCTTTAATCAAGCAGGGAGTTTTGAAAAAGTTGGGCTGAGACAAAATGCAAGTTTCTCGCTTAGTTAATCACAAAGAAAAAGTTTCAAACTGCGAACAATCTTATGAAATGGGGTGGCCTTGTCACCCATTTTGTAGGCTTTGTTTCTTTGCTTTGGAAACTCCCTCACAGTGAGGAGCTACACCTTCAGCAGACAGGTCCTCTGCCATGGCCTTCGGCGTTTCTAGTTCTACGGCATCCGATGTTTTCTACTTCAACGCCTATCAATCAACGGTGGTCTGCCGCCTGTCAATCGGTACGTTCGGAAAGGTGAAACTTCTTAATGAGCTTATCATCTACACATGGTCGAATATTTAAAAAGAACGCAACCAGCGTATTTTTTAGTCCTCTTTTCTCATTCCATCAATAATATTTTCGGTCTCCTTCTTAATATAATAAGGCGATCCTCTCACCTGCCTAAAAATGAAAAAAAATTGCTTAATTTTTTAAAAGAAAGGATTTAGCAGTTTTGCCATGTCACTGAATCAAAGAACATGAGAAGGGAAAAACGTTATTATTCTCATGCTAATAACATATTGAGAAAATTCTGCTATCGGGTGTATAATGTATATATTTTGAACAATCGTAACAATCGTATAGAAAAACAACCAAGACGCAAGCTAAAAGAAGAACTCTTCCTTTATTCATATTTATAAGCAGAATCTCTAAAATTTATCTTTAAGAAATAAAACACATTCAAACGAGATGAATCTTTAAGAGATAGACCTAAATAATTTTGATGTCGAATTGTTGCAGAGACCTCTTTGTCGTTCGGGCATTACTGTCGAATTTGATCTTGTTAATTCATCGCAGATCATACGAATTGAGGAAATTTGACTTGGTTCTTCCCGAAATGGAGTTGATTTGTTTTTTTTGTTAATGAATGTATTTTGGATTGGGAATTAATTATGCCTATATTGTGTATGGATGAAAATTTCATTAATAAAACCTCCTCAATTAAACCGAATATGAATAATTTGACTCTTTTAGAGAGTGACATCTATAAAATTTCACACGAATAAACTAAGATTTTAGCTTAGGAAAGATGAGTTTACGGAAAGAAAGCAAAATAAATAAAGCAAACTGTTTTAAATTCCACCGCAGCAAAAATAAGTTCCTGACAAAACCAAAAGATGCAAACGGTGCACGTGCGAATAATTAATTTAACTAATATAACTTTAGACTCATCATAAACCTAATTAAAGCCTTAACCTAAGCAAGCTAATTAATTAACGAACTAGTGAACCATCGGGTGATCAGCAAGTGGCCTGGACGGTGAGCACACCGGACGCGCAGCCGGCGCCGGCGAACGCAGCGGTGACCGGCACCGTGCACGACTCCTTGCCGACGCACGCCGCGGCGAACGCCTTCAACGCCGCCTTGGACTCGCAGCCGCCCTCGTACGCGCCGCACTGGCCGCGCGCCACGCCGAAGCTGGCCACGTCGACGCTGGACATCGTCTTGCCGTGCTGGCCGCACGACAGGGTGACCGCGTCGCCGGGCTCGGCGGAGGCGCAGATGGCGCCGGCCGCCACGGTGCGGAGCCCAACCTCCGACGGGTCGCCGCCGGCCTCCTCGAAGAGGATGAGCTTGTTGGGCTCGCCGGCCCTGAGGAAGGAGCGGGGCACGTGGTAGAACCGCTGCGCCGGCTCGCCGCAGCCCGTGAGGCACTTCTGGCCGTCGCCTTCCGCCTGGAACTCGCCGCGGTAGTCGCAGCGGTGGCAGCCGCCCATCTCCGCCGCCGTGTACGTCGGCCAGTAGCGGCCCAGGTTGTTGCCGTTCACCCACGCCACGCCCTTGTTCAGCCCCAGCAGGTCCACCACCACCGTGTCCTCGCCGGCCGGAGCTTGGAACGTAGTCTTCACAAAAAAATATACATTATATAAATTTTCTTTCAATTCAATTCATATAAGAATCAAACAATTACTATATCTTTTAAAAACAATATTTAGATTTCATTGTGCTTGTGAAATTATCAAACTTGGTGCAAATTTACAGTACCTTGTACCAAGTGAATGGCCTGTTGATGGGAATGGTGCCATTGTGGCTGTGCCATTCAGAGCTTGGCTTGTCAAGATGAACCTGCCTGAACTCACCAGCCAAACCAGCCTACAAAGCAAAATGTAAACAAAACAAACATTATACTACTTTTTGACATGTATTTATTAATACAATTTGCTATGAATTTAGTCAAACTTACAAACTAAAAGTGTTACTTATTTTAGGATGAAGATAGTAATTGATAGACATGTTGCACACCTTGTAAGACCAAGAACTGTGGGAGAGGTCAATCTCAGTGCCTTTGGCAGCATTCAGCAGCTTCACCGGACCTCCGACAATGCCGGCGGGCATCTTCTCAAACAGAGGACCGTAGTTCTGAATAACAACATGATTTTAGCATGCAAACATATACTCCTATGTATCATATCACAAAATAAATGAGCTGATCATGAGCTCGTTCAATGCATTGCTCCAATGAATGAAGTGAGCTAGCACTGAGCAGTGAGCAGTAAAGAGAGGCGAGTGATTAATTTATGTACCTTGAGGCCAACGGTGGCGCTCAGAAGAGAGATGTAGTTCTTGCCGTGATAAAGCTCCGCCGGCGACTCGAGCTGGAAGACGAAGTCTCCGTTGGCAGAATGGCGTTGCCCTGCACGTATGCATGCATGCATGCATGACAGCCAGATCAACACGTACGTACGATCAGATGTTGCCTGCAGGAGGCTGCAAAAACGGATGCTCACCAACAAGTTTGCCGTTGACGAAGGCGTAGAGTTCATGGCCGGTCGTGTTCACGTACAGCTTGTACCTCCCCTTCCCCTTGTGATAAAGGCTGCATTTGTCGCAGACGATTCGACACTTTGGGGTCATCTCGTTGTTCAGTAGTAATTCGACATGCGATCGATCAAAAAGAGTTCGTTTCTTGGGCATTACTATTATTATTATTACCTTGTTCTGTACCACAAGTAATCGCTCTGGTCAGTGGCCGTGGCGATCTGCTCCAAGAGCTCGCTCTTCCTGAAGCTGCCCCTCTCGTCAGTCATGAAGGGTTTCAAGTTCTCAGGCATCCACGACCACTTCAGCTTCGCCGAGCTGGCCGGCTTCTTCACCATGACCGACGTTTGTGTCTTGATCTGGTCGTGCCAAAAGCGAACAAACAGTAGCGTCGTTCGTTGCATCATTCAACAAAATCATGATCAACAATTAAGCTGTCAATAAGTTATTGGAAAGAAGAACACCTTGGCGCTATTGAAGGCAACAGTCTTGCAGTCAGGCAGGATGCTAACAGACCAAGCAGGCAGGAAGTGAGTGATTCCATCGAGGGTCACATTGACATCCTTGTTGTCAAACCGATTGTTGACGAAGCAGGCAGAGTTGGAGCCCAAGGTGTACTTGGTCACCTGCAGTGATAATCAAATGACAGTGATGACAAGAATTGCACATGCATGCAAGCATGTTCTTAAGAAGCAAGAACTAGGGGCAAGAAATCTGATAAAAACCAAATTAAGCAAGACAAGAAGAGGAGTGCCGGCATTATATTCTCAATCTTTAGATCTTACCGTGACATTAACGCCGTGGTTTTTGTCAACGTAGGCTCCATGGACAAGAATCTTCTCCATGGACTTGAGCACAGAGTGGAGCTCCTTCAAGTGGCCATACTTAGGCTGCCTGAGATTACCTGTTGATCAAAGTCAGACAAAGAAGATTACAATTAAATTTAATTGTTATCTTGTTCAATTAATGTATATTATATTATGTAATTGAATGGCCTACTTACCATACTCATCCAAAGGCGCATCATAGTCATAGCTGGTTGTGATGTATGGTCCTCCTGATGAACGGCCAAAGTTGGTTCCACCGTGATACTGATAGACATAAATCGGGGAAAATGAAAAAAAAAGTCAGTTTGATTCAAGGGTGAAATTAAGCTACAAACAAGAAGCTGATTTGTCATATACCATGTAGTAGTTCTGCAGTGATCCGCGCTTTTGGAAGAACATAGCAACCGCAAAAGCAATGTCTTCCGCAGACCTATGGAAGTCTGGCTTGTCCCAAGCTTTGAACCTAATGGCATCAATCAATAATCAAGTCAAACCATCAAGACTCATCCCTAAACCCTAAAACACTCGTTTTTTTTATACAGGGTTTACCGAGTGCCGTTTATCAAATATAATACTCGGTAACCCCTTTGTCGAGTGTACTGCAAACCCTAAGATAAGGATACACGTTGATTGAAAGTTACTCTATTAATTTACCAGCCAGTCCAATTCTCAGTCCAAATCTTGGGGATGCCGGTCCTGTTTGGAAACCAGTCGTGGCAGTAGAACCCATTGCAAGTGTTGACCTAGAGTCGAAAGAACACACAAAACAACAGCATGCATGCATGCATGTCAACGGACAAATTAAACAAAAGAACTAATAAACGAGCACTTGTAGCATTCAATTTTATGTATGGAATGGAATCGAAACTACTGGATCATGCATGCGTGCATGCTCACCACATTGTGTGGCACGTCGTCGTCCTGTTGGCACATGATCCACGGGACACCGACATTCTGCTTGTTCGCCATATCTGCGCACCAGTGGATGTATTCGGACGCTGACTCGTTGTTGTTTAGACCGCCCATGATGTTCCCGTACTCATTCTCAATCTACACACACGTACATTTTAGGGCAAAAATAAGGATGCAATTAGGCAACAGACATGAACATTGCTAGGCTAGCTCTACGTACGAATTGCATCGGGAGATCGCGATACATTACCTGAGCAAGGATGATTGGGCCTCCTTGCCCAGCGAACATCTTTGCATCCTTCATCTTGTTGATTATGAGAGTGGTGAAAGTCTCCATCTCATTCTGTGTTTTATTATGGCAAACACAGTTGATCATCTGATCAATTACAAAGATTCTGATATAGATCATGTAAAAATTCATGAAAAGATGGTGATAATGTACCTCAAATGGCTTGTTGTGCAACCTGAACTGCATCCCAGGAATGTCACGCAACCACGCGGGAAGTCCTCTGCAGATTATTATTTTTTAAATATAATAAAATGATCAATTAGCAAGAGAGATTTAGAGCACTTGCAAAACATTTAGTTCGTCGATGCTATCACTTTCAAATCGAACAAGCTAAGTGTGGTAATTACTGAGCATTATACGTACCCGTAATTCCATTCACCGCAGATGTATGGGCCAATGCGGAGAATGGCGTACATGCCGGCATTCTGGATCTCCTTGAAAAACCTGACAACATCGTAGTTCCCGGCGAAGTTGTACTGCGTATACACAAGCAATATATATACATTGAGGTTTCAGAGAGGAACATTATCGAGATCTAGTCAGTACTCACTACTGAATTATGTATACACACATCATGGCTTCATGCATGCGTGCATAGTCCAGTGTACAGTACTTTTTATGTAGATTGTGATTAGCTAGTTAGAATGTGAAATATTTACCAGTTATGTACTTTTTAGAGTCTTAAGTGGTCAGTATTATTCAATTAATTATGCATACGTGTCACATATAAGCATGTCACGTAAATACGTAATTAAGCTTGCATGCATCATGGTGGTATAGTACCTAATAGATGAAGTAATAGGGTTACGTGTTGGTTACCTGACGGCGGTGAGGCTCGTGGCCGTTCCAGAAGACATAAGTCTCAATGGCATCAAGGCCACCTTCCTTTGCTTTCTTGATTAGATCAGGCCACATCTGCATGCATGCATGTCGATAGAATTAATATTGATCGATCGATCGATCGTAAAACAAACTGAAGGCATCACGGCAATCATAGGTTGTGGTCTATCATTGTTAATTGTTAAAGACTTAACTCAACTATCGTCAAATTAAGATGAGTATATATATATGTTCTGCCATCGACGACACAAGAACGTATAGTCGTATAGTACTTGAAGACGATCAACATGCATGTAGATTAATTACCTCAGGGGTGCTCCTGGGATAGTGGATACTGCCGGAGAGGATGATGCGGCGCTCGCCGTTGATGACGAGGCCGCGGTCGCTGTAGGAGACGGTGGTGCAGCCCACGCCGGCGGCGGCCGCCACGAGGAACAAGAGCAGCGCTAAGCACGCAGTCATGGCGCGGCGCCCCGCCATTCGGCCCGGGACGACCGTGTGCAGCTAGCTAGCTAGACGGAGAAGAAGACGATGAAGTTGAGATATGGAGTAGTACACTACTACGTACGTCCTCTCGCTCGGGCTGAATGCCTGCTATTTATAGGGGAGCAGCGAGGATTTCGTCACAGCTTCAGCTTCATTCATTCATGCATGCGCATGCAGCTCTAACGAATCAACAAACTCCATCTGATTTCTCGCGTCTGGCTGTTGCATATGCCCGCGATTTGAGTCTCAAGTGGCAGCAAACTAACAGCCATCTCGATCTTCTGATCAGTCATCGTTACAACTGCACGTACGGCATTGTCGCAACTCGCAAGCAGCAATGCCATGGATCGACCCATCTTTAGATTACGATATATTTCTTTTCTTAGAGAGTTGATAAAATCTAGCTAACTGTTTTATTTTATTATACAAACTCTGGGGCTATCGTTTTGAAATCGTTATCCAAGTTCTTTTCCTTAGCTAGCTCGTGGCGATTAAGGGCGATCTGTATGCGATTAAGGGAGATCTGTATGCGATTAAGTGCACGTATTTATCTTTAGTTTCGGCGCTTGCTGACCTAGCTACTAGTTGATATACCAGTTTATCTTTCATTCCAAGTGCATTCCGGATAACTGTAGAGAGTAATTTTTTCAGATACCCGGTCGTTATTGACCAAAGTGATACCGATAAGATTAATCCTTTAGCCAATCAAATTTCAGGTTCTTGGCGAGCTTCGGTTATTGATTAGCAATCATACCACCTAACTACGATCGACATTAGCCCAATAATTAATTATGCATGACGGGCACGAATGCTGGCTAAGAGTGGATATGTAACAACACATGGAATTCAGATATATGGTTCAATGTTTCCAACATAGGAGACCAAACAACAGGAGAAACGGCAACAAGCGCGACCTCACATTGCAATCTACATACCATGAACGCAAGCTTGCTATGCTTGATGAGCACGACGGAACGAGAAATCCCAGAGAGTGGGAATGGACTGATCGAAGTGGCTTGCTAGCAGCAGTGCAGCACCACTATAACATGGTATCCATGAACTTGGTTAGTCGCTCTTTGAGCCGACGCCATTCTGGCCGGCGAGGATCCTGGAGATCTGCAGTCCCCGACTGAAGGCCTGGTTGAAGAGCAGCCGAGTCTGGAACTCGGAGACGAAGGGGAACCACGAGAGGACGGCGATGGGGAGGAAGATGAGGATCCCCATGGTGTACTCATAGATTCTCGCCATCTCCTGGATGGAGTCCCATGGCCCTATATTGCGGAGCACGGCCCGGCTCCTCTGACTGAACCTGGCTCTGCAAGGCCCCCTGCATGCGTCCCTTGTGCCGCATGAGCAAAACAGGGCGTGGAGTGGCTCTGTGATCAATCTCCGGAACACCGGTCCAACGAGTTGTGCAATCTGCATGGAGCATCAGAAGTTTAGATGCAGCACAGCCTGAGAAGATAATATGATGCTCCTCTCCTCTATTCTCTTTAAACTCGTTGTTTTTAAAGCATGATGATATACTAGTACTTTTGATGACAGATGCACTGATAAATTTAAATGCTTTTCTGTATATTATAACGATGGCTGCATGCATTGTAGGATAACAAGGAGAAGAACGGATGGAGTATATACAAACATGTTGAGAGTAATTAAGCTATGCTAAAGTTGGAAAAAAAAATAACAAGGCTAAAGTTGCAAGCACAAATAAGCGAATATACTAACCAGCAGAATAAACCAGCCAGTAGGAATAAAGGCCAAGATACTGGCGCCAACATCAGAGACAGCAAGATCGAAACCAACGAATAAGAGAACCACCAAGCTAATGAGGACAATAAAGACGATGCCCTTGAGGATACGGAATACAAGTTGAAACTTGGTAATAAACTTCTCTCTCCCCATTGAGACAACCTGAAAGCAGGCTAAAATGTAAGAGTACTATCACAAGAGATTTAATGCAAATCAAAATGGATTGTTACCTTCAGTGATATAAGAATAATAGCTATGACCAGCCACGATAGTGCGTACACCTGGGAAAACAAGAAAGCATGAGTTCAGCTAGATTTTCTACATTGGGATTTAAACTGATGCAGAGCACTCTAGTCAGAGAGTACCATGAAGCTTCTGTCCCCGTGCACTATGTGCAAATGATAAACAATACCATATTGGTATATCAAGAAGCGAAGGGAGAGGATGAACTCCAACAGCAAACTACGTATTGTAGCATTCTTCAAGTGCTCATGTTCACTTATCCACCAAGCCTCCCAACCTTGCTCAGGTAACAGGCCAATACCACCTCTATTGCTCATCCAACTCCACCAGTCGGTCCAGTCATCAACAGTCTTGTGCCACTCAAAGCATGATGGGTTGAAGATAAAAGGTGCAAACAACCAGCAAAAAACAAGGAACCATATCGAAATTGTAACATACAGATACAAACTTGAGCTCCTGTATGAAATCCCATACACTAGATAGACAACCAAAAGGATGAGTAGCTCTAGTGCTTTCACAAAGTGGCTCCGGGAGTACATCCGATAATTCTCAGCAAACTTTGCATGGCGCACAACAAACCCCCGGCCTGTACCTCTATACTTTGCACCACCATGAAGTATTGTCCTTCCATAGTAGTGAGTCTTTGTTCCAAGATGGAAAGTGAAGAACACAGAAGCTAACTGAAGTTGCATGATGACAAACTCTGCCAAGGCTCTGCCAAATCCTTTCTCCAAGCCAACCTCCATTATCATTGGGAGCACAAGCAACATCCCAAGCTGGAAAACAGATTGAGTAGCAAGTGCATTCTCAAAGGGCTTGATGTTTTTAATGTGTGGATCTTGGAGTATTGATTTCTCTAGGCCACTTAAAACAAGATATAACCTCCCATATAAAAATACATACACCGTAAGAACAGCCACCTGAAAGCAAACAAAGTCATAAAATGCATCAAGATTTATGTACCTTAGTGTACTTTGAACAAAAGTACAAACATTACATCACATTTTTTAGTTTTTATGATCTAATGATTGTTGCTTTAAAAAGCATTAAGAACAATATACTTCATTTACAAGGTCTTTGCATTGTACAATTCATTTCAGATAAAACAAAATGCAAACACAAGAGAGCATAATAATTGAGCCCACATGTTTAATGTGCAAACTTAACCTCTCAACAAAATATCGATTTCAATCTTCTCATAGTACCCACTGTTTTCTGTAACAATAACAATGTTGATATCTTGTTTGTTGTTATGCTTACAAACCACAAAGTGAATCAATCTGCCTTTATAGTTCCTAAAAGTTGTGTTTATACGTTATGAAGTTGATGTGTCAAACAATAAGATCCATACCATGCTATTGAAGTAGAAGCCAACTGTACTGAAGTATAGAGACAGCATCCTGTAGAAATCAAATCTGTGCCCTAGTCGATAAATATCTCGACAAAGTGTTTGTTCACCATTTCCATTTGCCACCTTGGCCTCAAAATTAGATATTTGGTTCATTCCAACATCACGTCCTTTACCCAACTGTATGTATTCATGGTGAGTAACATTTCCTCGGCGCAGAGTTGAATTGAATCCTTTAAATTTTAATCAGAACAGCCATTAGCTTACTGCATAGAACTAAATGAATGTGGATGATGCATAATGCATTATCTCTGAAAATTTTACCTGCAAAGATATCCTCACTAAGGTTTATAACCTTTGATGCCTTGCTTATGCCACCTCTTGTGAGATGAAAGATTCTATCAAAAACATCAGGGTGACCATAATGGAATCTTACCCTGCATTAGAAATTTGGAAAAACAACAAATCAACAACAAAAACAATAACTCCAATGCTCGTAGTACAATTGTACAAAGATCTACAGAACAAGGTGCAAATAGATCATTCATCATTCTGGTCTAACCTTGTACAATTTGAGTTTTCATAATTCTTAAATTTATACTTAACAACAATTTACCTCCTACCTGGTAAAATTGTACCTAAAATCAGGTTTACACATTCAGAAATGTGATTGGAAAAAAGTTGTGGATTCTTGGGTGGCATCTAGAATCACTCTAGGCACCACCGATCAGATGGGACTAGTGAAAATTGCCCAACATCAGTCAAATCAATCTAACTTGGGAGTAAATTGGAACAATTCACTACTAACTATCTGCAAATGTCACAATTTTTTATTTGCTGCATCTGGCCTGTTCGACCATAAACATGAGAGAATTGGCTGGTTCCACTGGTTTTCAGAACTCTGTCTGGCATACATTCAAATTTACATGTGATAAATTATAATATCCAAGTACAGGTAGCAAACTGCAACAACTTCAACCAGGAGGTAGGCCCAATCTAGTGGAATGGCAATGAAATGACTAGCTCAAAACTAATGAAGTTACAACGTCTCACAAATTAGAGCTTGAGGGTACTGGCAATTTAACATCGCTATAGTTCCTTTCCCATTGTAAACACAACAAACTGTAAAAATTTTCCCATTCCTTTTGTGTAACGTCTAATACCAATCCAACTATACTAAGGAACAATATCAACTATGGAGGACCTCAAAAAGAAAAATATTTGTGGAGGGAGGCAGGAACCAAGGCTATTAGGCGAGTCTTTACCTACCTGCCAATGGCTGTTTTGGTTGTAGGTACAGTTAAGTTTGTAGATAGTGTAATGTAGTTCGCTTGATGCTTTCTCCTAGTAAATACTAACACGTGCCCTTGGGATGTCCTAAGCATGCATGGCATTTACTATGGTAGGGGCAGTGTGTCGGCAGCCAGCCAAAACCACCTGCCACAGGGCAGCTTCTGTTGCTGTGTCATGAATCATGATTTTGGCAACACAAGTGAAAGTATCAATACTAGTATGAGTAATGTGTCAAGCAAGATGATCATAATACACAACTATGTTATTTTTTTTTCAGGGTAGAAGCTCTGACATGAAATAGACAAGATCAAAGACAAATAAAGCAATACTGGAGCACAAATGCTTGAGGAAAGAGTAAAACTGATAATAAGAAAGGCATACAAATCAGTCAAACATTAAGGCGGCCCAATATGATGACTATTGCAAGAGCTCAATAAAATAAAAAGATCCATCAAATTTTAAAGGTGAAAGGAGACATACTTTAGAGGGTTTGCAAGAACACGTTGTCCAATAGTAACGAAGCTGGTCTCTTGGTTGGACATAAACCACGCAAGGGATGAAACACTAAATGTGAAGTATGAACACCACAATGTTAGTACAAAATAAGCAACAAAATAAACACTATAATAAAAACTGTGTCGGCCCTCTCTAGGAGAATTGATCCAACCTCCGGCTCACACCGGAAATAAACATTGTTTGCACCCCAAAAGCTAGTCAAGAGGTGAGGGACTCCTCCACTATTTAAGTTGGATCGACTCTCCTCCAATGTGGGACTATTCCAACAAATTGAAGACTCATTAAAGTTAAGGGGTCATTAGAGCGAATAGAAAAGCCAACCTCCCAGTAAAGATGTGCTCACGGACACCCAATATTGTTGGTTCAGACTTTCCATGTTTAATATGGAACTCTTCCAACAGATTTCTAATTTTAAATGCTTCCTCGAGATAGTTATCCTACACAACAGAGAATGTAAGATTCAGTGATAACTAAGTCAGACTTATTTTACAGAGATTACATACCTGGTTCATGTCAATTGCTTGGAGTGCTTCTCCTCTAGTGAAGATTATTGCATGATTTTGATTATTAGGCTTTCCCTCGCCAACTTCTGTTGGTTTACCTGGAAGCCTTATCCGGTAAATTTCCTAAAAACAAGTTCAATGTTAAATTGTAAGTCATCACTAGTCACTAGTCAGTTTAACTTTATCATGTACAAACTGGATTAGTAGCATCAGCAAGCCACATTTAGAAGAGATATTTGTTTTAAGTTCATTAGCATGCAACATATCTACAGAGCAAGAAGAACAATATTCAAGTGCTGTTATTTCATTTCCCTGGAATGTTGACACCTACATTCTGACACCAGAGCTATTGGCTTAATACATTTGAATATGGTTTCAATTTATTTAGTAAATATTGCATTTTACCACTTAAAGGTGAAAATGAGCTATAATCACTGATAGTAAAGCATCTGCAGAAAAAAGTAGATATTTGAGTTCATACTTCATACAATGAAAAATTAAATACCTCATCATCGCCTTTCACAAGAACTGAGTAATATTGTTTCTCCATTTTACCGTTTGGAAGTGGTACTTCCTTCTCATCAATGTAAGCAATGCGCAATGATGGGTACCTGTATTGCACATGAAACTGAAGGTAGCACAAAAAATATATTTCATAAAATAATGGGGGTTCAGAGACTTACGCTAACATGAGATTTAAGATGTTCTCATAAAGACCTTTTTCACGGGAATCTTTGGATGCCTTATGCATGCCATAGAGTTGACAAGAGACAACATAGGTGAATTTGATATCAGCAATGGCCTTGGACCTTGCGAATTCCTCTCCATCCAAATCAGCTAAAGTGTAAACAGATAATGCAATTCATTACCACATAACCAAGACCAACTGCTTTCAAGTGTGCCCACATAAAATAAAAATTGGAGGACTGGTGTTTAGAAATCAGAACACTATCTAGCTAACCTTGAGCATTTATCATATCCTCGTAGCATTGTAGTTCAAGAGCTCGTCTGTAGTACATCATTCCTCTCACTAGACATAAGATATCAACAATGGGATAAGGTGAATAAATATAATTTTGGCATCTCACTAGAGGATAGAAACATTGATATTACCAGTTCTGGCAAGTGTTTGACCACGGTAAGATGCCCATATACAGATGTCATCCATGTACCCTTTTACTGCCCCTTCATTTTCTGGGTCAACTCCAATGCGCTCAAGAAAGTTCTTCCATTCATCTAGTGAAGTGACAACCATTACTAATTTAAAAGGTTACCTATGAATACAAAAATATGATGAACTGCATTTATGATACCCAAAAATATGATGAGCCTTCCCAAGATGGTTGATGGTTTGGAAAACTTTATTAGTGGAACTATTGATTTATTTATATGTCATGCTGCACCAGACTTGCTCCCACTCCTCAATTGTATACTGTAATATATTTTGTTTATACCACTGACCCTGTGGATCCTTTATGAATTATGGGCAAGAAGTTTATTACTCCCTCTGATCATAAATACGACATTTTGATCACAATCCGACCAACTTTTGAAACTTTGACCATTAATAACTTTTAATTACTTAGCTGAAAAATATAAAATTGGTGTGAGTAGATTTGTTTTGAAAAGTACTTTCACGATCTCATATTTTTTTTAAAAAAAATAAACTAATTCTAATGTAAAATTATAATCAAAGTTGCACATTGAAGACCGTGAAAAAAAGGAGAGTCAAACATCATGCATTTTTGACTGGACATAGTAATTATTATTTTAAAAAAGAGTCTGCAGCTCACCTGGATAAATCTTTTGTAGGTAAAACAAAATTGAGATGCCATCTTCATTCTTCTTATTTAGTTCATGAGAAGAATAGAGCACTTCTTCGTTGTAATATGGAGTCAAAACACTGAATAGTGAATCTTGTTAGAGTGTGAAGTGCCACAAAATGAGTGGACAGTAAATTCATAACAGAACAGTGCACACTGTGTACAGGTCTATAGGACTTTGTATCTGAGAATATATAATAAAAACATCATGTTGTGACCATGGTTTATTTTGACACACATAAATTTGAATATAATTATCCCCACGTGAGTACGTGACAACTTGATTCAATAGAAAAATATATGTTTTTGTCCACATCTCAAATTTTCAATGTTCCAATAATTGTTGCAGGCACATGATGGCCACTCATCTAACAAACAATATTTATCTAATAACTTCTTATATACTAGTTCTCAAAAGCCAGTCAATATATTGGTCATTGGTGCTACATATATTGATTATTAAAAGACAACTTAATCGAAGTTACAATTAACTGGTAAAAATAATCATGTATGCACCAAATGTTAACACGTTAAAAAAATTGCAATAAGTGATTTATCTAATTAATAGTTAGGTAGATTACCAATATATTAGGATACATTATTTTGAAAAACTGATGTAATTTTATTTCATAGGATTTTAGGGGGCATCAGAATCTGATCAATTGCTGCTGTAACCAACATATGCAGGCAGTACATGAACTTGGTAACTAGTCAAACTTCTGAAATAAAATTTCATGGATAATAAAATGCACACCTAAATGAAATCATTTCATGAACTTGAGGTGCTTTTGGCATTTTCATGAAGAGTGAGTTTGCAAAGAAGGTGATCCTACGCCGAGCATCCAAATTTGTTGGCACATCCATTGCAGAATCCTTCATAGTCAACAATAAATGCAACCGGACAAACTGGGAGCAAAACACCTATTTCAGAATTAAACAATTAAGAAATAATTTTCATATAAATCACAATGATAGTTGCACACCTTCTCCTTCCAAAATGCATGCTTTATCATGCCCAAGTCTAAATTTGTGAACCTTTGCTTCCTCTCATTCTCATCTTTCAAAATACTGCCACAGTTTACAAACAATTAGCCCATCACAATTAATATCTAAGGAATTTCTTACTATCATAAAATTACCATAATTCTTACCCCTGCCCATCTTTCATGAAATCTCGTGTAGTAATTTCCATAAAATCTTGCAAGGCATTAACAATTTTTCTCTCTGAAGTACCATTAGTAGATTCACTCTTCTGCAAAATGAGTGGCAAAATAAATCTACATTAAATGTAATAGATATATGAAGAAAAGGAACTAAGAAAATAAACAGATTTACATTTATGTAAAATGAGCAATTATGAATCCACATCAAATACAGAAGATATACACAGAAAAGAAAATACTAAAATAAATCAGGCATAATTTTTTTACCAACAGATGTAATAATTTTGCCAACGTGTTGCTGACTTTGTTGATCTCTGCCATATGAAAGTCTTCCAATAGTGTGGTATTTTCCACGCTAGTATGTACCTTTTTATCTATATCATCGACAATTCTGCAACAGTATGCCAAATGATCATGTTAGTACTATCTGAGATATTCTACACAAAAAGATTCCCCAAGTAAAATTCAAAATGAAACAACAATATGGTCATTACTTCTGATCATTATTGTCTAGCAGAAGACTCTTCAGTATAAGAATCAAGGACTCGTAGCATTCTATGACAGCATTGTATCTATCTCTGTCTAGTTTGATTTTTTCAATTAGCTCATGGTAATCCCCTTCTTTAGAAGTCATGGCCATGTGAAGAGCTGTTGGTACCTGGAATATTCATAAGTTCGTGAGCATCTCTGCAAAAGAAGCAAATAATATTTGATAATTTGTTTTCTATTTCTGAGCTGACAGCCTATTGCACACCTTGCTAGCAAGAAGGAAAGGAGGCCATGGAACAACAGAAAAACTACTTGAAGATGATGGAGCCATCAATATGTCCTTCTCTCTATCAAAGCAGAAGCAATGTTTAACCTTACAGTGAATGGCATATTACAGAAGAAAGCTCACAGTTCCAACCTATTACTGATGAAGTCTTCCTCTCGTAAGGAATTGATGAATGAATTCCAAATACAAAAAAATCTCCCCTCATCGCATGCTTGCTGCAAAGAAGGGTCACCAAATCACTCAAAATCCAAGTGCTTTTAGCAGTTAATAAAGAAACGAAACGATGCATTTCTGTGTCTTTAGCCCACCCCCCACCCCCCAACCTACAGGGTGGCCCACATATGCATAGCACTACCTTACACATTCATTCTCGCTGTGTATAAAAGGAAATATCTCAATTTGAAAGTTCTTTTTTTAAAAATTATCCAGTAGAATATTTTCTGAAAACACAAGTTCAAGTTTCTTTGATTGAAGATTTCTCAACTTGAGCCAAAAGTTCTGAAGCCAATGTGTAATTTTTTGCCAGGTTTTGGGAGTAGAGATGAAGAGGGAGATGACAAGTATACAGTATGGAGAGGGTTTCTGCAAAGGCAGATGTCACATGACAAAGGGAACAGTGTGCATTTGCAAGCTTCATTTGCTGAGGCTGTTCATGAATTAGCAGTCCCTATTAGGAAAATACAAAAAGAAAATGCAAACCTCTTTACGTGTTGCTGCATGGCATTTATTGAAAGCTTCTGGCATTGATTTGAATCTGGCTCTTAACATGCCAAGGGTACGTATCTGCATTAAAAGCAAAAGAAGAGATCTCACAACTAAATATGTTTAAATACTGTAAACATATTGTCATTGTCACACATTAAAAGAGTCACTAACCTCACCAACATGACTAAGGGCACCTGAAACACCCCCAAACACAGTTGAAAAAATAGCATACCATATTTGTGTATCCATAAAGTACACCTACAAATAGAACAGTAAGTTCTATGAATAATGGAACAATGTAGAACTTTCATTATTAGAATTGCATACCATGACAATTGGCACCCATATAGCAATGACGACACCAAAGTTGCGAGGCACTATTAAAAAATAACAAGAATGTAGTAAGTAAAGTTTATTTCCTCCATAAGAATTATGCAAATAACAGGTATTTTAGGAAATGAAATCACTGAAGGTGACAATATTATTACAAGGGAAAAGGTCAAGTTTGTCCCTCAAACTCTATTGGAGTGCTATTTTCACCCCATTCTGTCAAATCTGGACAGATAACACCTTCGACCCAATTCCAAGGCGATTTTGATTGGCATACTCCAAAATAAGTTTCCAAGTTTTTTAAATTACTTAGTTTTCCAAACAAGTTAACTGAAAACATTTTTTCTCACTAAAGTACAATAACCGCGTGCTTACCTTATTTACCAGCAAGCACTTTAACATAACTTGAGAACTATGTTACTGATTATTCTGTTTGCTTTGAATTTTAAATTGTTCTAACTAAAGTTCTACTAGTTTTCCTTATTACTGATTATTCTGTTTGCTTTGAATTTGAAATTGTTCTAACTAAAGTTCTACTAGTTTTCATTGGCATACTCCAAAATAAGTTTCCAAGTTTTTTAAATTACTTAGTTTTCCAAACAAGTTAACTGAAAACATTTTTTCTCACTAAAGTACAATAACCGCATGCTTACCTTATTTACCAGCAAGCACTTTAACATAACTTGAGAACTATGTTACTGATTATTCTGTTTGCTTTGAATTTTAAATTGTTCTAACTAAAGTTCTACTAGTTTTCCTTATTACTGATTATTCTGTTTGCTTTGAATTTGAAATTGTTCTAACTAAAGTTCTACTAGTTTTCCTTATTACTGATTATTCTGTTTGCTTTTGACAAGTAATAAAAATGCTACATACATGACAAACATAAGAAACAATAAGATAGATATCTGCAAGAAACTTATGAACTTAAGTCAGTGTTAGAGGACCCAAATTGCATTGATCATTTGATGCAATCTAGTTATATCACAAGAAACTTACAGAAAGGGAAGATTTGATGCCACTCATAGTTACTAACCCCTTGATTGAGAATAAACTTTGTTGGGCCAACCATTGGGGATATCTGCACAAAATGGCCAAAATGAAACAAACTCCATAGATTAAGGATTCATATAGTATGGAAAATGCAAATACAAATTGCATAGATAAAAATTGTTATGGTAATGACTATTGCAGAATAAAGGACATTGATTTTTTTTTATTTAAGAAACACAAGACTAGTAAAATACCAAAATACTTCCAAATTATGAAATAAATTACTCAAAATATGCTGTAACTATTTTTCTTTGCCAAGGTTTTGTACAATCGAGCTTTTACTTGTCAACGTTTTCATTGGGCTGCCATCCAAACATTACTATAGCTCATTATTAAATTTCAATAGTTGTTTCATAGGTAATGAATTCATTTTTACAAATCAAAGTCATGTTATTAAAGTTGTATACTTTTTCCTGGATTTCTCAAAAATTCAGGACCAAAACAAACTTAGTACATCCCTGGCCCATTGACTACTCGGTACTTGTGGCCAGCCAGCATGTCCTGTAATTGCAATGTATTGTGCCAGGTCCACGGCTGACCCCATGGACCACCATTCATTTGAGCAATCAGACCAGGTTGTGCCTACAGGAGCCCATGTCAGACCCCGTTTGGACACATCAATTCAAACCATCAAGGAGGATGTAGAAGCCAATTGGCACAATCAAGACGCTAAGGCAGATGTGAGCAATAGTTTCACGTTCGCTGGCATTCTTACCTCCTGCTGTAGCAGCCACTGACTTTTACCGTGTCATCGCTTTAAGAGGGAGAGAGAGGAGATAGACAATACAGGAAGGGAATGACATGGGAGAGGTACAGGGAAACAGAAGTCTAACTGACATGTAGAAGTGGCAGTGTGGTACTAACCAAGCAAAAGTAACCTGTAGAAATAAACATGTGTTCTTCTTTTATGCAAAAAAGTATTTTAATCTCGTGGTTAACAGAAACATTTTTTATACTGGTGTGGCATTGTCTAGAGCCCTAGACTTAGAGTTTTATACTTTTATGATACTAGAAAAAATGAAGCTAGGCTCATTTACCCTACTACCCTTTGTTTCACACTTAACTAGTGCTATGTATAAGAGTATAAGACTATAAGCTGTGCAATTGTGACAGTTTACCAAGAGAAGTTAAAAGAAAATTTCGGAGGATCCAAATCATATGTGATGTGACAAATTTAATTCCCCTCAAGCAAGTGGCCAATCTTCTCAAAATGTTATCTAATTTGAGCCAGCTGAAGAGTGTTGGAACTTGACAAATTTCAAATATCAAATATGTATTAACTCCAAAAGGCATTGCAAATATTTTAGTAATTTACCTCAACATAGAAACTGAATGCAAGCTTGCAGGCAAGCAATACAACCCAAAAGAAGACATACCTGTTGATTTAAATTGAATCGTCACTTTCAATTCAAAGGAAAACAAAAGAATTGAGAAAGTGAATCACTTACTTAATAATGGAAAATATATCTTCATGCATACCACGTGCAACATATAATCTTGGCTGGTTTGTGGCAAAACATCATGTAAGTGCTAACCATGCTCAACACCCAATTAGTTATGTATTTGAGTATTGTTTTAGTGTGTTACTGGAAATATGGAACACTGACCTGAATCCACCACATAAGAAGAACAACTACATGCCAGTTTGAGCGTTCCATGACATTCTGAAGTTGTGGCAACAAGAAAAGCAAGGCAGCCAAAATGTCCGGAACCATATATATGACGATTGCAACATTATATACTGACTGATTACGCCAATTTCCTATCCAACTATTCAGGAATTTTCCAGCACCAGATGGGTATCTGATGGAACTAGAATAGGCTAATGGAAGAATTATTATCCAAGCAATGGCCACAAAGAATTTTAGTAGATATCTGACTATTTGTGTCCATTCCATACTTCCCCATGCTTGGAAAGTAAGCAATATGTCCAGGGTTACTGCACGAGTAGAAAATAGGAGTTTTAGAGACAGCATGGCTCTTTGAAATGAGTAACAGACCAGAATAATTCAACATAACAAAGTGAAAGGCATTTGGACAAAATTACTACACCTTTAATAAAGTTGAGTACAGCAGCTGTTATAAAGACACTTAAAACACTTCTGAAAACAGTTGCATTAGCAAGCCCAGAGAGAGATCCAGAAGAACTCAATGAAACTATTAGCATCGCCTGGAAATAGAAATTCAAGGCATTTGAGTTAAAGATTCACACTTTACAGTTTAAAAAGATTTCAATGTACTTCAGAAAGAGAATCACCTGGAAAGCTAGTATGAAAAACATCCACATACGATTAAAACTCCTAAATAAGTGCAGAAATGTGCGGACTTCAACAAAATTTGATTTGGGCTTTCTTGATGTACTGCGCTGTAAGAAGAAAAAGAAAGAAATATTAGTTACTCCTTCCATTTTAAAATAGATGACATTTTAGGATGCGTGCAGTGGAACATCAAAATCTGAACTCAATAATAAATGCAAAAATATTAAGATGTGATATGTGAAAATGGCATTAACAGATTTGTCATGAAAACTACTTTCATGTAATTATATTTTTAATGGTTTTTATGAAAATATTATTAGAAAAATGCAATGATCAAACATGTGAATTCGAGATTCTCGGTGCCCTAAACAACTGAGGTAGTACAAAATAACTAAGATATACTGTTTGTTTCAGTGAACATTAAACAGTTAAATTCTGAATATGATGAGAAATATCTCCAAGCAATTACTCACCTAAATAACTGTTTCATGCAAGTACACAAATTGTCATCCAATTTCTTTACAGCGAATAGTTTTTACTTGTATTATAGTAAAAAATATGCTATACATAGATATAACATTTCAAGGCACATGATTTGCCACAGGCATATTTGCTTTCAACAGAATTGAATAATTTCTGCATTGTTGTATACTTGTATTCCTTTCAAGAAAAAAATGTATATACTATGGCTCAAAAAATCTCTAAGAGTGCAGAAATAATTTGAAAGCGAGCACAAGCTACCTAATTCTAAATTCTGAAAGTCGCTTAGCTTTTCTTTTTTTTAAGAAAGCACAAGCCTTCTTGCCTAAGGTATTTACTCATAGTCATTGCAGATTGCCTGTTTGGGACACAGGAATTTAACAGGAAATAATACAGTTCCTTAGAACTTCCCATCAAAAACACACCAGTGATTATAAACACCATTTTGATTGTTGACACCATAAAAATATTTTGTTCATTCATTCATGATGAACCATAATCTGGTTCATCAAATTCTTGGCTGAGCTTCCTAATAAGAAAATCAGATTCAACCTTTTTATGAGGGATTGCACTGTCCTGACATTAATCAAATTAATCATAATTGTTACTTACCTCTTGATAAAATAAGTCTGCTGTAAGGTCCCATGGCCAGCCAAGCCTTGTAAAACATTTCTCGGACCTGCATGGAAGAAAAAAAGATTCACAAGCTGAAAAAATAAACAATAGATAATATCATGAGATTACCAAAAGTGTTCATTCAAGTCATCATAATTTCTCCAGGTTGAGTGGCCAGCTGTACCACCTTTACTTTTTTGTGCTTCCTTTTTAGAAGAAGAATAACAGTTTGTAAGCGCAAGAACTTCTCCTGGAAGGAAAATTAAGCTATTTATCAATCTTTAATACTCACTCTCTGCAAAACCTTGTAGATAGGTTCAATGACAGTTTTCAGAAATGATCCCTCTTCTTCAAACCCTGGTGGCGATTGAAAGTAATTTTCTTCAATCATTTGGTGCAGCTGTTTTGCCATCTGCCAGATTAATGGTAAGTGACTGTCAATATTTCTACACAAGAGACATAAGAAAACCACTATCATACAAATATTGCAGATTAAGTTACGGTGCAAGATGAAAGGTTGGTTGAATGATGTTAAATCTGGTGGGATATTATTGCTAGTCCATATTGATCTTTTGATAATGGATTTGCAGTTTCAATCACCACACAAATTCAAACCATTGAATAATAAGGAAAACCATTGAATAATCTTTATAATCCTATTTATCATATTTAGTAGCTGTGGGATGGACAATAGGCCCACAATTAGCATTAAATATTGATTTATTTCCATTTTATTGGCCTGAATTTGTGCATACCATAAAGACCAAAATGGTTTGTGTTGAGCTGTTAAGGCATGGAAAACTAGAAAAGATAAATTTGGACACTCTTATTAGCCCTTCTTAAAATTTTAGCCAGCGATTCAGCAGAAATATTTATTTCTTGTGTGAAATGGTGTGTCTGTGGTTTATAACAGAAGCGAACATTTATGGAGCATCAAGCCCACGTTAACCCAGAACTACAGTAAGAGACTGCTAATACAATTGTTAGAACAAACAAGCCAGAATCAGTTTTGGAATTTCTGAAAGCATGAACTGACATATAATTTAATGATTTAAAAAAACTAGCAACAAAACACTATATATGTGAATCAAATAGATTAATCAACCATTATTAAGAAGTTATTTAAAACAGAAGCCCTTGCAGAAGTAAATGAGAATCTAGCATGGAAAACCCTTTCCCTCGAGCTCGAAGAGATCCTTACATGGTGGAATATGTATAGATCAACCATGATTAAAAAATTGTTCAAACTAGAAGCCCTAGCAGAAGTAAATGAGAATATAGCTTGGAAAACCCTTCTTTCAAACAGATACTTACATGGTGGAATATATAGCACAGGCACTCTGGCATAAAACGAGCATTCGAGGCCTCACCCCAGATAAGAAGATACAATCCAATGTGAAGTAGCATTAGCTGTTGTTTCTTTTGTTCTGTGACTGTGTCAACATATCTGATCGTACAAAACAAAACAAAAAAGGTATTTGAAGATATTGAATGATGTAGGACAATATAAAGAGCAGTAGCTACAAATAAAATCTTCAAAACTATTGGACATCTAGGAAATTTCATAAACAAAGTGTAGCAAGTACCTGATACTTGAACTAACATGCAAATAGTGACACCATGATTGGTAATTTTGGAGTATCTTTTCCCATAATTCATTCACAGTGTCAACCTGAATGTGAACATGTCAGATCACTGTCAGATTTCCCCATAAATTTGAGTACTAGAATAGGTAGTTCAATGGAGCAACACGCAGGATAAACTTAAAACATGAACTAAATTGGGATTGGGTGCAGCAAAGTCTTCGAAGAGCATATATCTTGTTTTTACTGAAACATGAAGAGCACATATCTTACCAAAGGATATCCCGGCCCAGCAGCCCTTGCACCAATGTTTGCAAGAAGCAAAACCATGTTTTCTCTTTGATTTTGCACATTTGATTTCTACAACAGGAATCATTTAGTTCAGATCTTGCAATGTTTAAATGTGGTTTTCAAACATAATAACATGTGCAAAATTAAAACTGGCCCATAGCAGCAAATAACATTGTACAAACTCATCAGGACCCATCAGAACACACACCCACACACACATGGACATTTAAAAATTTTACCTGAAATCCAAATCCTACTGAAAGCCAGTCAAGTAAATCTTGTATAGATTTATGAGATTTATCCCCGCCACTATGAATAGAAGGTATGTGTGGCATCGGAAGACCATCTATGCTATTTAGTGAATCAATGGCACCTTTTATCTACATCATTTACAACAAGAATAACCATAACTTAACAGATTTTTCACCAAAAAATACAGATAGTGTGAGCAAAAAAGTCAAACACAAGTGTTAAGAATTATAACTAACCTCCGGGAGTTCCACAATTGCCTCTGATGAACCTGGAAAGTTAAGGGGAATTATGTTGTATTTGTAGTTCTTGAAGTGAATACTCTTCTCCTCAACCACTTTCGCAAACTTCATCACCTATAACACAAAGTTTGCAATGTTGTACTGAAGAATATTGCCAATAACAAGCAGAAATAACATATATGAAGCAAAAGTTTGCAATGAAGTACCTCAGAATCAACTTTGTTGTTTGTCATATCGCTTAACACTTCATAAAGGGCAGATGCCACTTGGTAATGTCTAGCCAATTCCTCACTGAGTTTTCAACATCACAAAAGGTGGTTAAAGACAGATCATCAGGAAGTAAGTAGCTTATCACAGTATTAATCCTTACAAGTTTCTCTTCTCTGAAATCGTACTCAAGCTAGCACAATAGTCCTTATAAAATCGTTGGATCTCTTTTGTGTCATTGCCTAGAACTTGTGTGTCATCCTGTCAGACAAAGAGTAACTTAAGGATTCATCACTAGAGAAAATATTATGACAAAGAATATTTTTCTTTTCTAATATCAAGCTAAATGAAATAATGAAGGAGCATATTTGGTCTCATTCTCTCATAGGTCATGGAAATATATTGTCATCGAAAGATAATAAGATTTTATTGCCCCTGCAGACATCTGCTCCCATTGTGAACTGTAAACAAGTCGCAAAATTATCTACAATGTAATTGTGTTTGAGAGAAGATTTAGCTAATGTATGACTGGAAAGAATATCAAAACAAGAGTTAATAGAGACTTTATTTACATTTTAATCAGAACAAGAGTAAGTTCAGTAACAGAAGATGTGCACTAAGGTCATAAAAACTTGATGAGAACGACACATATTTTAGCTACAGTGCAGGACGGGAATTGCTACATTTACAATTTCAGGTACATGGTTACCTGATCTAGCTTAATAGACATGTATGTTTTGAACTGTCGAACTCCACGTTGGATTGATGATGGGTCCATTCTTTGAACTTTCTTGTAGGCATATCGTCGACCTTTGTACAATATCGATGGAGGAGTCAGACTTGTATCAGAATGGCATGCACTTCTTGAGGTAACAAAACATTAAAAAAAAAAGAACCAAGAAACTGATTATCTCAATAAGGGAAAATAAACAAACACTGAAACAAAACATCCTAGCAGGCTAGCACCGAGCACCAAACTGGTTCATGATTCATGATGCACTGTGGCATGCAGTTAACAGATTTCTGGTTGGGGTTTATATCAACTAAATGAATTCATGATTACTTTTGTAAAGTTATCATGTGTGTTGCATGGTGTATCTAAATACCATACTATCAGCTATCCAAAGTAAACTTCTATGAAAAGTATATTTCCACAGAAAAGTACAGTATTTGTTGAGAATTCAGCTGCTCATGAATTGATCTAAGCTTTGCACTGCAGTGATGGATTAAGCTGTCCACTCACTGAAAGGAACCTACTCAAATCCAGAATAAATGTTCTTGTGCACTCTTGTAGACTGGAAAGTAAGAACACCTAACATCTCCCATAGTAAGTAGGATATCAAGCTCTGGTATGCATATCAGTTATTGAAGCTGGCTGCATGTCAACACAAATTTCTTGTGTACAATGTCAAGCACGGATAGGCCTTCCAGGGAAATACCGATACTATGACCACAACATTGACTAAACAGTACAATGTCAAGATCTTCATGTGAACTTTTCAGGACTTGCCGTTAAAAAATTGACAAGGTGTGAAACAAACCAACCCAGCCAACTCAACTCAATATTAAGCTGCGTGGTTGCCCCCATTAGTGTGAAATAGGCGGAACTGAATTAGTGAAATGAAGTCAGCATTGTCGATTTATACAGTCCTCGTTTGGATGGGCCTCAATGTGACAATGTGGTCGGGAGTGCTTACAGAGGAAGGCGACGCGCGGGTTGGTCGGCTCGGCCTCGTCGGCGGCGCGGAGGAAGGGCATGACCCCCGGCGCGACGGCGTCGGGCACCCGCTCCCCGGCCTCCGCCACGCCCTCGGGCAGCCTCCGTGAAGCAAGCGTGTGCGCCAGCGCGTCCCGCATCCACCTCCCCGCCGCCGCCCCCGGAGCTGCATCCGTCGACGTCGATGCCGCCGCCTCCATCTCCCGACGCGTGATGACGATGATAGGTAGAAGAGCTCGTGCGGCGCCGCTTTATAGGCCATCGTAGGATGAGGAAGCCGCGGTACGGGGCGCTTGCGGGGACGGGTGGGTATTCCTTCCTCCTCCTGTTGGAGTCCCCGGAGAGGAAGCAAGGAATCCAGCTCGCCGCCGCCGCCCTCACCGTCTGATGAGGGGGCTTGGCCCTCGCTGGAAAGCCTGACGAACTGTGAACTGGAATCGAATACCTGTACTTATCGATCACTTCCAGCGATCACCAGGCCAAGCAACACAAGAGATCTCGCCACACAAAGGTCTCAGGTTAGGCTAAATAATTTTTTATACGTTATAGGAGACCCACTAAAGAAAGAGAAAAGAAAAGTGAAGCTATCCTACACTTATCTATGAGCTTGTTTTTGATAGATTTTTGAATGTTGAACTTCATACTAAAGTTAAGAGTATAACACTTGAAGCTAGTTAAATTATGTTACACTATCTCAGTTCATTTTTTGAGTGCTTTTAGTGAGATTCACACATCAGGAAAAATGTTTGGCTTGATTCCAGTTTCATAAGGCAAAGAAACTCAAGTCTTACCAAACGCACCCTATATATCTAACAACTCTTACGATGTGGATCATTTGTATTTTTAAACATCAGTGCATGATTTTAATTGAAATATAGAAATATATCCTAAGATCCAATACCATTTGTATTAACTTCCTTTCACAAATAGTTCAAAAAATAGATATAGTTTTATTATTAATTCAAAGTAAAATTAAAACATGTATCTGACCGTATAATATAAGATTATCTTTGAGAGATGTCCAATATAACTCTCTATCTCTATTATTACGGATTTTAATCTAAAATGCATCTCCAGCATCTTCTCCGATCCGCTCCGAATCCAGTTGGATTGAGGGTGTGGTAGCACTTTTTTGATATCCAGCAGATCCGGATTCGGATCTGAATCTGGATATTTTAATGTGGATATGGATATGGTGTCGGTTAAATCCGATGGATTCGAATTATCCGAATTTTGATGTGGATTATACGAATATACTAAAATCAGATAATCTAAATTTGATTAAGTCGGTTGGCCCATGACTAAAATTGGATGTTCATGTTTGGTTGTTTTTAGTTTTGGATTTCTATAATGGCCCTATGGTGCATAAATCTTGTAGAACTAACAATGATTTGAGATTTTATATATATGTTGTACATGTTCATCTTTACATGATCCGTGAAAGTTGTATGTATAAATCTTGTAGAAGAAGTAGTTAATGTGTGAAAGTGTACACATATGTTATACTTGTTCATCTGCATATGTGGATTAGACATTTATATCTAAATAGCAAAGATCCAAAAACTCAAATGACCATCCATTATTGTGTATTATCATTATCATACATGTATTATAGTATTATCTGATAATTTTAATCAGCTTTCGATTTAAGTCCGCTCCGACTTCGTACCAATTCCGATATCCAAAAAAATTGTTTCATATTCACATCCATTTAATATCCGAATCTGAATTCACGGTGAAAATTGGTATAGGATATGGTATGACTATTATCTGTTTGAATACGATCCATTTGTATCCCTACTTCTATATTTGGTCTAGGGATGACAGTGGGGACCTGATAACTGATAATTCACATATTAGAGAATGGGCCTAATGTTTTTTATCCCCGTGAGGATGGTTCACTGGCAAAAACCAATCCTATCAAGGCTGGCAAGATTGAGGCTAGGAAAGGTTCTCCCATCCTTGTTACTTGTTAAGAAACCCAATAATAAAGATTGACATGTGGGGCCTCACCACACACACATATGCCATAGAAATCGAGAAACTCTAGACCTCCCAGCCCCCGGCCCCTATCTCCACGCCATCATAGACACACTCACACACCGTCAAGTCGTTGCTCGCCATGCCTTGAGTCCTTGATGCCCACCCTCCCTTGTGGCCTACGCCCACGTGCTACCACAAGTCATGCCACCATACCCCTACAGCCCAGTCCCTAGCCCCATCACACACTTGCACCACCCCGTCCTCACCGGCCTACCACGCCACCACACTCCACACCCGCCACATCTCCACGAACCCTATGACCCTCGAAGGACCTAATGTCGCCAGCCCTCATCGTTGTCTCCATACATGGCTACATCCTCAACATTGTCAGCCCCCCGCTCCCCTATGGCCCCTGAATCCTAACGATGTCGTTGTCGTGCAATGCCCAGTGTCACCATCTACTGTTACTCGGTGACCCTTGATGCTGCCCCCTGCCACCACCCGCTAGCCCCCAACGCCGCGCCTTGCTATCGTTGCTTGCCCCCGACCACAATTCCAAGTAAATATCTTGCAAATGTGGTTAGATCATATATTGGTTATTGATTAAAATAGACCGACAGGTCCCCAAGCCCCGATAAGGAACAAAGGCAGTGTTCAGTCATGCCTCGAGACCGGGGTCGATGATCAAGGAAGTTTTGTAACTCGAGGATTGGGGACGGGGATTGGGTCTCGTCGAACCATGTTGTTAGCCCTAATTTGGTCCCTTATTGTTAGGGATTCCTAAAATCTTCTTCCATCACCCCTACTTGAGTGACTCTTATTTTCTATCCACTCTTATTCTACCTATCGATGATACAAGAGATATAAATAAAAAGAAAGAGAAGATATTTGACAAGTAGAGTCCACCTATTAATGATAAGAGTAAAATATGGGGAATATAATATCGGTAGTCTACTAAAGAGTAAGAAGATTTAGGTGGCGTTTGGTTTAGAAATCTAATAGAGCATAATGGCTATGTTTCAGATTCTGAAAATGAAATGACTTCGCCCTGTGTTTGGAAGCAAGAACGGAGTCACTCTGTTTTTGTTTGATTCTGGAATCTGATAGAACAAAACGGTTATGTCTCTTGTCTGGTTCAAGAGCGGCAGAGGAAACAAGAAGAAGAGTAGATGGCGTGGGATACGTGTGAGGCGAGTCGCTTAGTTCGGTGGATTTTTTGGTAGCGGATGGTTTCGAATCTACGGGGAATATTTTTTTGGGAGCTGCTCCGTTTTATCCAATTCCAAGCCAAATACATGTAAAATAGAATGGAGTCGTTCGCTTTCACCTAACTCCTGGATCAAACACTACCTTAGAGATTAAATTTTATTAGGAGTACTCACTATATGAGATTTTAGAAAGCCAAAATAGCAACTATCTTAAAAGATGTTATAACTATTTTTATCAGTTCCGCGAAAGGTACGAAATTCAACAAAAAAAAGGTGCGGTACATTCGGGTCAAATTTTATCCGTTTTGTTTAAATACTGATGTCAAATTTTAAATTATTCTCCATTCACGTTTTATACCACTTGCATCAGATTAGCTCGTGTCACCGACACCTTTTATATTTTTACCCTTTTCTTCCACTTCCTTCTCTGTCACGTCTCTTTTGATTAAAGGAAATTTGTAAGTTTTTAGAGAAATCAAAATAATTTAAAAAATTTATAAAAGCCATGTATTCAAATAACCCACGATTTTTGACTTAGCCACGTCTTCCTCTTGGTGATTGCATCACTGACCAGCTTTGAGAAACTGTGAGATATGTATTTTTTGATGAGGAGAGAGAGTATATATATATATATATATATATATTTAGAGTGCATTTGGTAGTACTCTAGCTTCACTTTCTTTGTTCTATGGAGTTGAAGTCAAGCCAAATATTTTTCTTGAAGAGTGCATCCTACTGAGAGCACTCTAGAAAAATAAACTAGAGTTGTGGAGTAGAGTCTAGTCAGCTTTAAGTACTCCACTTTAGCTTCAGTATGAATTTCAGGATCCAGAGCTCTACCAAACATACCCTTAGGGTCTATTTGGGACAGCTCCAGCTCCGGGATTTTTTGGAGCAGGTACAACATAGGCACAAGAAATCTTGACGCTAGAGCTGTGAATTGATTAAAGATATTTAGTTGAATAATTTAGTTTTTATTTTATAATAAAAATAAAAATTTAAACTATTTTATTATAGTATACAAATACCATATTCATCTTGGATCTCAGGCCCTTATTGCTTATACTTATTTTTCTAGAGCTAGAACTCAACCTTTTTCAATTAGTTGACTGGCTATCTGCTGATTCAATTTGTGTAGGAGGGGAATTAATTATTTGTGCCATCTTTTAAAAGACAATGGAAAATGTTTAGCATCCATGGAAAGTTGCCGGGTTTTCTTATTTTTATATATGCCCCTGGAATCTTACGACTCTCTTTAATTATAAATATTGAACAAAAAAATTCTTGGCCTTACGTGCCTCCGGTGTCACCCCTTTCCGAACCTATCACCAAGTAGCGTATATAAAAACTATGGCCATGCCCTTTCTTCTTCCTCCTTTTGCTTCTTTAATTAAGGTCATCTTCATCATACCTCTCTCATTCATCCAAATATTGAGATATCATCTATCAAGAGATATCTGATATGACTTATTATATTTATTCTTAGGGAGTGTTTGGATCAGCTAAATTTTAATCCGTATCACATCGGATGTTTGCACATCAATTTGAAGGACTAAACGTGAACTAATTATAAAAATAATTGCAGAATCGGAGAATAATTTGCGACACGAATTTATTAAGTCTAATTAATCCATGATTAGTAAATATTTACTGTAGCATCACATTGTCAAATCATGATGAAATTAGGCGCATTAGATTCGTCTCAAGAATAATCCATCGATTATAAATAGGTTTCATAAATAGTCTACATTTAATACTCCAAAATAGTATAACATTGGATACAACGGGGGCTAAAATTTAACCCCTGTATCCAAACCCCTCCTTAATCTTAAAGATCTTAGATTTGAAATATTTCTTCAACAATTTTTCTATGTGATTTCTTATTTTTAGGTATTTCAAAATCTCTTTTATTATCTCTACTTCAAGTGACTCACATTCTCTATTCATCTCGATCCTACGTGTCGATACAAGTAGAGTTTATCTGTCACTCAATCAGTTATACAAGAATAGAATATAATGAACTAACAAAGTGTTATAAGTCCATTACAGAGTAAGAAGATTTAGGACGCAATTTTCATTAGGAATACTTTATGTATAACAATATTGGAAGTGGATTTTTAAGTATCATGTGTCATATTTATTAGCTCAATCTTCAATTGATTATACGTACGTGCCAATAACAGGTTTTTAATCCTAAGAAATTTAATTTCTCTGCAGGAAAAGTTGATATTACTTATTCCTAATTAATCCGGTCAGTATTTTTAAGTGGCGGCACAGATTAGTTAAACAAACATTCCTAGGAGCTTCTCCTACCGGATGTTCTAAAAAAATTAGGCTAAACAAACGAGTCATCATCGTCCGATCCATCCGCTATGTACGTACAACTGCTGCCTCGGTTTGATTCTCAACTAATCTACACTGCTTAAGAAGGAAATTAAGGTCCCAGCTCAGTTTTTTAAAATCTACTGTAACAGTTAGTCCCTTCAAGCCTAATAACTGAGAAAGTAGCCAAGTCCAATTTCTTCGGATTTTGCGGATTTTTATTTTCATTAAATAAAACTCACTCACCTAACAATTAGCTACTCTAATCAACCAACTAGATAACATTGTTACTTAATAACACATTATTACCTAGTGACAAGCATGGTCACTAGAATCTATCTTCAGCGACGAGCTCTTTACCTTTGTCACTTTTATTAATGGCATGTTTCTTTTGGCTCTGGATTATACGGGAAAACTGGATTTTGCTAGTTTATTGGATTGTTATAATCTTCAGATTATATATAATAAATCTAGCACAATAATAAACTAGCTTGTTTGTTTGAGTTTATAAAAATAAACTGAATTATTGTAATTTTAAACTAAAATAAATAGACCCTAAGTTGCTAATAACATGTTATTATTAACAAACATGTGTAGTCACTAAATTTCATATACAGTAGAGTTCAAACATTACCGACAGACATATAATATCCACGTAACTAAGTAATCGTTTGGTTCTTTAGTCCAAAAGTTTAGTCTCGTCACATCGGATGTTTAGATGTTATTTTGGTGTATTAAATGTAGACTAATTATAAAACAAATTCATAATCGGTGGATTATTCACGAGACGAATTTAATGAGCCTTATTACACAATAATTTGACAAATGTGATACTACAATAAACATTTGTTAATCATGGATTAATTAGGCTTAATAAATTCGTCTCGTGAATAATCCTCCGATTCTATAATTTTTTATAATTAGTTCACGTTTAATCCTTCAAATTGATGTCCAAACACCCGATATGATATGGATTTTAGTCTGCGGAACAAAAAGCGCCCTAAGGTGCTATTACCATTACACTACTACAAACATGAACCGTAGCGACGAGCAAAAACATATAGTAGCGGCAGGTAAACAGCCCGCCACTGCCGGGTTAGCTTTTGTTCCTGGTTTAACGTTGCCTCGATTTGACTCCCGAGTAATATATAACTAATATGATAAGTTTAGTTTCCATTGTCAACGCCCTTGTGTAATTAATTAGCCGCTAAACCTTTTTCTACGCAAAGTGGGCCAGCCAACCACTGTGTTGTCTGAGGCTCCGTCGCTTCTAGAAGCTCAACGCTTCAGTGGGCCACACCCACAGGTAAGACTGATGTTTAGCTTACCATATTTTCAACTTTATGATATTAAAATAAGCTGCTATATAATAAATAAATAACTGATGTGACAAGTAAATAAAAATTCATGAAAACCGAATATCATGTAAGAAATCAGCTTTTCAGGAGAACTAAGAAAAAAAATAGAAGAAGAAGAGAGAAGATATATGATAGAATGAAAATTTTTAAAGAAACTATCCATTAAAAATAAAAAAAATAAAAAAATAGTGTCTATAGAAGTATCCTATTCTCTTTTTAATTAAGACACTACTGCGAGTTTCTCTATCACGGTTTCTCTATCAAAGGCTAATCGTTGTTTTTTATCAATATTATATTTTTCATTTTTTTAGAATAGAAACAATATATGCTGATGAAAAAATATGTGCGAGTATATGTTTAAAAACATTGCTTTGTACCTACGATTGAAGGAATATCACAATATCATATTTTACAATGACAATATAATCATAATGTCACAAATCATAAGCCTTTACATAATAATAAGATCCATATATAAAATTTTTTATTAAGTACTCCATATTAATAAAATATATAAAACCAATTTACTCTAATATAAAATCCGCATACATATTTCCTATTTTACCCTTAAGTTTCGTAGTAAAAAAATACAAGAGATAAATATTTTGAGCTAACATGGAGGTGTGTTGTTCTCTAAAACTGTTATTGGAAACCAAATACCAACTAATTTTAACGGTCGAATTGTATGGATAGTAAAACCAATCTATCGAGACTCTAAATTAATTTTGTTTTTTCTGGTTAAACCCGTGACCTCGATCGAGTTAGTAAAATAACTAATATAACGAAGATGTTGCTCCTACGCAATTACTCCAACATGTAAACTAATTTACTAAATAAACATTTGAATATTTCAAATTATTCTTATCTACTCTACTATATAATTGGTAAGTTGGAGTAACTATCTAACTATTCATCTGTCAAATCATTAACCCTTCATTCACAACTAATAAATCATAGCCATTGAATATTCATTTTTCTCTCTCTTGGACCGACCTCTCCCCTCTTCTCTCCCGTTGGACCCCGCATATTTTATATAGAAGCTAACTTTCTGTTTTATATAATAATTATTAATATATGGAAATCATCAATATATGGAAGAAGTTGAGATGTTTTATATAGAAATTATTAATATATAAAAATCATCAATAGAAGCTGATATGTTTTATATTGAAATCATTAATATATGAAATGCTAATAATATATGTGAAAATCTATGTAAATCATATATGTGAAAATCTATGTACTGATTAGTTTTATATAGAAATACTAAATAAATGAAAAATGTATCAATAGGATAATATTATTTTTAGAAGTCTCGAAATCCTCTTTCATATTTGCCCTCTTTCCTTCTCTAACATCTCACTGTAAAATCCAGAGTCTATGACTAAATATCATCATCAATTCTAACTCTAGCCTCATGAACCCAAGCCCACGTCGTGCATTTTTGCTCCGCCGTCGCCCATCCTCGTCGTCGGTAGCCGTATACGCCTTCACTATTGACTCTATCGAGTCTGTTGTTCCCTCCCCGTCCTCGGCCATTGCTTCAATCGGATCCCCGACCACCTGATCGCCATCACCACCTTCATCCTGAATCGTCCTCATAACTCTCGTTCGACGTCGACCACCTCTATTTTATAATTATAGCATTTCATAATTTTTTATTTTCAACGTCGTGTAGCATGGGTACTTGTAGCTGTAATTTTCAAACAGACGACGAGCAAAAAGGTAATGGGCGTTGATTAATAATAAATAATTGGGTCATGGCAGTGGCAAGGTAAAGGATGGACGTAGGTATTAGACATTCTTAGCGAATTTTGAAACATAAACCTCTCAAATTCAAAATATGAACCCAATGTAATTGCGAACAATGCACTGATTTGGATCGGGACTTCAGAGTTTTGGGGATTTTGGATTTTAGAATCTCATGTTGGTGATCTCAGTTATGGATCCACTTTTCTAAAAAAACCTTCTATATAAAAAGTGCAAAAAATAATACTAGTTTAAAGTTATTTATCAACCTTTCAGGATTAAACATGTTTATTTGAACACTCGGATTATTTAGTGAAAAGTCAAATCATCCAACGTTTTAAAACGTCCTAAATTAAGGAGAAACTCGATGTCAACCACGACCTAATTCGAAGAAGGTGAGAGAGGAAGCGAAACATTCTTGCTACTAGATAAGCATTCTGAATTTACCGATCGATTTGTTTCGGTTGTTCCATCGTTATTTCCATGCGTAAAAGGTCATTACCGTGTGCGTGATGTAATTTTTTTAAACTTTTTCATAAAAATGCGTAAAAAGTAGTACTATATTTTAAAAATATATGAATTTTTTTATATTTTTGAGAGGAACGAGTGATGATTTAACTAATCACTTAGACATAGAATTATTTAGAAATAATGTTAGAACATCTTCGAGAGATATCCAATATAACTTTCTATCACTGTTGTTAGAGATTTTAGTATAAAATGTATCTACAATAGCTCCTCTATTTTATTCTCGTTTTTTATGATCACAAAAATATTCACGAGTAGGAAGAGTTACTCACATTTCCTACTTCACTCCGGTTCTACTTGTCGGACATACAAATATGATAAAAAGAAAAGATAAGGATTTAATAAATAGGATTCACCTATCTATGATATAAGAGTAAAATATAAAGAAATATTATATCGGAAGTTTGTTGGGGAGCAAGAATATTTAGAGACTAAAATTTATTAGACGGTCTTATATATGATATTTTAGGAAACAATAATAACAACTCTTATGGAAAATACTTTCAAAATAATTAAATCTAATTTTAGAAAGAGTTTTTTCATAACCCCTCATGTATTTATGATTGACTACTTAACCTACTGGCCTAATAAAATAGGTGTTTAACCCCATAACTTTTTAAATATCGTTTACGTAACATCAAAGGTGGTTTTGTAAAGTGGCGTTGCCCTACTAACAAATCATGTTAGACAACAATACATAGGGAGTTATATATGTAGACTTCCGTAGCTATTATCTTCTTTGTCATTTCAAGCCTCATAATAAAATTTATGAGGCATAAACTATTTATACATAACACAAATATGCTACAATACAATCGATCTTGTCCAATCTTGAGGAGATGTCGGAGTGAGCGAGACATTGACAGAGTGAATGAAAAGTTTAGAGATACAACTATTAGTTTTTGATGTAGACGCGTATAACCAACGTGACAATCATTGGGGATAAGACCATTTTACAAAATTACATAAGAGGTTAAGTAAACCATATTTAAAAACATAGAAGGTTAAACACTAATTTATTAGGTCAAGAAGTTAAATAGTCAATCAACACTAATTTATTAGGTCAATAATTTAAATAATCAATCAACAATATGTAAAAGAGTTTTACATAGACTTATTTCAGTTTAGAAAGCTAGATAAAAACATGTTGAATATGATCTTACTAATGATGATTTTAGGTCCGTTTGGTTCAGGGACGAGGATAGATAAGATGATCATATCTATGGATTTATGGATAAAATGTGAGGTGTTTGGTTGAATGGATGAGATAAGACAAATTTTTATTTGGTTAAGTGTATATAACTCGGATGAGATAAGAGCATCTCCAAGAGTCACTTTAAAAATTGATTCCCTATATAATTTTTTGGATCTATTTTTGAGGATACAAATAGTTTAAATATGTTTTTCTCCAATAGAGTCCCTAAAGTAAAGTATGTGGGTATGTTCCCTACAAATAGGGAATACAATGATTAATTTTGAGGATCCTTTATTTTTGGGAGTCATTTAGAGTATCTATTGGATGAAATTTTTTAATTCTAGTCCCAAAAATTTAGAGAAGAGAACTCTTTAGAGCTTCTCTTGGAGATGCTCTAAGCTTAAATTTAGTGGTGTCTGTTTGTCAAATATATTTTTCATAAAAATATAATCATATAAGATCTTATAAATAAATTGTAATCAATACAATGATGCAATTAGATCATAAATTGGATAAATGATTTGAGAGTCAAAATCATTTGAATATTTATAAACAAACAATTAAATATGTAATAACCAATCAAGATACGACACGTCATCTCATATAATATTGGTTAAAGAAAAATTTCATGAATTCCTCCACGATCATCCTATTATCTTCACTCTCTAACTAAATAGCAAACTAGACTGAACGACCCTATCTATCCAACCAAACTTACCGTTCGCGACTGTTGGACTGTTCCGATTCATCAACCGCCCGTATGCGTCTGGTCTTGCCTATTCCCGATTAGGCGATTTCCTCCGTGGTGCAGTTCAGGTCAGCAGCGGGCAAACGGCCTGCAGGCGAGTTGCGGCTGGTGAGTTCATCGTACGTGGGCTGTATCATATCGCCAATATGGTGAGGCATCGTCCACATGTATCCTTGTCTGCTTGAAACCGAATTGAAGATACTTATGTGAGCAAACAGCAACTGACACTCTGTGATGTTACCTTAGAGCATCTCTCAAAGGTGCTAAAAATTGACTTCCTATATATTTTTTTGGAAATTTATATTTGGAATATAAATTACTTTAAATATGTTTCTCTTCAATTTGTATGCCAGATTCAAAAATTGTAAAAATAGCATCCGGTCGGCCAACCATCAGCCGATTGGTGCCACGTGGGAGCCAGTCGGCACTTGGTCGGCCAACTGACGCCCAGAACACGCCGCGCCGCGCCACGACGCGCCCGCGCCATACCCCCTTGCCTCCCGTGCCCCCGCGTCCCCGCGACCCCTCGCCGACCGCGCCCGCACATGCCCCCGCGCCCCCGCCCCACCCCGCCCCCTCGCCTCCCGCAGGTTATGAGCATGCTGATGTTATATTATGTGTTTTATTTTCATGCACAAACTATCTAATAATTTTAATCTGTTTTTAATCTTAGTCGTACCGACTTCGTGATTCTGATTCGAAATAATCTGTTTTCTATCTGCGTTCGCTTAACATCCGTACTAAATTCGAATCCGAAACCGTATTACGGTAACATTCGCTATTACCTAGTTTTAAGAGGAGGCCATTGAGTTGATTTCTTTGATAGGAGTAGATGTGTCAACAACGAACATGGCGAGTTTTTCAATCGCTAACAATGCGACTCTCATTCCATATCTACTCTAATCCCACGTGTTGGTTATATGGAAGATATAAAAAAAAGATAAGATAAGATATTTAATAAGTATGGTTCATCTATCGATGATATAAGAGTAAAATATAGAAAATATAATATTGAGAGTCTGTTAAATAATAATAAGATTTAAATATTAAATATTATTAGGAGGAGAGAACAAAAAAACACTAGCTCTTTTTTAAGAGATTCTTTTAGAGGGTTTTAATCGTCGGAATTTTTGTTTCATTCGTATATAGGATTGTGGTTACTATTAAGTTATTTGATTTTTAAGTTAATTTTTATAACTTTAACCAAGTTTAAAGATAAATATATTAGCATCTACAATATTTAATCAATACTCTATTAATACATACACGTAATATATGTTACGATAAACTTAATGAAACTAATTTGATATTGTTATTGATATATTTTTATAAAATTAGTCAAAATTAGACCAATTTAACTTCAAAAAGTAAATAATTTATAATATGTAATAAAAAGAGTAATTTTTATGAAACAACTTATATACCCCATTTTTCCCATGGGTTAATTTTTTCTGTGCCATTACGATTTTTACGGTTTGCCAAAATGCCATCGTTGTGTCACTGCCATATGGGGGCCGCCACAGTCACTGACAGTGGCATGTAGGCAATTTCTGAAAATTATAATAGCATGTGAGTAATTTTTCCTTTTCCCTTTCCCATAGGATTATAAATATGAGCTACAAAGTCCACTCATACGTATGGCAACAGATATGTAACGTGTAGGTTGATTAAAAATCTACCCATAAAAAGAAACACACTCAAGCTCACTTCATAAAATCCACCAGTTTCAAACTAAATACATGCACAAAATCCCTTTCGTGTACAAATGCACAAGTCCTATTGTAACCCTACATCTAAAATTCAACGACTTTAGTTCGAAAGAGTTTTTTGCAAACTGACACGGAGAAGCGGAGGTGCACTACGGATGGGACCTTTTACAAAAACAGAGAATCGTTGGATTTTGAATGTAAGGCTATGATAAGGCTTGTACATTTGTGCACATAATACGAAGCCATAGCAGAAATAGAAACAGTAGCAAAAGTAAAAAAACAGAAGCAGAATCATAACCAGGTTGGCTACTGGTCCGATTTTAGGAAAAAAAGGTTTATGAATCACCTAAATTATAGATGTCCACATATTTTAAATTAAACATATATCTGACCCAACCCATAAACCCCTTTAAAGAAAGTGTATATGTGCCTCTCTTTCTTATAATCCGGAAAACGATCATGTTAAGGGATGTTTGGATAGAGGGCATCACGTCGAATATTTAGATACTATTTTAAAGTATTAAATTTAGACTATTTATAAAACCCATTAACAATTAGTGGATTATTCGTGAGACGAATCTAATTAACCTAATTACGCTGTGGTTTAATAATATGATGCTATATAGTAAACATTTACTAATTATGGATTAACTAGACTTAATAAATTCGTCTCACGAATTATCTTTCGATTTTATAATTTTTTTATAATTAGTTCATGTTTAGTCATTCGAATTTATGTTCAGATATCTAATACGAGATTGAATCTTAGATCAAACGCCCTTAAATTTAAGAGGAATTACAAGGGTAATAAAATACACGCTTACGCGAGCATGATGCCAGCTTATTTAATTACCAGGGGCACTCGCTGACGATAGTTTTTTTTGCTTGGCATCCAAGCTTGTGACTCCTCGCAAACCAACCATTATTTTAATTATAGTATTAAATATAACAATATTTATACTTTAAAAACACAAACATATATATATATATTAAGTAGATACTTAAAAAGAACGTAATATCTTTTTTTTTAAGTTGAACAAATTTTAAATCGTAAAAGTGGACTTATATAATAGAGATTCCTCCAGTTTCGATCCAGCTATCTCACTCACATGGCGAACTACTTAAGTTGAGAGCTCAGAGCTAGCTGGCTCGATCTCAATCGATCGATCGATCGATCTCTCGATCGGTTCGTTAGCGATGAGAAGAAGGCGAGAGGAAGCGGGCGGCGCCGATGGAGGAGGAGGAGGTGGTGGTGGTGGTGGTGGTGGTGGTGGTGGTGGTGGTGGTGCGAGAGATGAGAGTGGGAGGGGCGTGGCGTCGTCGTCGGACGCGGGGCGGGTGCCGCTGCGGCGGATGTTCGCGTTCGCGGACGGGGCGGACGCGGCGCTGATGGCGCTGGGCGCGGCGGCGGCGGCGGCGAACGGGATGGCGATGCCGTTCATGACCTTCATCTTCGGCGACGTCATCGACGCCTTCGGCTCCAGCGCCTCGCCGGAGGTCCTCTCCAAGGTCTCCAAGGTGCGTTCTGCGTGGCGCCGGTCGGTCGCCACCTAACCTACCTGCTTCCTACACGCCATGATGCCCTGCATGCTCTCTAGCTAGAAAAACGATTTTTACTGAAAACTCTGGCCCAAAACGAACCTTTCGAGGCCCAATCCGAACGAAGAACAGCGCAAAGTCGCAAACACTCGGTCGTCCTTACTCCCTCACCGTCTCGCCTTGGCGGCTTCGCCGGTCGCCGGCGGCTGTCCACGGTCACGAGAGCGAGTAGTAGGCAAATACGATATCTGTATCTATACTATTTTAAAATAAACTAATCGTAATAAGTGTATCATCATTGCTACCACGTACTCTTTTTTTATAGAAAATCAACGCTATTCAGTTTCAGTTTCAGTTTCAATATAGTGTGTTCAGACAAAATAGGCTTTCTTCTTCCTAATGGGCGGAATTAGAAAACCTGATTGTCTCTTGGCCAATGAAACCGCTGCTGAAATTGATCCTTTTTCCCTTCATTTCTTTCTGAATTTTGGTATAAGCTAGAAGGGACGGCGTGCAGGAGACTTGGTTGACCGCATATGAATCAGTAGCCTGCACGATATTCCAAACACTATCGGAATTCTATCGAGGAAATGGAATCTTTATTTATGATACAGTACAGTAGCGGCTTCTTTCAAAAAATATACTCAGTATGATAGTAGCGCATAGGGCAAGGTGAGATTAGCGGTGTTTGTTTTGTCAAGGGAAGTTTTTTTTTCATCATCATCGAAATCTGTCTAATTAAGGTCTGCTTTCTTATTTTCAGGTCATCTTGAATTTTATCTATCTTGGCATTGTAGCAGGATTTGTTTCAGCACTCCGTACGTGGCTTTTCATCAATGCATGCAATAGAATTAGGATGTCTTAATATCTATCATCAGTGGGCAGTTTCTTTCTCCGTGTAAGTTTAGGAATTTGACGAACAATGGGCAGTTCGGTATTAAAACTAGAGCATAGATGTTCAGAGCTTTTTTTTAAGGCTATTTTACTAGAAACAAATAATGTTCCTGATTTATTTTAGCTGTGCTCTTTCGTAGAGGTATCATGTTGGACAATCACAGGAGAAAGGCAGGCTGCGCGAATCCGGGAGTTGTATCTGAAGTCAATACTGAGACAGGACATTGCGTTTTTTGACAAGGAAATGAGCACTGGACAAGTGATTGAGAGAATGTCAGCAGACACATTCCTCCTCCAAGATGCCATTGGAGAAAAGGTAGGTTACTTATCTAGCGTAAAGTGTGTACTTCTAATTGGCAGAACGCAAAATACAATTCTCTTCCCGCGATGCACTTTTAGATGATATATATACATGCAAGTGTCATGGAAGCTATATCATAAAGTGCATTATATATTAGATGCAACTGATCTCTATGGTCAGTATGGCAATCTTTTGCATGTGTTTCTTGGCATAAACTATGGCTCCTCCAATGATTCCTTTGTGCGCCTACCCAACCACCTGAACACAAATTCAAAGCTAGCTTTCCAGATATATTGGTAACTGCAAAAAGATCAAGACATGTGTGTTTATATTTTAACTCACAAAAAATAACTTACTTAAATTTACCCAATTCACTGCATACATGGTTTGGAGTAATAACTAAATTTAGTCATAAAAATTGGCTGCATGGCTACACCCATATATCATACCCAACACTACAAAAATATGAGTTTGAGCTCCACTCTAATTAGTAATGTATTTAATTGTTTCATCTTTTCCTGCCTGCAAATTGACAGGTAATGAGCTCGCAATGCCTTCACATAGATCAGTAATAATAATATACATAACGAATTTCTTGTGAAAATACTCTTTCATTGAAATGGGCAGTCCATAAAGGAGATTGTGGATGTATAACATGTTCCTTACCCTCAGATATTGTAACTAACATTTTAAATAAGATATAAATATGTACTCCTTTCTGTGCAACCATCTGATAAAAATCTAATTAGCACTTGATATTCATTTAACACCACCTTTCTACTCAGGGTGGAAAGTGTATACAACTCCTTTCTACTTTCTTTGGAGGATTCATTATTGCATTTGTGAGAGGATGGCTCTTGGCACTTGTAATGCTCTCATGCATTCCTCCAATTGCGTTGGCCGGTGCTATTGTGTCAAGGTTGATGACAAGACTCTCGACCCGCATGCAAGCAAAATATGGTGAAGCTGGAAATATTGCTGAACAGACTATTGGGGCCATTAGAACAGTGAGTGCTAGTAGCTCCCCAGTAGATACGTATATTTGGGTCAGCTCTTTCGTATCCCTACCAAGTTAATCTTTTTTCTTAATTGGCACATGCTATGAAGGTTGTTTCATTCAATGGCGAGAAGCAAGCTATAACCATGTATAACAAATTCATAAGAAAAGCTTATGAATCCACTCTACAAGAAGGTGTTCTTAGTGGCCTTGGATTAGGTTCCGTAATGGCAATCCTGTTTTCTAGTTATGGGTTGGCAGTTTGGTATGGATCTAAACTGATAATCGAGCGAGGATACAATGGTGGCATAGTTATAAGTGTTCTAATGGCTGTCATGATGGGTGCAATGTAAGTTTCATACAATAATCCTGCTTCCATGAATAGCTGTCATATATGATTTAAACTTGTTACGAGTGTTCTAATGGCTGTCATGATGGGTGCAATGTAAGTTTCATACAATAATCCTGCTTCCATGAATAGCTGTCATATATGATTTAAACTTGTTACGGAATGTATTTGTAAGTTGTTAGTTTTTGGTTGGTTAAACATTTCAGGTGGTTAGTAATTGTGAGCATTATATGATTAAATTTAGATTTAGTAATAAGTTAAAGCTTCTTACTAAATCTAAATTCAATCATATCATATTTTATACAAATTTAGGTAAAAGTTGTTGATTAATGAATAACGAGTCATATTTCCCCATCGATGTACTTCGCTGTCTTTCATTTGTTAAAATGCTAAATATGTTCTTGAATACTCCCAGGACAACACCAACATCCATGACTTCCTGTGTCATAGTAGAAATTAGAGTTTCAAAGAGTATTGGGACTACTAACATGTGAAATGGCCATTTCCATGTCCCTATCATTTTCAGATCTTCTGGTTCCTGAGTTGATTTTCATCTCTTCTGCAGGTCCTTGGGTCAGGCAACACCATCAATAACAGCTTTTGCAGAAGGTCAAGGGGCAGCATATAGAATGTTTAAGACGATAGAAAGACAACCAAATATTGATGTATGTGATACCACAGGTATCATATTGGAAGACATCAAGGGTGATGTTGAACTCAAGGATGTGTACTTCAGCTATCCTACTAGACCTGAATATTTGGTATTTGATGGATTCTCTTTGCAAATACCAAGTGGCAGAACAATGGCCCTAGTTGGGGAGAGTGGCAGTGGAAAGTCAACTGTGATCAGTTTGGTGGAGAGATTCTATGATCCACAGTCTGGGGAAGTCTTGATTGATGGAGTTGACATTAGAAGAATGAATCTTGGATGGATAAGGGGGAAAATCAGTCTTGTTAGCCAAGAGCCAGTGTTGTTCTCAACTACAATCAGGGAAAACATCGCTTATGGGAAGGAGGATCATACTATTGAAGAGATCAAGAAAGCAGTAGAGCTTGCAAATGCAGCAAAATTTGTCGATAAGTTGCCAAATGTACAATACAAATTTAAATGCCCGTAATATTAAGTTTGTTTCTATAGTTAATCAACATGTAACAAATTATTGCAGGGTCTTGAGACGATGGTCGGGGAACGTGGAATTCAATTGTCTGGAGGGCAGAAACAAAGAATATCAATTGCTAGAGCAATTATAAAAAACCCTAGGATCTTACTACTTGATGAAGCAACTAGTGCATTGGATATGGAATCTGAGAAGGTAGTTCAAGAAGCTTTGAATAGGGTAATAATAGAAAAGACTACAATTATTGTTGCACACCGTCTAAGCACAGTGAAGAATGCTGATGTGATTTCTGTTCTACAGCATGGAAAAATGGTTGAACAAGGTATAACATTTAAAAATTTTCTGAAGAGATTATCTTAAAATTCATTTTGACTGGTAACATATTCCTGTTGATATACACAAGTTATCTTATACATTTTGGTAGGCTTGTGAACACAACTTAACATGATAAATAAAAGCTGCTTCTGACTACTAATAAAAATGTAGGTGGCATCTATTTACTAGTTATCTATTAGCCGTGATGCTCCCCAGTTGGTACTCCTAAAAATGGCACATCTTTTTATTCAACATGATTCAGCATGTTACTTGATCTACAAGATTAGTTTTATGACTTGCTGGTTGTTTGTTTGAATTCAATTTTGAGCAGGTTCTCATGTTGAACTAATGAAGAAACCTGAGGGTGCTTATGCTCAGCTGATCCAGCTCCAAGGAACTCAGCAGGAAGCTGAAATCCCTACTGATGACCCTGACATGATCATAAGAAGTGATTCAGGCTCTAGGTCTATAAATGGCAAATCAAGAAGCCAAAGTATCTCGTTTAGAAGATCAATTATTAAAGGCTCCTCTTTTGGGCATAGTAGTAGGCATCCTATCCCTGCTCCCCTTGACTTACCTGATCCCATGGAATTCAAGGATGATCAGGGCATGGAGGAGGCTACAAACAAAGTGTCCAGCAGTCGAAAGAAAGCTTCAATCAGTCGACTATTCTATCTGAACAAACCAGAAGCTTTTGTTCTTGTACTTGGTTCTGTAACTGCTGCAATGCATGGAGTCATGTTTCCTATATTTGGTATACTGATTTCAAGTGCAATAAAGACGTTTTATGAGCCACCGTCAGAACTTCTGAAGGACTCCAGGTTCTGGGCAAGCATGTTTGCTGTGGTGGGAGCTTCTGCATTTGTTCTTATTCCAACTGAGTACTTCCTGTTTGGATTAGCAGGAGGGAAGCTTGTGGAGCGTATACGTTCACTGACATTCCAAAGTGTCATGCACCAGGAGATCAACTGGTTTGACAAACCTGAACACTCTAGGTGTGTATTCAGTCTCTCTCATCATAATGCTCTGCCTTTTGTCCTTGGATTTATTACATCGAAATTTCGTGTTCCAGTACTACACGTATATCATGGTTGATGCTCTCAGTTACTCGAGCCAACAGAACACCACATATAATTTATTTATTTTTTATCAAATAGTTTGGCATGTAGTATTTACTCATGAGCTTTCCCTGAAACATAGATTGTTTTCTCACTAGTTATTTGGTGCAAAAAGAACCTTTCATAAACAAATTCATCGTAGAAAAAAGACAAGTGAATTTCGATGAACCTTATGACAGGTACTAAATTAATTCAGATGAATTTTTGGAATTGTTTTCATGCACGCACACATTTACCAAACACACCTCAAGATTGATGCAAACATTCAGAACTCAAACTAGCCATCCCATTTTCTACCCTTGTAATATCCTTCATAAATCTCGAAGTGCTTTGGTTGGTTAGGATAGTACATGTACTACACATGTTGTTTGCATCTTCCAGATTTTTATGTTAGAAAGAAAAGAGTTGTATGTGTCAGTACTCAACTAGCACTGTGTTTCTACTTTTTGTCTTTAGTCTTTACACAATTAGTCTCCACATTTGTTCTAGTGGATCAATTGGTGCAAGGCTATCTGTTGATGCTCTGAACGTGAAGCGCCTTGTTGGGGACAATTTGGCACTTAATGTCCAGAGTATATCGACAGTCATATCAGGTTTTACAATAGCAATGGTGGCAAACTGGAAGTTGGCATTGATTATAACAGTGGTAGTTCCTTTGGTGGGTTTCCAAGCTTATGCTCAAATGAAGTTCCTGAAAGGTTTCAATAAAAATGCAAAGGTACATACATATACACATGTACTAACCATGAACATTGTGGCACACTTACGACATGCATGCATTCTCACGTGACAAGTTAAGTTGTTTGATCTAATTGTTTGGTGGGATCCAGGTAAAGTATGAAGAAGCAAGTCAAGTAGCAACTGATGCTGTTGGTGGCATTAGAACTGTGGCGTCGTTTTGTGCTGAGCAAAAAGTGACGGAAGCTTACAAGAAGAAATGTGAATCTCCAGTAAGGCAAGGAATAAGGGAAGGTGTTGTTGGTGGCTTGGGCTTTGGCTTCTCCTTCCTCGTGTTCTACTTTACTTATGCTCTCTGCTTCTACGTTGGAGCAAAGTTTGTTCATCAAGGAACAGCTACGTTTCCTGAAGTGTTTAGGGTGAGTGAGCATTCTTCTCAATTTCTCTCAGCTTCAAAGCTTTGAGTGATTCAGCTAACCCATCCAGCGTTTGTCAGGTCTTCTTTGTATTAGTTTTGGCTACCAGCGGGATCTCACGAACAAGTGCAATAGGTGCAGACAGCACCAAGGCTAACGAATCAGCTGTTTCTATCTTTGAAATTCTTGACCGTAAATCTGAGATCGATTCGAGCAGCGAGGAGGGTGTGGTCATTGCAAGTACTGTGAGGGGTGACATTGAGTTCCACAATGTGTGCTTCAAGTTCCCCTTACGCCCAAACGTCCAAATATTCAAGGATCTCTGCATGAGCATTCCCTTTGGAAAGGTTGCTTTCTATCTGAATCGATCTGAGAAGTGAATGTATTTACTTATTTAGTATTCATGACACATTACTAGCTGGTGCCTGGTGCTGACATTTCAGACTGTTGCACTAGTTGGAGAGAGTGGGAGTGGCAAGTCAACGGTGATCGCACTGCTTGAAAGGTTCTATGATCCGGATACCGGCAAGATCCTTTTTGATGGGGTGGAGCTCAACACACTCAAAGTTAGCTGGCTTCGTCTACAATTCGGGCTGGTGGCACAAGAACCAGTGCTGTTCAACGACACCATCCGTGCCAACATAGCTTATGGGAAGCAAGGGCAGGAGGCGTCTGAAGAAGAGGTCGTGGCTGCCGCCGAAGCGGCGAACGCGCACCAGTTCATCTCCGGCTTGCCTGACGGGTACAACACGGTCGTCGGCGAGAGAGGGATCCAGTTGTCGGGCGGGCAGAAGCAGCGCGTCGCCATTGCGAGGGCCGTCATGAAGGACCCCAAGGTGCTCCTGCTTGACGAGGCCACAAGCGCGCTGGACGCGGAGTCGGAGCATGTGGTGCAGGAGGCCCTGGACAAGGCGATGGTGGGCAGGACGACCGTGGTGGTGGCGCATCGCCTGTCGACCATAAAGGGCGCGGACATCATCTCCGTCCTCAAGGACGGGGTGATAGCGGAGAAAGGCCGGCACGAAGAACTGATGCAGATCAAAGGTGGAACCTATGCTTCACTTGTCGAGCTCAGCTCAAGCTCGATGTGATGTAAGTTGCTGTCTCGATGTGTATACGTAGATTTGTGGTAGGAAGAGAGCTCAACATTATGCGTGCGTAGTCGCACACAGCAGGGGTATAACTGTTCTTGTAGCTCTGTGTTTTTTTAGAGAGACATTAAATTATGGGTTAAATATTTTTATGTTATTATAATTTTCACATTTTTGAAATATGTCATCGATGTGACGGAGGCTACTATAATCACTCAGTGGTTTTTTTTCAAATTATAAAAAATTATAATGATATTTTATAATTTTTTCTTAAATTATGCGACAGAAACAGACCTAATATACTGCGTAACAATGTTTAATCACTCCGACTAAGTATTTTTTAATTTAGTATTAACGGCAATAGGTTATCTCTCTAGAGATATCAATATCGTATCAAAAATCGTGATCATTGGCTAACAAATTTACAACGATACTTATAATATTTGATTATTCGTATTATTCAAAAATCTTGTATAAATATGCAAAAAAATAAGTTATGTTTGTACATTCAGTAATAAAATAAATGATATTTTTTTTTTTTTGAATAAGATGGATGATCATGACAAAATTCAACTGGACATTAGTTCCGCAAAAGAACACAATTAAGGACCTAGCTAATGTTCAACATTTAGTTGAACTTGAGACCGGACTCCTGGGGATTAATAAATTTGACAGCTAATTTATTTTACAGGACATTTTAAAAATCACGGTAATTTTGTAATATTGTATAAATAATTTCTGAAACAAATCTATTTTTTATGTTATACATCTAATTCAACATTTGAAAACATATACATGTTACAAATTTCTTAAAGTTTTGATATAAAATACGTTCCAAATGATAAGAGGGGGTCGGTTCATGTGAGGCATTATTCGATCAAATTTAATCAATCAATTAATTAAAAATATTTTGATTTATAATTATATACGGATTAAAAATATTTAGTTAAGTTATATAATTTTAGTTAAAAAATTTAAACAGTAAAAAGCACGTCCAGCTGCGCAGTGACGTTGCCTTCTCCGCCCTGCACGCCGTCGCGCGGTCTCCTCTCCTCCTCCAGAAGCTTCCTCTCCGCCCGCCATAAATTCCCTCCTCGCTTTGCTGCCGCCGGGAGGTCATCGTCGGCGACGAGAATCAGAAGGCGGGGAAGAGGTCGCGTCGGATCGTATCTGCGGAGATGGATTTCGAGCTGCGCAAGGCGCGGGAGAAGCTGGAGAGGGAGCAGCGGGAGCGGGTGCAGCGCGCCAAGGCCAAGGCCGACCGCGAGCGCCGCGCCAAGGCCGAGGCCGCGCGACGCCGCGACGCGCTGGAGGCCTCCCACCGCGAGCGCCGCCTCGACGCCTCCCGCGCGCAGGAAGAGGTAAACGCGCTCCCAATTTTTCTGACGTAGATTTCCGTTCCCCCGTGATAGAAGTCTAGGGTTAGAGTCGCTTATTAGGGTCTGGGAGATTTGGCCCGTTCATCTGCCGCCCTCCCTCCCCTACAGGAAGTAAGCCCGAAAAATTGAAGCGAAAATTTTGTTAAAAATCTCGCGGAAATCTTTTGAAGCCCTTTTCTTCCGGAGATTTGCTCTCATGCCATGCAAAGTTGGTGAAATTTGCTCTTTTATCCCATATGAGTGTATGACATGTGACACTTGGGAACACACACGACACGACAAAAAAGTAAACACCACTCAACTTTATGGCATAAAAGCAAAAAATCCCTTTCTTTCTTCCCTAGGTTGCTCTTCAACCTTGCCCCGAGGAAGCAAAATCGGTAACAGACAGTTCAACTAGACTTAAGAAGCCAAACCTTTTCCCAATACTTCTTGGGCTACCTTGAATGCTTAGCTGTTACAAATTGTGTGATTGGACTACTTGCTGCCCATGGCAACTCATTGAAATGCCTTAGAAGTGTCATTATAAACAAAATGTACATCTTTGGAGTGTCAAAATAACAATCTTGCCATAGGATGGTCTCACTGGCTGATGCTAGCAATCTGGTTTTGGTATTTGTATTGTAATAGGCTCATCAAAAGATGGAAGAGGTGATGCAACTCGGAAAGGGCATTTCATTCTCACACATGTTTGAAGCACTGCGATATGACGGTCCTGGGGATAAGATCAAGTTACCACCATCATCATTTAAGGAATTGTCTGACGAAGGAGCACTGGACAAAGGCCCCATGTACTTCAGGTTGTCAAAGGTCAGGTACAGAGTTCCTGGTGCCCCTCAGGACCAAGAGGCTGACGAAGCATCCTATTGTGGTGTTCTTGAATTCACTGCGAGGGAAGGCTCAGCAGAACTCACACCACACGTGTGGAACAATCTGTTCCAGGGTGATAGCCCAGATGTTCCTCTGATTGAGGTTAGGTATGTTAGTTTGCCCAAAGGGACATATGCAAAGCTGAAGCCAGAAGGAGTGGGATTTTCAGATCTTCCTAACCACAGAGCTGTCCTTGAAACGGCACTCCGCAATCATGCAACACTATCTGAAAATGAATTTGTTGTCGTGAATTATGGGCAACTGCAGTATAAATTGAAGGTTCTTGAGTTGAAGCCTGCATCAAGTGTTTCTGTCCTGGAGACAGATGTGGAAGTTGACATCGAGGGACCAGATTCAGTTTTGGACAACATAGAGAATCAACATGTGCTTATGCCACTTGAGACTGGGAAGGCTGAATCTGGAGCTGTAGAAGAAGGAAACTTTAGGTACTACAAATTTTACATTGATGAAGGTATGAGGGAGAAAGTAGCTTCTGGGTGTGCTAATATTGAGGTTAAGATAGAGACTGATACAAATGGTGGAGACACTGACATTTATGTATCGAGACATCCTTTAGTATTCCCAACTCAGCACCGACATGAATGGTCTTCCCATGAAATGGGATCTAAGGTCCTCATACTCAAACAAAAGGATGCTAGTCTCATCAGTGGTACCTACAGTATTGGAGTTTATGGTTTCAAGGGAACCACTAAATACGAACTTTCTGTAGCTATTAAGGATGTTCTTAATAGCCAAAAGATTGGTGAGCAGGCAAGTGCCTCATCTAGTGTCGATGTTGATTCAGTGGTGTGTAAGAACTGCAGGCGCTATGTATCCAGCAGAACTTCACTACTACATGAAGCGTACTGTGTGAGACACAATGTTGTTTGCACACATGATGGGTGTGGTATTGTTCTTCGAAAGGAAGAAGCAGCAGATCACGTGCATTGCAGTAAGTGTGGGCAAGCTTTCCAGCAAAGAGAAATGGAGAAGCACATGAAAGTGTTCCATGAGCCACTGCACTGTCCCTGTGGGCTGGTTCTAGAAAAGGAAGACATGGTATGTATTTTCCCTTTACTATTTTTGAAACATGTTATCTTATGATTCTCTTAAGTAACTTATACTGTTCTTTTCTACTTATTGAACGCTGTGGTGATTTGCTTAAGATATTTTGTTTCTACTTGTCATGGGTTGAACCCATGACGGGATAAATACCACCATGAAGATAGTCGGGCAGCTGCTGCTGCTCAGGATGAGAGGTAAACTTAGGTTGGAGAGATGAATATTGGGATGAGAAATAGAGAACTGGATGAGTGATTAGACTTTCTTTTTCGTCTTCATTGATTTCTTGATGAATACAACCCTATTTATAGAACCTACACCCTGCTAACTAATCCGACTTTATTACGACTATAGGACTTTATTCATTAACCTATTAGGACTCTTAATTACAGACCTGGACTTGTATTAATTGCTGGACTCTAATCCGTCTTAGACTCTAATCTGCCCTGGACTATCTAATTTGCCACACTGCTACAGTACCCACAGATACTGTTTACCAACCACATGGTACTGTTCAGGTGGCTGGGCCTGTGCCTAGCAGCCCTGGCTCACAGCCCATGACACTCCTATAAAAAAATACTGACCCTACTATTAAAAAATGCTTGCTGTACATGCATTTTACATGTGATAATTGTATTAGGATGATATAGTAAATAAAAACAGGCTAATAGCACCAATACTTTCAGCAGCTACTTGTATGAGTAATGTTTCTCAATTCTCACTCGATACAAACAGTAGAAAATTATTCCACCTTTTGTTTGTAAGAGTTACTGTAATTTATTGATAATGTTAAATAGAAACTCGCATAACTAATTTACTCTGTTCTTTAATCTCAGGTTCAGCATCAATCCTCAATCTGCCCTTTGCGCTTGATTGTGTGCCGATTTTGCGGCGACACAGTTCAAGCGGGTGGAGAACCACTTGATGCTCGAGATAGACTTCGCAATATGTGTGAGCATGAGAGTATCTGTGGATCCAGGACTGCACCATGTGATTCTTGCGGACGGTCTGTCATGCTGAAGGACATGGACATTCATGTAATTGCTGTGCATCAGAAGAGCTAACTTTTTAAAGCATTGGCTCTGAGCGAAGTGGAATGAGCTTAATCCAAATGGGCTTTGATCACCAAAGCTATGAAGTTTCAGGAAAATTTGGACGCTGCTGGGCCAAATGCTATTCCTTTGTGTTATGCTGTCATTGGATTGTATTGCATGGAACATGGTGGTGGTGTTCATGATCTGTTTGTATCTTTGATTTCAGCCTTACCGGCAGCTTTATTAGAAATGAAAGCAAGATTTACAATCGTCGACTTGTGGTCTTTTGTTTGTTTTGACTAGGGAAAGTATACTTTGTTCACTACTGGATAATAATCTGGAGCTCTAGGAAACATGACCTCCTTTTTATCATCAGAATTTAGGGCTTGTGCCCTACTGGATAATAATTAAGGATAATAATCTGGAGCTCTAGGAAACATGTTGAAGTACAGCTAGTTATTTTTAACAAATATATTGTATAACTGTGTGTATACATATAATCATAAGTTTATAGCTTACGTTCAAAACTCATGTTGCACTGTAGGTTACAATCCTGCAAGCAGCTCAAGATTCACTAACGAGACACTCTTGCCTCAATGTCAGCCTAGGGATGAAATACGATATTTGCAAATGGTATGTGGCATATATGATTTCTTTAAATACTTTATACGTGCATATAACTTTTTATAAACAATTTTTAATTTTATAGTATTTAATTTATCCATATGAGCCAAACTTTTTATAAACAGTTTTTAAGTTTACAGTATTTAATTCATCCATATAAGCCGCATATAAAATATATTATTTTTTTAAAAAAAGATTACACATACATATAACTTTCTATAATCGATTTTTTTTACTTTGTAATTTTAATTTATCAATATAAGCCCGCATCCATCTCTATAATCAATCAGTAGTCTTTGTTTAAACTTAGGTCTATTAGATCTAAAGCTTATAATATAAAATAAAATAGTTTAAAATTCTATTTTTTTAGTCAAAAACAAAAGTCAAATGGCTCATCTAAATACTCAATCTAGATTTCTCAGAGCTAATTTGACAAAATATATAGCTTAGTTATACATGAGAAGTGAATGGAATTTGAAAAGAATCAAGACTCGGATCATGCGATGACAAAATCACAAATGAAAACGCAGTTCGTTATCCAAGAATTTTTTGGCAATACATGAACACTGTAATATCTGGCCATTATTGCTCCTCAAAACCATTATTATTGTGCTGTTTTACTTAATGTACACCTGAAACCTACAGAACTAGCCTTCACTCTATTATAGTCGCTGGTCATTTACAGTTTCAACAAGAGAAGCTGTTTCTGAGCCGTTGTATTTACTGGGGACAGGGGTGTTCCGTCTGGATTGGCGCTTGGTCGCCACAAGAACTTGCTCTGCATCCGACTCGTCGGCGATGGAGAATTTCTCGTCGTCCTCGTCACCTTTGAATACCGGGTGGATGTAGGCACTCATCAGGTATGTTTTCAGATCGAACCCTGGCTCCCTTGCGCGTTCTAGTGTATCCTTCCGCATTGCATCCTGGAAAAAAGGGAAGATGATAACAAGTTGGGAGTTAAATTCATTTCGAAAGTTTCGATCCAAAGTTTTGATGGATTGCATGGAACTGGTATTTTCTTTTTGACAAAGAATGAACCAATTGGGTTACAATGTATATGTATATATAAAGCTTGTAATTTTGTTACACTTAAGGACATTTCGAAAGTTCAATCCACAGTTTTGATGGATTGCATGGAACTGGTACTTTCTTTTTGACAAAGAAGGAACCAATGGTGTTACAATGTATATGTATATATAAAGCTTGTAATTTTATTACACTTCACATTTCTTTTGTAATTTTAGAGTACAACATATTTCTTCCAAAATATGATGAGTTTAGCTACTTGTAGGTTTCCACTCACTATTCTTACAGTGAAACTGTTAATATTCATCAACTTTAGTAAGTAAACTAACAACAGTGGTTCATACACTGTTGTAAGTTTCTGAATGTAACTAATATGCCAATTCTGCTAATAAGATTCAAAATCATTTTAGATTCCCTGGACAATAAAGATAAAATCTCTCTTTCCTGGTTGTTTAGTTGATGGCTATTAAACAGGTTACTAGCTCCAAATAGCCTTGGCCCAAATGCGAACCTCTAGGCAAATTATGGTAACAGCCATCTAGAGTTCATTTCAAAAGTATCACAGGAGAATTGGTGATAATAATAGGCTAGTATATGTCCTTGTTAACATGTATAGGAACACTTAGCTTTCATCCCTGAGGTGCCTTTTGAACATGGTTTGAGAAAATATGAGGCAAAAATAAGAACAAAGCAATCTAACTATATAAGCTTTGGAATTTCAGTATTGCTTTTTATTTGATGAGATATGAAGGATTTTTGAAGTCTAAAAGCTCAAAAGTCAAAACAAGCATAATCAGCATTGAAATTGACAAACATCGTATAACTAAATTTTAAATGAACATTACCTGTAACGGATATTCCACAAAAGCAGGCTCATAGCGATTCTTGCAATATTTATGAAAATAGAAGGTTACTACAGGTAGAACAAGGAGAACCGGTGTTGACTGACCAGCACCTTTTGTGCTCAGTAATCCAAGGAGAAGAAACTGTGATATGATTAATGCTATGATTATGCGTCCATGAACACTTGGCCAAAATGCAGCTGCACTCTCATATTCTTGCTTGTACACATTTATTATCTGAAATAGTGAAAACACAGTTAGCAAGCTATATTTTTTCTTATGTACATAACCAGAATATGTCATTACTTATTTTATTGCATTGTAGACTAAATTTTGCACCATGTGAGGTTCCTTAGAGTATAGTGAAGACCAGGAAGTGATGGCTTCTTACATGGAAATATATGATAACATGGCCGAAGCATCAACACCCAAGAATCAAAAGAATGCCCATTTCACCCCCAAACTATCACAAAAGTTCAAACAACCCCTTCAACTTTAAAATCGGTCATTTAACCTCTCTCATCTTCTAGTATTAGATCATAGCATTAATTACACCCTAGATGATTTTAATTGGTTGTTTTGCTGGATGTCTAGACACCATTATATACCCGGTTCCTATTCCCTTGCCATCCCCTTCCAATTTAATGTCCATTGCTCTATGGTTCAGAGCAGCACACATGCAACCACTGGTAGTGTCAACTAACAGTGACAAGACATTGCCAGCAACAACTAGACTGACACCACGCGTGCAGCCCATATGATAAAACCATTTTCACTGTAGACTACACCATCAAAACAATCAACTAAAACCACTTAAGATGTGATTTAATCCAGTATTAGAAGATGTGGGGTGAAATAACTGGTTTTAAAGTTGAGGGTATTTTTGGACTTCCATGGTAGTTTAGGAGTGTAAAATGGAGTTATTACATGAAACAAACACATTTTTTTGGAGGATCACACCTAATAAACAACAACAAAAGAGGCTGTTGCGCAGAGTTAGTATGGATGGGTCAGTGTTCCCCCTCCACCGGCTGAGGCTTTTTTTATCTACAGGTGCAAGTTGCATTTGTGTCAGGTCTTTGCATCAGCAATAGACAATTTCATGAATTACTGCCTCAATGCCATTGACAAATACATTTGCCGCAGCTGGTAAAATATCCTATCACAAGAGCAATTTTGAACCCAGCACAAAATAATTTTGGCAGAACATATTGCTTAGTTGTTATTGATCACTCTTGTCATTGTAGGAAGGTTCTGGATAGATTCCTCTCCCTTGGGTTGGGAGGATAAAAGGGGAGCCTTACAGGAGGGGCCCACCCGGGGCCCACACACCAGTCCCACACACACACACTCTAACACCCCCCCCCCCCGCAGTCGAAACTCCGGCGCAGCGGATGTTGAGACTGGAGCGGAACTCGGAGAAGGTGGAGGAAGGCAAGCCTTTGGTGAAGATGTCGGCGAACTGGGAGGTGGTAGGCACATGTAGGACACGGACAGCTCCCACGGCGACACGATCACGAACAAAGTGGAGGTCAATTTCCACATGCTTGGTGCGTTGGTGCTGGACGGGGTTGGTGGAGAGGTAGACGGCACTGACGTTGTCGCAGTAGACCAACGTACTCCTGGCGAGGGGGCAATGGAGTTCCTCGAGTAGCTGCCGGAGCCAGGATGCCTCGGCCACCCCATTGGCAACCGCCCGGTACTCAGCCTCGGCACTGGAGCGGGAGACAACCGGCTGCCGCTTGGATGACCAAGACACGAGGTTGCCACCAAGGAAGACGGCGTAGCCGGAGGTGGAGCGGCGCGTGTCTGGGCAGCCCGCCCAGTCGGCGTCAGTGTAAACCACGAGGTCCGCAACATGAGAACGCCGAAGGTGAAGCCCAAAGTCGAGGGAGCCGCGCAGATAGCGGAGAATCCGCTTCATAGCGGTAAGGTGCGGTTCCCTGGGGTCGTGCATGTGAAGGCACACCTGCTGCACCGCATAGGAGATATCCGGCCGAGTGAAAGTGAGGTACTGAAGGGCGCCAGCAATGCTTCGGTAGGCAGTGGGATCATCCACTGGTGTGCCCTTTGTACCGGAAATCTTGGACTGAGCATCGACGGGAGTGGCACAGGGCTTGCAGTCAGTCATCCCTGCGCGTGGAAGGACATCCAAGGCGTACTGGCGCTGGTGAAGGAGGAGGCCATCAGGGCGGTGGTCCACTGTCACTCCCAAGAAGTGATGGAGGACACCAAGGTCCTTCATGGCAAACTCTTGCTGCAACGAGGAGACAATCCGCTGAAGTAGAGATTGGCTGGACGCAGTAAGAATAATGTCATCCACATAAAGCAGCAAGTAGGCTGAGTCAGCACCGCGGTGGAGGACAAACAAAGAAGTGTCACTCTTGGCTTCGCTGAACCCCACAGACACCAGGAAGGAGGCGAACCGACTGTACCAAGCCCGAGGAGCCTGCTTCAGACCATACAGAGACTTGTTGAGCCGGCAAACACGCTCAGGGTGAACGGGATCCACAAAACCCGCAGGCTGGCTGCAGTAGACAGTCTCCGTCAGGGTGCCATGGAGGAAGGCATTCTTCACATCGAGCTGGTGAACTGGCCAGGACCTCGAAAGAGCCAGGGAGAGCACGATCCGAACAGTAGCAGGCTTCACCACCGGGCTGAAGGTCTCATCATAGTCAACTCCAGGGCGCTGGGTGAAACCCCGGAGGACCCAACGAGCCTTGTAGCGATCCAGCGAGCCATCTGCCTTGCGTTTATGTGTCCAAATCCACTTGCCGGTGACCACATTGCAGCCAGAGGGGCGAGGCACCAGGTCCCAGGTCTGATTGGCCAGAAGGGCCACATATTCTTCCTCCATCGCGTGGCGCCAGTGAGGATCCGCCAGGGCGCCACGAACAGTGGAGGGTACGGGAGAGACTGGCGGCTCCGTAGCGGCGGAGAGGATCAGGCGGTCAACTGGACGGAGGACCCCCGCAGCCCGCCGAGTCACCATCGGGTGAGTGTGGCGGGGATCGCGGTGGAGGAGGGGCGGGTGGTACACCGGCGGCTCGGCGCGAGAGCAGGCCGGTGCAGCCACCGTCGGACGGCGCTGGTAAACCCGAACAGGGTTGGCGTAGCGGGAAGAAGATGCCGGGGCCGCGCGTGGCGCAGAAGGTGTCGCGGGGACACGGGGTACGGCTGGGGCCGCGTCCGGGGCGGAACACGACGCCGACGGCAACAGCGGGCCAACCCCGGGCACGGGAGGCGACAGGGACGGGGCCGCGAGCTGCACGGACGAGGACGGCGGGGCCGCGCATGGCACGGAGGGCCACACCGGGTGGTGAGGAGTGGCCGCACGTGGCACAGCCGGGGGCACAGGGGCCGCGGGCGGTACGGCGGGCAGCTCCGCTGCCACACACGGCTCGCCAGCAGGCGGGAGAGCCACCGGAGCAGTCGGTGATGTACCTGCAGAAGACAAAGGTGGCTGAACCACCGGGTCAGTAGAAAACAGGGAGTCCAACTCAAGGCTGGTGGTGGGTGTGGAGTCAACGGAGAAAGGAAAGACAGACTCAGCGAAGATGACATGTCGTGAGATAAGAACACGACGAGAGGAGAGGTCAAAGCAACGGTACCCCTTATGATCGGGGGAGTAGCCAAGAAACGCACACAGGGTCGAGCGGGGCGCAAGCTTATGAGGAGCAGTGGCAGAAGTGTTGGGATAGCAAGCACACCCGAAGACACGAAGGTGAGTGTAGGAAGGTGGGGTACCGAACAAGGCATGGTGAGGGGTGGGAGCGCTCGTGGCCTTAGAAGGCAGGCGGTTGAGCACATAGGTGGCAGTAAGGAGGCTCTCAGCCCAGAAGCGAGCGGGAACCGAAGCCTGAAAGAGCATGGAGCGCATAACATTATTAGTGGTACGAATCATGCGCTCAGCCTTGCCATTCTGAGGGGAGGTATAGGGGCAGGACATGCGCAACTGGACTCCCTTCGAGAGGAAGAAAGCCCGGGAAGCAGAGTTGTCAAACTCACGACCATTATCACATTGGACAGCCTTGATAGTAAGCCCAAACTGAGTAGAGACCCAAGCAAAAAAGTGAGTGAGCGTGGGGAAGGCATCCGACTTGGACCGCAAGGGAAACGTCCATGAGTAGTGAGAAAAATCATCAAGAACAACCAGATAATATTTATAACCAGAAATACTCATGATCGGAGAGGTCCACAAGTCACAGTGAATAAGGTCAAACGCATGTACAGCATGCGAGGAAGAAATAGAAAAAGGTAGGCGAACATGATGACCTAATTGACACGCATGACAAATGTGCTCACTAGTGGCCCTAGTACAAGGAATAGAGGAGCTACGACAAAGCTGAGCCAAAATGTCGACACCGGGATGACCAAGCCGGCGGCGCCAGATCTGGCCGCCCCGGGGGCGGATCCGGGCGGGAGAGAAGCGGATCCGGTCATTGTGGCGGTACCCAGACCACGAAAAGGAGAGGAGGAGGCCGGAGACGAGAAGGAGAAGGTGGGGCTCGCCGGAGGAAGCTCGCCGGCCATGGAGACGGCGGCGGCGGCGAGGAAGGAGAGAAGAGGAGGAGCCTAAGGCTCTGATACCATGTAGGAAGGTTCTGGATAGATTCCTCTCCCTTGGGTTGGGAGGATAAAAGGGGAGCCTTACAGGAGGGGCCCACACACCAGTCCCACACACACACACTCTAACAGTCATAATATCTCCAACCCTGGGAGAAAATTTGTATAACTTTGATTCTTTGAAATCAATATGACAGGTTAATCTATTGTGTCGGGCATGCAGAGTATAGAATTGAATAGCAACCTAATGAAGAATATGGAGAATGTCTAATGCAATTGATTAACCAGTATTTAAGTACAATAGAATAGCAACATGAAAGCCCATCGATTTGGTTCCCAGAAGGCCAAAACAAATTTAAAGGTAGTCCTTACTGTAGAAAACATCCATTCAAAATTTCAACTCAAATTAAATTTGTCCTAGGAGAAACAAGAAAAGACTAATCCCTGACAAACTTTAAGTAAAAAAGAAAATGAAAAGTTGAAAAAAGTTCTCTCATTCTTTTCTTGTAACTCAAAATCCAAACTAAGGTGAAATCACGAAATACTTCATAGCCTATGTCCTCAAGTGTTTGGGGGGAAATGGGGAATTTCCCAGGTTTATTCAAACCATTTACACAAATAAACTAGACATGTTTCTTAAAGTTTCCCTTGGTTAGTGTTGCTAACACAGGCATTTGGCCTACAGGGAACATGGCATCACATTCATTCCACAAATATCCATGTGGAGCTTTCATGATAACACAGGCAGTTAGCCAGTGAATGCAAGCCTCATAATTATTTGCACAAAACACAGATATCCTTAAGTACTCAGATTGTTACATAAATTGTTAAAATGAGTCGGTAAAGAATTAGTTTCTTTCACTAGGCAGCCCCAAAACAAGATTCATGCTGAATGAAGATATATATTAAAAATGCTGAACATATCAGAGTATAAATTTCTATTACCTGGTGACGGTATACCACATATGCGAACCCAAAAAATATCAATATGAAAGGAAGTAAAAATGGTGTCACCACAGCATAGACAAGACCGAGCAAGAAATAAAGCTGTATTTGAGGCTCATTGGAGTCAAAACCAATGGTTCCAGGGTCCATTGCTTCTTCTCTGTCTTTCTCGGTCTTGACCAAAAAAAAGTTTTTCAAGTGGAAGATTATCAATGGCTTCAACCTTAAAATTTCACCAGCTACACCAGCCCAGCCGTCAACCATTATGTATGTTATAAAAAAGGTTGCTTTCATTGGAATTGCTACACCAATTGTCTTTGGTATTCTGCAAAAGAAGCAGATCAGTACAAGATGAGATTGTAGCATAACTGAAAAGCATGAAAGGTAAGGCAATACAACAAAACAGGCAAATGTAAGTATCACTAACAGGGCAAAACAATAGTTTCAAATGAAATGGTATGATGCATGTGCACCTTTAAGCCACATTTTTACAGTTTATGTTTAGTTCTGAACAAACAAAAAATACCATAGTTTATGTACACTCTAGAATATTTTATGTTGTTTTATGTTCATAATATAGGAAAGAGTTCTATGCTTACCCTTGATTTGAAAAGAAAAGATATGATGCAATTAAAGGAATATTCTATCTATATTTAACTTAGGACTTAACATTGAAAGTTCTTTTGTGGCAATAATGTCCTTCCCTTTTTCCAGAGCTACAGATGAACCATGCAATTAAATTGCAAAGGGTATCCATCTAATAGTATGTTAATACACAATGGATTCAAAGGAGAGCAGCATTAGAGTTATCTGCTATCTCATGTAGTGCAAAGCTTTAAGACTAGAGTGCATCTACAGTGCAACTAGCAAAAGAATGTAAGATCAGTTTGGAGTAGTCACTCAAAAATTTTGCTAAAAATCACCTCTACGAACAAAAATGAGAACAGAAAAATCAAGTAATCAACACATTGACATCATTTATTGTACACTTCAAATTACTGCTTGTGAAGGATTTAATTGAGTGGAATAAGATATATAGGATGACTTGTGAAATTCTATATATCATATATAGATTCTAAGCATATGATAGGATAATGGATTGACGGTGCAACATATAGGGTAGCCAAAAAGGGGGATGACATACTGATTTGCTGATTGATGAAGAAAGGTTTTTAGCTGCTCTAAAGCAGATCCTGCAATAATGCTTCCCAAGAATACATTAAAGAATAAGAAGATGTAGTACTTAAATGCAGATCTTCTCTCCAGTGAAGACACAGATGTCAATCCTTCAACTTTAGACATAAACATTAATATGCTTGGGAGCAATATAAGGAAGATCTTCAGAGCAATTCCTGGCAGAAACCCTTGGATGAACGATTTAACAGTACGCCTGAGCAATAGTTCAAAAGTAAACTTTAGAGGGCAGGAAAATGACAACCGAACAATATACAAGAAAAAATAATAAATTACATGTAAGGTTCTGAACTTGTCCATTTGTGTCATTAGGTGCTCAAATATATACTTGGTAGCTAAAAGTGGTAACTTGACGAAAAGTTGCAAAACTGGCATATCACCAAAATATGTTCATAATAGAAGACAAATAAGATGCAAAAAATTATATTGCTCAATGCTCAGCATCAATTGTTATAGACAAGTTTCAGCAAGTATAGACATCAGGAACAGTAAAACAACATTTTCTTGTTATGAAACTCTACTTGAGCTGCATTGGACACAGCATGTTACTGATCACGACAGGCAATAATGCAGATGCTAATGCATAAGTGATGTAACGCTAATGGATTTCATTCTAGCAAGTTTGAGTAACAAATTTCCAAGGAAAGAAAGAATGGAGTGCTAATAAGCACTAAATTTGCTATGAATGGAAATTCATAAATTATGCACAGAAGTATGTAACAACTAGCAAAGATTGCACCAGAAGCATGCTCCCCAACATAGCATAGCAGCACAGCATCCAAGTTGCACCCTCCTGATGTTTCATAGTTTCCAGACCACTCTATGTTTCCACTTCTTTAACAGTAACTCCCCAAGTTAAATTGGGGTTTTACATGTACATTTTCTCTGGATACTATTTACCTTGAAACTTACTTAAAAGGATATTGGACTCCATCATACCTTGAATGGATTTGATCATTAAAAGTCAAAAGTCAACAACACGACTCAATCATTTTCTGCAATAGATATTATCCTTGGAACACCAACATGCAAAATAACATTCCATGTTACCCATACTGTATAGTGGGCATGATTAACTTTCGATAGTCCAGTCTAGTATATTATATTGCAGTACGCTTAAATCACATTGTTGGATGGTGAAAACGAACATAAGGCCAAGTCATGAAATTTTTTTTTATGGAAAAAAAAATTAAATTAAGAGCTAGAAAAGTAGTACATCTGTAGCATTCTATGGACTATGGTAGAACTAAATAATTGTTTTGCAGAAGAATGAGATACTAGAAGTACACGTACTCTTCAATTAGAGGCTTCAGAAATGGAGCTGCCTTCTCGATCCCTTCAATATTTGCAAGGGACTGAACAAATGCGATTGGGATCACATAAAAGAAGTTCAGGAAGAAGAATGCAACAGCAATTATCAGCCTCCTAACTGTAAGATGAACAAATGGAATAGATAGATTATCCCAGTACACATCACGAGGTTCTGTAGCCCATTCAGTCAACCAAACAGTTGGATTACTGGTTTGCTGTGTCTGGGCACACACTGCTGCACCCCAACGTGATCGAAAGGAAACAAAGGCTGCAGGCACGACTGATTTGGGATCCTTCATAATCTTTTCACGTTCTTCAGTTTCCTAAAGGTCAAATATAATCAGTAAATCGGGTAGTTTATGCTACTAGGGGGCAACATGCAACTTATACAGTGCTAACAAAAGTAAACTCATATTTACTGCTACTGTCAAATGCAAAGACAAGAAGGATAAGACACCTCTTGCTTCAGTTAAAGAGCTGAGAATCTTTACTTTTGTTAAAAACAAGATATGGAGTCAACTGTAGTATAATATTTTTTAAATAACACTAGAACCAAAGCAGAATAATTCATTAGGAAGCACACCACAAAGATACTATTACTTCCTTTTCTATCCTCTCAATTTCTGATGTGTAGTATTCAATAGCATCCACCTTTGAACCAAAACATCCAAGGAAGCCAGTCTGGAAAAGGAGTATAGAAGAATGAGAAGAACAAAATCATAAATACTTTTTCTATCAGCTCTACAGATTAACATGATCAGATTTTGCAACAACCTTAGTAGTAGGCCTTTTAGATGTATTTCTTTCATATTTCAGCTGATAGTAGTCGAGCCAATTCTGCATCTTCTTCTTCTCTTTGACCAACTTGTCAAGCTTATTTGCATTATAGACAACCTATAACAATGCATGACATGCTTAATAAGAACATGGCAGTGGTAAATAAGCATAGAATATTTATCAAAAATAAGCAGATAAATCATACTGTGGAATCTAACAGAATTACATCTGATTGCAGAAAAGGAAAAAATGCATATATAGAAAAAGAAATTGATGTATATAACTATAATATGCTTTCCGTATGAACTCTGAATTGACCAAACAGAAAGATATAGAGGAACATAAAGATTATAATGTAAAACATATATACCTGGTGTGTGAGATAGTGGTCAGGATGATTCACAAGGAAGAAATGTTCCACAAGCTCACTAATTGATTCATCTGGATCAGGTGGTATATTCCGCACAAGGACCTAAAAATCAATATATTGGTCAATTACATGTCACTACTCGTTAGCAATAATCAGAATAAAAGAATCTTCATCATCAGAGCTTTTTCAATTTTAAGAGATGAGTTCTCCCACCAACCTTCTGGGTTAGTCAAATTCAGCATAGCTAAATATCTGGATAGCACCAAGTACTTGTGTACTTCAGAAGTTCAGAGTTCAAACATAACAATATTAAGAAAAATGTAATTCGTTCTTGCTGTTATAACTGAAACTTGGCTCACAAATCATTATGTGGGAGAGTTGTTCCATCTATCTCAATTTTTTCTGTAACTTTCCTGGTTTGAATAGGTCATGTTAAAATTATATCCCCTGGTAAAAATAGTTTAGCTGTAGAAGTTACTTATCTCTGCTAACAAATGACTCCATGTTTTGGATCCAAATCGATTTCTTAGAGCATCTAAAAGCATATCATTTAATAACACAACTATTCGAATTTTCACCTACTCCCTCAATAATGGAATCCATGGGGTGGAGCATTTTTAGTTTTCTGTCAATATGCCAAAATGGCATCTCTGGTATTACTAGAGTGTAGATTCATTGTGAAATTGGCATCTAAAAGTTGAAGTAGTAGCATGGATGACATATCAATGCCTAAAAGGACTATATTAAGATTTGGAGGGAGCGTACTGTGAACTGGTCTGGGCGGCGTTTCTCTGATGCAAGAAAGCGTAGTCGCATTGTTGCCACTATTTCGTACTCCCGCAACAGCACATAGCATGTCCAAAATGTGAAAGCATAAGCCATAGTCAAGTGAGCTATGAACCTGCATGAAAAAGTTACAACTCGTGAGCATTTACTTTGACACAATAAAATAGCATTTCAGAGTTGACAAACAGGGTCTCCATGTTCCTATCCTGTGATATCAATGTGCTGCCTGGGAGGCTGGAATTTACTATAACCCCTCAACCTAGTAGTCCATGGGACCATGGCACAATCAAACCTTTGCAACTAGTTACTGTTATTAAGCATCACAACAAGCTAGGTCAAAACTAATGCTCCTTCGAATTGCACATCCCACATATGCAAGTTACCATTCCTGCCTCTTGTAGCCCATCTATTGTCACAGAGGCTGGCTGGTTGTTCATACAGCACAGTCCTCTATATACATCTTCATGACTTCATCTTACTCTCTCTCCCTCTCCTAAGTCCTGACCCCAAGTGTGGAAAAGAAATTGAGAGTTGACTATCACTCTCCTGCACCTTCTATCTGATCCAACCCCATAGGCACAATCTTAGATTGTGTTTGAAATACTTTATCAGGCATGCACACATAGGTTAAATAAAGATAACGCACAACACAAAAAACAGCAAAATGTGGGTATATTTTAAGAGAGATAAATTCATCTAGTGCTAACCTCTTTGACCCCAAAGGTATGTTGGATATTGAAAGTTTGTCAATATCACTGTGCTGCACCTTCAAGCTTTCAAGGGTATTGTTGGTCCAATTAACAGGCACAAGAATAACAAATGCTAGAACTGCTATTGGAACAAATATTTTAAGCCTGCAACAGTTAAGAATAAAGTAGATTAGTGTAAGTACTGGTAAATAAAAGGAATATATGTGGGGATTATCTGGAGGATAAAACAGAAACATCTACCAAACAAACATTTGGATACTAGTACGGCACTTCTATGTATGTAAATCATGAAGAAATAGAAATGACTTAGAATCCATAAAAATATAGCAATTATAGTAAATAAAAATGATTAGTAAAATGTATGGCCAAACACTTGAGCCCTCTTATCTTCTCTCGAGGAGAAAAACAAAAAACTATTTTTTTTAAGAATAGTAGTGCCCAATATTCAACATATCAATAGAACTTAAAGAAATGCAACCAAACATAACTAGAAAACAAGTGCCAAATTAATTGTGTAGTTAACAGTGAAGTTAACAGTATCAGTTCATGACCCTTGTGAAGTATGTGTGTACTGGAGTGCAATCCATTACCATGTCTATGTACTACTTCTAATTGATCAGTTATATAACCAAACAACAGAATGTTTAGTTGTTTACAATAATACCCACACGGGCTGCAACCAAGTTCTTCACCAAAGAAACCACTATTAAGTAGTAGGTGTCTTATCTAAAGTATAGTTGAGTACATGAGAAATGACACAACTTGCGAAAAAAGAATTAACAGAATAACCAGAATTTGTAAAATATAAGTTATATACCCTATTAAGTAGATCCGCAGATAGACAGCTGAATCAAGACCTGCATGGCTGATCAACTCTTCCTCTGGCATTTTCAGAGCAGCAGGCATCCAACTTAAGAACTTCAAGTATGATCGCATGTCCAAATTGACAAATTTCCGCACGAATGCTCCCCCATGACTTGGACTCTCTCTTGCACCTTTGAGATACCACTTTGGGAAGTAAACCCTATCATTGATGGGCTGTAGCCGAAGGAAAGCAAATGCTAGCAGGAATATGACGGCGCTCAGTATGTTGATAGCTGCAGAGACACCTATATCTTGAATAGTAGCCATATTTATCCTTCAAATAACTTGCGAGAATTCCTAGAGGTGTAAGAAAAACACAATATTATAGTGTCAAGACAGTTTGATATCAACTGAATAAATCTCTATGCAAAGCAAAACATAATTTGTGAACAAAATAGCAAAATGGTACATCATGCTGAGGTAGAAAATAGAAAAAGGTGTAAAAGAGATATCTAGCCAAGCTTGGAAATCTTCACATGGTGTAATAAGTCATACTAAGTTAGTCTGTAGCATGATTCCCACATAAGCACAACTTGAAAGAAGCTTTCCTCAGTTGAGTTCAACCCTTTTAGCACCAACAAGACAGTGACCTAACACACAAAAGGTATAAAATTCCAAGATATGTTTTGTTTGAATCACATTACCCTATATCAATAATGACTGACTCAATTGATTTTTTAGCACAAACATGGGTTAATGTTGTGCAGAGGATCACAAAACACTGATAAGATTACTATGAAAGTTTTCACATGATGAACCGTGCATTAACTTTGGCACGAGTGCAGCCTGACAACTACGGAAAATAAGGTCGTTTTGCTATTATTCCTATTATTATACTGGACAGCCAAAGAAGAAATGAAGCTAGATAAGATCGTAATTGCACAAACCGATACTATTCCAATCAAATCAACTATGAGATGATCAATGGATAATAGGCTGATGAGCAAATACTAACTGAACTGCAAGTCTGCAACAGTATTGATAGTGCATATGGATAATAAGACAGAATGCAGGAGTCCCTTCAAATTTGTAGCATTAGTAATTGATCACTTTGAGAGAATCAAAAGGAGCAGAAATCCTGGTCCCATAATGAAAACTAAAGTCATCCCAACATGCATGGACAATACTCTACCTCGATTATTCGCACATGCGAGAACATAAGGCGTGAGATCGGGACAGGCCAAAAGATTACAACTTGCATAAATTCGATTCGTCCGCGTGAAGCCTGAAGCGTAAAGCTTTGATGTAAAAATCTTGAAACGGCACCAAGAGTAATAGAAAAAAATGGCAGACATTTAAAGCTAGCATTAGGCAGGGAAGTTTCTTATAAGTTTAATTTGCCAATTGGACGATTAAAAAAAATACTAGCATAAAAAAAGGTGGGATGGAAGCCAAAAGCCATATCTTCTATAGCAATAATCAATTTGTGAAATGAACAGAGAAAAGCAAAAGAAAACTGCGATGGAAAGTTGGAAACCAAAAGCCAATTCCACTAGTTTTACTTTGCACCAACCCCTGGGGTTTAGCACATGCACAGTAGAACAAAAAGGGCAATCCTAAATTTGTCGCGGTGATAGCACTGAAGTTTTTTTAGCAGAGTATCCGAAGAAATTTCTCACTTTTGGGGGTAAAAAATGTAATTTTGGTTCGTTGTTCCAAAAGAATCGCAAAGAAAACAAATGGTGTTCTCTTCCGGGGCTCCTCCGTGAGAATCAAAGAGAAAAATTAAGACGAGAAGCAGAGGGCAGAGCTAGCTCGTGCATCCCTACGGCCACTCAGCGAGGATTGATGAAGCAAGAACGACAGCATCCAAATGCATCGGAGAGGAAAAGAAGACGAACAGGCAAAATTGAAACGGACGAAGCACTCGGAGAGCCAGATCTGCCCAGCCCTCCAGCAGAAATCGAAGAACTGGAGCAGGAGAAGCGTACGGAGCAAACGGGAGAGAGAGACCGGCCAAGAAGCGACACTGTCACCCACCTCCAAGAAGCAGCCGGGAGGGGCACGAAGCACAGGCCGCCGCAAACTCCTCCGACCTCCAAATGCCGCCGGTTGTGCCCCCCTCCCCCTCTCCGACGAGCGAAGCTCACACCGTCGCTCGACTGCCACTTCTTCTCCCCCCTCCTACCACTCCGTGGAACTGGAACTGGAACTGGAACTGGAACTGGAACTGGAACGAACAGCACGGAGCCGGAGCCTGGGATTTTATCCCATCTCGCGAGAGACGTTGCTGTTACTACTTGCTCCCGTCGCGCGGCGCGAGCTGTCGCCTGCGTGGCTGCTGCTTGATGCCAGCCATGATGGCTTTCCTCTCTCTCTCTCTCTCTCGCCGCGCCGCTTCTGTGCCTCGTCGCGGCGTGCGGGACGTGGCAGAGAAGCGTCCGGAGCGATGCGGCCGCGGTACACGCGTGGGAGCGGACCCACCACCGGATGGACGGCAACGGCGAGGTCAATGCGCAGGTGTCCATGTGTTGCTTACTTTTTTTATTTTATTTTTCACTGCAGTGAGATTTTGTGTCTGAACGATTGTTTGTCGACTTGTCGTAGAAGCTACCGAACCAGGTCTTTTTAAAAGTTATAATTGTTATTGTTATTATAAGTTATTTTATTACTTTATTATAAGCTAAAACTTATCTAATTTCTATTAACTTTATAAAAAAATATATTAACGACTATAATATCGAATCGGTTTTATTAAATTCATTATAAATTATGTCTTACTATTGCATTTATTTATTTGATGCTTTAGGTATTTATATGTTTTTTAACTCGGGCAAAGTGTGTACGGAGAATAAAAATTATTAAGGATCCAATATAATTTATTACTCCGATTATCAAATATTCTATAATCTTAGGTGAAATCGACTAAAACTTCTGTCAGGGTCGATGTCCCGTGGTTTTTATCCTTCAATTATTTGAGAGATTTTCACATTAAATCTACGTATTTGTTCTGTATTTGATACGTGATTCTTGTACCGTTATTTCTAATGGATTTTATGGAGAGAGCGAGTGTGTACTCTATTACTCTTTTGTTAGTCGAACGAATCCAACCTGCCTGCCTAACATTACATCTGTCATCTGTGTGTTTCAGCAGTAACGCTTAATACAGCTCATAAAGTCATAATTAACAATTAACGTCGTGCGTAAAATAGCATCATAGTTAAGTACTCATCTTAATTACGGTGCGTGTCAAGATCAGCCAGTTAATCTGCCGCAGATTTAACAGCTAACCTTGGTAATAACATGAAAGTGACAAATTCTCAAATCTCTCCGTGTAACTAAGGTAATTAAGTAGTAGATTCAAAACAAGTTTAGGTGTGCAACCATCAATGTATCACAAAAATATAAATTAGCAATAAACCATGAAGCTCCGATGACTTCCTAACATCTCGAGAAACTATAATTTTCACGGTTTGTTAATATATTATTGGTGTGTTGATATATGGGGGTCGTCACAATAACTAACAGTGGTATGTAGATAATTCTTAAAAACTATAATGGTATGTGAATAATTTTCTTTATGTCCAAGGTAATGCTAGATACGTACATTGGACATCGCCCGATTTAGTAGCTAGTAAAAACATTTTTTTAATGACACATGTACATACCGGTATATTTAATTAAGGTGACGTTAGAGGCATGGGACAATGCCTGATTTGGCAGCCCGTAAAACATTTTTATTAAACGACAAATATACGTATTTCTACGTTCTAGGGAAAATTACTCACATGCCATTATAATTTTTAGAAATTGTCTATATGCCACTGTCAATGACTGTGGTGGCCCCCATCTGTCAGTGACACACCGATGGCATATTAGCAAACCGTAAAAATTATAATGGCACGGAAAAAATTAACCCGTTCTAGGGACTAACGACGGTCATGCGCCGTATTGTTTGTCGTCGATCGGTTTGGTGGGATCTAGGGATGGCAATGGATCTGTATTCATTAGGTTTTGCTATCTCGTTTCTATTCCGGTCAAACCATCTCGTTTCTATTCCGGTCGTAATAGAATTCAATTATCCTCGTCTCTGTCTCTGTTTTTTTTCCATCCCATCCCTATGTAGGTATGGGGAGCTGGTCAAATCTCCATATCTGATAGGATAGTGTCTTTGTCCATTGCCACTAGCCTCGTGTCTCCAGCCATTACTGGTGCACCTCTAGCCACCGCCGCTAGCCCCATGCTTTCGGCTATCTTCGAGAGCAATGTACACATGTGCCTCTAGCCGTCGTGACGACTGTGCGGTCCCACACGACCACGCCTACAATCATCTCTGAGAGACCCACACGGTCATGCCACTAAGCTAAGAGCCCTGCCTACACAGCCGTGCCTCTAGTTGCCACCACCATGAACCCATTGTGTCTGCGCCTCCATCCACCGCCACCACGAGCCTTGTGTGGTTGCACCTCTAGTTGCCACCATGAGCCTTGCGCGGTCATGCCTAGTCCACGCCTCCATCCTATACACATGTGCTATTTTGTGTGCTATAATACCGTGGGAGTGTGGGATGAGGGAACTGTAGATGTGCAGAAGGCAACTAGGGTTAGCAGTGTTGGTCTAGGCATGTAAGGACTGATGGAGTGGGCCTATAGCGGGGAAAAATAACCGACATGGAAATGGGTATGGGAGCATGAGGAACGTTCTAGTTTTCAACATATCGCGACAAAAACTGATCATCCTCATCACTACATACATGTGGGGAATTTTTTCATTCCCGTCCCGGACCCGTGCGGGTACAGGGAACCCACCGGATCCCCACATCCGATGGGCTTGTGCCGGCCATTGACGCTAGCCTCATGCCTCTGGCCATCGTCGGGAGCCCCACACCTCCGACCACCGCCGCTAGTCCATGCCTCAGGCTGTCTTCGGGAGCAATGCACAAATGCGCCTCTAGCCGCAGTCACGACCGCATGGTCCCACACGACCACGCCTACGGTCGTCATCGAAAGATCCACACGGCCCCCGGCCACTACCACCGAGATGAGAGCCCCGCACGGCTGTGCCTACAACCGCCACCACCACGAACCCGTCATGGCCACCGCCATCGTGAACCTCGCGCGATCGTGTCTAGTCCGCACCTCCATCCTATACACATGTGTTATGCTGTGTGTTGTGGTAGTGTGAGAGTATGAGATTGGGGAAGATGTGCGGAAGGCAGCTAGGGTTAGTAGTGTGGGTTGTGCTTGTGCTTATACTAGGACTGATGAATTGAGCCTGTGACGAGGAAAAATAACCGACAGAGAAATAGGTACGGAGGCACGGGAAACGTTGTTGTTCCCGATTACTCGATGGGACTAGTTTTAGTATGATTTCATTCCCACTTATATCAAATTGTTTCCCCATTTTTAGTCTCCGATAAATTTTCCTCGGTTTAAATCCCGGATAAAATTTTTCCTCACCGAATATCGTATATTCGGTTTTCCGGTGCTATTGCCATCTCTAGTGGGGTCGCCGGTCGCTGAGGCGCCGCCGAAATCTGTGAGCTTGCAATGTGTCCAATCGGCGCGTCACCCTCGCGCCACAGTTCGACCTGTCGGCAAACACGTTTGTCCGTGTCAGTGTCGGCGTCTTCCAACTGCCCAACCGGCCTCTCTCCATTATTCTTTTTCTACTGCAACTCACGTCAACTCTTTACAGCGGTGTTTGTTTGCGTAGACTAAATTTTATAGCCACTTTCGCGTTAATTAGCTCTGTTTTTCGTTTAGTTTACGGGATAAACTGTAAAGTTATTAAAGGTCCTTTTGGGTGAGCTATAGATTCTGAAAAAATTGGTGTGAGCTATGAGCTATGAAAAAACTGTTATGAGCTGTAGAAAAGCTGATAGAAAATCTGAGAAACTGTTTGGTTGGAATAATTGTGGATTTATATTTTGGTAGATCGTGATGTTTAGTTATATTGTTAATGTGTAATTTTACATGTAAATCATTCTAATTATGAAATTTTGTAATGTTTATATTAAAATTATATATTTTTAAATTACACTAAAATTATATATTTTACTAAAATTTTACTTTTTCAAAATTTACTTAAATTGATATGTTTTAATGTCATGATAGGTAATATTCATTCAAAATTGAACTAAGAATCTGAGAAATCTGGGTTATACCAGCTTTTAAATTTATACTACGAGAATCTGCAGATTCTGCAAAAGTTAGGCGATCAAAAGAGTTATTTGGTTCAGATTCTAGCTTCCAAGCCACAGGAAGCTGGTTCAAAAATCTGAACTAAACATACACTAAGTACAATGAGACGATTCATAATTTTAGGGATTGCTAATTCTATATTAGTGGATATGTGAATTCTATGTTTTCCTAACATTTTCTATTTTTTTAAGGCAACTTGTTTTCATCATAAAACACAACAAACCAATCAAATTGTGAAGTCCTCCAACCAATTGGAAACCGATAAGATGATAACGATAACCACATATTATCGCGCTAAACCATATCCGGAACGGGACACTAAATGATTTAACTCTAACTTGATTGATGATTTAATCTGATCATTAACACCGGACCTGATGTCACATCGGATGTTCGGATACTAATTGAAAGGACTAAACATGAGTTAATTATAAAACTAATTATAGAACCTCTAGACTAATTAATGAGATGAATCTATTAAGTTTAGTTAATCCATCATTAACATATTTTTACTGTAGCACCGTATTGTCAAATCATAAATTAATTAGGTTTAATAGATTCGTGTCGCGAATTAGCTTATGGGTTATGCAATTAGTTTTCTAATTAGCTTACGTTTAATCATTTTTACTAGTATTCAAACATTCGATGTGATAGAGACTAAACTTTAGCTAGGGAAGCTAACTAACAAATTGGTGCACCCGCTTATATAGAAAGTCAGGCTTCATCGAAATGATCAAATATATACTACTTTAAAAGAAACACTCTAGTTTCGCGCATCTCTATTTACATGATGATATTTTAATGTAATAATCTTTTTCCCATTGTGATACACGAACATTCAATTAGTGATCATAAGAAACAAAAAGGAAAGGCAACTAATGCAACGACTAACGATTTGGTTGTCGATGGTGTGTTACAAATACTTGCAATATTCTAATTTTAGATTTTAGATTTTATAGGTTAATATTCATGATAATTAAACAACGATGTACATGTCATGTAGAAAATTCATGATACCAAAATCAGATGATACGGCAGAAAAACAACTCATTTGTAGTGGATGCACGTGACACAATATATACACAGGATGCATGTAAAGATAAATGTTGATCAAATTAGATAGAATTTATCTAACATAAGCTGTGCATGATCACATGTCACAAGTTACGTGATTTTTCACATCGAGTGTGCATGTGACTTTAAATCGAGGATAATTTAACTATTTGTTACTTTCTTCACGTGTCAATTAATAGACCACATGTTAGTGACTCAGGTGACCCCACATGTCAGTGACTCAGAGTGACAAATAATCAAATTCCCCTTAAATCGACGATGTACTCGCATATCTTTTTACTTGGATCTCCTTAAAATTGAGAGAACTTCACCGTTTATTTATCATCATCTCATTATATAAGCAATATAATACAAATGAATGTTTGCATAACATTTTTTTTTCAACGGCGCCGTTAATTTTTACCGCAACATTTATTTTGTTACAATTTATTTTATTATTGAAAATACTTTAAACATAACTTATATTTTTATATATTTACTTATATTTTGTATATTTGTACAAGATTTTTGAATAAGACAAAAATAATAAAATATTTTTGATAAAAGTCAACGGCCCGTTATTTTTTAAAAAATATCAATGTTTTTGGCTAAAAGCGGCAAAGATCTGGATGGGCGACCTCGGTATGGTCCCGTCTAAAAATCTCGTGGCTTTGCAGGTTCTTGAGCATTTGGGTGAACTGGTTATCCACCTGTCCATCTGATTATTGGAACCGGTTTCTCTGCAATCGGCTCGCCGACTGCAGAGGGCAGTCGCCTCTCGCGCACCGTCTGATTTTGATCGGACGGTGCGAAGCCCCCCTCTCTCTCTCCGAAGTCCCTGCGAAGTGGGTCCCACCAGCGCGAAGCCCCCCTCGCACAGCCGTCCGATTGAGATCGGAGGGCTCCGAGGGGTGACTGCTCTTTGTAGTCGGAAGCCGACTGCAGAGGATCTCATTTGCTGATTATTGCCGGCCACGTGACGGCTTATGTTTTTTTGGGACCGTTGCTGCCGGCAGCATCCTGACGTACGTTGCAAACACCAAGATGATTAATCGAAGAGCTTCGTTTTTGTTTGTTTGTTTTCGAATTAACTAGTTCATTGTCCATACGTTTAAAACGAAAAAAAATTATAACATTAAAAAGCATCGTGTAAATAGAGATGACTTTTGGTTCCGTGGATAAAAATTTAGTTGGTGTTACATCGGATGTTTGAACATCAATTTAAAGGATTAAACGTGAACTAATTATGAAAATAATTACAGAATCAGAAGATTATTCGCAAGATAAATCTATTAAGCTTAATTAATCCATGATTAGAAAATATTTACGGTAGCATCAAATTATCAAATTATTGCGTAATTAGGCTCATTAAATTCGTCTTATGAATACTTCACCGAGATTATGAACGAGTTTTATAAATAATTTACATTTAATACTCAAAACTAACATCTGATGTGACGAGACTAAACTTTTTTTTACTAAAGAATCAGTTAAAACCGAGGACTTTTGGTTGTTGACCCATCACTGCTAAAGTAGTATAGATAATACAAATTTGGGCTATATTTCATTCATAAGCAAAGTGCTATTGTTAACTAATTGCCTACTCTATGAATAGTACGTACCTCTGGACCTTTAAGGGCAGATATATTTTTCGAATTATTTAGATTTGATGAAGGAAAATGTTGCGAGTCTTTTGTTTTAAAAAAAAGTTTTTACAATCTCATAAATTTGACGAGTTTTATTTTAAATATACATTACAATGGGAAGTAGTAGTCAAAGTTATGTTTTAATGACTATGTCAATAAAAAAATCTTTTCATCACTGAATGGAGTATCAATTACTCAATCTCTTTCAAAAACCACAAAAATATATAGAGGTTTGGACATATATATTAAGATGATATAAAGAATATAAAATATATATAGAGGTTTGGACATATATATTAAGATGATATAAAAAAATATGATACCCTTATCAAGAAGGGTGTGTATGAATCCAAAAGTGGCGGGGCAAAGTGGCGGGACGGAGATACGTTGATGGGAGGTGGTTTCTAGGAACTTTGATCTAATTTTTTTAGGTATTATTAGCAAAATTTTATCCTTTATATATCTTTCTGAGCCTAATATGATATACCACGTGAAGTGGTACACTTCTCAGTTTTTTTTCAGCTCCATCACTGATTGAATTAAGTAATAAGTAATAAAATTCAAAGGTTGTATGTGTACTTTAATTAATATATTTAGAATAAATTTTAAACTCTAAAAATATTTTTTTTGTATGGACGGAGTACATGATTTGTGTTTGAAAATGTTGGTTGGGTTAGCATGATTGGTAAGTGGTCAATTGGGCATGAAAATATACATGCAAGTCACTATATTTCTATAGGCTTAATATCACAAAAGACTAATCACTTAATTTAGCCGTATCTAAAAATGATTTGTCACTTTGTTGGCGCCAATCGATCGTCGTGATCAATGTGTTGGGTTGTGAGCGAGCATCGATAGCGACACGCACTGCTGTGACATATTATATATATATATATATATATATATATATATATATATATATATATATACTAGTCAGATGCCTGTGCTTTGTAACAAAACGTTATTTTGTAATAGGGCTTTTGCGAAAATTTATGTTTCTGTATGATTTTTTAGAAATCTAAGGGTTTTTACACAAAATTCGTACATCTGCGCAAAATACATAAATTAAAATACCGAAATATAAAAATACATTTTTATTTTCTTTTTATTTTTCTTCTTTTTTCTTTTTCCTCGTTTTCTTCTTTTTCTTTTTCCTCTTTTTCTTCTTTTTTCTTTTTCTTCCTTTTTTTCTTTTCCTTCTTTTTTTTTCTTTTTCCTCATTTCTTTCTTCCGCACACATGCATGCATGCGGCGCGCCTTTTCCAGGAGCTGCGCGCTGCTTTTTCCAGGGCACTGCGCGCGCTACTTTGGCTTTTCGGCGCTGCGCGCGCTGGTTTTTTCAGGCGCGCGCTACTTTCGCTTTTTTCAGGCGCTGCGCTGCGCGCTGTTTTTTCCAGCGGTTTTTTTCCAGGCGCTGCGCTGCGCGGGGGAGCGGACGGACGAGTAAGTCCCCGCTTTAATATAGTTAAGATATATATATATATATACGGGAACGCTATTCTACACTATGGGTGTAGAATGCTATTCTACACCGATCATCTCAATCGTGCCTGTTGGGGGAAATTACTTCATTCCCAGGACTTAAAGGTTAACCCTCCGAAGGCTCTAAGAAGGTACCGAAGATGGTCGACTAATGCTCGATGATACGTCAGCACGGTCGAAGGGTGTCACGACGCGAAGTCTCGGAGGACCCTCCGAAGGGAGAGAGGAGGCTTCGAAGCAGGAAGACGTGACTGATTGGATGCCCTGCTTATCCATCTACCCTGCAGCACTCTACCGTGTATAACCTTGTTTATAATACTGAAGGTCATTTGTAATATAAGGGTAAATAGGTCTATTCCTTAAACCTTTCTCCCTATAAATACCCCCCATTGTACCTTGTAAGAGGGATCCAGAACCAGTGGTTCAAACACACATATTCGGACCTCTTGAGTTGTTATCCTTTACGGAGGCTCAAGTTTGTCCTAAAAGCACAAACCTCTTGTTTGTTTGTTCTTAACTACTAAGAACCTGTTGGTGTAACTTTTACGCCAACAGTTGGCGCCGTCCGTGGGGATCCAAGTTCTAAAAGCTTGTTCTCTACTGCTGACTGCACTCTGAAGAAAACTTACGGAGGGAGCCTCGGAATCTTGAGATTCCGCGCACCCTTCAGTTAAGGGCTTCTTAGTGCAGCCCGAAGGCCTTCCCTCGACCCCCTCGAGTCGCTCGAAGCCTTCCATTTCCAAGACACCTCATCGACTAACCATGCCTCCGAAGCGTGGTCAAGCTGCAGGTCCCCTTCGAAGGTCCCCCCGGACCAACGGAGCCGGACCCTCAGCTAATCCGACGGTTCCTGCCGGAACCGATGGGCGTCGAGCGCCCCGGGGCCCTCTACCCCCCCTACAATGCTTCAGACCGACTATGCAGCAAGCCAAGACCCTGAAGTTCCCTCCGACGAAGACGAAGGCCCTCCCGAAACCGAGGCTACGCAGCTAGCCAGGCTTCAGGAGGAGGTGTCCAGATGGAGGCAGGAAGCCGCCGACAGACTCCGCACTCAAGCTTCCACTGAAACTCCAAGGGGGCCTCCAGACGATGGAGGCCGCAACCCCCCAGAAGTTATACAAGTCCAAGAAGAGGCCGAGAATGCGTCCTTCGACAATGAGTCTCCATTGCACCCTGATCTGCAGAGAGTGCCTTTCGACCCCAAGTTCAAGGCCTCGAAGCTGCACAAGTACTCCGGGGGGTCGGACCCCGGAGAGTTCGCCCGCTCGTACGCCCTAGCTATAGAAGCAAGCGGAGGGGTACGAAGCACCATGGCAAAATGCTTCCCACTTGCTCTCGAAGGTGTGGCGCTCCGGTGGTTCTGGTCCCTAAAACCAGGATCGATCAAGTCATGGGAACTACTCAAAAAGAAGTTCGTGAGCAACTTCCAAGACACTTTCGTGGCCCCAATGTCCACGGGAAGTTTGTTCCAAGTAAAGCAGCGGGAGGGAGAAACCCTCCGAGAATACTTCACACGCTTCGCCCACACCAAGTCACAGATCAAGGGCCTTACTACCTCTTCGGTAGTTGATGCTGCCCGAGAAGGGGTGCTGAACCCCGACCTCCTCAGCAAACTCCATCGAAAGCCGGTAACATCCGTAGCACAGCTCGTGGCATACTTCGAGCAATATGCCAAGGCAGAGGAAGGATGCCTTCGGCGAGCTGAGGCGGCACTACCCACCCTCCGGGAAGTCAAAAGGGAGCCAGAGGCCACCGCTCCACCACAACCTCCACAAGACAGCCGCCCTAGCGAGTATAGGCGAGGAAAAAAGCATTTCCGTTCGGAAGTTCTAAACATAGCACCTTCAGCTTCGAAGGCACCGGCCAGTTTCCAGCAGGTAAGAAATTTTAAGGCTGGGCCGTCAGTACCTCAAGAAAGGGTGCCTGGAAGGCGCCAGAGTCATTTTTGCTGCGTGCATGGCGATAATAGAAGCCATGACACGAAGGACTGCAAGACGATATTGACCCTTCGGGGTGAATACGTTGACCGAAATACCAGGAGGGGTACTTCGGACCGGGCTCCACCTGCGGCACGATCGGAGCCTGTTCAAACTGTGGCCCGAGCCGGTGCCCTCGAAGCCCCCATACAGCCACCGGTGGCCAGTATTATGCCACCACCAAGGCACGAAGATCCGCAAGACCGCGGCAAGAGAGTGGTCCTACCCATCTCCGGAGGAGGGACCCTCGGCAGCATGTCCAAGAGACAGCGCCGTGAGTACGTCCGTGAAGTTGGGCACATTGGGACTTCAAGTTCCGCTGAAGGGATGCCAGAATGGTCCCGTGTACCCATCTCATTCACAGCCAGCGATGCAGTAGGGGTGAAGTTTCCCCATGCTGACCCATTAGTCATCTCTGCCGATATAGCAGGGGCTGATGTTCGGAGGATCCTGGTGGACGGTGGAAGCTCCGCAGACATAGTCTTCGTTCAAGCCTTCGACCAGATGTGTATACCCCGAAAGCATCTACTCCCTGCAGCCCGGCCACTTCAAGGGTTCTCAGGACCGCCTCTCGATGCCCTCGGCCAAATAGGCCTCGAGGTTGCCTTCGGAGAGGGGCCGCTGGCCCGAGTAGAGGAGGTGATTTTCGACGTGGTGGATGCCCCCTACGCCTACAATGCTATCTTCGGACGAGGGATGTTAAACCAATTCGGGGCTATAGCGCATCACAACTACCTTTGTCTCAAAATGCCCACACAAGGTGGAGTGCTCACTATTTCAGGAGACCAAGCTGTAGCCAGAAGGACAGAATATGGCCACGGGCAGCCATTGGACCCTCGACAAGTGCACAATGTGGCGGAGAGCGCCAAAGAAGTACCAGAAGCCTTGAGCCCCCCGAAGGGATCCTCGCTCAAACCAAGCCCGGAGGGTGATGTCGAGACAAGAATAATCTCAGAAGACGGCAAAGAGTACCCAATAAAATTCGGCAAGGGGCTATCTCCGGAGATAGCCGCCTCATTAGAAGAAGTCGTCAAGAAGAATCTAGACATGTTTGCTTGGACCGACAAAGATATCACGGGGGTCGACCGAAGCATCATCGAGCACAGTCTACTCGTCAACCCGAAGGCCAAGCCAGTGCGCCAGGGGCTCCGAAAGCTATCAACAGAAAGAGCAAATTTAGCCAAGGCCGAAGTGGAAAAATTGTTAAAAGCTGGCATTATCAGGGAAGTGGCCCATACCGAGTGGTTGGCCAACCCTGTTTTTGTAAGAAAGAAGGATTCCAGCAAATGGCGCATGTGTATTGACTTCACATCACTAAATAAAGCATGCCCGCGAGACCCCTACCCAATGCCCCGAATAGATCAATTAATAGATTCCACAGCCGGCTCCGAACTATTAAGCTTCCTCGATGCATACTCCGGGTACCATCAAGTATGGCTGAAGCAAGAAGACGAGGCCAAGACAAGTTTCATAACTCCTTCAGGAGTATTCTGCTATGTAAGAATGCCTTTTGGTTTACGGAATGCCGGAGCCACGTTTTCTCGCTTAATAGCTAAAGCCTTAGGCCATCAGATAGGCCGCAATGTCGAGGCCTACATGGACGATATTGTAATAAAAAGTGCTCAAAAGCACCAGCATAGCATAGATTTAGATGAAACTTTTGAGAGCCTCCGGACATGTGGAGTACGCCTCAATCCCGAAAAATGTATATTCGGGGCACAAGCAGGGAAGCTGCTAGGGTACTTAGTTTCGAGCAGGGGGATCGAAGCCAGTCCAACGCAAATAAGTGCACTGCAAAGAATGGCTCCACCCGAGAATTTGAAGCAAGTACAGAAGCTAGCAGGAAGGCTAGCAGCACTCAGCAGGTTCCTGTCCAGATCGGCAGAGCGAAGCCTCCCAATTTTCAAGGCACTCAAAGGCTCCGAAAGCTTCAGCTGGACGCCGGAGTGCCAAAAGAGCTTCGAAGAGATAAAAGCCTACCTTGGAACATTATCAACCTTAACTGTTCCTCTTCCAGGGGAAACATTGCTTTTATACCTTGCAGCGACAGGGTCAGCAGTAAGCGCAGTACTGGTCCGAGAAGTCGAGCTCAAAGACAAGCTGGTACAAAACCCAGTTTATTTTGTCTCGGAGGCATTATCAGGAGCCAAGATCAGATATGCTCCGAAACAAAGATTCCACAGGCAGGGTTGGAAAGTGGGCAGTCGAGTTAGCACCCTTCGAAATCTCCTTCACAGCAAGGACAACCGTTAAATCTCAAATTATAGCAGATTTCGTAGCAGAGTGGACTCCATCTGCAGTATGGACTCCGGAAGAACCCTCCGACGATTTCTGGACAATATTCTCCGACGGGGCCTATCAAGCATCAGGTGCCGGAGCAGGGGCAGTAATCTTGTCACCATCAGGACAAAAGGCAATGTACTCTGCAAGGCTTAACTTTCGAACCACTAATAACGTCGCCGAGTATGAAGGAATCTTGCTAGGCCTCCGAAAGGCTAAAGCACTCGGAGCTACAAGGATAATAATCAAGACAGATTCCCAAGTCGTCGCGGGGCATATTGATAAAAGCTTCCAAGCAAAAAACCCACATCTCGCGCAATACCTTCAAGAAATCCGCAAGGCAGAAGCAGCATTCAAAGGGTTTACAGTTCGAAGCATACCGCGAGCAGAAAATCAACTTGCAGATATTCTTGCAAAGGCTGCAGCAGGAGCAGTAGACCTCCCGGAGGGCGCTTTCTATGAAGAATTAGAGCAGCCAGCAGCTGACCAAATACCCTCGTCAGAAGTAATGTGTATTGAAGCTACGGATTGGCGAACTCCAATAATAACTATGTTGCAAGGTAGCAATGACCCTCCGGAAGACCCAAAAGCTCGAAGAGTGCAAACAAGAGCTCGAAATTACAAACTTATTGGGGAAATACTATATAAAGCCGGAGTATGTTCACCACTGCTTCGATGCATCTCTCAACCTGAAGGACAAGACATACTTCGAGGCATCCACGAGGGGCTGTGCGGAGGTCATCTAGCTCCTAGAGCACTAGCAGGCAAGACGCTCCGGCAGGGTTTTTATTGGCCGACGATCGTCAGAGACGCCGAAGACCTAGTTCGGACATGCCAAGGCTGCCAATGGATGGGCCGAAGGAGCCATCGCCCACCAGCTCAACTTCAAGTTATTGCCCCGGTATGGCCGATGGCTAGATGGGGCATGGACCTCATAGGCCCTTTTCCACCAGCAAAAGGTGGATTGAAATTTGCGGTCGTAGCGATAGAATACTTCTCAAAATGGGTGGAAGCAGAGCCGCTAACAGCCATCACATCAAAGAATGTGCAAAGGTTCTTCTGGCAGAATATTATATGCAGGTTCGGAGTCCCCAGAGAATTAACGGTGGATAATGGAACCCAGTTCGAAGCTGATACCTTCCAAACATTCTGTGAAGAACTGGGCATTAAGCTATGCTTCGCAGCAGTGCGACATCCGCAATCCAACGGAGCCGTCGAACGAGCCAACGGGAATATCCTATCCGGGTTAAATCGCCGAATCGTCGGATTGGCCAAGGGCCTATGGGTCGAAGAGCTACCCAAAATTTTATGGTCTATCCGAACCACGCAAACTAGATCAACCGGCTTCACGCCATTCAGGTTGCTCTTCGGAGACGAAGCCATGACCCCTACGGAGCTCAAAGGGGAGTCACTTCGCGTAATTCAACACGAAGACGAAGATGATCGGAGTGCTTCAATAGACTTGTCAGAAGAAACAAGGCTTCGAGCTGTCGCCAACCTGACGAAGTACCAAGAGCACACAAAGACATGGTATGACCCGAAAGTCAAATTAACTGAGTTAAAACCAGGTCATCTAGTATTGCGAAGTGTAATAGCTCCGGGGAAGCTAGGAAACAAATGGGAAGGACCATATGTTATCTTACGCTCAGGACGCCCCGGCTCGTTTAAATTAGCTAATCTAGAAGGAGAAGAGTTGAAACATGCGTGGCATGCGGAGCATCTTAAGAGATATTATGCTTAAGGCTTCCTTGTAATCACTTGTAACACTCCTTTTATAAATAAAGCTAAAGGGTTGAGATTTGTTTTGCCCTTCGAACATCCCACCCTACGGATGGACGCATTCGAAGGTCGGTGATGCTAGCAGAGCCAAGCATTTTTCGGAAAAACCCAAGGGGCTTGCTACGAACCATTGGTTCAGTGGCTCCGCCAACCTACGGATTCCAGGCTTCGGCTTGTTAGGATCCGTAGAAGAGTCTAAGGACTTTAAACAAGACAGAATTTCAAGCCTCCAGGTGCGAAGTATCTGTAAAAGAGCCGTAGGTGGCCAGCCTACGGATTCCAGGCTTCGGCTTGTTAGGATCCGTAGAAGAGTCTAAGGACTTTAAACAAGACAGAATTTCAAGCCTCCGGGTGCGAAGTATCTGTAAAAGAGCCGTAGGTGGCCAACCTACGGATTCCAGGCTTCGGCTTGTTAGGATCCGTAGAAGAGTCTAAGGACTTTAAACAAGACAGAATTTCAAGCCTCCGGGTGCGAAGTATCTGTAAAAGAGCCGTAGGTGGCCAACCTACGGATTCCAGGCTCCGGCTTGTTAGGATCCGTAGAAGAGTCTAAGGACTTTAAACAAGACAGAATTTCAAGCCTCCGGGCGCGAAGTATCTGTAAAAGAGCCGTAGGTGGCCAACCTACGGATTCCAGGCTCCGGCTTGTTAGAATCCGTAGAAGAGTCTAAGGACTTTAAATTTTTGTCTACTTATCGATGGGGACATGTGCAAAAATTCGAAGCATGCAGGCGCTCGGGCAATCATTGTGCCTAGCGAACCCTTATATAAGATAAAAGCTCCGCCACCCACAAGGGGGGTAGGAGGATAGGAGTCACACAGCATGCTGTCGAAGCATTCCACATTAAAATATTATGTTCATACATCAGGAAAAATTGTTATCTAAACCCAAATAAAAACGGAGACCCTTTCGACCCCTAGAGCTACCCCTGCGGCTACTTTGCCCTTCGGAGCTTGAAGTCTTTTTAGGTCGGGAACTTCTCCTTTTCTTCAAGGTTCGCAGTTTCTTCTGCTCCTCCTGAAGTTCGGCCCACGTCAAGAGCCTTTCGGAGCCGGCCTCGGCAAGGTTTTCGGCTTGATACTCCGAGTCAGACCAGTCGACGGGCTCGGAAGACGAAGACCCCTCTTCCTTTTCTTCCTCTTTAATATAAGACAAAACATCCCTTCGTACTTCAAGGGTAACTTCCCCCCCGTCTCCGCGAGGAACAGAAAAGCGAGAGCGGCGATAAGGCCTCAAACTCTCAAGAACTGCCCACTCCTTTCGAAGCTCGGCAGTAGTTTCCAAAAGTACGAAGTCAGGGCTCGAAGGGAATGACAGAACCGAAAAAAGAGCAGAACACCCAAGACAAGTACTGTTTATAACTTTCTCATTAATTAAACAAAGCTTACAAGACCACAGGTACACAACAACCCTAAGCGGCTAGACCTGCGGGTCGGTTGGCGGAGTTGGGACCGAAGGCGCTGGCGAAGTCGGGAGCGGTGGCTTCGCTTGAGCTTGCTTTTGCCGGCGGGCCTCGTCGATCCAAGCCTTAGCAGCAACCTTATGATCGGCCTTCCATACTGATCGGAAAGCTTCCCAAGCCGAAGCCACCCCCGAAGACGGCCGCAGCAGGTCATCATCCGCGAAGCCTCCAGGAGACGAACCACTAACCGAATCGAAGGGAACCCGAAGAGATTCGAGGTGGCGAAGGACCCCGATGCCAGCGCACTGTCCGGAGATCTCTCCGTACCGTACTCCGGAATTCTTCATCAGCGACGAAGCCACCTGGATCCTCGTCAGCTTCCGATCGAGCGGCTCGGAGGTTGCAGCAGAGGTCGAAGGGCACATGGTGCCAAAGTACTCTAACGTACCCTGAAGAGCTTCCAAGGTACGGTCGGCAGTACTAGAATTCTTTTTCTCTGCTGCCTCCAGGTTCGCTACAGTTGCATCCAACGCGGCCACCCGAAGCATCATGGAACTCTTCTGAGCCATTACCTGGCTGAGAGCCCCTTGAAGTTCCACCAGGCGACCGTTCGAAGTAGCCGCATCCTGGCGAAGTTTTTCGACCTCCGCGCGGAGGACCACTCGTTCAGCCTCGGCTTCTTCGGAGTAAGAGCGAAGGGCTTCGTCGGACGCTGCCTTAGCCTTCCGTTCTTCCAAAAGCTCTTCATTCAGCCTGAGGGATCTCCCGGTAAAATCGTCAAGAGCTGTTTGAAGAGCTGTAACCTTCCGGTTAAGTCGGTTAATTTCGACCTCGCTAGAAGTCGCTGCCGCTCTAGCAAGGGCGAATTGCTGCAAGAAAAACAAGGTAAGTGCTAAAGAAATTTTGACCGTTAAAATACAGCAACTATGGTATCTTTTTCATACCTGAAGGGCAGCCCTTTCGAGGGCCGTGTTGAGGCTCGAAGCCCTAACTTCGCTCAAAGCGGAGATCAACTCCGAATTGGCAATGTCCTGGCTTTTCTCAGCCAGGGGCTCCAGGAGCCTTCGAAGGCCGCTCCGATGCTCCAAGAAAGGAGCCAGAAGAGGGAGCCAAGACAAGGCCCGGGCGTCGTCCTCTGCAGCCTCGTCTTCTGAGTTGCCAACGGAAGGTGCTGCTTGGTCAACCCGAAGGCCCAGGCTGGAAATACTCTTGCCCCTCCCCGGCACGAAAGGGGGAGAAGCAAGAACATTCCGATCCTCGGCCGCCACATCTCCGGCCGGAGCCACGTTGTCGGAGGCGCCTTCAGTAGTCGAAGTCGCCACGGCCGGAGCCAACTCCGTCCCAGGGAGCACATCGTCCGCCCCGAAGGATACGTTCTCCATCACCGGGCTCGAAGCCCTCAGGGGAGCCGGAGAGTCCGCTCGGGTGACCGTCTCCGAAGAAGCAGGGACGTCGGGCGCCACCAAGGCTTCAGTACCTGAAGAGGTACCTGCGTCAAATACTAAGATCAATTAACATATTCTACAGATAGCAAGCGAATGCCGACGAAAAAAGAAAGAGCTCCGGGAAAATACCTCCAAAAGCCGCTTGAGGAAGGATCGCCGGATCCTCCAGGACTTCGTACATCCGGAGGATGTTGTCGAAGTCATCCCCCGAAGCCCTACCCTCGGTTTCGTCCGCCGGGGCCACGACCTCCGCAGGAACCCCTTCGGGTGCAGGCAAGTCGGAGGTAGGGTTTGGCTCCACTTGCACGTTGGCAGGTGCAGGAGGAGTCAGTGGAGTTACACTAACACCCTCCCTATCGGGGAGGTTTGTAGGGACCTCCCCCATATCTTCGTCAATCAGAAGATAGTCTTCAAAAGCCTTCGCTGTGGCGCCTCCGGAGTCTTCTGTCTCTTCGGGAGTTGGGCTCCGCTCGTCCGGCGACGAAGAAGACGAAGCGGGCGTCAAGTGAGAAGGCTGCTTCACCGCCCTCTTCTGAGCAGGTTGCTTGCCAGCTTTTTTAGAGGGCTCGGGCGCTGCTTTCCTCTTGCGAGCCGCCGCTCCAGCTGGGGCGAAGTCGGGAAGCTGCGGGGGCTCCATGCCGAGGGCTGTCCACACCCTGTTCGAGCGCTCCCAACTCCCCACCAGTTCCAGCCTCCTCTGCCTCTCGGCTACCGAAGGGGCTCCGAGAATTCGCTCGGTAGCCCGGACTATGTCGTCCGGAGCTAAGGCCAGAGGCGCCGCTGAAAAGAAAAAAGTATAAGAAGCATAAGTATAATTAATGTGTGCATATAAACTAATGCCGCAGGAAAAAGGCGTACCTATGTTTCGGAGGTCCCCCGCCGAGGCTTGCGGGATGGAGATTGGCCAACTGGCTCCGAGGGGAGAGATCCGAAGGCCGACGAACTCTTCGGCCAGGTCGCGCATACTCATGCGACGAGCCACTGAAGCCAGCAACCCTAGTCTCGTCGTGAGCAGGCTAGGGTTCGGAGAAATATCCGCTTCCTTCCGGAACCAGATTTCTTGCAGAGGGCCCGAAAGGGGGGAGTTTTCTCCTACTTCGGCGTAAAACCACCGAAGTATCCAATTCGTATACCATCGATCGTTTATGGCCTTCGCAGGGAAATGAAGAGCGTGCTCTCGCCGAAGCTGGAAATTAACACTGCCGAAGGCCACTGTCACCTTCGAGTCTCCAGGCCCGTCTTGAGGCTTCGGCTGGCAGATGGCCTCATGGGTCGCTGCGAAGATCTCGGAGCGCCCTTCACACCCCTCCGCTCGAAGAGCCCACTCAAAGACGGCCAGGCGGACGATTGCGTTCGGGGACAATTGAGGCAGGGTAATGTGGAACAAGTCCAGCACCTCTGCCAGAAAGTCCACCGCTGGTAGCCCCAGACCTGCTTCGAAGAAAGCCTCGAAGACTACCACCTCTCCACTTCGAGGCCGGGGAGTCGATTCTGTCCCGGGGACCCTAGTCCTCATTCCGGCTCCCAGCTTCCCGTCTACTGCTTCTTCAATAGACTCCGCGGTGCTCGCAGACTGACCGATGACAAAGCTTTGGGCCATCTTCTTCTTGGAGGGCGGACGGAGCGCCCGAGGGTTCTTGGGCCAACCACCGCCCGGACCCCCTGCCATTGCCGTAGCTGCTGATGCAGCCCACGCCTGCCGCTGCGCCAGAGTGCTGGCCGCCAAAGGGGTTGTGTGGCTGGTTCTTGCCATCGCGCTCAAATACTCGAAGGTGCGAGAGGTTGAAGAGAAAGGTGAATTGCAGAGACGGTGAATGCGGTAAAAAACTTCCAGTAATCCCTATTTCACCCTTTTATAACCGCACAACCTATACTGCTCTTCGAGAAGTTTCACACTGCAGGTTCGGCTTCCGTCGCCGACAGGTGGGGTTGGTAATTGGAACGGCGTGCAACCGCTGAAGAAATCGACCGTTACTTCTTTTTTACAGAGGGTAACGGCTATTTTGCACCGTAACGGTCATATTGACGGTACCCCACGGCGTTCACACTCCGCAACCGACGCCACGACGAAAGACACTTCGTAACCGCTTGCACGACGTTCACACTCCGTAACCGCTTTCGTAACACTCATGCTCCGAAGCCATGCTGCTCCAGGGAGTTTTCCCACTATGCCAAAATTCGGAGACGAACGTTTTAAAATATTAGGCTTAATATTCTGGGCTAAATCATAGTATCTTCGCATTCCCTTTAAGTCTCAGAAACTAAAAATGTTCCTTTCGTATACTGCCTTCTTTCTAAAAAATAGGTTATCTACAGAAAGGCGTATTCGAGGGGCTACTGTTGGGGGAAATTACTTCATTCCCAGGACTTAAAGGTTAACCCTCCGAAGGCTCTAAGAAGGTACCGAAGATGGTCGACTAATGCTCGATGATACGTCAGCACGGTCGAAGGGTGTCACGACGCGAAGTCTCGGAGGACCCTCCGAAGGGAGAGAGGAGGCTTCGAAGCAGGAAGACGTGACTGATTGGATGCCCTGCTTATCCATCTACCCTGCAGCACTCTACCGTGTATAACCTTGTTTATAATATTGAAGGTCATTTGTAATATAAGGGTAAATAGGTCTATTCCTTAAACCTTTCTCCCTATAAATACCCCCCATTGTACCTTGTAAGAGGGATCCAGAACCAGTGGTTCAAACACACATATTCGGACCTCTTGAGTTGTTATCCTTTACGGAGGCTCAAGTTTGTCCTAAAAGCACAAACCTCTTGTTTGTTTGTTCTTAACTACTAAGAACCTGTTGGTGTAACTTTTACGCCAACAGTGCCCATCCCCCACCCAATCCCAACCCCTCCATTTCACGTCGGTGTAGAATAGCATTCTACACCCGTGGTGTAGAATAACATTTGTATATATATATATATATTGAGAAAAAAATAGTACTCAATCGCAATTTTATTAAAAAAATCTAGTACTAAAAGTAGTCAGTGTAAAATAGTTATTCTACACACGTGATGTAGAATAGTGCTCCCATATATATATATATATTAACACATCTTAAGATCTTAATTACATCCGTGCTGCTATAAAAAATTTAACAAATTTGCTAGACGTAAGAGGAACGAGGTATGCGCCGTTGCACCCACACTTTGCTTAAGGCTTCGCTTAACAGGTCCTAATTAGAGCAACAATGGCCTTTAAATCAGGATTGTTATTTTTGATTTGAGGGTTTTCTTTATTTTTGAGGTTTGTTTTATGCGTTCCACTCCAGACGTTATTCTCAAAACAAAGCACTTATTTTCAATTTGCATCATTTCTTTACACACTATACACATATATTTGATAAAATCATAGTACATAATAAATTGTTTATTATTTAATAATGAATTATTATATTTAAATATTTAAATTTTTAAATGTAAATACAAATATTCAAATTTTAAATATAGGAACATAATCATCTATCGTATTAAACAATAGGAACAAAATCATCTATCATATTTAAATATTCAAATTTTTAAATTCAAATACAAATATTCAAATTTAAATATAACAACATAATCATCTATCATATTTAAAGATTCAAAATTTTAAATGTAAATACAAATATTCAAATTTAAATATAGAAACATAACCATCTAAACAACGGGAACATAATCATCTATCATATTCAAATATTTAAATACAAACACAAATATTCAAATTTAAATAAGCGGAAAGCACGCGCGCCCACGTGACGCAGATAAGAGTCGGGATAGGAGACCCCTAGGGATGAGGACTTGGTGATCTATTTTGAGAGCTCTTCTATTTTTAAGAGCCGAGTAAAAACCCTATTGAACCTCGATTTTTTTTGCGGACTCTCGAAAATAAGTTTGGGACTTAGAGCATGTTGGAGTTGCTAGGCGTTAAAGCTTGTAGCTCAAAATTGTAATCTCATGGCTATTAGTTTATATGGGCCAAAATCCTAGGTCGCTTATGATCCATCCTTGTTTACAGGTAACAAATGGGCTACTTCCTAAGCGCCTATTTTTTATTTTTAAAATTGATAGAACTAAACCTCTAATTCAAAAATTTATAAAAATAATCTCATAAACGCCATTTGGAGTGGCGTTTAAAAATCATCATATGGGATGGCCTCGGCGGGTCGACCATGGGATTTTTTTTGCATTTACACCCTTCCCGCCTTCGATAAATCGTGCATTTAGATAGCCTAATGTAGTTGTGTTTTAAATATTTATTAGGCTATCACATATAAGAAAAGAAAACTACGATGTGACAATAAAATTAAAAAAGATAGGAATAAAAAGAGATTTGACGTGAGGTGGAAAGAGATACGAGTGGCAGGTGTAAAAAATTTACTATTAACACACGCTAAGGAATAAAGGTTGCAATAATATCTTGGTGATATCCGATAAGATCATAGGACGCCACCTAAGTTTGATATGACACACAGTAAAAAACACTCTTTTGTGAGAGGTTTTTATAAGCTATATATGCTTGGTAAAGGCATTTAGATCTTTTTATTTTTCAAATGGAGGGTTGATCCTATAAATTAAAAAACAAAATAAATAATAAATAAAAATCCCTTAAGCCACTAGCTAGCTGCAAGGAGTAAGGATATTTAATAAATTTGTCACCCTTAGAAGGTATATTTAATTATTTGTAACTCTAGTCCATAGTCATTGACTTAGATAGATCTATATGTCATAACAAATAATTAAATTGCACTCATTTAAAAGTAGTAAATAGCTAACCAAACACATGTGCCAAAATTCAGGGCTTGTGTGTGATGGAGGTTCCACTTTGTTTCCAAGTTACAAAGAAATTATCAGCTTCTATGGGTTGGATTAAAAAACTAAGACGGACTCGAAAGAAAGTTATCGGTAATATTACGAGAGAGAATCAATGAAATTTTCCTTCTTATGAAAACCATATTAACAAAAATTAAAAGTATACTAGTAGCATACCATGTAGTATAAATAATACGATTCATAATTCATATTTTCACTACAGGAATCCAGTAAATTTCCGTCAGTATGTCTTTTCCGATGGAAAAAGCCAACATCCGTCAGCAAAACCCTAACTTTCGTCGGCATCTGGCCGATGGAAGCGGTTCGACGGAAGTTAGCTAACTTTCGTCGACTTCACGTGGCCGACTGAAGTTATCGGCTCCGCATGCCACGTCAGCGAAAACGGCCATAACTTCCGTCGGCTAGGCGTGGGCCGACGGAAGTTAGCTATTTTTGCCACATCACCGAAAACACTTAACTTCCGTCGGCTATGGTCAATCATTCACATCACCGCCGCTACCTCTCGCATCATTCACATTTGAAGTCGATGGTCCATCCTGACCGGAAGTACGGACAATCTGAAGTAATAGATAAAATTAGAGAAAAACTGTCAACTAACAAACTAACTGAAATAACCATCTAAATGCTAACTCAAGTAACTCAAGTAACGACATGTCAAGAGGTACCTCAGCTCCAAGAGGAGGACCAAATTAAAAAATGGTGGTGGGGCAGGTATCAGTTGGAACTGCGACATGTCAAATCCATGAAGCTGCTGGGCCATTTGCTATACATGTTGTAATTCAATCAGTTAGTTTTAAACCTATTGCTAAATGCTATATAGATGTCACGCATTAAACTGAACTTACTTGTGTCATCGACTGCTACTGTGCTAAGCAAGTAGTATAATACTCATGTTGCTGCCTCATTGCCTCGTCTCGCTGCCTCATTTCCTTGTCTCGCTTCCTCAATTCCTCCGTCAGCTGAAGCACTTGCGAGTTTTTTTCTAAGTGGCGAGAGCTAACTCCTGAGTAGCCCTACGAATTGGATAATATCTTGAGATAGTTTGAAGTGTGTATTGAATATCTGAGTATTCGATACCCCTTACAGAGCGAAGAGGGGTATTTATATACGAAATTCATTAGGAAAAGACTCATTTACTCTCTAATTACAACCAACTTAGAAGATACTATTTAATATTCTTCATATGGTTTAAAGGGTAAAAGACTAATTTAATAGTGAGAAAGTAATTCTTCTGTTCTTGCTGGCAGTACCCCTTTGGGTAAAGAGGCTCATGATTATTCGTCACGCCGAAGCATTTGCAGAGGATTTCATTGTAGAAGGCTCTGAATACAGCGAAGCCTTGATGCTTTAAGACCTTCAGAGATCAAAGCTTTTGACTTCATTTTGTCTTCTGACTGTGCTGATGTAGAGGTTTTCTTAATATCCGGAGGATGAAATATTTTCCCCCAACAGTAGCCCCTCGAATACTTCTCTCCGAATTGCCTGTGTAGTGAAGAGGGAAGTATACGCAAGAAATAATTTCATGTCTACAACTTGGAAAAAAACCCGAAAGTCCTTACAACCATTAGAAATAATATCTTTGGAGGTAAGGAATCTCCGGACCCGAAATCCGTTCGGAGGTGTCCAAGGAGGCGGCTTCGAAGTCGAAGTTCCTTCGGAGCCAAACTAGCTGTTAGTTCTCAAAGCCGTTAAACCCAAATTAGAGTCGTTACTCTCTAAGAAGGCTAATGGTCGCACGATCTCACGGTGGTTGCAAGTCTTCATTGTGATGACCCTACATATCATAACGGCGTCGAAACCAAAACAGAGCAACCCTAACGTTGCTCTGTAACGTACAACACAAGGACTTCAGGGGTTATAAAAGGAAGGATAATAGTGATTTTTAGACATGTTATCGACTGCTTCTGTAGACTTGCTTTTCTCCTTCCTGAGCGCCCATTTCTAGTCTTCCTAGCTTTCTCCAATGACGAAAACTAGCTCCAAAGTTCCTGCGCCATCTTCGGCTTTGGCTCGACAGCAAGCCATGACGGCGGCGACGGCGGGGCCTTCGGAGAATCCTGGCCCTTCGACCCTCGTGATCTCCGGCCGACATCCACCAAGTATACGGATCAGTCGTATAGCTTGGGGGCATCGACCTGCTCGAAGAAGTCGATTGCCAAGGCGGTGGGAAGTTGGGGCCCGAAGTGAAAGTGTGATCCCCCAAGAAAGAGATTATTCTGGTGCCGCAGGCGGGAGAGGTCATGGTATTTGAAGCCTTCTTCGAAGCCGTACTCGGGTTCCCTGCAGTGGACTTCTTGACAGAGGTATTGGATCTATTCCATGTAAAGCTTCCTTAACTTTCTCCGAATGCAATCGCTCGCTTGGCCATCTTTGAATGGGCCTTGTGGGCCGAAGGGTGTGTGGGGAGAGCGGAGATCTTCGCTGCTCTCCACAAGGCTTCATGTCAGCCGAAGACGTACACTAGACCCGAAGAGGAGAAGATGGTGGTGGCCTTTGGAAGCATAAACTTCCAGCTTCGGGATGAATTCCAAGACCGGTTTCCGGCGAAGGCCATCAATGACCGGTGGTACTCCGAATGGATCCTCCGCTGGTTCTATGCGGAGGTGGGAACGACCTCTGCCTTGGTGGGGCCCTTGGAGGAGATCTTGTACCGGAGGGAGGCGGAGATCAGCCCCGATCCAAGCCAGCTTTAGGTACGTCTTGGGTTGTTGTACTCCGTGAGTCGACGCATGAGTTTGCACGACTTAGCGGAGGAATTCACCCTCCGAATTCCTCCCCTGATGGTCGCCTGGCCAATCCAGTTCGAAGAGAACGCGAAGGGGGGATTTCGGAAAATCCCTTCGAACTCCACAGGTAGGCTTTCTGCATATCCTGCATCAAGATGTTTCATACACATATATTGATCTAATTTCATTGAATTAATCAGATGATATCTTATCTTTCAGCTCCGCGGATGACTTGGACTCCAAAGCAAATTGCCCGAGCTACGGAGAAAGTCCTCGGAGCCCCTACGCTCGTAGAGAAAGAGCGGATGGTGAAGCTGGAAGCCACAAACGAATAGATTTTGGCTGAGCGGGTGGTGCTACAAACCGAAGTCGAAAGGCTTTGAGAGGAGCAAGTAGCCTTCGAAGCTGAAGCTGTAAGGCTTTGGGAAGAGCGGCAACGTTTGGCTAACGACGTAAGGCTACTACTTGGGCAGAAGACTGTCCTCATGACTAAGACAACTGAGCTCACCACTTTGATCCGTGACTTGCGGCACTCGTCTGAGGCCTTGGTTGCGGAGAAGACAAAGTGCGACAGCATAGCCTCCGAGACCATGGATGTCCTTCGGGGCATCTTGGAATACGTCGGGACGGCTTGCGCCTCTTCCTCGTTGGCAAACGATACTTTAATTCAGAAGTTGAAGATAATCCAAGCAGCAGCGAAGACAATGAAGACTTTAGGTACTCGGTATGGAGAGATCTCTAGACAAGTAGTCGTTCTTAGAGTGCTTCGCCACTTTGAAGACATCGGAATTTCTGTTTCGCTGGACCCCTGGAGTAGCACCTGCCAGCTTTGCTAGCGACCGGCTATTGACCCTTCGCCCGACGTCGCCGCATCTTGGAAGGCTTTTCAAGCATCCTAGAATGTTGAAGGCTGGATGACGGTGAAGACGTGGATCGATGAAGGCCACCATCAAAAGCAAGCACGGACGTTGCCTTCAACTAGCATGCCTCCTCCGGACCCAAAGGTCTAGCTCTCCTTATGGTCCTATTATGTAAAAACTTGTATTTCTATCTTGCTTTGAATGAAAAAGACTTATTTGAAAATGTTTTTAGGATTTTCCACATTTTCTGGATGATGAGCTTGAAGTGCTATAGGTTAACGAAGGGCTCCGTCAGCTGTGGGCTACCTTCGAAGCCTTAAGGCCTCATAGACGTCCTCAATTTTCTGTTCCTTAAGGGAGCCATGGAGAGGTTATACCTGAAATTTGTAAAGAAGTACTAGCTTATATTAAGGAAGAAAAGGGGGAAAATGAGGAAGTTATAAATTTATCATCTTCATCTTCAGAGGACATCGACTGGTCCGAAGAGGAGTGGTCTGATGAAGACCAAGTGAAGACCAGCCCTGAAAGACTTCGGACCCGGACCGAGCTTCAGCAAGAGTAGAAAGACTTCAGGGCTTTGGAGAAAGGGAAGAGGATTAAGCGCAAAGTTCTGAAGACTCCGGGTTCAGGAACAAGTCGCCCCCAAAGTCAGTCTAGCTCTGAAACTAGTCTTAGGGATCGGAGGGTTCTTCGTTTTCTTCTTAGTTTAGACACTGATTTTTCATGATGTAATATAATTAAGTAATATAAACTGAAATGCTTTGAAATTGTGCCTTTGCCTTTACCTCCTAGCCCCTCATTGAGGGTGAGCGCCTTCGATTATCAAGCGAAATCGGTTACGCACAACGACTGCATGCCAGCTAAATGCACAATTTTTTATAGGGTTTTTGATTTTAGATGCTCGAAGCCCCTATTGTATTGAATAAGGATTTTGAACCAGTGGTTCGAAATCTGAGTAGATGGTCGTTATGGACCTCGTAGGACTCTTCAAACCTAAAGGTCTGGAGTCTATAAATGGTAGCTTAGTACTCTTTTTTGAATGTATTGGAATCCGGTTATTTTGGTCGCCTTTGACTCTTTTACGGATGCTTTCAAGCCAATGGCTCGGAATCCGTGTATTTTGGTCGCCTTCGACTCTTTTCCGGATGCTTTTTAGCCAATGTCTTGGAATCTGTGTATTTTGGTCACCTTTGACTCTTTTCTGGATGCTTTCAAGCCAATGGTTCGGAATCCGTGTATTTTGGTCACCTTCGACTCTTTTTCGGATGCTTTCAAGCCAATGGCTTGTAATCCATGTATTTTGGTCGCTTTCGACTCTTTTCCGGATGCTTTTAAGCCAATGGCTTGGAATCCGTGTATTTTGGTTGCCTTCGACTCTTTTCCGGATGCTTTCAAGCCAATGGCTCGGAATCCATGTATTTTCATGGTACTTTCCCACCTTGACGGATGCTTTGAGCCGGTGGCTCGAAGTCCATTGATTGGGTTCGTGTGAATAATACTTACCTCCGCAATGAGCTTTGTTTCCCTATTGTGTCCACTAAGGGTAGGAATCATTTTGAGAAGCATGCATTATTCGAACCATAAGCTTTATTTATTTAGAAAGGTGTTTACAATATGTTACAAGGAGCCCTAAGCAAAATAACGTTTAAGGTGCTCCGCATGCCATGCATGTTTTAATTCTTCCCTTTCTAAATTAGCTAATTTAAAAGATTCGAGGCGTTCTGAACGCAAGATGATATATGGCCCTTTCCATTTATTTCCTAATTTTCTCGGAGCAATTATGTTTCGCAATACTAAATGGCCTGGCTTAAGTTCATTAAGCTTTATTTTTGGGTCATACCAAGTCTTCGTCGAATGTTGATACTTCGTTAGGTTGGCAACAGCTCGAAACCTTGTTTCTTCAATCAAGTCTAGCGAAGTCTATCTTTCATTGTCACGCTCTAGTTTTATGGTGCAGAGGGAACCTCCTTTTAGCTCCATCGGCGTCATGGCTTCTTCTCCGAATAATAACCAGAAAGGGGTGAACCCTGTAGACCTTGCCTGAGTGGTCCGGATGGACCATCAAATCTTCGGAAGTTCTTCGGTCCATAGCCCCTTTGCCAATCCTACTATCCTTTGATTTAAGCCTAACAAGATATTACCATTAGCTCGCTCGACGGATCTGTTGGATTAGGGATGACGAACAGTTGCAAAGCACATTTGGATACCAAGACCTTCGCAGAATTCTCTAAAAAGGTTCAGCATCGAACTAAGTGTCATTGTCAATTGTAAGCTGCCTAGGTACTCCAAATCTGCAAATAATATTTTGCCAGGAAATTTTTTGCACATTTTTATAAGTGATATCAGTCAGAGGTTTGGCTTCGACCCACTTAGAAAAATACTCAATCGCTACCACTGCAAATTTCAGGTTGCCTTTTGCCATTGGGAAGGGGCCAATGAGATCCATTCCCCACCAGGCCATTGCCCATACCGGAGTGATAACTTGAAGAGCTGTAGGTTGACGATGACTCCATCTTCCCATCCATTGACAACCCTGACAAATGCGGACTAATGCCTCTGCATCATCTACTATAGTAGGCCAATAGAGCCCCTAGCGAAGTGTTTTGCCTGCTAAAGCCCGAGGGGCTAGTTGGCTACCACATAGGCCTTCGTGAATTTCCCGAAGTATGTCTTAGCCTTCGGATTGGGAGATACATCGGAGCAGGGAAGAACATACTCTGGCATTGTATAAAATACCATTGATAATATGATAGTTCTGGACCCTCAACTGTAATCTTGATAGCTTTGGGCCTTCGGGCAAATTAGCTTCGTCTTGCAATAAATCCATAATTGGGGTCTGCCAATTGCTGCTCGATATGCAAAGTACTTCCTCAAGAGGGAGTTGTGGCACTAAAGGGGAGGCAAGTTCTTCGTAAAAAGCCCCTTCCGGAATGTCAAGGGCTCCAACGGCAGCTTTGGCCAAGACGTCTGCTTGCAAGTTGTCGGCTCGTAGGATCCTCCGGATAGAAATCCCTTTAAATTTTGCTTCGGTTTTGCGGATTTCTTCCAAATATTTGGCAAGTTGCGGATGCCGAACTTGAAAGCTTTTATCAACGCGCCGTACGACAATCTGAGAGTTTGTTTTTATTACAACTCTTGCAGCGCCAAGTGTGCACGCTTTGCGAAGCCCAAGTAGGATCCCTTCGTACTCTGCAATATTATTGGTGGACTTAAAGTTGAGCCTTGCGGAGTACATTTCTTTTTGCCCTGAAGGCGAGATTATGACTACTCCGGTGTTTGCTCCGGACGCTTGAAAAGCTCCGTCAGAGTATATGATCCATACACCTTCATTTGATTCCTTCGGAGCCCATATTGCAAGTGGAGTCCACTCCGCTACGAAATCAGCCACCACCTGTGATTTGATGGTTGTTCTTGCTACGAAAGAAATACCAAAAGGGGTTAGCTTGACAGCCTATTTCCCAATTCTCTCCGTGAAATCTTTGCTTCGGAGTATATCTCCAAGAGGGTAAGAAGTTGGAACAATTACATTATGCACAAAAAAGTAATGTCGCAACTTCCTCGAAGCTATTACTAGGACATAAGTAAGGCCCCGTTTGGTAGAGATTCTTAAAACAGATTCTTTGCAGAATCAACTGAATCCGTACCAAACGTTATGTTTTACATAACTTCCGAGAAGAATCTCACGGAATCAATTCTCTATTTAACACACGGGTACTGAATCAGGTGAAACGTAGCTTCTCTCGTGAATCAACCCGATCGTCCCGTTGTCGCAGAGGACTCCCCCTCTCGTGTTGTCGTCGCCGAGACCTCCGCCGCCACCCTCTCGCGCCTCTGCCGCTCGTCTCATCATCACCGAGTACTGCTCCGCCGCCCTTCGTCGATTCCCCTCCGCCGCCCTCTCGTCGAGACCTCCTCCGCCGCCCTCTCATGCCTCTGTCGCTCGTCTCATCGTCGTCGAGTACCTACTCCACCGGCCTTCGTCGATTCCCCTCCGCCGCCCTCTCGCCGAAACCTCCGCCGCCGCCCTCTCGCGCCTCCGTCGCTCGTCTCATCGTCATCGAGTACCTGCTCCGCCGCCCTTTGTCAATTCCCCTCCTCCGCCCTCTCACCGAGACCACGTCCGCTCGTCCCGTTGTCGCTAAGGCCTCGTCCACTGTCCCGTCGTCGCCAAGGCCTCGTCCGCCATACCGTACTGCTTGAGTACTGCTCCGACGACACGGCAAGGTGTTTCTTCAATTTTCTTTCCTGTTCATCTTTATGTTCCTCTTCAATCTTTGCCTAAATTATTGTACTCTTTGGTACTGCCTGGTTTGTTGGATGCTTGTGCTCCATGTAGCGGCTTGGATTGAGTGCTTGTACATGTACAGAACAATGCATGTGTACAGTAATTTTTTGTTGGATGCTTGTTGAATGCCAATTTTTTGTTAGTTGATTGATATTTCTGAGATTTGATACTTGATGTTATTTTGATTAGAAATCAGATAAACCTATGTTCTTGTACAGAACAATGCATGTGTAGAATACCTGTAATTGAGTGCTTGCACATGTACAGAACAATGCATGTGTACATATACAAAGAGGTTGATCAAAAAGCATTCCTTGATACTTTTAAAGTGCAGCTATCGTGATGATTTAGCGTCAGCTATATCGCAATCTAGAGGATAACACATTTGATATCAATATTTACAATGCACGTTTAGATATAATTCATATGACTCTTTATATTAGATTTTCTATATGCTTATTTGTGAATATGTTATTTCTATATTTGAAATTACATAATTCAATAATTTTTGGGATTAAGGACAACTAGTCGTTTCATACCAACATACTCTCTTACATGAATTAGAATCTAATCATCTAGCCAAACAATTTCAGTGATTCTGATTAACCACATAATCACTTCACAACAGAATCAGAATCAGAATTAGGAGAATCAGAATCTGGAGCTATACCAAACGCACCCTAAATTTCTCGAGCTCGGAGTACTGAGTTTTGGCTTCAGATAAAGCTTCCAATACAAAGTATATCGGATTTTGCACCAACTTCCTGTTGAAATCCACTTCTCGAACAAGTACTACACTGACAGCGGAGCCTGTGGCTGCAAGATAGAGAAGAAGAGTTTCATCTTCGAGGGGCACAGTAAGCGTTACGAGATTTCTGAGATAGTCCTTAATTTCATCGAAGCTCTTTTGGCACTCCGGTGTCTAGGAAAAATCTTCGGACCCCTTCAAAGCTCTAAATATTGGAAGGCTCCACTCTGCGGACCTTGCCAAAAATCTACTAAGGGTTGCAAGGCGTCCGACGAGCTTTTGGACTTGCTTCAAATTTTCCGACGGAGCTATCCTTTGCAATGCACTTATCTGTGTTGGGCTAGCTTCGATCCCTCTACTCGAAACTAAATACCCTAACAATTTTCCTCCTTTAGCCCCGAAGATACATTTCTCGGGGTTGAGGCGAACTCCACATGCTTAAAAGCTTAATGCATGGGATAGTCTAACTCCATAGCCCTGCATGTGCTCGATAATGCTTCGGTCGACTCTGGGAATATCTTCTTCTGACCAGGCAAAGACATCCATATTGTCTTTAACTACTTCTTCCAGCGAAGTGGCAATTTCTGGAGGCAATTCCTTGCCAAACTGGATGGGATAGTCTTTGCCGTTCTTGACGATGATCTTCGTTACAACTTCGACTTCAGGACTTAGCTTGAGGGAGGGGATCTTCGAAGGGTCTCTCGATACCAAAGCATCCTCTGAATGGTCATATACATTATTTACCTGACTGGGATCAAGAGATGGGCCATGGTCGTACTCCGCCCTCCACGCTGCAGCTTGGTCGCCGAGGACCGCAAATACTCCTCCTTGCGTGGGCATTTTCAGGTATAAATAATTGTGATGTGCTACAGCTCCGAACTGGTTCAACATTCCCTTCCGAAGATAACATTATAAGCATAAGGGGCATCGACGACATAAAAAATCACTTCCTCTGATCTAGCCAGGTGCCCCTCTTCGAAGGCGACCTCAAGGCCTATTTGGCCGAGGGCAAAGAGAGAAGGGCCTGTGAAGCCTTGAAGCGGACGAGCTGCTGGAAGTAAATGCCTCCACGGGATGTATAATTGATCAAAGGCCTGAACGAAGATAATGTCCGCGGAGCTTCCACCATCAACCAACACTCACCGGACCTCTGTTCCTACAATGTCAGCTATAATACCAAGACGGTCCACATGGGGGAATTTAATTCTAGTTGCATCAACTACGGAGAAGGATATGGGCACATGAGATCACTCGGGCATTTTAGCGGCTGACGAGGAGGTCCCAATGTGCCCTACTTCGCGTACATATTCCCTTCGCCGACGCTTCGACATGCCGCTTAGGGTCCCTCCTCCGGAGATGGGCAAGACTACCCATTTCCCGTGGTCTTGGTTGTCTTCTTGCTTCGGAGGTGGCATAACACTGGCCACCGAAGGTTGTCTTGGGGCTTCGAAACTGTCCACACGTCCGACAGCCTGCACCGGCTTCGGACGTGTCGTGGGAGGGACTCAGTAAATAGTGCTCCGCGGAGCTAATATGGACTTGCATGTGTCGGTGTCATGGCTTTGGTTTTCGCCATGCACAAAGCAGAAGAAGGTCTGGCCTCAGCCAGACGGCTTCCCTGGTGGTCTTGAGCCGCTGACCTTGTTGCCTTGAGCCTGCAGATACTTAGGAGGCAATTTCAAAGTAGAAAGGGCAATATTTAGAACCTCGGAGCGAGGATGCTTTCATCCTCTTCATCCATCATGCTAATTATTGTCAAAGGAGAACACTTGTGGTGGACTTGAAGTCTTCGGTTCAAGTTTGACTTCTTGGAGGACGGTTGATGAAGATGAAGCAGTCCTCCGAATCCATCCTTCTTTCGACTTGGCATATTGCTCGAAGTAGGCCATTAACTGCGCTACTAAGGAAATATGCTTCCGGTGAAGCTTGTCGAGGAGGCCCGCGTTCGTGACACCTTCGCGTGCTGCATCAATAATGGATGATGCATACAACCCTTTTATCTGAGACTTCGTATGAGCGAAGCGCTTGAAGAATTGTCGCAGAGTTTCTCCGGGCTGCTGCTTCACCTAAAAAAGACTCCCTGTAGACATCGGTGGCACGGAGGTCCCTTTAAAATTGCTCACAAATTTTTTTCTCAGCTGCTCCCAGGACTTAATTGATCCAGGCTTTAAGGACCAGAAACAACGAAGAGCTACCCCTTCGAACGCAAGGGGGAAACACTTGGCCATCGTGTCTCGAACACCTCCACTGGCTTCAATCACAAGAGCATAAGAGCGGGAGAATTCTCTGGGGTCTTCCTCTCTGGAGTACTTGCACAGCTTCGAAGCTCTAAACTTAGGGTCAAAGCACACCTTTTGCAAGTCTGGGTGCAACGGAGATTCATCGTCGAAGGAAGCATTCTTGGTGCTTCTCTGTATCTCAGAGGCTTCGGGATAGTAAATAAGGTCATCGTCTTGAGGCACCTTCGGAATGACGGGGATAGCTTGAGGGCGAAGCCTATCGGCAACTTCCTGCCTCCACCTTTCTACCTCAGCCTGAAGCTGAGTCGTTTGGTCCACCACATCATCTGGATGGCCTTCATTTCCTCTAGAGGGGCCCTCCGGGTCTTGAGAACTGACGAAGTCAGTTCGGAGCACAGACAGAGTCACAGGAGAGGCTCCGTATGCTCGAGGATGAGTCTTTACTTCGGGAGTTTGAGGTGGGGAGACCACGGAGGGTCCTCCGACCTCGGTGGTGTTTGAATATCTTAGTCTAGAGGTCCGAGAAGACCTTCGGAGGGGACTAGTGCCTAGGCTCCGTTTAAGAGGCATGGCTCTAAGAAAGGATTGGTAAAGAACAAAGTTTTTGTACTAAGTTCCTCACGGACGGCGCCAACTATTGGCACAATAGATTACGCTAACAGGTTTAGTGAACTCGAAAGACTGACAAACGAAGTGTTTGCTTATGAGGACTATTCCAAGCCTCCGAATTGGATAATAACTTGAGATAGTTCGAAGTGTGTATTGAATATCTAAGTATTTGATACCCTTACAGAGCGAAGAGGGGTATTTATAGATGAAATACATTAGGCAAAGACTCCTTTACCCTCTAATTACAACCGACTTAGAAGGTACTATTTAATATTCTTTGTAAGGTTAAAAGGGTAAAAGACTAATTTAACAGTGTGAAAGTAATTCTTCTGTTCTGGTTGGCAGTACCCCTTTGGGTAAAGAGGCTCCGAGATTCTTCGTCATGTCGAAGCTTTTGAGGAGGCTTTCATGGTAGAAGGCTCTGAATACAACGAAGCCTTGATGCTTTAAGACCTTCGGAGATCAAAACTTCTGACTTCATTTTGTCTTCTGACTATGCTGATGTAGAGGTTTTCTTAATACTTGGAGGATTAAATATTTTCCTCCAACACCAATAGCTTATTTTAAACAACTATTCTTTCTTACAATAATTAGAGTCTAGCTAAATGATTTCATGACTAAATTTGATTCATCACGAAATCTCTTATACAGAAAATTAAAATTAGAATCAACAGAATCCAAATACTTAGACATGACAAAGTCTACACCAAAGGATCCCTAGACTATTTTTGTTCGAATGAAATACTTTTGCAATTGGTTGCACCCTTTGAGAAAATGCAACTTATTTTCCTCAAGAATTGGGACATCACAATTATTTTAATTCAATATGGGTAGACTTTTTTCTGCCTCCAAATTAAGGGGAATTTAATTATTTTCCACTCTTATCGTTGCCACCTCTTCAAATGCCATCATCTTCGTTGGTTTTAATTATTTGCCACTCTTATCGTGTACAACTTAATTATTTGCCATTATGTACCTCTGCCTTGCCATGTCGTCTAGCAACTTACCATCCAACGTGACAAATAACTATGCTTTTACTATTTTTCCCATACTTCAAAAAATCAGTAAATCCCTAGGGTTTTTTCCCAAAACCTAACTTTCCCCTATGCCATTCCTCTCCTCCCCTCCCACGGTGCGCCGCCGGCTGCTCCAACCGCTTCGCTGTCATCGTGCGACCGTTGTTACTCCATCTCCCGTGCTTGCGAAGCTAGGGCTCAGGCGCGAGGAATCCCCAGGCACGAAGCCAGACGCAGGCGCGAGTGCTCGGCCGACGCGCGAGCCCACCCCGCCCCAGCGCAGGCGCGCGGGCGCTCGGCCTAGGCCCGCCAGTCCCCCTAGACCAGGTAAATGTGTTCTGGTTTTAGAGCAACCAGTCAATCAAATTAATAGGCGATTCTCATTTATGAAATTTCTTTGAAACTGAAGAAAAATTAACTTTTTTACATGATATAGTCTATGTGTTTAGCATTAACATTTTGTATTTTTATATAGTGTGTGAAGAATTGAATTGTAAGAGATTGAAATAAGAATGGATTCACATGATTGTCATTTTTTTAAGTTTTGTACTATTGTTATTTTTTTGGAGTTAGATTGAATTCTAACTCCAAATTTTTTATCTTGATTATTATGCCATGATTGAACCTGGCTCTAACTTGTATGCGGAAAGAAATAGTTCAAAGGAAAGTAATGTCACACTTTAAGAAAAGAGCCTAGTGCACATGATGACCCAAATGAAGAAGAGATAATTGATAGTAGGGAGGAAGACAATACTGAAATTAATGTGGATTGGAGCTCGCTCCGGATTGAAAATGAGGATGGATATGGATTTGGTTTGTTGAATAAAGATACAATTTTTGTGACAATGGGATTTGGTGTAGATGATAGTAATACAAAACCTATAGCTAACAATCCACCAGATGTTCCAGTTGTTCCTGATGATGTTGAAGATGATATTGTAGATGCTTGTATGGTTGTAAATGATGGTTGTCCTAGTATGTTGACAAGGACGTGGAATTTGGATGATCCCGACATGTATGTTGGAACTATTTATCCTAGCATGGATGACTTTAGAATGGCAGTGAAACAATATGCTATTGTCAATGAGTTTGAGCTTGGGACATTGAAGTCCGATAAAGCTAGATTTAGAGGGTATTGTTCTATTGATGGGTGTCCATGGAAAATTTGTGCTAGGACGCGGGTTGATAAGAGTGTCAGGATACTAACATTGTTCCTTTTTTACATTATATGCAAAAATATTCACATATTGTGTGTTGTTGCTAATTATACATACACTTTATTTACAGGTTCAAATAAACACAAATGATCATACATGCGCATCCAATAGCAGAGTTTTTGGAAGGTTGGCTTCTCAAGTTTGGGTTGCAGAAAGAGTTGTACCATATTTAAAGAAGAAGACTAGCATTGGTGCTAAGGAACTTCAAAAAGAATTGCAAGATAAGTATAAAATCATCATACCATACCAGACTGTGTGGTGCGGGAAACAGAGAGCTGCACAAAAATTATTTGGTGTATGGGATGACAGTTTTGATTGGCTATATAGATTCAAGGGTTAATTTTTTCTATGACACTATAATTTTCATAGTTTACCAATATGTCATCAATGTGTCACTGATAGATGGGGACCACCACAGTCACTGATAGTGGCATGTAGACAATTTTTGAAAATTATAATGGCATGTGAGTAATTTTCCCTAGATTCAAAGCAGAGGTGGAACTTAGATCTCCTAGTAGTATAGTTGAAATTGACACGATTAATGTGGGAAAAGATGTTCATTTTAGTAGATTGTTTTGTGCATTCAAACCTTGCATAGATGGATTCTTAGAGGGATGCATTCTTTATCATTTGGTCTTTTTGATTCAGAGACTAAAGAAAATTGGACTTGGTTTATGGAAGGGGAAAATTACTTACATGCCATTATAATTTTTAAGAATTGTCTACATACCACTGTCAGTGACTGTGGTGGCTCCCATTTGTCATTGACACACCGATGACATATTGACAAACCGTGAAAATTATAATGGCACAGAAGAAATTAACCCTTATGGAAAAGCTAAGTCAGGCATTATGACATATTCCTACATTACCAATTTGTACAAATGCTTGTAAGGAACTAGAAACTGCTATCAAAACTATCTTTCCTTGGGCTGAACAGAGAGAGTGCTTGAGGCACCTCATGGAGAACATGAAGAAAAAGTATGATGGTCCTATTTATGGAAACATGTGGTCTATAGTAGGGATGGCAATTTTACCCGCGGGTGCGTGTACCCATAGGTAACCGACCCGACGGGCATGAGTTTGGGTTCAATTTAGTGCCCGTAGGTTCGCGGGTTCGGGTACCCGTTTAATTTCGGGTCAGGTTCAGGTTTAGATTTAAACCCGTGGGTTTCACGGGTTTACCCAATTACTTAAAGTTATATAGAGTTCATCTCTTTTCTATTTATTTCCCATGATAATGTTATGTTGATATATGTTAAGTGATTTCATCATTTCAAATTATGTGTTGGTAATGTGATAATCTCCCATTTGTTGTGATTTTTAATTATATTTATGTTGTAATATAATTCATGTAGAATATAAACCAAACCCGTGGGTTACCCATCGGGTTTCGGGTACCTGATGTGTTCGGGTTTACATGGGTTTCACGGGTTTGTTTCGCGGACGAGTTTTCATCAAACCCACAGGTTTCAAACCCGTTTTCATCTCTAGTCTGCAGCTAGAGCTTACAAAGTTGATAGACAGGAGTTTTACCTCAATAAGGTGTTAGAGGCTAGTCCTGATGTTGCTAATTGGCTTAGCAAGCACCACAACTTGCTATGGATTAGTTGTAAATTTTCCAGTGAAATAAAATGTGATTTAAGCACCACAACTATTTTTCAAGAAAAGAAACAACAAATCTAAGTCTGAGTGAGGAAGGAAGAAGGCAAGAAATACAAGTCTTAGAAATCCCACTGCTACAAGGTAACTCATTGTAACTATATTGTATTTGCACATTTGTGAACTGTGTACACTTTTTTATTGTTGCAATTAGGAGTTCAGCAATGGAGACATGGCTACAACCATCACATCCTTCTTCCATGGAGTCTCCATCTGGTGCACATCTTTTTTCCACACCCACAAAGGTGACGTTTCCGAGGAAGAAAATAGCACGCAGGAAGTTGACTCCTAAGAAGAAAATTGAGTGATGTTGGATTTTAATTCTGAGAATTGTAATGTATTGTATTTTGGACAAATCTATGGTTAGTGTGGGCCTTCGACTTGCTATATTTTAGCTCAAGACTTGTAATGTGGAAACTTGGTACTGTATTTTGGTTTGTGTTGTTTTGTGAACTTGGTACTATATTTTGGCTTGGTGTTGTTTTGTGAACTAGCTATGAGGCATGGATGCTAATTTGATGGATTCACATATCTACCAGATATTGGTTGTATCAAACTTGCATGTGTATTTCAAGAATTTTTACATTGATTCACAAGTATTCTAGGAGTAATTCAGAAGTGTTCTAGAGCAAAATCCCTTGAATTTAGGCATTAAAAAAGTGTTATGTGAGCACAATCCATTGAATTGAGGCATAAAAAAGTGTTCTGGGAGAAAAATCCCTTAAATTGAGGCATAAAAAATCGGATTAAAAAATCTGAAATTTGGACTAGTTGAGAGTTGAATTGAAGACCTCCTACATACTAAACTGGTGTTCTAACCAACAGAGCAACTAGAGCTTTTGTGTAAATGCTTGTGTTTTATTTTATTCATCACTTTTTTTTCTGTTCTAGGTCCGTCCAAGCCGACGAGCGATTGTGTCCCTCTACCGAACGCTTGCGCCTGAGCATGGCTTCGCGATGAAAGTCTAGGCTCCATGTGAGTTTTGGTAATTAATGATAAGCACGCGCTTGTGGACTAATATTTTTCTTAAGTACGAAGGAAATGATTAGGTCCCACGCAAATGGAGCACAATATGGAAAATCCCGAAAATTTGACATGATGAAAAACGGCGACAAAAGGTTTGAGAAAACTAGAAATTGATCGAGGTGTTTAGAGCAATCAATTAGGCTAGTATTTATTTTTATTTTGTCGTTCTATCAAGAGGGGTTGCTTCTTGGTTATGAGTTGATTTTTAAGTGCCAATTTATATTGCATATAGTAGCTTTTGGTCACTTGTTTGAATAGCAAAAGTTGCAAAATAGCAAGAGTTAGGAGTGTAAAATTTTTTTTTGCCGTTTTTCTGGTTCTAGCGGTCACACCGTACCCTCATGGGAGGTCAGATCGGCCTGTTTCCTGCGGTCTAACCGAGATGGGATGTCTAGTCAGACCGGCATTAGTTGGGCGGTCCGACCGGGATGGGGTCCGATCCGACTAGTGCGCGCAACATTTTTTGAAGGATCTATACAAAGCCGAAAATGGTGCTATCGGTCCGACCGGGCCAGAATGGCCGGTCCGACCGGGTCAACCTGTTGTGTTAGCAAAAACGACTAATTTCTAGCCCAGGGCGGTCAGACCGACAATGCGTAGATTGCCACCTAACTTGCATAACGGGTAGTTCATGTGTGTGTGTGGCTATATAAACCATTGTTATAGCTTCTTTGCTAGACTTTTGGCACTTATTTGAGCATACTTGAGCACTAGAGAGTCTCTCCCACCAATTGAGCACTAAAATTGAGCACTAGTGTGGTTGGGAAGAAAATGGTGATCAAATGATTGGTTAATTGTGTTACATTTACATTTCTTGGCACTTGATCGTTGTCCTCTTAGCTTTGATTGTAGCTTGTTACTCTTGGAGGTTGCCACCTCCTAGACGTCTCGAAGGAAAACCCGTTGATCTCTCCAAGAAGGTTGTGGAGAAGACCTGAAAGATTGTGAAGGTCGGAGCTCGCCTATCCAGAGTGGAGAAAATCTACCACTAGTGATAGAAGCCCGAGAGTTGTACTTCCGGTGCTGGCTCATCATGAAGCTCATTCTTCCTTGAGGAATCTGGTGGCTTGGTGAAGAGAGCGGTCAAGTGAACCTCGCCTCAACGAGGATGTAGAAAATTGGCAAATTTCTAAACCCCGTGATAAAATTTGGTTGTCTCTTGTCCTCAATAATTTGAGTAAATTAATTTGAGCAATTTATTTTCATAGAGTAATTTAATCTTGTCATCTTAGGTTGCAAACCTTTAGACTTAATTTAAACTTCATTTATCTCTAGAATCATTCGTCTCGAAATTTTTTTATTAAAACTTATCTAGGCTAGTTAAATTTAAGTTTTAAAAACCTCATATTCACCCCCTTTAGTTGGTACATTGATCCTACACGCGAGCAACAGGAGATGGAGCAGCAGTGGTCGTGCGACGACGGTAGAGCAGCTGGAGCAGCCAGTGACACGTGGTAGAGCAGCTGAAGCGGCCGACGACGCATGACAGAAGGAAAAGTTAGGTTTTAGAAAAAAACCATAGGGACTTACCGATTTTTTGAAGCAGGGGCAAAATGGTAAAAGCACAGTTATTTGTCACGCTAGATGATGAGTTGATAGACGATATGACAAGGCATAGGTACATAATGGCAAATAATTAAGCTGCACATGATAAGAATGACAAATAATTAAAACCAACAAAAAGGCGGTTTTTAAAGAGGTGGCAACAATAAGAATAACAAATAATTAAATTTTTCCCAAATTAAACGTAATAAACTCATCCAAATTTCCACGAAAAAAATAATTTCTCAATTCAAACAGTACCGAGCACAGCCACGCCACCACGCCACACAGCGTCGTCGCGCTCAAGCGAGCTCCTACAAAAAAAAATCCCCCTTTTTGAAAGCTCGGAGCCTCGGAATCCCACAATGGCGTTGCCAAGCTAAGCACCTCCCGAGTTGGCAGTTGCTACCACCTTTTGAATTCTGCGGGAGTCGCACCACCGGAGCGAACCGGGAGGCAGAGGGAGCGGGCGGGTGGGCGGGCGGCGATGGTGGGCGGAGGGGCGCTGCGGCGGGTGGGGAAGTACGAGGTGGGGCGGACGATCGGGGAGGGGACGTTCGCCAAGGTCAAGTTCGCGCAGAACACGGAGACCGGGGAGAGCGTCGCCATGAAGGTGCTTGACCGCTCCTCCATCCTCAAGCACAAGATGGCGGATCAGGTGAGGCGACCGTCCCATTCGGTTTCCATCTATAAGTTGCTGTCTCTATTGGGGTTGAGCAACATCTTCTCTCTCTCTCCCAAATGATTTTGGGCTAGCTCGGGGAAGCATTTGTTTGCTTGTTTGTTCCTGGATCGCTACATGCCGCGAACTCGGGTAGGCGTCTCTTTTGCGCCAAATTCTTCTGGATTTATCGAGGGGTTGGTTGGATGCTTCATGTCGAATTGGCGCGCCGAGGCTTCCTTTCCCCAAAATGGACAGTGGCAGAAGTAGGAGTTTCCCAGAAGTAGTGTGCGAGGTTTGATGAATCAAATCACAGTTTTAGGCTTTCACTAAGCAGCTTGTTCATCTTTTGTATATACTTACTAAGATATTGTTGGTACCATGAATTTTGAATTACCTATATCAAGAAGTCCCCTTCTGTAAATAGAATTTGCAAGTTTATGCTTTCAATGGAAAAACAGTATTAACAAGTTTATGCTTTCAATGGAAAAACAGTATTAGCTGTTCTTTTTTTGTGATGTACAACCATCACTTAGGTGAATGATTGATGTCTCAGGATGATAAAAGCTGAGCTTACTCAATATTTTTTCTGTAGATTAAGAGAGAGATATCAATAATGAAGATTGTAAGGCATCCCAATGTGGTTAGGCTACATGAGGTACCCTGTCTCCCTCTCCTTTTTTAAGTGTTATTGTTTACTTCTTTTCCTCACTTGCCTTTTCTATGTGCTGACTGTGCGGATCCTGTCCATTCTGTTATGTGCAGGTTTTGGCAAGCCGGAAAAAGATATTTATAATCTTGGAGTTCATCACTGGTGGTGAACTATTTGATAAAATTGTAAGACTCCACTTGTTAATGATAAGTGCCATTTTCAGTCTTGACTTCTAGACATGACCTATGAGAAATTGAAAGTAAGCATTAGTTCTTTTGTTTGTTGCTTGGATGTCTTCCTCATTCATTCTGAGGAATGAACAATTCCCACTTGTGCTTGTTGAATTTAACAAACAACCATTAATTTTCAATTTACATTCTATCGAGTATGCACATAACTCTCACTACTAGAAATGGTAAAAAGATCTCGCAACCTGACTAGATTGCTAGAAGACACACTCTCCTTTGTGTGCTTATATTTTAGACATGGTGCACATGTGACTTGATATTTATGGCTGCATATTCTGGACAGTGGTTATATCTGTTAATGCTGATTCTGTTTGAATTCATTACATAGGAAACCATGACAAAAAAGATAAATAGGTTCACTTAGTTTCTTGTGCTTCATCTTCATTCATACTGAGGTTCAGCTTCAACAAGATGTCAGTACCACATTGGAACTTAATACTTCTGTGAAAAATACAATTTACAGATTCGTCATGGAAGACTCAATGAAGCTGATGCACGTAGATACTTTCAGCAGCTAATTGATGGCGTTGATTTTTGCCACAGCAAAGGAGTCTACCATCGAGATTTAAAGGTGATAAGTAATAGGAAATACACAAACTTCTGAGTTTAATTCGTTTTCTTTTTGATCTTATTTTGCATGTATGCAGCCTGAAAATCTCCTCCTTGACTCCCAAGGCAATCTTAAAATTTCAGACTTCGGACTCAGCGCCTGGCCTGCTCAGGTCCATACCTTTCTGAAGCTTCATTGTATGCTTCATATTCTTTAGTTCAATTGTTGACTTTCTTAGTTTGGTCTTGTACAGGGAGGTTCCCTTTTACGTACTACCTGTGGAACACCAAACTATGTAGCCCCAGAGGTACTACTGAATCATATGCTTTAGAAGTCATTAAAACTGTCTTCTGCAACAAAGGGGTGTAAATACTAACATTTACCTTCATCTTAAGATGTTAACACTAATTAGTTCCTGTTGGGTGTTGCCTAGCCTCATCTAAAAACCCAAACAGTTAACACAGCATTCAAATGCTCATACATAATACATTTAAATTACAAGCAGGTTGACTAATGTCATTCCACTGGGTGATAAGAGATGATTCTCTCTCCTCAAAATAGCAAAAATAAAAATGAGATAATCCTTAATTTGTACATACTACTGGAAGCTTGGGAGGTTAAGAAATAATTCAGTTATATAACTAGAGTTGCATTTTTACCTATCTACCGAACTATCCAATAAGCCAAATAATTACCTCATGAAGTTTTGAACAAGAGCAAAATCTTCTATTGTCCACTCATAGTTCCTTTCTTTAAAGAACTTGTACCCCTTTTCACAGTTATACTTAAGGTAGGCTGTGATCCATGAATGACTGTTGTTTTGAGCATGATTGAAATCTATCAATTCTTTATTGTTACTCTATTACTTTTTTTTTGCAAAATGGCATCTAGCCTAGTGGTTAAGATGCTCAAGTAGCACCTCCAAGTCTTGGGTTCGACTCCCCACAAGAGTGAATTTCAGGCTTTCTTAAAAAAGGTCACTCGCTGGCTCCTCAAAAACACGTGTTAAGAATCGACCTATGGAGGGCGAGTCCTCGTGTTGTGGGGGCAGTCATTCTCCCACCGGCCCAAAAAAACTCTATTACTTTTCGTACTCAGAATAGCAGTTGATGTATTTTACCTGATAGTTGCTGTTTTAACTGTGATGCATCCTTTTAATTCCTTTTGTTGACCAGGTACTCAGTCATAAAGGATATGATGGAGCACTTGCTGATACATGGTCATGTGGAGTTATTTTATATGTCCTCTTGGCGGGCTATCTTCCATTTGATGAAGTTGATTTGACTACCCTTTATGGGAAGGTGGGTTTCTTCTGAGATATGGCCACCATACTACAAAATAATAGCTTTTTAAAGCTCAAATAAATAAGTATATTGCATCCCATTTGTGATTTAATACAGATTGAGAGTGTGGAATGTTCATTCCCAGCTTGGTTCCACAGGTAGTACGATAAAGTGCTATCTTAAGATTCATACTGGTACATGATATATTTGTATGTCATATCATATCTCATAACATTTACTTATATTTTTCTTTTACTAATTACTATACACTATGTGCATTCCATAGCATTGTGAATGCTATACTGTCATATTAAATTTAGGTTGTAACTTGTAAGAAGGATTAGTGGTATTAGTTTATGAAATTCATGTGATCAGCATCTGCTGAAACAACCAAACATACCGGTTGGACTTGGATCATAGAGAATTAAGTACTCTATGTAAAACAGTGTGTTTGCTAGTAGCCATAGCCAAACATGATAGGGCCTGGTGGTGGCTCTGATACGGTGAGCATAAGGACCTCATACCCCCTTTCCCACCATCAAATCATTTTGATTAGTATGGAAAATGTTAACCAAGTAAAAGGCAATGAACCTCAACATCCTCAGAAACAGATGACTTAAAATGAACCTGAACATTCTCTGCAACAGACGAGTTAAATGCACAACAGCTATAGCACAAACATAAGACACGGCATCATAACTGCAACAATTCTATCCTTGTCACCGGCAGGGATTTCGGGAGAATTAGAAGGAACTAAACTTCTTAATTGATAAGGAAATGAGGTAGTTGGTCGAGGGCCTGGACCTCTCCGTCGCGGTGGCGCCGTTGCGGCGACGCGGCGAGGAGGCAGAGATACAAGAAGGCAATAGCCAAACTGAATACTCGACGCCTAGACTCCCAATTAGGTCCTGTTTATATAGGCACAAGACCTGACCCTTTGATCTAATCTGCTATAACCAACTTGATCTAATCTAGAATCTTAACTAATTAATCAAAACATATTTTATCCTAACTGCTACAGTACCGGGGGTACCGTTCATGGGCTTAGCCCACTTCCTATCCGTGACACTTCACCCCCCCTAAAAACGCAGCTCGTCCTCGAGATGCCGAGTCGTCTTCCCCACTGTCACCCACCACTTCGGTGACGAAGTTCTGGTCGGAGGCAGAAATGGTACGGAAGAGATGCAGACAATGGCGGCGGCCACGGCGGTCTACGGCACCACTTCATGCGGGGAAGCAGCAGCCCACGCACCAAACAGCGGTGGTGCCGCGCTGTGCAGGGCAGCGGCGACCGACAGGGGTGTCGTGTCGTGCATGGGTCTGCGGCGGGCCAGCGAGGGTTCTGGCGCCCCCCTCCCCGGTGGCGTGGCGGCAGGTCCCCCTGGCCACCGTCACTGTCGGTGGCGGCTCGGTGAAGGTTCCGCTGCCCTCCTCTCTGGTGGCGCAGCGGCGGCTCAGGGCTCTGCCGCCCTCTGCCCTGGCGGTGCGGCGACTGGTCTGGGTCCTGCCGCCCTCCTCCTTGACGGCGCTGCGGTGGATCCGGTCCTAGGTCACTGTCCCCGTCGTTGTCGGCTCCTCAGTGCCTGCTTTCCTGGCTGCGAGGCAGGGGACCCCTCTGGTCCACCTCTCCACAGTCTGCTTGGCGGAAGTCCCTGCGCCCACCGTCCTGGCCCTGCTCCGGCGTGTGCGCAGGAACACAGGCGACCGGAAGTTCTTGGCATCCAGGAGAGGACCGAACGGAAATCTCCAGTGCTGTTAACCTTTCCTCCAGACTTTGGATTGGCATTAGTCTTTCTTCGATGGCATCTAAACGCTTCATTATGGCCTTCAATGTCTCTTCCACCCCACCCCCTGATCTGGTGCTGTCTGGTGAATTCATGGCAACGGAAGTTGAATCGATCATCTCTGATACCAAGTTGCCACCGGCAGAGATTTCGGGGAATTAGAAGGAACTAAACTTCTTAATTGATAAGGAAACGAGGTAGTTGGTCGAGGGCCTGGACCTCTCCGTCGCGACGGCGTCGTTGCGGCGACGTGGCGAGGAGGCAGAGATACAAGAAGGCAATAGCCAAACTGAATACTCGACGCCTAGACTCCCAATTAGGTCCTGTTTATATAGGCACAAGACCTGACCCTTTGATCTAATCTGCTATAACCAACTTGATCTAATCTGGAATCTTAACTAATTAATCAAAACAGATTTTATCCTAACTGCTACAGGACCCGCGGTACTGTTCACGGGCCTGGCCCACTTCCTATCCATGACAATCCTTCTCCCTGTTATTTTTATTTTGTTTGTCTGCAAAGGAAACATAAACATTTGTCACAAATATAGTTGTGTTAACAGCTAATTTTGCAGCTGAGTATAGCAAATTTGCTATGTCGATTTGTGTAGTTAGTTCTACATGTAATTAATCGACATAACAGAAGTTTCAATCTTATATAGTTGATTGTCTTTTCATAGGTATATACTTTTTTACATCTGATTTTTTCTTAATACAGATTGAGAGTTCGGAATATTCATTCCCATCTTGGTTTCCAAATGGTGCAAGGTCACTTATTTGTAGAATACTTGACCCTAATCCAGATAAAGTAAGTAAAGATGTAGTAATGTTTAGAGGAAAGAAATTGCTATTTTCTGATCTGTTACCATGCCTTGCTGGAATAAAATTTTGATTTATACTTTGTCAGCATTTCAGCTACTTAACATGGGGGATGCCAAAATATAACTACCATACAGTACAATGTATTGTTTACCATTTTTTTTGCTGTGGTTATGAACTGTGACATATTTACTAAAACTTGAAATATGTTTGTAATGTTGGAGGTTTGAGTTGAGAAGGACAAGAGATTATAACCTGTGTATGGCATATTTTCAGTTTTTCACTAATCACTACTATTATACGGGTAAAATATTTTCATGTCAGCCTTCTTTTTGTTACTAACCTTAGATTAGAGAGTGGTAAGATGCTAACAGTGGAGACATATATATATATAGAGAGAACATGTGGGCCATGGGCCTATAGTATATGGGCCTTAACACTTTTAATGGGTGTGTTAATTGAAGATACTACTAGATAATGCCATATCCAGCCATGTAATTCTTAAGATGTAACTAGATGAATGACATAATTTTTCACCTTTATCCACTGATCATGATCACCACTAGTTTGGCTTACCAGCTCTCTTTGAAAGCAAAGTAGTCTGGTTTAAGTCATCTTGATGTTGTTGATTCATGAACTTCTACTGAACTTGGTTACATTGTCTACTACGAGACATGCAAAATTGCAAACTACAAATAAAAAATATGAGTTCAGTAAGCTATATTCCACATCATACACATGTAGGTCAAATGCTGTAGCTGTTATCTTCATTGGCATTTTGTTGACTCAATTTGACTTTGGGGTTGGAACAGCGACTCAGGATGGAAGAGATCAGAAATGATGAATGGTTTAAGAAGAATTATGAACCTATAAGAGAAGTAGAAAATGAAGAAGTGAATCTCGACGATATTAATGCAGCTTTTGATGACCCTGAGGTATTGACTTTATGCTCATCGTTTTCTTAGATTGTTTTTGGAAGGGAAGCATTGGATGCATATAATATTTTTTGTGCACTACAATCTTCAAAGCTTGGTTCCAAAGTAACGCCCTCACAAAACTGTTTTGAGTATGTAGTGTTTGCAACTTGCAAGTTTATATGTATGTTTGGATTAGAAAAAAAATTGTTGACATTTCATGGCAACTTCTTTTTGTTAAAATTCTGAGTGGAGAAATTTAATTCAACATCTAGCCACCATCCATATGATGGTATTCATGGTATAATCATCTAAATACTTTTTCTTGTTTTTCTTGTATCCTTTTCATTAGCAAATGTGTATGATAAACTGATTATTTTCCGATAAGCCTAATCCAGCTCCCTGTTTGTGAATAGAGTTGAAAATAATAGTACTATAGCAAAACAACTTAAGATAATATCATAATAATCTCTAGATGATAATATGATATTGTTGTTTGTTTCTTTAACCAATGATAATTGTTGCACTGATATATCATCAATATACATGCTCTCTAATAAGCTGTTAATAGTAGATTTCCCTACAATGGAACTTTATTGATGTTTATATCTACTATATCTTTTTTCTGCCTTCAGCTTTATACATTGTTTAGAATTCCCTTCAGACATGTATGATCATTTTTTTTCATTTGCTCTGTAATGAACAAATCATGGAACTAACTAGAAAAGGTGGGGTGTCATTCCTCATCAACCATACTTAATTCATCTACTCTAAAGAAAAGACTATTAGTGCCACTGAACTCGTGTTTTATTTGCAGTGGTGGTTCTAGAGATACATATTTTCAGTTGATCCATTGTTAAATTTGAAAAATAATTGGATGAAACATTGTTTTGCCTTGAAACCCTGGTGTACTTTGTTCTTGTCATTATATAATTTTATGGTCAATTTATTTTGTGTTTTCAGGAAGATACTGAGCATACTTTTGATGACGAAGCGGGTCCTCTGACACTTAATGCATTTGACCTAATCATTCTATCTCAAGGATTGAACCTTGCAGCCCTATTTGATCGTCGACAGGTATGGTGCAAGGCATTTTGTGCTGCCTAATGTTTTAAAAAACAAATATTCAAGACGGTCATTATATCAAGACCTATATCTACTTTGTTTTATTAATATTATGTGATTTGGACATGAATCTATGGGACCTTATTGTTAGTAGAAATGAGCGTTCACCGTTCAGTTTAGTTTGTAAGAGTGTATACAAGTTGTATCATATTCATAGCCCTAACTTTAATCCATTTGATTCCAATTGCTTTTACATCATCAAATTAAAACAAACAATGGTATTATGGCTGCCCATCCAGTCTAACCAAGAATAGGAAATGTGGGCTTTATATTCACTTGACATTATATGTGATGGGTAGATGGTTGGGAACGTATGAGATATGTGTGATTTGTGGGAGGTCTGGGTCTCGGCAACCTAGAACCTGGACGTTCCTTGATGCCAAGTTAGGTTTGCTGTTCGGCTGGGGTAAGCTGCCTGCTCAGCAGAGAAGGGGTGAGGAAACAGAGAATAGGATGAGGGATTTAGACTAAACCATGCTTAACCTTTATTCCATAATACGGATGATATATATAGTGCTTTACATCTTATCTGCTAAAGGAAATATTAACAATTGCGGCTAATCCTATTCTGATACGACACCTAACCAACATATCTTATCTGCTACTCCTTATCTGCTATTAACTCTATCCTGAGAAGGACTCTTCCTGGACAACTAGCAACAGACTCCTAAATTGATACGAAACAGACTCCTTTTTACTGAGCCTGGCCTGGGGCCGAAACTGCCTCCTGCCGTGCGTTCCTGGGCCTCCTCTGGTGATAGACAATTATGATTCTGACATTATAGGACAGAAAATCATCTTTTTAAAGAAAGCTTAAAAAGCTTTGTCGTTACTTAAGGAGATGGACTTCTGCCCCAGTAACAGTTGTTGGACTAGAGTAAATTCAAGATAAATGATTCTAGGATGGGCATCACACTCCTAACTGTTAGAGTATGTGTGTGTCTGGGTCGTGGGCCCATGTATGCCACTATTACTATCCACCTACCCGTCTAGGGTTTGAGTGAGGAATACAGACAATCCTACACTAACTTACAAGTAGAAATTGAAACAAAAATGAAAATCATAGAACAATAAGGGGATAAAATCTCCATAATGGTTGAGATAGACTGGAAAAAAGGTATGAATTCAATTACACAATTATCATTCCAGTGATGTGGTCCCACCATCAAGATGAGCAATAAAATTATCAAACAGGGTGATAATGAGATCTCCATAATGGTTATGTGCAATGAAATTCAAACCTTCCTGTATCATTAGAGTTTGCATTAAGAAAGAAAAGATCGTCCAAGTGATGAAAATGTATCAGAATTGTACTAGTATAGCAGCAGCATCTGGCAAACTTGTTTTTAATATTTGTACTAATGATTATGTTGCTGCACAGCTGGAGATAATTTAAACTGTCCTCAGAGTTTATTATTTTGTTATATGTATTCGGATAATACTTTTGTCATGTCAAGAAATGAGGTTTGTTGTAATAACGATCAAGATAACCGAGGTTTACAATGTGGGAATTTTATAGATTATTATATTTCTATTCTCAGACTTAATACTTCATCTACAGGACTATGATAAGCTTCAAAATAGATTTTTATCGCGCAAACCAGCAAATGTTATTATGTCAACCATGGAAGTTGTTGCTCAGTCAATGGGTTTTAAGACACACATTCGCAATTATAAGGTTAAGTTTGCTGCCCCTCGATCTGTAGCTTGTCACAATATCATTTATCTTTCATTCAGATATTGCAAATTAACAGTTTTGTGATAGTGACCAGTGGATTTTCTATTCATTACTGTGATAGTACAGACATGCAAACTTGAGGATCTGTAGTTTTGTTATGCTGTACATTATATGAGAGGAAATGGCACATCTATCTTGAAAAGCAGTACTGTTTTTCACCATGTGAATATGTTCTTGCAAAGTCAATAAATTTCCTATTATCTTCAATATATTGAACATCCATGATTGAATAAGATATCAGAACAGCATGGTGATCCCAAAATATTAAATTTGGAAACCTGCCTGCAGTATGGCACCTAAGGAGTTGTACTTATAATTAAGCTGTACTCCAATTTTCCATATGTATTCACAGATGCACAAGTTATATCAAACTGAGTAAACATTACTTCTTTCTTTAAATCTTTTTATGTCAAGGGCGTCGGATCCCAGAGTGGCTGGCCCTCGACTACGTAGTTCGTAGTCTTGGTCCGTCTTCTCCGGCGAGGTTATACCCCTCTGTCGTAGGCTTAATTGGAGAATAGAAAGTAGATAGATTGATACCCAAATTGCTTGATTACATCTGATACCGGCTATAGCTTATATAGCCACAAAAGACACCCCTACGGGCTAATCCCCCAAATTATAGCAACCAAAATAACTAATCTTATCTCTTAACAGCTAACCAATCTTATCTCTAGCAACCAAAATAACTAATCTTATCTCTTAGCAACTAATTAGGCTTATCTCCAGATTAATCTGATCTGCTCAACCCCCCTGGTGCTGGCCCCCTTCTTCCTGTGCGTGGCCTGCCTGCTCGGCTGCCCTGCGCAAGTCGCGGACCCGTCGACGCCGGGTGTATGTACGGCCCCACATGACATCTCTCCCCCCCTCCAAACTCAGCTCGTCCTCGAGCTGAAAGTCAGGGTACTTGTCGCGGAAACTGTCCATGTCCTCCCATGTTGCTGACGCCGCAGTTTGGCCCTTCCAGTGGACCAGTACTTGACGGACACCCCTGGACAGCCGGGCTTGCACCACTTGTTCTGGTTCAGGTTCCACCGCGCCATGATGAATGTTGGGCAGTGCGGGTGGTGCTGCTGGTGGGTCGCCTACCCACTTCTTCAATAGGCCCACATGAAAAACGTCATGGAGCTTGGCGCGAGGGGGGAGCTCCAGCCGTACAGCCACGTCGTTGATGCACTCGGAGATGCGGTACAGGCCGAAGTAGCGTGGTTGAAGCTTGCCGTGGGGCTCGGCCGACATGGAAGCGACAGGGCGGTGACGAAGTCGGAGTAGAACCCAGTCGCCCACCTTGTAGGAGACTTGGCGGTGGCGCTTGTCATAGTGGAGTTTCTGAACAGCTTGAGCCTGCTCCAACCTGTACTGTACATCAGCCAAGAATTTGTTCCGCTCATCCATCGTTTTGGCTACGGCGGCTACACGAGTATCTCCTGGCTCATAGGACCTGATGGACGGTGGGTCCCGCCCATAGACCACCCGAAAGGGCGTGTCATGGAGGGATGACTGGTAGGCCGTATTGTACGTATACTCGGCCCACGGTAGCCATCGGAGCCATTGGCGGGGATGATCACCTGTAAAACAACGAAGGTACATAGCAATAACACGGTTAGCGGCCTCCGTCTGACCGTCGGATTGTGGGTGAAAAGCCGACGTCATATGCAGCTTGGTGCCCATCAGGCGCATCAATTCCCTCCAAAATGTAGAAGTGAATACGGGGTCTCGATCCGACACCATGGACTATGGCATCCCATGTAGGCGGACGATGTCGTTGAGGAAGGCTTGTGCCACGGACTCTGCTGAGTACGAGTGTGACAATGGGATGAAGTGGCAATACTTGCTGAAGCGATCCACCACAGTGAGTATGACTGACTTCCCCCGAACTCGTGGTAATGCCTCCACGAAGTCTAGTCTGATGTCTGCCCATACCGCTGTCGGAACAGGGAGCGGTAGGAGCAGGCCTGCTGGGTGTAGGTGCTCTGACTTGTTCCGTTGGCACGTGGCACAGGCGCGTACGAAATCTTGGACGGTGCGCCGCATGTCGGGGAAGTGAAAATCGCGGCGGAGACGATGTAGCGTGCGCTGCACCCCTTCGTGGCCATCCTCATGAACTACCACTAGTAGTTCTTGCAGGAGCGGTGATGCTGGCGGTATGTACAGCCGCCCATCATAAGTAACCAAGTCGTCGGTGAGAGACCAAGGGGTCGTCCGGGAGCCGTCTGCCAGCTCGTTGTGGAGGGCAACCAGCGTCGTGTCGGTTGCTTGCATGTCGTGGAGTCGCGCGATGAAGTCGAAACGTGGTGCTGAAACTGCTAGGACAGTGCCACCCTCGGTTTCTTCCTCTGTGTCGCGGCGAGACAGCGCGTCTGCCACCTTGTTGAGAGCCCTGGGCTTATATTCGACAGCGAAATCAAAGCTAAGGAGCTTGCCAACCCAATGATGTTGCGGTATTGTGGCAAGACGTTGATCCAGGAGGAATTTAAGGCTATAGTGGTCAGTTCGCACTATAAAGCGCCGACCCCATAGATATGGCCGCCAATGCCTGATGGCGTGTACCAACCCAATGAGTTCTCTCTCATATGCAGCTAGAGAGCGGTGTCGTGGTGCCACTGGTCTGCTGAAGTATGCAATAGGGTGCTTGTCTTGGTTGCGGCCAGTCGGACACGGCCTGCACCTTGGTCGGATCCATGGCGACCCCGGTGTCGGAGATGATGTGCCCCAAATAGGCGACAGAGCGTTCGCCGAAGGCGCATTTTGATCGCTTGACGAAGAGAAGGTGTTGTTGCAGCACTGAGGATAGCTCGTAGGTGTCGAAGATGCTCAACCCATGATGTGTTGTAGATCAAAATATCGTCGAAAAACACCAGCACAAAACAGCGTAGAAATGGCCGGAGCACGTCATTCATCAATGCCTGAAATGTTGCCAGTGCGTTGCACAAGCCGAATGGCATCACCAGGAACTCGTACAAACCGTCGTGAGTGCGGAATGCCGTTTTGTCGATGTCGGTTGTACGCATGCGAACTTGATGATAGCCCGAACGAAGGTCGAGCTTGGTGAAGAACTTGGCGCCGTGTAGTTCGTCCAGTAACTCGTCCACCACGGGAATGGGGTAGGCGTCTTTGATTGTGATGGCGTTCAAGGTGCGGTAATCGACGCAGAATCTCCATGACCCATCTGGTTTCTTGACGAGGAGTACGGGCGAGGAGAATGCCAAGGAGCTTCGGCGGATTAGCCCTTGCTCTAGCATGGCCGTACATTGTCTCTCCAGTTCGTCTTTGTGGGATGCCGGGTACCGATAGGGGCGCACGGCGACTGGCAGTGCGTCGTGGACGAGGTTGATGTCGTGGTCTCGGGAGCGAACCGGAGGAAGCCCGTGTGGTTCGGAGAAGACACCTGTGAAGGATGCGAGCAATTCGTCCAACAGGGATGGTGATGCCGAGGTGGTGCGAAGTGTTGGGGCCGATGGTCCTTGTATGCCCTGCCAACAGACTTGTTTGCCTTGCCGATAAAACGTCAACTTCCTGGCGCCGAAATCCCATAGGACCGGACCCAATGTGGCCAGCCAGCGGGTGCCCAACACCATGTCAAAACCTGCAAGGGGCATCACAAATAGGTCGGTGTAGAAAGGATCATCGTGGATGGAGAAAGCGGCTTGCCGAAGAACGCCCACGCAGGGGACGCGCTCGCCATTTGCCACCGTCGTTATGAGTCGCGGTTGGCTTTGGATGGGCAAACCAGTCCTTCGGGTGGCCGACTCAGAGATGAAGTCGTGAGTTGATCCCGAGTCAAGTAGCGCCAGTAGGGATGATTCGCCCATTGAAACAGTTACCTGCATGGTGTCACAAAAATGTACGCCGGCAAGGGCGTGGAGGGAGAAGACAGGAGCTTCCGTGGGTGAGTCCTCTGCAGGCTCATCGGTGATTTCCACGCCACTGACGTAGAAGAGCCGCTTGCAGACGCGGTTGTGGCCTCGTGTATACTTTTCGTCGCAATTGTAACACAAGCCCTGCCGGCGGCGCTCCTCCTGTTCCGGGCGCGATAGGCGCTTCACCGGCTGCCCCTCTCCCCCGGTTGTGGGTGCGGCTGGCTTGGCTGCTGGTGCTGCCGGCGTGGCCGTACGTGGTGGAGGGCTCGGCAGGAGGCCACGGTGGCCCGTTCTGGGGCCTGTCTGTATGGCCAAGTCCATCTGTTCTAGCTGCCTCGCCAAACTCATTGCGGCTGCTAGCGTCTGTGGGTTGTGGATGCGCACAGCGTGGCTGAGTGGGGGCAGGAGGCCGCCCGTAAACAGTTGCACCCTTTGTATCTCCTGTAGCGGCCCGGCACGGGGTAGGAGCGCCTGAAAGCGGTCTTGGTACTCAGCTACTGTGCCTGTACGCCGACAATCAGCAAGCTCGAATAATGGGGCAGAACGGAGCGGCGGCCTATAGTGGAGGTTGAGGAGTTCCTTGAAACGACGCCATGTGAGGGTGTCGCCTTCGTCTTCCCGGACTTGGATGTACCACATTTGTGCGCCTTCTTCCAGGTTGTACGAGGCCATCCACACTTTTTCTTCTTCCATGATACGCTGTTGATGAAAATACGATTCACAACGGTTAATGAAGATTAGTGGATCAGACTTGCCGTCGTAACGGGGAAAGTCCAATTTCTGAAACCGTGGTGGTCGGTCGTTGTGATGTTCGCTGGTTCCTTGGCGTTGCCCACTGGAGGAAGAGGACGATCGGTCGTTGGCCAGCGCCTGGATTGCTGCTGCGTTGGCCTAGACAGTAGATTGCAGGGCCTGCATGTTGGCCGCGATCGCCTCCAGGGCTATCTTGACGTCATCGCCGTGCCTCGTGTCCCCGCGACACCTGCCTCGCCACGCGCGGCCCCGACATCTTCTTCCTGCTACGCCAACCCTGTTCGGGTCTACCAGCGCCGTCCAACGGGTGTTGCACCGGCCCGCTCTCGCGCTGAGCCGCCGGTGTACTACCCACCCATCCTTCACCGCGATCCCCACCACACTCACCCAATGGTGACTCGGCGGGCTGCGGGGGTCCTTCGTCCAGTTGACCGCCTGGTCCTCTTCGCCGCTGCGGAGCCACCGGTCTCTCCCATACCCTCCACTGTTCGTGGCGCCCTGGCGGATCCACACTGGCGCCACGCGATGGAGGACGAATATGCGGCCCTTCTGGCCAATCAGACCTAGGACCTGGCGCCTCGTCCCTCTGTCTGCAATGTGGTCACCGGCAAGTGGATCTGGACACATAAACGCAAGGCAGATGGTTCGCTGGATCGCTACAAGGCTCGCTGGGTCCTTCAGGGTTTCACCCAGCGCCCTAGAGTTGACTATGATGAGACCTTCAGCCCAGTGTGAAGCCTGCTACTGTCCGGACCGTTCTCTCCCTGGCACTCTCGAGGTCCTGGCCAGTTCACCAGCTTGATGTGAAGAATGTATTCCTCCATGGCACCCTGACAGAGACTGTGTACTGCAGCCAGCCTGCGGGCTTTGTGGATCCCGCTCACCCTGAGCGTGTTTGCCGGCTCAACAAGTATCGGTATGGTCTGAAGCAGGCTCCTCGGGCTTGGTACAGTCGGTTCGCCTCCTTCCTGCTGTCTTTGGGGTTCAGCGAAGCCAAGAGTGACACTTCTCTATTTGTCCTCCACCACGGTGCTGACTCAGCCTACTTGCTGCTTTATGTGGATGACATTGTTCTCACTGCGTCCAGCCAGTCTCTGCTTCAGCGGATTGTCTCCTCGTTGCAGCAGGAGTTTGCCATGAAGGACCTTGTGTGCTCCATCACTTCTTGGGAGTGACAGTGGAACACCGCCCTGGTGGCCTCTTCCTTCACCAGCACCAGTACGTCTTGGATGTCCTTCACCGCGCAGGGATGACTGACTGCAAGACCTGTTCCACTCCAGTCGATGCTCAGTCTAAGATTTCCGGCACCAAGGGTGCACTAGTGGATGATCCCACTGCCTACCGAAGCATTGCTGGCGCCCTTCAGTACCTCACATTCACTCGCCCGGATATCTCCTATGCAGTGCAGCAGGTGTGCCTTCACATGCACGACCCACGGGACCCGCACCTTACCGCTATGAAGCGGATTCTCCGCTATCTGCGCGGCTCCCTCGACTTTGGGCTTCACCTTCGGCGTTCTCCTGTTGCTGAGCTCGTGGTTTACACTGACGCCGACTGGGCGGGCTGCCCGGACACGCGACGCTCCACCTCCGGCTAAGCCGTCTTCCTTGGTGGCAACCTCGTGTCTTGGTCATCCAAGCGGCAGCCTGTTGTCTCCCGCTCCAGTGCCGAGGCTGAGTACCGCGCAGTTGCCAATGGGGTGGCCGAGGCATCCTAGCTCCGGCAGCTCCTCGGGGAGCTCCATAGCCCCCTCGCCAGGAGTACTTTGGTCTACTGCGACAACGTCAGCGCCGTCTACCTCTCCACCAACCCCGTCCAGCACCAACGCACCAAGCATGTGGAAATTGACCTCCACTTCGTTCGTGATCGTGTCGCCGTGGGAGATGTCTGTGTTCTACATGTGCCTACCACCTCCCAGTTCGCCGACATCTTCACCAAGGGCTTGCCTTCCTCCACCTTCTCCGAGTTCCGCTCTAGTCTCAACATCCGCTGCGCCGGAGTTTCGACTGCGGGGGGTGTTAGAGTGTGTGTGTGTGTCGTGTGGGTCCCCCTGTGTGTGGGCCCCTCCTGTAAGGCTCTCCTTCTTCTATCCTCCCAACCCTAGGGAGAGGAATCAATCTAGACCTTCCTTCATGGTATTAGAGCCAAGGTCCTGGGTTCGAATCCCCCTGGCCACGCATTTCCGCATTTCCGCATTTCCGCTGCGTGATTTCCCCTACGCCTATCTTAGTGTGCTGAGACCTGTTGCGGGCTACACCGGGCCTCTAGAACCTGCTGCGGGCTACGCCGGGCTCGCACGCCGTAGGGGGTATGTTGGACTATGGATAAAAGCCCCCACCTCTCCCACTATAACGCCTAGGTTTTATGGTTGGGTTGGCTAGGTGGGGTGAGCCTAACACTGCCCATGCTGCCGGAGATGTTGCAGAAGCTGTAGATGGCGGAGAGCTGGTGGAGATCGGCGGTTGCGGGCAGAGGCGGGCGCAAGATTTGGATCATGGGTATTCAAAATTCTGAATAGCAATTTTTTTTTGTATGTAACGAAAAATAAAAACAACATGACCACATGTAGTTTAATTTGGTGTGTAGACCCACTTACTTATGTGAAAAAACAACTATCAACATTCATCAATCCAATCAATAAGATTTCAACAAACAAATTTCAACAAGAATGAAACAAATTTCACCATAGATTTCAACATATTTCTTTTATTTTTGGAGAAAAGAATCTAGAATCCTGGATCTATGGATCTAGGCTCAGGGCACTTGGCGGGGAGCAGCGCTGGGAACCCGGCGACTGACGAGGGGAAGAACAAGGGCATGTGGCGCAGGGAGCCCGACGACAAACGGGGGAGGTGCGGGGGCCTAGAGCAGGGATCCCCGGTGGCCGGTAGCCTTCGGCGAGTCGTGGAGGTACTTGAGGATCCAAGTGAGGTCTATAAGACTGATAGACTATAACATTAATTATATTATTATATATAGTTTTAACTTACATGATACTATAATAAATTATATAAACGATGTAACATTATATTAAATAAAAAGGTTCAAAAAATAGATCGCTTGTGATACCAAAAGTTAATGAGAAATCAAATATATTAGACAATATTTTCTCCATTATACAACGACCTTTCTTTTAAAATAAAAATATTAATTGTATTATTATATATAGTTTTCAACTTACATGATACTATAATAAATGATACAAAAATATATTAAATAGAAAAGTTTAAAAATTGGTCTCCTGTGATACTGAGTTATGGAGAAATTAAATACATTATACAATACTCCCTCCACACTACGATGACCTTAATTTTAAAATAAAATTATTAAATTAGAGGTAAGATCTAAATCAAGTATATTAGACAATACTTTCTCTGCTCTACCATGACTTTGTTTTTAAAATAAAATTATTAAATTAGTGGTAAGAGTAAGAGAATATAATTATACCATGACTTTATTTTTAAAATAAAATTATTAAATTAGTGGTAAGAGTAAGAGAATATAATTATACCATGACTTTATTTTTAAAATAAAATTATTAAATTAGTGGTAAGAGTAAGAGAATATAATTATATGTTTCTTTGTGTTTTTCATTGCAAACAAAAAATATGGGGTGAGAGAGCCTTGAACTCTAGATCTCATGATCCCAGCAACAAAGATAGATTGCACTAGCCAATTGTGTCACTAGCCCATCTTGTGTGATAAAATTTTATTTTTTTGATGTATATACATAATATACACTATATATATAATTTTTTGTTGCAAAAATAATGGGTATTCAATTGCATACCCTTGAATACAAGTGGGCCCGCCCCTGATTGCGGGGGAGCTCGAGCGGAGGAGGAACGCCGGGATCGTGATACCAAGTTGTCAAGGGCGTATTTCCTTGTAACACATTTTTAATATGTTGAGTATGGTCTGTTCTGTACTCTGTAGCCTTTTTATTAGTATATTTTGCATAATATTCTCTGGATGTTTGTAAAGTATGGTGAAAATTGTGGACATACAATTTTAATATGATTATTATTATTTATTTTTCCATAACAGAATTGCATTTTTCCCTTAAGATTTTTATTGCTACTTAGTTGGCATTACTGTAGATATATTTTTATTGCTTATAGCTAGTTATGCTACATTATTCAGATGAGGGTGGAAGGTCTAAATACGAACAAGACAAGTCATCTCACAATTATGCTAGAGGTGAGACTTGCCAGTTTGCCACTCTGAGATAAGTATATGTATTGTTTTATTGTCTTCTGTCATGGAGTGTTCCTATCCTTTTCATACTGATTTTGCTTTGTTAGATTTTTGAAGTTGCCTCATCAATCTTCATGGTTGAACTACAAAGAGCAGCTGGAGACATTTCAGAATACAATAAGGTTAGATGCAAAGAGTTGTTCACTTGTTCTTCTAAACTTGCATCATGCTGTTTTTTACAAGCCTGCAATTGATACACCATGCATAACTCAAATGCACTCGATACATCTAGGCTTGTAGAGCCTACTGTTGTAAAGCAGAAAAAGGGTTTGCAACGCTCTAACCGCAGAGCTTTTCGAAGACACCTACCTCTACCTCTCAATAATTCCCAAGGACCTTAAAAATGTCCTGGAAAATAGTTTGGTATTAGTACCAGACTGATGTGGAAACTCCTGTCAACATTCATTGAGTGTCCTATTTATTTGTTCTTGTCTTGTTTTCAGTTTGTGCGAGTGTGTTTCACAACTAAATGATTGTAGTGTGATGCAACATTCACTTTAGCACAGAACACGAATACCATAATGAGCATGCCTAAATCCTAATGGAAATGTTATGTGTGGGCAAATTTACTAACATAGTACGGCTTATGATTGTCTGATGTAACTTCTCGTCACACTGGATTTTTCTGATGAAAAATGTACAAATCTGTTTAATTGCTTTGATTTGCTAGGGCAGGCACAGCTAACTCTGGATGTTCTCTTGTATTGTAGTTCGTAGATAATTACTGCAGCAAATTAGAAGATATCATCTGGAAATTTCCCATTGAGAAGAGCAAATCAAGGACAACGCTATCGAAGCGCTAGTCTGCTCGTGGCGCCCATCATTTGTATGCTGTTGTCCAACTCAATTTTCATGTTTTATTGCCACAATCTTTGCATAGGGTAGATACCTATGTATCAAATTATCTCAACTTTGTGTATAATCTCATGCTGTGCTTCTTGAATGGCATATCTTGGGCTTGTTAGGGTATCTCTAATGTTTATGACAAAACTAATCCATATAGATGAGATCCATAATAGTAGTCTGTAGTTATTTCATATCTCATAATGTTTGTAACAATACGAGATATTAAAAGTAAAAGAGAAGATAGAGAAAGAAAGAAAGAAAAAAGTGATAAATGTTATTTTATTTTTTATGGGCAGCTCATAGCTAGATAGACTACTTTTGCATTTAATACTATAAAAATTACTTTCACAATGTATATGGATTACCTATATAATATATTTAATGTATAAGGTCCGGTTATATGGCACATTGTGGATACCCTAAGCGGATGTACATGTGGAGTGTTGCTATGGACATGGCACTGCAGTGCGGCTACTGTAGCAGTGTTATTAGGAAAGGTTTTACTTTCCACAATAATAATATGTATTGTCTAAATAACATGTTAGATTATTAGGATAGAGATAGTTATTTTGGTATGCATATATTGGTTTTAGTTAGGAACTAAAAATAAAGATTAGATTAATTTCTATAATGGTAGGGATTAGTTCCTTGTATGATAACTTGATTCTTCTTAATCTTATGTACTCAAATCAAGCAATCAACCTGAATGTCTAAAATTAGCCAAGTCTCGTAACCTCTCTTAGCTTGACAAGAAGAAGTCTTAGAGCCAAAAGATGTCTTAAATTTTGTTCCCTAAAATTTAATATAGGAATTATTTTATTTCTGTTATTCCCTAAAAACTATGCACAACAGTTTCTCTATAATTTAAGTCTAATTTTTCATTAAAATCTTAAATTTAAAATTTAAGAAACAGCTCTCGGAGAGAGCAGAGCTATGGAGGGCGTGTGCCCTATCCTTCTGTGTTTATACCCTTAACCTAACGTGCCCATAACAAGTGTAGATTCACAAGTGATCTCAAATATTTTAGCTGTAGAAGTTAATCTTCAAGTAGTATAACAAGCATCCAAGACTGTATATGTAGTTTCTCCATGTACAAAGGTCCTCTCAGACAGGTTTCTGGCATCCCTGTTTGCAGTTCACGGGTTATCGGCTTGCTTTGTAGATATTCTCGAGAAGTCAAGAGATGTCAGTTTCTTTTTATTTGCACTGTTCTAGCAACTTGACAACATCATGATTTGTAGAATGCATCAGCAATTTAGTAACCGGATCCCAAGGACTAAACTGGTGTTATGCTGTGTCATTAACGGTGTTCAAGACATACTGACACAGTCAACAAAGCCGTATGAGCAATACAATGAAACGAATGGTAGAATGGAGCCAGGAGCCAGTACAGTGAACATAGGAGCATTGTCAGCTACATAGCTTGCAGTATTGATTTTGGCCGGCACAACGTGCAGTATTATTACAAGTGAGCTGAGTTCTTTTGCAGCTGGATCTCTACAGTGTTCACTGGCATGTATCTAAGTTTCATTATAACCAAACAGACACCTTCAGAATTGCCAAGGCATATTACACTTTTGATACACCAACCCTGAATGCTGCTCATGATCATTTACTAGCAGATGTTGAACTTTTGGATGGTCAGCACCGCAAATGAGCTGCCATGTAGCTGTGTGAGCTTTCCTCAAGTCATTGGGCTGTCCTCAACATTACTGTGGACGTTTCCTCAGTACTAGGAAAAACTGAGGACAGAAATGATCTGTGTACTCAACCAGAATAATGATCTGACAGAAAAACATCCAGCCAAAACATTGGAGAGATGCCAACCACTGGCAGGTTTCACTCACCACATCTGACAAGCAAAGATTGACTGTTATAACCATGCTACGGCAGTGAATGGCAACTTGCTTTAGAAATAGACAGGCAGGGTGAAAGATGGCTGTTGTGATTGGTGACGAAAAATTCAAGCAGAAAGCCATTAACCATTACTGCTTGGACAACTCCTGTATCCACTGAACTGAGGCCCATCTAGTGAGAAACATCTCTTGTTTTCTGGTACATCCTCCTGTATATGGTTGCTCCTTCTAGCTCTGCATGGATTTCTCTCTCTGTCCTTATTCCCATTGGGTTATCCAGAAGCCACCCTTCATTGTCACACCTAAGATCTTTATCAATGAAATCAACATGCTCAAGCACATCCGAGTAACCATCAAACCTTTCTCTCATGTCTACAGCTACTTCAAACACATCAGATTGCAAAAGAACCTGCAAATGCAGTGAATTATTAAGAGGTCAATTTGAAACCTGTGTGTAGCCATCATAGTTTTTACGGCGGCACGGCGAGGCACTAGACCACCTTCACACCTTTTAAGCAAGTACGGCGTGCGGTGAGGCAACGCCATACTCGCTTCACAGAAATGACATGGCAACAATATAATAGTATTGCTCAATTGCAAAATTATAGTAGGAATAAACATGAAAACATCATCAATTCATTATCACTTGATACTACTTAGGTCACTGATACTACAATCTACATAATTACTAGCAAGATTAATGTTAGCAAGTCACTAATACTTAGTGTTAGAAAAATCGATGATTGGCCTGAGATTAGAGATTAATCGATTATTTGGGAGATTAATTAATAGGTAATCTAATAATAACAAAAATTGTGCCAGCATTTGCTCTTGCTGACACTTCTCGGTTGGCACAAGACGAGCTTTTCTTAGCGGTCTATCTCTCTCTCTCTCCATCTTTTCTCTCTACTTCAAACACATGAGTTGTTGTTTTCAATTACAGAAATTATTACATGGATTAAGGGACGCGTTGTGAGCAAATTAAGGGCATGGAACACCATGGAAGTTGATTGGGGACCAAGTCAAAGCCATGAAAACATAATATACAATCTTGGGACGTTATTTATGTGCCAAGAGAAAGTGGAGATTAACTTCTACACGTTTTCGACTCGGATTCGGACTGCATGGACAACAACAAATTCAAACATGCACAACTTTTATATGGCAGCTCCGATTTAGATGATCTTGGATTTTTTGGAAAGCTTGAGACGTCCTCTTTCCAATGGACTACATTTCCAAATTCGATCCGAGGAGATTGCAATAATCAAAACAATGCGTGTTACTCAGACTCGGACTTCAAAGAGAGCACGAGATTCACACATGCATATCTTTCACATGGAAGCTCCGATTTAGATGATCTTGGACTTTTTGGAAAGCTGGGGATGTCTACATGGAAGATAATATATTTATTCCACCGAAACAATCCCGGCCAAGGCTTAAGAATCTAAGTTTCTTTTTTCTAGTAATTCTGTTTTGGAAATAATTAGTAGTTTCCATATGTAATAAGTTTCCATACTTTGGGGACGTCCCTAGGGCTATAAATACCCCTAGAGACTTCAGTTGTAATTTGGGTTTTGATTAGATAAAAGTTTAGCCAATGCTACTTGTCTGTGTAAACCCGTGATCGGTTAGATCGTCGGTTTCACGTTTCAGAACCCCAACTATCCTTGTGCGTCTTTCACATCCAGCAATACTAGTTGCTCCTTTATCTTGTTCTTGCTCATTCTTCGATTGCTTGCAGGAACAAGATTGATCACCGATAAGATCAACAACCCTTGGAGTTGGTGTATCGATCGCTAAGGTGCAACATGAACGTCTCGTACGGTTGTAGTTGGGTCGTCAACGTCGTCTCCTACCAATCGAAATTATCATCTTATCTTATCAACTCACCGAAAGATCGGGCCACCCTCGCCCAATCCATCAAATCCCTAGTAAAGGAGAAGAGAGGGTCCCTTTTTACAAAAAGGTTTAGGCTTGGTGAACCAATGAAAAACCTAGCCACTCAAATATAGATGAAACCTAAGTTTGAGTTTCAATTCTGAATTCTAGCCTGTCCTAACTTGCTTGGGATTGAAAAGCTTTGAAGAAAAAGACACAATCAATACTAGCCTTAGTTGAAAAGTAAACAACTTTAATATTTTAGCATTAGGCATTATTTTTTCATCAGCACCTTGTAATAATGCATAGAAGATGCAGGATTACTATGAAACAAATGTGTTGATCATATAGAAATCAATTATTATTATGTTTTTTTCGTGAGCAATACTTTGTCTGTGACACATCTGTTTTAGCTTCGTAAATAAAATAACCACCTGTTTATTCATGTAATAATTACTGTTAGTATAAATAACAAGGTATTCAATTGGACAACTGATGCATAGATAGGAATGCTGATGGCATGATGCTAACACAAATTGTTGATTTCACATTATTCATGCAAAAGCAGACTTTTCAAAATACAAACAAGAACTGGCATACCTGACCACCTAAACAGAGGTTCTTTGTGATTGAATCCACCAATTGTGACTGCAGAACTCTCCTCTTGTGATGCCTCTTCTTAAAATGGGGATCAGGGCACTACAAAAACATAAGATAAACATCTCAAATCCACGTGAAGAGAAAAGTAAATGCAGAACTAAACTAGCAAAATCATCTACCAAGCTGCAAGACTGACATTACACCCAGCTACACTCACCAGTATTGAAACAAGTGACAGTGGACCAGGGTAGGATGCCATGATTTGGTCGAAAGACACCGTTGCATTTGCAAACATAAAATAACTGTTCAAAAGAACACTACTTTAGTATTGCTGCATCATTTCCTGACAAAAAAAACTGGATGTGTACAAGTTAAAACCAAAGGTAGCTTACACATTCCTAAGCCCCAATTCAGTAACCCAGAACTGCGTCCGCTCCACTAACTAAACAAAGAAAACAAGCAGCGCATCACCACACACAATATCCCACATTGGATCATGCATTCCTGAAGCAAATACATTTAAACCTCAGAACAACGGAAACCTTCTGCCGAATCTCCAAGCCAAGGTAGTTTCTCTTTTCACCGCGGTTCTTGGCGAGCCAAATCAAGAACCTCCCACTCCCTACATGGCAACATTTCTGATATTTGAAAGCTGCTGCAAGCAACGTATCAGCACAACAAAGATGGGGAAGAATGAACCGTTTGCGTACCGCAGCCAATGTCGACCATGAGGGGCAGCAGAGGATCCTCGAATACCTCCTTCCACTCGGGCGGCTTCGTTGGCACCTAAACGCAAATTAAACAGGAACACCAGTCAAAGGAAGGAGAAAGAGGAGAGCTCTTGTGCTGCCCCGCAATCTGATAATGCTGGGCAGTGAGGCTCACGGAGAAAGAGGAGCTGAGGGGGTTGACGTGCTGCCGGATGCGCAGGTGATGGCCCCTCTGCGGACACCAAGAGACTGGCGGTGAGATGGGCGCGCTATTCGGGGAAAGGAACGGAGGGGGAGAAACGGAGGGGGGGAGGGCGGACGTTGGGGTAGAGGGGGCGGAGGTTGAGGTCGGCGTACTCCCTGTCCACCGCGTCGGGGCTCTGCGCGGCCGAGCACCGGGTCGAGAGAGGCTGACGGCGGCGGGCGTAGGGGAGGCGGACGAGGCGGCAGCACAGGGAGGCCGTCGCCGTCACGGCCATTCCGGCTTCCCGCTTCCGCTTTTTCCGGCGGACCAAAAATCCACAAGACGATGGGTTTATCCTTGGGTTATTAGCTTCCATGCCACCGTTATTCTGCAGTACGTCAAATATGCCACTGGAATTTCGCTATTAGCCAAGAAACTATTATTTTTTGCTGAACGATGTCACTGTGCCATTTTAGTTAACTTCTGGCACTACGGGCCCACTTGCAGGCAGCACACATTTCGTATTGCCCATTTTGCCCCTCACTAACGTTACATACCGACCGTGCGGACAACCGGTGGTGAACTCGAAGCCGTCGAGGAGGACGTGGGTCGCGTGCGCCTCAAGCGCGTGCTTGGCCAGCTGCGGCGATGAGACCGGGATCTTGGTGAGGGACCGGGTGGCCGTTGTGAGGTCCAGCCCCGCCGCGCGGATGAGCTGGAGGAGGTGCGCGGCGAACGCCCTCGTCGCGGTGCGGGTCTGCTCGGCGCAAGCGGTGAACAGCTCCGCGGTCGGCGCGCCACCGCTGGCGGAGGCATTGTGCTTGGAGGGGTGGAGGCGGGCGTTGCGGCGGTTGCTGGCGATGGCGAGCTTCTCTTTCAGGCCGTCGACCTCGGCTTGCTTGGCCTGGAGCTGACACCGGAGGTCGTCGAGCGCGGCCTCGTACGGCGCGATGGCCTCGCAGAGCGGGGGCGCAGAGGGGTTGGGGCGGGGATGTGGCCCGTGGCGGCGGAGCGGCGGAACCGGTCGCGGAGTCGCGCGAGGTGGCGAAGCTCGGCGACGACCTCAATGTCGGTGGTCCGCATCCTGTCTGGGTCCCAGGGACAGTGCGCCCCCTGGAGCAAGGAGTACGTGCGACGCACACCAGAAACCGCGTCGAACACCTCCGCTATGAGCGCCTCGGCATCCCGCGCCCGCTCGGCACCGCTAGCCACCGCCGCGACCACCTTCCTCTTCTCCTCCAGATCTTCAGCTTCTCCTCGTCCGCATCCCCACCCTTGTCCTCGTCGTCCTCCTCCGCTGCCGCGGCCACCTCCTCCGAAGAGGGAGAGCGCTTGCGCTCCTCACCCCCTGAGACGGCGTCGGTGAAGTCGGTGAATTGAGGGGCAAAATGGGCAATACGAAATGTGTGCTGCCTGCAAGTGGGCCCGTAGTGCCAGAAGTTGACTAAAATGGCAAAGTGGCATCGTTCAGCAAAAAATAATGGTTTCTTGGCTAATAGCGAAATTCCAATGGCATATTTGGCGTACTGCAGAATAACGGTGGCATGGAAGCTAATAACCCTTTATCCTTCCCTGCCTAAGCCCTAAGGACAACAGGGTAACCACAGTATTTATATTTCAAATAACATTAATGTGACCTACAAAAAATTAATAATTGTTATTGTTGGATATATAATAAAAGAAAATAAAAAAATAGCATTAATGTGGGTCACACTTTAAGTTTATTGTGTATTTTATAATTTTTTTCTTATAGTGTGGTTCCACAATGTGAAAAACTAGTTACAAGACAATATTTAATATTTAAGGGTTAATTGCATCCATGCCACCGTTATTTTCGAAACAGAATGAAATGTCATTACTATTTTGCTATTTGCTTCTATGTCATTACTATTCGTTTGTTCTCGACTGCATGCCATTTTGTACACGTTCAGAGGCTACGGGCCCACTTGCAGTCATCAAAAATTACGTATTACCAACACTGCCCCTGGTCATGCACTGTTCATCTTCACCCCCATCTTTTTTCCTCCCCTGTGAAGCTGTAACGTCCTCCGCCGCCGCTGGTCCAAACCCTCCCTCGACGCCGGTGACGTCGACCACCTGACCCCTCTGACTGCGCCCTCATCAAGACGCACCTCCTCCAGCTCCTTCTGACTGCGCCACCCCGCATCCAGGCGCAGCTCTCCGAGGCCCTCGCCGCCGCCGCGGCCTCCGACTTCCCTTCCAAGTGGGAGTCGCTCCTCCCCTCTATCGTCTCCTCCCTCGGCACCACCATTTCCAAGGAGGACGTCCCCGCGACCAACTCCCTCCTCTCGGCGGCGGCTTCCCTCTTCTCCCGCTTTCGCAATGCATTCGACAACAACGCCATCCGCCTCGACCTCAAGTACTTGCCTCGACAACTTTGCCGCGCCCCTCCTCGAGGTCTTCCTCTCCACCTCCCGCCGCCTCCAGGCTGCTGCAACCACGACGAGCCCGCCTGAATCCCGCCCCGTGTTTGAGTGTCTTCGCCTCTGCTGTGAGATCTTCTATTCACTCAACTCCATCGACCTGGCTCTCCTTTGGCTTCGCCTGGCCAACTTGGCTCCACCGCTGGCCCCCACACCCTCCCCACGACTCTACTGTCGGCCAGGAGTCCTCCACCGACGCCATGAGCCCTAGCCCCCACCGCCGCGACGACCTCCTCGGTTTGCGCCCTCTCGGTTTGTGGCGCGGCGAAGGGCCCCGAGGAAGGCGGGTGGCTGTGGGGATGGGTGCGGGAGGAGCTGAAGGGCACGGGAAAAAAGATAGTGGAGGAGAGAAGAAGATAGGGGAGAAGAAGAGGGTAGTATGGTCAATACAGAAAAAAAATTGTGCTGCATGTGGGCCCGTATGCATTAGATTCGTATAAAATGGCATGAAAACGAGTATTTGAAAATAGTAATGGCATGGAGGCAAATAACGAAATAGTAATGACATTTCATTCGGTTTCGAAAATAACGGTGGCATGGATGCAATTAACCCAATATTTAAGGCTAAATATTTAATACTTAACGTTACCTTTTTATCTAAGTCGTGATCCCTAACCACGAATTTCACAGCAATCGTACATCATTGCTCAACAGCACGGACAAGTATGGACAAGCGAATTACACATAATTTATCCCGGAAAAAAAGTAAATTTTACTGCACTAAACATAACTTTTCTATTTAAATTTTAAAACAACACAAATTTACCTTGGTCATAAACAAATGATAAGAAGTTAAGGGCATTTGGTGAACAATGCGTCGACACTAATGACACTCCAAATTTAATGTTGTTGCTAAACATCAAGTTTCAAGAGAAGTATTTGGATTATCTTTATTTCTTAAAGATTGAACTTATCTGTAAAAGGTTTATCTCTAATGATTTGTTTATTTTAGCTTTTAGCTACAACTATTTTAAAACAAACAATTTAAATTCTAGCTTTATATTGTGAAAATCATTAGCTATAAAATATAGAAATGAATTAGAATCTATAACCTTATCTAGATTTTTATCAGCTAACTATTCAACTAGTTAAATATTCAAACTAACTAGCTCCTAGAATTCTTGAACGGAAACGAACAACTCTAAATTTACCTACAATCTCATTCAGTATATTTATAGAATACTTAGATAGTGTTTAGTTGTCTGTATCATTTTATTTATGTGCCATTCTGTTCGGGATGATTTCATTCAAAGATTTTGCTCGAACCACGCGATACGTACAGGATTGTCAGGGAATATTCCATAAATCTGTACCAATTCATACATGATGAAATATTTCAATTCAAATAATCAAACACATCGAGTGTCATACCTAACACGAAATGATATAAGAATAAAATGATACGAACAATCAAACACTACCTTAAACACAATCACAGACGCATCTTGTTCGATTCTCGTTAAGTATCTTTATTAAGTATCTTTATGGAATAACGTAAAGAAACACAAACACAAATGCTTCCGGTCTAAGCACAATTTTCTCCAAAAGACTCAACATTCACAACCAATGATCCGGCTTTCGCATCAGCATAGTTCCAATTCACTCGAACTGTTTTCACGGCCTGGACAAGAGGTACCTCGAATTGAAATCGCCCGGAACAAATACATGGATTAGGGCCTGCCCGTCCGCGAATCTGCAGCCCTGAATCGAGCGATCGACGACGACCTGGCATGGCCGGATTCTCGGTGAGAACGCATGAACTCCGGGAATGTGAAGCGCCGGTAGCGTGCAGGCTTGTCTGCGGTGACGAGCTCCGGGAGCGGCCCGAGCAGGTCGGAGTCGCCGCGCTTGGCAGGGTTGAAGAAGAGCGCGATGGAGACCCTGGCGTCCTCGCTTGAACTGACCACCACCCTGTGCTCCACGCTCTCGTACTCGTCGTTCGAAACCATCTGTCACTCGCCGTGTCAGCCACAACAATATAATATGTACAACTTATTTTGAAATTTGAATCGTTAATTGCAGCAGTAGAACTGTAGAAGAAACAATTTCACGGCACATTGTATTGGTGGTAGAATAAATCATATCTCTACATCAACTTTTATCTAAGTGTTAAAAATAATTTGTATTACTATCTTGATTAGTGGTCATGAATTTAGAAGGGATAAAATCTCTGAAAATGAGTAGCTTATATAGGCATGTTTAGATTTTAGTTCCGAATTTTAGTTGCATCACACCGGATGTTTGGATGCTATTTTAGAGTATTAAATGTAGACTATTTATAAAACTCATTCATAATCGGTGGATTATTCGCGGGACGAATCTAATGAGTCTAATTACGCCATAATTTAATAATGTGATGCTACAACAAACATTTGCTAATCATGGATTAATTAGACTTAAAAATTGTCTCGTGAATAATCCTCCAATTCTGTAATTATTTTTATAATCAGCTCAAGTTTAATCCTTCAAATTGATATCCAAACATCCGATGTGACACGAATTAAACTTTAGTCCATGGAACCAAACACCCCCGTAGCATGTACAACCGGTCAAGCTACAAAGATAACCTAATCTAATACAATAGTAAATTTCCAACTTCCAAGTGAACAACTCTCGATGTAAGAGATTTGATAATTAAAAAAAATTCCCATCGGAACATCTACAAGTTGTAGTACTATTGAACTAATACTACATGACATATAAGCAAACTTGTTTTTTAGAAAAAAATGTTACAATATATAGTATTAGATGTAAGACTCCATTCAACATTAAAAATTATAAAAATAAGTATGATCTATGTAACGAGCAACTGTCAAACTAAAAAAATACTATTATTTAATTTATGAAAGTAGTATCTATATATATCACTTATGTTTTATCTTAGTTTGTTTAATATCATATTCTCATCAAATAAAAAGATTCTCTGAGCACTGACATGGTGGATGCTCTCAATGCAGCAAAGGTACCTTGAGCACGTTGCCGAGGTTGACCAGAAGTGCGCCGGGCACCGGCGGCACGTCGACCCACTCTCCTGCAGTGCCGCCTTCTTCCAGCCGGATCTGCAGCCCGCCGACGGCGTCCTGAGACAGAACCGTGAACACGCTGGGGTCGGTGTGCTCCAGGTTGCCAACCACACGGGCCGGCTCCGGGCACGGCGGGTAGTAGTGGCACGCCATTAGACACCCCTCCACCTGCATCTCCTGCTCCAGCCGCTCCGCCCCGACGCCGAGCGCCTCCGACAGCAGCCCGGCCATCTCCTTCCCGAACGCCGTCAAGGACCGCTGGTACTCCGGCAGCGCCTCCCGGCATGCCGCGGGGAGGCGGCCGAGGTCGGCGGCCTCCGGGCCGAAGCGCACCACTAGCGAGTCGCGCCAGGGAAGGAGAGGAGAGGCGGCCGACGAGGCGCGCTGGCCGGCGGAATTTCGCGGCTGCTGGATGGGGATGGGGATGGGGATGGGGATGGTGTAGTAGTTGACGCCATCGACCGGCGTCAGCGAGTAGCACGCCGAGCGCGCGGTGACGGGCTGCTCGTGGAACGCGCGGACAGCGGAGATGGCAGAGGCGACGGTGCCGTCCAGGACGCCGTGGTTGGTGACATAGAAGAAGCCGAACGAACGGGCGGCGGCGCGGACGAGCGGGACGACAGCCGAGCGCGTGAGGGAGAGGTCAACGGTCGGAATGGCGAAGGCCGCCCCCGTTGGAGGAGGCTGCGGCGGCGAGGGCTTGCAGTCTGGCGCGAGGAAGAGCGGTGGCACGGCGATGACGCCGGACTCGACGAGGCCGCGGACACCGGCGCGGGACGAGTGGAACTCGGCCAGCGACGCCGGGGCGTCGCCCTCCTCGGCTGCGGCCATGTTTACTTTCCTGGCGAAATGTGGTGTTAAGTCAACAGATCAAACCTTATAATCATATATCCCCTTCAATTTTATTAGTCATATTCATAGTTTTCGATTTGTATAGTATAAGATAAGAAAATCAGCTCACGTAATTGTCTCATATTTATTCACTCTTTTTTTTTAAAAATGTTTATTTGTATGAGATGTTGCGAGATCAAACATAAAAAAGATAAAAAACTAGAAGATCTAAAATAATTTATTGCCGGTGAATTACTTAGCAATATATGATTAGATGTGTAAAGAAAGCATAGCACATTCGAGCTCGAAGGCCTCTAGGAAACAAGAGCTAAGATTTATATTAGTTCGGGTCTCGAACGATAATAGTTATATGTCCAATATTCTAGAATATTATACAGTGTGTTATTTTTATCAAGCATGAAAACATGAAGAATAAGACACTATTCTAAAATATTATATAGTGTGTTATTTTTATGAAGCATGAAAACATGAAGAATAAGATGTGTCTAGAAGAATACCTCGTCCCTTTTATATAGTCAAGGGATGAGACTGATGATTCAAGACTATCTTTAGTCGGTTTTTTGGTATCTAATATTGTGTTTGGTTGGCAACCATAATTTGTCACGCCACAAGTGTGGCAGCCACAAGTGTGGCAAAGTGTGACGACAATTTTCCTCGCCACAACTGTGGCTGCCACACTTGTGGCATGGTAAATTGTGGCTGCCAACCAAACATGCCCTGTATAGCAAACTCAGGTGCTAACTACCTAATTATAACATATCTTTTCATATTGATCTTAGAGTTCGCCTCTCAGACAAGTACCAAACCTTCCTTACTGGGACTGAATGTTTTCGTAAGCCATACCGGACCCTAACGTTAAACTCAACCTACTCTCATCTCGAATCTAACTTTTTTAAGTCGATTACTCTAAACACTAAAATATGCCTTGTATTTTTTTAGAAATTATATATCGTCATCTCATACTCAAATTTAGTCATTCACACTTCATTTTGCAGGTATTATAGTTTTTAACATTGAAACATAATAATCTATACTACTAATAATCTAAGTTGGTAAATAACTCACATATTATTTTCTCCTAGATTATTATAAAACAACTTATTATAATTCACCATTAAAACATATTATAATAATCTTAGGACCTACCTTAGGGATTTAGGGTAAATTAGAATTTTCTCTTATTAAATTAAAAAAGTCCAACTTACACTATGAAAAACTAATTCTTCTGTTTCAGAACGTAAGTTATCCTGGTCTAATCTATATTCATATATAGATTAATAAATCTTGACATATATACAAAACATATGCATTGATCTATATATTGTGAAAAGCTAAAATAACTTATATTCTAAAACAAAGGAAATTATTTTGAAGTATACAATTAGCTAGGGTCGACCTCACTAGACAACATAGATGTCCAAGTGGCCCGGACTCGTTGAGTCGGCACGATGGAACGACCGGGGCATGGCCTGTTTAAAGCTAGGCTCGATCAGCCCATTCACCTTCGTTCAAAATTTTGATTTCAAATGTATACATGGATTGTTCTAATGTTGCTTGACCCATGTGTGCCCCATGTGCACCATTGTAAGTACTAAGTTTTAACGGCATCTCCGAAAATCTTTCCATTTTTGTCTCTCTATTTATCTATTTAGTCAACTCTCCAAAAAAAATTCTCTCCATATATATTGTACACTCTAACAGACTCTCTATTTCTAACTCTCTAAAAAAATTACTCTTCCTTTTAAAATCTCAAAATATTTTAAAAGATTTAATTTATATTTAAAATATCAGTTTATAAACGTAGAAATACACAAATTATAAAGTTATAAAACGTTAGAAACTAAAAAAATCTCTTTTTCATTTCTATTTTCTTTCTTTTTCTCTCCGTCCCTTTCTTCTTTCTTTCTCTTTCCCCTTTTCTTTCTTACTTTATTTTCCTTGTTCCTTCCAGGCTTCCAGCTCACATCCACATAGGCATGGACAGGGTGGAGGCGTGGGGATGGAGCGGTGGACACGACGTTGGTGCTCCAGCGGGGCGACATCGGCTGAGGGCGTCGGGTAGCGTCAGCCGAGGGTGATGGATGGTGCAAGGGGCGGTAGGCGAGGGCGTGAGGTAACTGACGATAGGGGCATGCCCACAACCGCTTGGAGGTCTCCAGTGGGGCTAGGCGGGGGCGGTGAGAAAGTCTCTGGCAAGCTAGCGGGGTCGTATGGCTATGGTGGCGTGGACACTATTCGGGTGCGAGAGATACTAAGAGCATCTCCAAAAGACTCTCCATATTTGCCTCTTCATTTGTCCATTTAGCCAATTCTTCAAAAAGATTCTTCTATATATTTGCTGCACACTCCAACAGACTCTCTATTTTCAACTCTCCAAATCCTAACGGCTAGATCTATACTGCGTTCGGAGCAGGGCGGGGTGGGCGGGGCGACCGGCGGGCAAGGCACCCTGAGCGGCGGCCCGAGCGGTGGGCAGGGCGACCCAAGCGGCGGGCGAGGCGGCCGGAGCGACGGCGGAGCGGTGGCCCGAGCGGCGGCGGCCCGAGCGTGGAGAAGGTAGCAGAGGGCGGGCGGCCCGAGCGGCGGTCGGAGTGGCGGCCTGAGCGGCGGCGATGCGGTGGCGCTCCGAGCGTGGAGAAGATAGCAGAGGAGAAAGTAGCACAAGAGATAAAAAAAGATGGGGAAAAGGACCTGTCAGCGTGGAGCCCACCAAGAATAGCCATTCAAGTTGGCTGGCTACATTTGGCCAGCGGGGAGACAGATTTGGCCATCCAGATAGCTTGGCCATTGGGATAGCCAATCTGTTGGAGTGCATTTTTTGAAGTAAATGGCCAAAATTTGGCTTGGAGAGCTAAATAGCAAGTCTTTTGGAGATACTCTAACAAAGGAGGGCGAAAGAATTTTGCCATCCAAACTTGGCTGGCTAAGTTTGGCCAATGAAGAGCTCAGTTTAGTCAGTCGGATGCCTTGGCAAGCCATTTGACCATTCTTTTGGAGAGTATTTTTTGATTTCAATGGCTAAATTTTGTTTTAGAGAGGTGTTTAGCCATTCTTCTTGGGATGTAAAAGACTTTCCAAACCACACTCTAAGTTAAATGTTGACAATTTAGAGCAAAAAATGGACTCCAAAAGATTAGCTAATCCAGCTGGTCAAATTCCTCTACTCGCTAGCCAAACTTGGCTAAAGTTGGCTATCCACGCGCCGCTGCCTCTCCTCGTACGATCCACATGCCTCTATCACTACACAGTCATCGTCGCCTTGCTCGTAGCCATCGTTGCTCCACCCCAGGCCGACACTAGCCGTCGCACCTCAGTGCCGGTTTGCTCCGAGCCCAGTGGCGGACCCAGGAATTTTGTAATGGGGGTATGAAATTAAACGTAAGACAAAACACATATATAATATAGTAGAAATTAGACGATCACAATTACAAAAGTAATATAGCAAAAACATACTCAATCTAAATAGTCAAACACAATTACAATAGTAATGCAAATATGTAAGAAATATTGTCAAATCCTACATACTTACTTATTACAGCTTAACTCGGCGTGATTTTCTTGACTGAAAATGAGATATTATGTCTTCATCATTAACTTGTACAAAAAAATCCCGTTCAAGATACACAAAATACAAAATACCTCTAAATTTTAGTATACACTATACAAAATACAAAATCAATTATTTACACAAACAATCAATGAATCAAACATAAACATGCTATACCTCAGAAACCAGAAAGCAATGGGCATCGGGCGAAGGAATAGCCGTAGCGGCGATGAGCCGTGGGCCAGGCGCCAGCGGGCAGCGGCGGGCGCCGGGCGACACTGCGGAGTGTGGGCATGCGCCGGGCGGCTGCCGGCAAGGCACCAGGCGCCCAGGCGGTGGGCCGGTGGCCGGCGGGGCGCGACCGCGTAGGCGCCGTGCGGTGGGCACTGGAGGCAGGCGTTGTGCCGCTGCTGTGGCGCACTGGGCAAGGGCGTAGGGTGAGGCCACGAGGGGCGTGCACGGCGACTGGCCTGACTGGGCGAGGGCGCGAGGCGGCGAACCGGCGATGGGTGTGGCCGCGTGGGCGCGTGGCGGCGTGCACGGCGGCTGAAGCTTGGAAGCGAACAGCTAAACAGGGAACTTTTGCTAGCAGGGGTTTTTAGGTTAAAAAATCTGATATGGGCTGATGAATTGGGCTTGTGAATTTGGCTGTTGAATAAATTAGGCCAAATAAAAAATTAAAGCATATATATCTATTTTTTCTGAAAAATTTTGAGGTACATATGTACCCCCATGCTCCACTGTAGGTCCCCCCTATCCGAGCCTCGCGCCTAGGTTGTCGGCAAGAAGAAAACAACAGGAAAACAAACGAAATAAAGAAAGAAAGGGGAGGAAAAAAGAAAGAAAGGAGAAGAGAGGAAGAAGAAAAGAAAAAAGAAGAAAAATATTTTTTACAAGATTTTAAAATATGAAAATTTTATAATTTTATAATTGGGGTTTTAAAAAAGAAATCAAATCTTTGAAAATATTTTAAGATTTTAAAAGAGAGAGTAAACTATTTAGAGAGTTATTTAGAGAGTTAAGAATAGGGAGTGTTAGAATACATAGCATATTTAAAGAGAAATCTTTTTATAGAGTTAATTAAATATATAAACAGAAAGTAAAAAACAGAGAAATTTTTGGAGACGCTGTATCCTTCACACGAGTGGACCCCAGCAGGATGCATGCACTTGATGCACGTGCACATCTGTCTTTTGACTTTTTTTTTTTCATCTCCCAACGGCATGCGCCATGCGCGGAAACGAAGCGATCCGGCCACTTGCGTGCGCGGATTGGCGAAAATGAGCTGACGCGGGTCCAGCAGCGGAATTGCCCGACCGTCCGGCCCGATTAGCTTAACGGGCCGGCTCGAACCAGACACACGAGCGGTCACTGACACGACCTGTTTAATAACCGGGTCGACGATGATAAGAAAAAATTTTAGTAAATTTAATTGTTTATACGCAAATTTTATAGTTTTGCGTGATTTTTCAGTTATCTAAGAGTTTTTATGTAAAATTCATAGTTTTGCGTGTTTTTTAAGAAATCTAAATGTTTTTATACAAAATTCGTATTTCTATGCAAGATATGGAAATTAAAAAACCGAAAAGTACATTTTTTCTTTTTCCTTATGTGCTGAATGTTGCATGCATGTGGGGATACAATTAGGGTGCGCGGGGAGGGGCGCGGACCGGACCGACGACTCGTGCTTTGTATTAATAGAGATGTTGATCCAATCCGCCAGTAAATATGTTGTGTCTTATGGCTATGGCTGTGTCACGTGTTGTGCCGGATGGCTCGTTTGGCCATCTATACTAGACAGACCGGTCGACTCATTCGCTCCATCTGGAAATCATCGACACGCTTTTAATCCTACACAAATCCCACGTGGGAATTCCAAGCTCCGCGCCAGCACGTACCGCCCGTTGACTCCGAGGCGGACACGGCCAAGAGAACACATGGGATGCCGCACGCGTCTTCTTCTTCGCCTCGTGGTATGGCCCGGAATTGTAGACGTTGAATTGGACGTGGACCGGTGATTAATTGATGTGATTTGGAAGACGAGACGACTCTCCAAATTTTTTCTGGGGCCCATAGATAGACGAGATGGTTAATGATAAATTATCAATTATTAAGAATATGTTGATCGTTCTTAATCTTACTGAAATCATTGTTAATGGTCAGAAAAAATGTAACAGTTATTCTTAATCAAAATAAGTGATAAACGGTCTCACTAATACTCGAGATTATTACCAGAGATGAACGGAGAACTAATGATTTGTTTATTTCAGCTTTTAGCTACAATTATTTTTGAATTCCGAAACTAAAATAAACGGTCTAAATTTTTAGTGTCATATTGTAAGAATCAAAGCTACAGGTTATAGAAATGAATTAGAATCTAGAAAAAAAAATACAGCTTCTTTGAATCTGAATTTTCATTAGGTAGCTATTCAAACCCCGCTAGCTCCTAAAATTCTGTAACCGAAATAAGCAACTCTAAAGTTATCTTAGAGTAAGTATAATAACATGATGTAAATAGGTTACCAGACTTGTCACGTTATATTAATATTAAGGTGAATGAGAGATAGAAAGAGGAGAGAAACGAGCTACTAACTAACAGTTCGTTGATACACATGTTTCAATGATTTTTATGAAATAATATGAGAGATTGTATATTAAATATATAGTATATACAGTTAACTAGCTATCATATTGTGCTACTAGATTAGCTTATATTGCTAATAACTAACTAAATCATTAAACTTGATCTTAAATCTCATTCAGTATCTTTATAAAATACTCAAACACAAACACATTCACATGGCTCATCCAATATATTCATCAAACACTCGTCGCTGCCTCGATGGTCCACTACAGATTTTTTTCTAAAATAATATTTTTTTAAAAGAAAATTTTAAATTTGTATGACGATTTGAAAGAATTGTAAAAATAGATACCTGTCGATACTTGAAGTGCCGACTGGTGCCACGTCAGCTCCAATCGGCACTTCAAGTGCCGACTGGATGTTGCCCTCCTATCACATTCTGCTACATCAGTTCTAGTCGGCACTTTAAGTACTGATTAGACCTGACGTGATATTCAATTGGCACTTCAAGTGCCGATTGGTACCTACTTCTGCCATTTTTCAAATTCGCCGTACAAATTTGAAATTTTCTTTTAAAAAATATTATTTTAACAAAATTTCCACTACACACGCGCGCGGATACGTAATTTTTTTTAAAAAAATATTATTTTTTTTAAAATTCTCCACTACACACGCGGATACGCTTCGTGGACCTCGTGGAAGACGGCGAGCACCGGATACGACCCTGGCCGGTGGCGTCGCGTGCGCTTTATATCGCGTGACGGCCAACCGAGACGGGCAAGCAAGAAAGCCACCCGCGCGCCCCCGGTTGTTGATTCGCTCTCCCGACCTGTCGGGGCTCCCCCAGCCCCACCGGCGAGCCTCCGCGAGGCTGTTCCCTGCGATTCGGTGGGCAGGCGCAGCCACAGGGGTCGGGATCTTTGTACTCTGTTCTACGGTTTCGGTTCGCGGCGATGAACTCTCTGGGTTTATCCGCCGCGGTCACCTCCGGCTCCCCCGTGCATGACATCTTCTGCTATGGGGCAGGAATTGCAGGTACGGCTGCAGCCATTCCGCCGTACATGAGCCTTCCCCTCTTCTCATCTGCATTCTTTGTTTGCATCTTCTCTCTCTCCATCTCTCAGCTCTCGCTGCTGTTTTTTTTTCTGTGCTTTCTGTTCTTGGTAATTTGGTTGGTTTCTCTTTGGAGAGAGTCTGGTGGTTTGCTTGAACTAGAAGATGCCAACTTGTCAAGATGCCGCTTTTTTTGACAGAGTTCTTGGCAGTTCGTTGTCTTCTGTTTGTTGATGTTGGAATGATCCATTGCAGGGAACATCTTCGCCCTGGTGCTCTTCATCTCCCCGCTGTAAGCCACCTTTTGATTTCTTGGACCAGATTGCTCTCCATGACAATGGATTGCCCCTCACTTGCTCCAATGGCAAGAACTCAAAAATGTTTGTTTGGCTGTCAACTCCAGGCCGACGTTCAAGCGGATCGTTCGGAGCGGATCGACGGAGCAGTTCTCGGTCATGCCGTACATCTACTCGCTGCTCAACTGCCTGATCTGCCTGTGGTACGGCCTCCCCTTCGTCTCCTACGGCGTCCCCCTCGTGGCCACCGTCAACAGCATAGGCGCCGTCTTCCAGCTCGCCTACACCGCCGTCTTCATCTCCTTCGCCGACGCCAAGCACAGGGTACACACTACGTACTTCCGGCCATCACCTGACTAAGTTAATCGGATTCTAGCGTACGCTGTTCGGACATTGACTAATTTGTTGCTGACTTGCTGCAGGTGAAGGTGTCAAGCTTGCTGGCTGCCGTGTTCTGCGTGTTCGTCCTAATTGTGTACGTTAGTTTGGCGATGTTTGATCACCAAACACGGCAAATATTCGTCGGTTACCTCAGCGTCGCGTCCCTCGTATTCATGTTTGCTTCTCCCTTATCGATCATTGTGAGTTGCCACAGCATCTTGCAGTAAAAATTATGAATTTTGATATGGTCAACAGCATATTGATCTTTATTTTTTCTCTGCATTTTTGTTTCCAACAGAATTTGGTGATCAAGACGAGGAGCGTGGAGTACATGCCCTTCTACTTGTCACTATCTATGTTCTTGATGAGTGTATCATTCTTCGCTTATGGAGCTCTACTGCATGATTTCTTCATATATGTAAGATTCCTGTCAGCTGTTAGCTTCGTGTCTGGTTTGGTGCATTGCATTCATCCTGTTGAACTGTCAATTTCAGATTCCGAATGGGATTGGAGCTGTTCTTGGTGCCATCCAATTGCTGCTCTACGCCTACTACAGAAAAGGATCAAGAGACGAGAAGCTCCCATTGCTAGTCTTTGTATCTTGAAACAAACTTGAAAGGAGAGAGAGGGGGACTTGTTCTAGCTAGTATTCTTTTGTAAATGTAAAGTTGTGTGGTTTGAAATGTACAGTAGCATTTGTCAACATATCAAGATTGTTTTCTTGAATGGATAGCTGTAGCTCTGTTGCTAGGTGCCACATCATTCATCTTGATTGTTTGTTCAATTTGTTGAAAGCTGCATAAACAGTAAACACAATGGGTTATTTTGGTTTTTAAGGAGTATCAGATATCTCATATGTCAGGAGATCTTAAAATTAATACTAAAAAATGTCATTAAGGGTTCCAGTAACTATGCTATTTTTACGATTAGTTAAGATTTATTTGTTATTAAGGGTTTTAGCTAAAAGTTAATTATAATTAGATGTTATTAGTCATAACTAGTTATTATTAGGGGTGTTTTGGGATGGATAGTGATGGTTTAAGTTATCATTAATGATAATTACTAAAGATTAATACTGATTACCATAGTTTACTGATAGTTACAAATATAAAAATTATTATTACTAAAAAATAATCAAGCTATACATAATATATTTTCTAAGCAATTAAATGCATATGTGCATTGTTTCGTACAGCCAACCAAACATATTGATATATCATTCATACATCTAATAACCAAATAATCTACTTGTATCGTTTCATCCCGAATCAACCCCTCCACGATAATCTCGTACCATTCAACTTTACAGAACGAACCAAACATTACCTACCTAAGAAAATGTTAGGGTGTCTGGACTAGGGCGTTGCCAGCCAACTTTAGTCCCACCTCGCCCACGCAAGGGGGCTACGAGCTCCTTATAAGGGAGAGTAGCCATCCTCTCTCAGGCCGGTCTTTTGAGATGGAGAGGGCTCTCCGCTTATAAGGGTGCGTCGGATGCGCATGAACGCCTGAACGTGGGGCGAGGGTGAGTGGAGCTAAAACCTGGGACGCTAACAACTGGTATCAGAGCCAGCATCGCCATGCCTACCTGAGGGGCTTCCTAGGGGGGTGGGATGTTAGGGCGTCTGGACTAGGGCGTTGCCAGCCAACTTTAGTCCCACCTCGCCCACGCAAGGGGGCTACGAGCTCCTTATAAGGGAGAGTAGCCATCCTCCCTCAGGCCAGTTTTTTGGGATGGAAAGGGCTCTCCGCTTATAAGGGTGCGTCGGATGCGCATGAACGCCTGAACGTGGGGCGAGAGTGGGTGGAGCTAAAGGTTGGGACGCTAACAGAAAATCAATTCAGTTGGGCGAAATTACATCTGCATTTCGATTGCGTGCCGGGAGCTTGAATTCAGAAGACAAAGTTGACCTGATCAGTCATTTGATATCTCTTGTTACTATCCGACAATACGAATTTCCGTGATTTCCTCCACTCGTACGTGTACACGGGAACTTAACGTACGCAAAGTAATCGTTTCCCTCGTTAGCTTCGAGGTAAGGTCATCCAAAAGTCAAAAACATTTTTAGCTGTCACGTTTCTTAAGTATACCATATATACAGCCGGCATTGTTGTTGCGTGGACTTCATCAAAGGTCGTGGTTTGTACACATGAACATTGAATCACGAGGAGGCAACTAGGAAAAAAAGAAGAGATTTTTCTTCGGTTTATTTGACCTCGTCTACTCGTGATTTGAGAGTTGTGGTAATCATGTTTATTAAGATAAGTACAATGGGACCAATTATTAACTCTCACGTACGTCCTGGCCAAGACAAGTGACCTCCTTGGTTGGTTGTTGTCCGTGTTAGACCAACTGTGATAAAAACAGAGTTACAGAAAAAGCTTGAGCAACAAAAGAAAGTAACATCTGAATATCACAAAGGATAATCAACTTGCTGCTCGATCTAGAATGGATGCATGACTGCTACTTTTTTTAGTTACAACTTGTCTTTCTTGTCTTGCTCAGCCTCCTCCCACTGTGGCTAGCTTATGTTTGGTTTGGTTTGTGGAATGAGATTGCACCATTGTTTTTTTATTACAGCGGTTGGTTAGGATGTGAGTAGGATTTCATCACTACAGGAAAATAATAAATTTTCATCAGCTAAAACAATTTTCGTTGGCTGACACATAGGAACACTTAAGTCACTGAAAATGGACTGAATATAAAAAAACTAGTGAGAGGCATGTGCTTTGCAACAAAATCTTATTTTATAATAGGGTTTTTTTGCGTAAAATTCATGTTTCTACGTGATTTTTTAAAAATCTAAGGTTTTTTACTTTCGCGCAAAATACATAAATTAAAATATTAAAATATAAATATATTTTTTTTTCTTTTTCTTGTTTTTATTTTCTTTTTCTTCTTTTTTCGCTTTTCCACTTTTCTTCTTTCCTTCTCATGTAGCCAAGCCATGCGCTGAGCAGGACGATTGCACAGGGTCGCTATGTGTGCGGCCGGGCAGTTGGTTGCATGCGGCGGGGTATGACACTGGTTTTTATAGGGTACAAGTTTTGATTGGTTTTTATGGGAAGTATGAAGGGGACTTGCGGACGGAGGAACGGAAAACTAGCCGCTTTATAATAGTAGAGAAATATAAACGTCACTTATTTGAAGTGTCAAGATAGAAAATCTCTCCTTACACCCGATGCCCCACCTCCGCTCGGCGGACGATACCGTGAGCCCATCCTCGGAGGCCGCGGTCCCTCCGTCGCCGCCGCAGCCGGAGATGGCGGCCAGGTCATCATGGACTCCCGCGTCTTCACCGTCCACTTCGCTCTCTCTCGGACTCAGCCTCGCCGACGCCGATGGATCCCTCAAGTCCCCCGTCTTGGCGCCACGCCGTCGCAGCCTCCTCCTCACCGGGACAGCTGGCGTCGCGAGCCTCCTCTATCTCTCAAACTCAGCACTATCCTTTCTTGTACTCACTGTGTTCTACTCACAGCAAGAACACTTGCATTTGTCCCTGCTAGTACTTGCGCACAAGGCAAAGAAGAGAGGAATCAACAGAAGTTTTTGTGCTGTACTTATCACATGAGCAGCCAGCTTTTTATATATTGAAAAACAATTTAAGTGCTGTAATTACAAGGTTGAATGCTAGTAAAAACTGCTAACAGCTTGATGCAAATGCCAATAAACTACTGCTGTTTCTGTATGTCAATTTAACAGCACTAAACTGCCTTTAAAACACAATAAACTGGCTAATAACTAGCACTAATCTTCTGCTGTTTTTGCATGGATCAGCACTAAACTGCTGCTGTTTAAGAATAGCTAGCGGGCAGCACTTATTTAAGCACTAAAAGCAGTAAATTGCAATGGGCAGAAATTTGGCGGGCAAGATTTATTCGCCACACCGGGAAGAGCAAGGGGAGGCCCCTTGTGGTTTCCGTCCCTATTGCTGCCTCGATGAACGGAGGTGAGTTCGGGAGCGATGGTGGTGGCGGGGATGTTAGGGTTTTGGGCGGTGACAGATTTCATGCCATTATTGGATAAAATATCTCTGAAGGAGCGATTCCTGATGGCTGGTTTGTTTCTCTTTCAGCTACAAGGAGCGATTCCTGGCTTCCCGCCGTTGCTTTGGCCGGCCGGTGTTCACTGCAGCATCATTCTATCTATGCGCAAACACTACAACAAAACAGAAGTCTTTCGTCGGCCTAATTAACTTCCGTCGGCTTTTGGCAAAGCCGACGGAAGTTAATTAACTTCCGTCGGCCTCCAGGAGCTGACGAAAGTTAAGTTAACTTCCGTCGGCTCCTGACAGTGGCCAACGGAAGTTAGCGGGGATTTTTCCGCGGCCGATCGGATCCCCCTAACTTCCGTCGGCCTGGCCGACGGAAGTTAGAGGCCTTTTCCCCCAACCGCGCGCGCGTACAGGAGACCTAACTCCCTGTACACGCCCACGCCGCCGCTGCCTCCCACGCCCAGCCCGCCGCCGCCTCCCGCCCTCGCCGCCTCCCGCCACTGCCCGCCCTCGCCGCCTCGGGCCGCCGCCCGCCCGGCCGCCGCCCGCCTCGGGCCACTCGCTGCCACCGCCTCCCACGCCGACCTGCGCCGCTCCGGCCTCCCCGCCGCCTCTGGCCGGCCGCCGCCGACCGCGCGCCCGCGCCCGGCCGTCGCTCCTCCCCGCTGCCGCCGACCGCCGCCGCCGCCGCCGGTCCCGCCTCCCACGCCGACCGCGCGCCCGCGTCGCACACCCGCCGCCGCCCCGCTCCCGCGCCGCCTCCCGCCGGCGCTGCCGCTGGTGCCGCCCACCTCCGGCCCACCGCCGCCGTGCCCCACCGCCGCCGGTCCGAGCCACCGGACGCCGCGCCCACCCCCACATCCCGCCCCCGCAGCCGCCGACCGACGGACGCCGCCCAGGCCCCTCCCGGCCGCCGCCGCCCCTGTTTCGGCCGTCACCATCCGGACACCGTCGCCCGTCGCCGCTCGCCGTCGCCACCCGACAATTAAGTAATGCTATAAACTTGATTTCAAGTTTTGAATTCTAAGTTCTTGTGTTCAAAATTTATGAAACTTGTGGATATCTAGTTGAAATTGGTTTGAACAAATTTGTTGGTTTAGTTAATTGAATTGGATATTAAAATATTGCTATTAACTCTAGATGTTTGTTTAGAAGTTGTATTCTAAAAGTATATATGCAATGAAAATATGTGTTGTATATGTTGTTGTCGAATAAGGAACACGTGTACATTTTTCTTTTGGTACATATTACGATTTTGTTGATTGTGATGTTGTATGTATGCTTATGCTTGTGAATACTTATGCTTGTATATATATATACTTTATTATATATATATTTCTTTTCGTATCCAATTTTTTATTTGACAACAACGTAGATAGTGTAACGAAACCTATGCGTCACCCGTTTCGGACCAACATGTCTCACACGTGTCATGCGTGTGAGATGTGTAGGTCCAGAATTGTCCCTTTTTGGACAGCCTCAGAGTGGGCGACAGAGCGTGGTTTTATGATGAGTCATGAGTCCGAATGGGATTTCAGTAACATAACCTTGTTGTTCTCCATTGCACCATTATCAGGCGTGCAGTTGGAGAACAACGGGGTTATGCTGCTGAAATTTCGTTCGGACTCATGGCTCGTCATAAATACCACGTTTTGTCGGTCACTCTTGGGTGGGTTTAGGACATATCTTTTCCTATAGACCATGGTTGTCACGGCATCGCCAGCGCCGACTAGGCGTCCAGGCGGTCACCGCCGAACGCCATGGTGAATCGCGTCGCCGGCGGGCTCTGCTTCCCCTTGCGTCGCCGGCCGCCCGGCCGCCTCTGCTTCCCCTCCGTTGTCTGGAGGCGGAGGCGGGGGGTGGCCAGGGTGTGTGTATGTTGCGAGCCCCTTGATTGAATGAATGTTTTGCATATAGAATGGCTGAGGACGACCGACGGTGGATGTATAGTGGTTGGATGAAAAGTGGAGCTCACACGAGGCAGTGGGTAATCAACGTTGAGAAATTTGTTCATCGTGCATTCGCTTTGACAACAAACACTGGCGCGAGGTGCCCATGCATGAAGTGCAGAAATTCTCGTTGGCAAGACAAGAGGACGTTGTCATTGCATATTTGCAAATATGGTTTCGTGCCAGGTTATGAAATCGATTACAAATTTGCCGGGAATAAGGAGATTAAAGTAGTCTTCTTCGATTGTGATTGGTTCGACCCTAAACATGGTACTCGTGAAAACCAATTTGGGATGGTTGAAGTCAAACACGCGGAATGATTATCTGGTTGCGACAATTTTGTCCTTGCTCACCAAGTCGAGCAGGTGTATTATATGCCCTACCCATGTGAAAAACTAAGTGCTTGGTGGGTAGTCTACAAAGTGAATCCTCGGGAACGTCTACACCCCTAGTGATGGCGCTTATCAATTGGAGGTTGAAGAGGTCGATGAGGTTTACCAAGATGATGAATTGCCGACTTCGTTTAATGTAGAGTCAGAATCGTCGACAGATTCTTTTCTCGGCGATTCTAATGATGTGGCAGTTCCCGAGAAAAGGAAACACCAACATAAGAAGAAAAAAGTAACATGGCGTGCTTTGGGGAGAAAATGACAAATTGATCCTGATTTTGATGATAATTGACAAGTAATTGTTTTCATACATGGATATGCAATATACTTCATATTACATGTTTTTATATGTTCAAACCTTCTTTACTAATAAATGCTCGTTTGTGCTTGTTTTGAATAGGATGTCGAAAAAGATGAAGAGTGTCACGAGGAAGCTCTTCCGCTTGGGGAGTTCATCGGCGAGTACTCCGGCGAGTACACCGACGAGTCAGGAGGACACCCTATTCCAGGGTAGTTCCTCTTCGTCAAATAGACGTCGTCAAGAGCAGCTCCTGAGATGCATAGATCCGACATTAATTGGTCGGCCTATTGCATTTCAACTAGAAGATGAGGTAACTTTCAGCTTGTTTTTTATGCCAGTTATAAACTATTCATAATTGTTTCAATACTGTTTTGTAGGAGGAAGAACACTTGGAGAGTGCGGGTCACGAGGATCATCCGGTGGGTGGGGGGCAGGAGGGGGATGTCCCAGAGTGTGCGGCACAGAGGGATGACCCAGAGGGTGTGGGGCAGGGAGATGACCCGGAGGGTGCGGGGCAGGGGATCTCCTGGAGGGTGCGGGTCAGGAGGAAGGTGCTGAGGCTGCCGGCGGGTCCTTAGTATCTTTCAGGACGAGCCACCTGGTCGCCCCACCAGTAGTCTCTTCCGGTGGAGCCAAGATCGAGATTACGCCTGTAGGTGACGGGTAAGTGTAATACTCTTCTGTTGTTTTGCTTTTTTTTTTCAAAAAATTTCTTTCACTAAACTAATTAACTTTATTTATTATGTATTTCTAGATCTTGGATTGACTCTCGGTTTGACGACACTTCGAGGGTCAGGCAGGTTAACCAGATATTGGGTAACCTGTGCCGTCTGCACTACCCAGGGGTGCTGACAATGCCGACCGGTGAGCGGGTTCTATGCCAGACATGGGACCAGTACCGGTTTGCTCCTGACGGGCGCCACAGAACTGCTCAGGGGGCGGTGTCTCATGACTTCTGGGTATGCAAGTGTTTTTTCAATTTTCTTTTAGGCTTTTCGAGTTACAACACTTTACTAATCATTACTTTTGCAGTTACGCTTTTGCTTGCCAGAAGTCGGCAATCACCATAACCATGCCCTTCAAGTCTTCAACAACAATGCACATAAGGTGGTGAAGGACGCCATTTCGTATGCCCACATTCAAGCGAACAATGCTTACTACAAGGAGAAGCTAGGGCAACGAATGAGCAAGGCGACGGGCTCATCGTCAATCTATTTGACTGAAGAAGAATACCGTTCGGTAAACAATTCTAAATTTTTAAATCTTCGATTGTTGAGATTTGTTGTCATATAATACAAATAGCATCTCTGTTCAGGTGAGGATTCAGTGGTTTGCAAACCGCGAGGACGCCTATTTTGAATTCTGCAAGATTTGGTCTTCAGCCGCATTTAAGAAGACTTCCGAGCAGAAAAGACAATGCCGCGGGACGGATCCGAAGCACATATATGGTGCCGACGGACATATTCGCCACGCTAAACGCTTGGTAAGACCTCCTTCTGTCACTCTCTAGCTATAGATACATTGTAATGCGACTAACTCATTTCTAATGTACATGAAGCTAAATCTGGCAACGTGCCAAGTGACATAGAGGTGTATACCTCTGGTCATAAAGGAAGCAATCCGACACAGCCAGATGTCTTGTGTAGCCAGACAGCTACGGACCATTTGGTGAGATGTTATTAAGAGTTTACGTAATTTCATTTTTCTGCGTCTATCTGATCGGACATGTTTTTTGCAGGCGCAGTATGGTGAACACATGGTTCGACTCCATGGAGAGGACTATGATTGGCGGAGAGAACCTGTGGACCAAATGGCCGTGTACTCCAGCGGAGGTGGCAAAAGCCATGGACGGTGAGACAGTGTTTTTATTAATGTTTTGTGTATGGTATTGTGATGGTAACTAACTCATTCAATGTTGCAGGTACTCCATGTTCAATGGAGTTATTGACTCGAGAGCGGTGAGAGCTCAGAAGTCAGCTCAGTCGTCGCAGAGCTCCGTCAGAGTTGGCTCCAGCCGTCGTCGCTCAGAAGAAACCCCGGAGATGGTTCAGATGAGGGAGGAAATGAGGCGGCGCGACGAGCACAACAGGAAACCACAAGAGTACTATACCGCCTGCTTAGCACAACAGCATGCGATGATCCAAGTAAGCTTAGTTTAGAGTGTTGCAGTTCAAAAGTATTCAGAAATAGGTTTAGAACTAACTAATTACATTACAACATGTGTAGCAACTAGCCCAGCAAAATAGTGGATTTGACATGTCCATGTTCCAACCACTACCTCCTCCCCCACCACCACCACTATCTCCTACATCACCTGAGGTACCTCCTAAATACTTAAGTTAGCGTTTAGAAGGGTAGTTGAGTTCGTTTCTAATTTTGTATATTTCTTCAGTGTTTCCGTACGCCTAGTCAGGATGGAGCCTCCGGGGCAAATGTGGACGAAGCGGGAGGCAGCGGCGGCGCCCACGACCCAAATGTGGGCGATCAGTGAGTATGGATGTGTATAATGAACCTGGATTGAATCTCGATATGTTATGTGACTTTGTATGTGATTTTGGATGGTATATGTGAATGCGGATGTGTATTGTGACTTTGAATGTGAATTAAGTTGTGTTATGTGATTTTGGATGTGATGTGTGAAGTTTTGGATGTGAGATGTGATTTTGGATGTTATATGTGAAGTTTGAATGTGATTTTGGATGTGAAATGTGAATTTGGATGTGTATTGTGAATGTGATTGAAATTGTGGTTGGATGTGAGTGTGAGTAGGGGAACCAGGAAAAAAAATACCAGGTAACTTCCGTCGGCTATGGTCAAAGCCGACGGAAGTTAGCTGGTTTCAGCCACGTGGGCAGAAAGGCTAACTTCCGTCGGCTAGGGCCAAAGCCGACGGAAGTTAGCCGCCCTAACGTCCGTCGGCCAGGCTGGCCGACGGAAGTTAGCGCCCCCCTGCTGACGTGGCAGAATTCGGGGCTAACTTCCGTCGGCCACGTCAAGCCGACGAAAGTTAGCTAACTTCCGTCGGCGACCGACGGAAGTTAGCTAACTTTCATCGCCTCGCTTCCGTCGGCCAACGGAAGTTAGCGTTTTGCTGACGGAAGTTAGCTTCTTCCATCGGGAAAGGGCTAACTTCCGTCGGCTTTGGCCGACGGAAGTTGCCTGGATTGTTGTAGTGAAAGAGGCATAAGGTGCTAACAGACTCGGCAGCAATGCTTTGTTTTGTTAAATAAATTTTCCACTTGTGCTGAAGTTTTCCATGTTTTCTTGCAGCTTAAAGTTGACAAACTAGTTCATTACAATATTTACACATGGCAATTAGTATTGCTTATAGCTTTTAACTTTCATGCGGAACTTCTTGATGTTTTGTCTAGCAAAAGGAGACATGATGATGACAGTGATGTATCTCGTGAATCCTTAGGGGATGACCAAGATGACCTCGATGTATGCATTGCTTAATGTTGTTTACTTTTACAATATTGATAGTTTTATTGATGCATGCCATAAAACTTCAAAAATGATGTTAAGATAATGTCTTTTATTTTTGGGTTCTGGGCATCTGGTTATATCAAGGAGCAAAACAGCCTAAGATGCTTGTCACTGTTGCTAACAACGTTACTGATACCGGCTAGGGTTCTAGGCCTTCTTTTGGGAGTGCGCAGGGGGAGAACAGCCTGAGGTCGACTGCAGGGAGAGAATGCAGGGGGTAGGGAGGTAAGGCGCTGTTGGAGTTGCCGGCGCCGGTTCCCTGGTCAGCCAGGATATCAAGTTAATCTCGCCCAACTCGGGAAGACCTTTATTCCTTGATGATCTTTTACATCTAGGACTGCTGCCCTTTATAAGCCAAGGCAACCTAATCTCTAAGGACTCTAATAGATCAATCTACTAATATATAGGGAAATCTAAACTGAATTGAAACAACCAGAATAAATCTAATCTGCTATTTTAATCTATAACATTTCCCTCCTCCCCAACAAACAGCTCATCCGCGAGCTGTACTGTTTTGAAGCGCTACTTGAACTCTACAGTGTCACCATTGTGTCACCGTCCTCTCCATTGTCATCCATCTCCAATAGAAAAATTCCTTTGGCAGTGCATTTGTGATTGACAGAATACTTCTTAGGGCAGTAATAGCACTCCCCATTGGCTCGTTTTGCTGCCAGATTGTAACACCCTAGAAATTAAAAAGGATTAAAATAAAAGAAAAATATTATTTAAATCATTTCTGGATTTATTTATTAAAGGAAAACCATGAAAGAACCCAAATAAAGCCAAACAGGGAGAAATACTCAAAATTTGGACTTAAAAATTTTATGAGATGAACTAGAGACCAAAATACAATTTTAGGAATTTTTACAAATTTTTATCAACAGTGATTCAACCCTTAATCAAATAAATGAATTACTAGAATTATTTTAAATCAGAAAACAATTTAAACTCTTATTGGGCCTCAACCCCGAATCCGCCCTCAGCCCAGCCCAACCCAACCGTAAGCCACTGACATGTGGGACCGACCTGTCGGCGCTCGCCTCCCCTCTCTCCTCCCGCCCGCGCCCCGCCTGGCCCCACGCGTATCGAGAAGACTACGAGTTCATCGAGGAGCAGGAGTTCTACCCCGAGGTTCCTCCATCCCCCTTTGCTGATCAAGGCAAGTCATCGACCATCTCTGTGGAAACAGTTGATCATAATTGAGCCCATGTTTTAATAAATTATCGCTATAACCCATAGGTTAATGTTGCATTAGTCAAATATTCAAGCCTTACACTTATATATTTAGTAGATCCCCGTCCTTGTGTGCAAACCCAAGCCATGCTTATTGAGCCTTAACTCCTTGTCACTCTACTATAAAAATATTAGCTAGTGCCCAATGTACCGGCACAACTGCTATAGGTTAAAAAGAATGAGTCGTAGATAGCTGGATTCTGTATATGTATTTCCCTGTTATTCTCGTCTCTGGACTCTGTTGGAGTTGGCTAGGTTATAAGTATGGTGGGTTCCGGGTGCAAGCTCGGGCACTAGTTTGTCGCACCCGGGGCACTATAAGGACCGGTCTGCGGGATCTGTTGCAAAGCACTTCCGTACCAACCACAAGTCTAATGGGTAAGTCCTAACTGGAAGTATGGAATGCTCCGGCTCGATGCACCATAGAGGAGGGGGCAAGGGGCTAGCCTGCGGGCGACTTGTACCGACGAGGCTCAAGGGGGGGTATGGTGGGGCTCCGATGCGTCGGGACACCATATGAAACCCATAAGAGGATGCTATTGAGTCGGGGTGGACTATATGGAAGGTTTTGCCACGAGTTCCCGTGTGATGGGTCATCTCGTTACACTTCGGTGTAGGTGATGAGTGCGTGCCTTGTGGGTACAGTGGTACATCTCTGATCAGAGTAATTTAATCTTTTCGAAAAGCCGAGCCCACGGTCAAGGGCGGGTTGTGTGACTACTCGCAGTTAGTTTACAATTGATTGAATGTTCGAGTTATTCATGGCACGTAAGGACTGTTGAGCGAGGTGGGGCTGACTGTACCCCTCGAGTTAGAAGATGATGATGCACACACACATGTTTACTTTTCCGTACTAATAAATTGCTCACATTTAAAGCTTTACAATTATGTTGCTTCCGCAAAACTAGCCACTATCTCCCTTGTTATTACCTTGCATTATATTTGCATTCGGTGGCTTGCTGAGTACATCTGTACTCACCCCATTGACTTACACCATCAGAGCCAGTCTACTACGAGGAGGAGGAAGGTCTGGAGTAGCGACCCAGTCAAGGCGAGACTGGAAGGAGGCGTTCATCTAGGACCCTTATTTTATTAGTTTCTCTTCACCTTTATTCACTTTTGTATTAATGCGGTCTACGAACCGTGAATGATTGTCCGTATTGTATGTGGTCGCATGATGAACGTCTTGTTTTATTGATTTTCTATGGAATTTCAATAAAGTCCTGATTTATTAAATCGGGGCGCGACAAGATGGTATCAGAGCCAGGTTCGACTGTAGGAAGCCAAACAGACCTGACCTTAGGACTTATACTTACTATATTTTCTTACAAACACTGCTTATCCTCTCATCTTCCGAGATTTTCACAAAAATTTTCTCTCTTTTGTAGATGCCGGTTCATACTATGAGCGGGACTCTTCGTGATGAGGCCGGATTCATTCGCGAGCTGCGCATGCTCGTCAGCTTCCTCGGATTTGAGCATGAGCCAATGTACCATGGAGTCTTCCCCGACGAGGAAGAGAGCTTCTGCGAGGTCACCGTCGTCGTCCAGCCCTCCCCTCAGACAGCTCACACCTACCACGGAGGAGGACCTACTTTCCTGGTTGCCAGCCAGCACACCGCCCTCCAAGCACTCACAGAGCTCCAGATGATCTACGACAGCGAGCTCTACGACACGAACTTTCGCTTCGTGCCCCTTCGCACCCCAGGGAGTCCCCACAGCGTCTTCGTCAGCACAATCTCCCAGCGACATTCTGCGATTGGTCATACCATGCGCTTGTTGGAGGCCATGGATGATCTTCATTGCGAGGCCCTGCAGGACGCCAATGGACAGCGCGACACAATCAGCTTTTATCGACACTCTTCTGAGGATCTGAACCGCGAGAACAGAGATCTTCGTCGCCGCATCCAGCAGGGACATCGCTTGGCTGCCGAGGCAGAGGAGTTGCGGCGTCAAAATGAGCTCCTTCGGCAGCGTGTCGCCACCAACCCACAGCTCCGCTACCTAATCGAGGAATTAAAGAAGGACATTGAGGAGATCGCACCTATTCTGCCTCGCAGGAAGAAACCCCTTCGGATCCCTACTGTGAGGCCCAAGAGGATCTCCCGCAGCGCACCACCCGCCGGACCGTCCAGCTCCTCGACCCCGACCGTCTCCCACGAGCCCGAGATTGAGCCGTCCCCCGAGCTACATTAGACGTAGTTTTACGGTTGATTGTTTTTCATTTTTTGCTTGATTGTATTAGCATTCATGTCAAAACATAAGGCATGAATGAAGAAATAAATAAATGTAACCACAAGAACGGTACCTTTTGAAATGAAATATAAAGAGTTCACTAAAATAAATGTGTCTACCTTGAAAACTCCAGGATGACCAACACTCAGGGTTCCGACGCTCCTCAGAACGGAGGAGAGAGTGGCAACTTGCCACAATGGGGAGCCACCGGGCAAAGGCAAGCCCCAGTCGCCAACCACCCCACACTGGCTGAGATGATGGCCACCCAGAACCAGTTGGTTGCTGCCCTTTTGAATCAGATGCAACAGCAGCAGCAGCAGATGCAGGAGCAGCAGGCTCATCTCTTCCGCCTCCACCAACAGCCCGAGCTGCCCCGACCCGCCACACCAGCTCCCGCTCCCGCATCCCAGCTCTCGGAGTTCCTCCGAGTCCGCCCACCGACCTTCTCGAGCACCACCAACCCCATGGAGGCTGGGGATTGGTTGCGAGCTATCGAGAAGAAGCTTGATCTGCTGACCTGCAATGAGCAGGAGAGGGTGGCCTTCGCCACCCACCAGCTTCATGGTCCCGCCGCAGAGTGGTGGGACAATCATCGCGAGACTCTGCCCGAGGGCCACGCCCATACTTGGGCAGAGTTCTCAGCTGCTTTCCGTGCCGCTCACATCCCCGACGGCATTATAGCTCAGAAACAACAGGAGTTCAGAGACCTGCAGCAGGGGAGCAGGTCTGTTACCGAATACCTGCACGAGTTCAACCGTCTGGCCAGGTACGCACCTGAGGAGGTCCGTACTAATGCGGCCAGACAGGCCAAGTTCCTCCGGGGACTGAAGGACGAGTTGTCCCTACAACTCATCTCTGGAGATTTCGCCAACTTCCAAAAGTTGGTGAATAAAGCCATCATGCAGGAGACCCAGCAGAATAAGGTCGACCTGAAGAAGAAGCGGATGATTGCCTTCCGGCAAAACCAGGGCATGGCCTAGAGACCCCGCTTTGCTCCACCTCCATCAGCACCGCAGTACCACCCCCGTCCTAGTATATCGTTCGACACCACCAGCCGCCAATGCCGGAGCCAGTCAACCTCGCCCCGCTCCCACTGCACCAACCGCCCCAGCTGCCCCGGCCAAGAAGCCGGAAATTCTGAGAGACAGACATGGCAAGCCTGTAGTATGTTTCAACTGCCGCCAGGAGGGGCACTACTCCCATCAGTGCCCTCATCCCAAGCGTGCTCAAGGCGTCGCTTCAAACCCCGCCGTCCGCGCCAAGGTCAACCACGTCACCGCCGAAGAAGCCCAGGCCGCCCCGGAGATTGTCATGGGTAAGTTTATGGTTCATTCATCACTTGAAGTGGTATTATTTGACACCGGAGCTACCCACTCCTTTATATCGACTGCTTTTGTGGAAAATAATGCCCTGGGCATAAGTGAACTACCCAGGCCAGTATTGATAGCTACCCCGGGCAAGCAAACCCTCGCCTGTTCTTTTAGTCCAAGGGTATGGGTAGAAATCCTAGGCACGATATTTTGGGCCGACCCCATTCTAATAGAATGTCAAGGTTTGGATCTCATTCTAGGGATGGATTGGCTAAATAAACATCAAGGAGTGATAGAATGTGCCCAGAGAAAAGTGACTATGACTAATGAAGAAGGGACTATAGTCACATTCCAGATGCCAAGCATGAAGGCCGGAAGGACAAGACTACATCAGATTACCTTGGAGGAGATACCCGTAGTCAGTAAATACCCGGACGTATTCCCAGAGGATCTACCAGGGATGCCACCCAAAAGGGACATCGAGTTCAGGATTGACTTGGTGCCCGGAACCACCCCTATTTATAAGCGACCATACCGGATGGCCGCCAATGAGTTAGCTGAGATGAAGCAGCAGTTGGAGGATCTCGAGAAGAAAGGCTACATCAGACCTAGCACATCGCCATGGGGTGCTCCCGTCATCTTCGTCGAGGAGAAAGAAGACAAGGCAAAGCGTATGTGTGTGGATTACCGCGCTTTGAATAAAGTAACCATCAAGAATAAATATCCGTTGCCCCGGATCGACGATCTCTTCGACCAGCTAAAAGGATCTACAGTATTCTCGAAGATCGACTTGCGTTCTGGTTATCATCAGTTAAGGATTCGAGAAGAAGATATACCCAAGACTGCCTTTACCACCCGTTATGGATTGTATGAGTGCACAGTTATGTCTTTTGGATTGACCAACGCCCCTGCATTCTTCATGAATATGATGAATAAGGTGTTCATGGAGTATTTGGACAAATTCATCGTAGTCTTCATAGACGACATACTCATTTATTCCAAGGACCAGAAAGAGCACGAGGCTCACCTCCGGTTAACCTTAGGAAAGCTAAGGGAACACCAGTTATATGCCAAGTACAGCAAGTGTATGTTTTGGACGGCAGAAGTAAAGTTCCTTGGACACATCATCTCTGCGCAAGGAATCGCAGTAGACCCTGCCACCGTAGAAGCAGTTACGGATTGGCTGCCACCCACAAACGTATCGGAGATACGAAGTTTTCTGGGTTTGGCCGGATATTATCGGAGGTTCATTGAGAATTTTTCTAAGATAGTCAAGCCAATGACCAAGTTGTTGCAGAAAGGAGAGAAGTTTGAATGGACTTCTGAATGTGAGGAAAGTTTCCGCACGCTCAAGACCCGTCTGGTGTCAGCACCCATACTAACCCTACCCGATATCCGTAAAGACTTCCATGTCTACTGTGACGCGTCTCGTCAAGGCTTGGGATGTGTTCTCATGCAAGACGGAAAAGTTATCTCTTATGCCTCCCGTCAGTTGAGACCTCATGAGTTGAACTACCCGACCCATGATTTGGAATTAGCCGCTGTAGTGCACGCCCTTAAGATTTGGAGGCACTATTTGGTTGGAAATCGCTGTGAGATCTTTACGGATCACAAGAGTTTGAAGTACATCTTCACACAGCCCGACCTCAATCTGAGGCAAAGACGATGGTTGGAACTCATAAAGGACTATGACTTAGGTATTCACTACCACCCCGGAAAAGCAAATGTGGTAGCTGATGCATTAAGTCGCAAGGGATATTGCACCGCTGTGATGATCCAGGATCATGCACCCTTGTTATGTAGGGAGATGGAAAAGTTGAATCTTGGATTGACCACCAGAGCATATCTAGCCACCCTGGAGACCCAGCCAATTCTATTTGAGCAGATCCGTGAAACTCAATTGGAAGACCCGGATGTAGCTGCCATTAGGAAGAACATGAGACAAGGAAAAGCCTCAGGATTTTCAGAGGACGAAAACGGCACCATATGGTTTGGAACCCGGGTATGTGTACCGGATAAGCCAGAGATAAAGACCCTTATCTTGAGGGAAGCCCATGAGACATTGTACTCCATTCATCTCGGCAGTACCAAGATGTACCAGGACCTGAAGGAACGTTATTGGTGGGTCAGCATGAAAAGAGAGATTGCCCAGTTCGTCGCCGAGTGTGACACCTGCAGAAGAGTAAAGGCTGAACACCAGAGACCTGCAGGATTGTTACAGCCACTTAAAGTGCCTGAATGGAAGTGGGAAGAGATCGGTATGGATTTCATCACCGGACTACCAAAGACCCAACTAGGGTATGATTCTATTTGGGTGATCATCGATCGGCTTACGAAAGTAGCCCATTTCATAGCCGTCAAGACGACTTTTAGTGGCCCTAAGCTTGCAGAGCTATATATGGCCCGGATCGTATGTCTTCATGGAGTGCCCAAGAAGATAGTGTCCGATAGAGGAAGTCAGTTTACCTCTCGTTTCTGGAAGAACCTTCAAGAGGAGATGGGCACGAGATTGAATTTCAGTACCGCCTACCACCCTCAGATAGATGGACAAACAGAGAGGGTAAATCAGATATTGGAGGATATGCTTCGAGCATGTGTCTTGGATTTTGGAGCCGCTTGGGACAAGAGCTTGCCGTACGCTGAGTTTTCATACAACAACAGCTATCAAGCCAGCCTTCAGATGTCTCCTTTTGAAGCCTTATATGGACGAAAGTGTAGAACGCCTCTACTTTGGGACCAAACTGGTGAATCCCAAGTATTTGGAACAGACATTATTCGTGAAGCAGAAGAGAAGGTATGGATCATCAGAGACCGACTCAAGACAGCCCAATCACGACAGAAGAGCTACGCAGACAATCGTCGCCGAGACCTAGCCTTTGAAGAAGGAGATCATGTCTACCTTCGAGTTACGCCTCTCCGTGGTACTCAACGGTTTAACATGAGAGGAAAGTTGGCCCCTCGATATGTAGGACCATTTCCCATTATTCGACGCCAAGGCGAAGTTGCATATCAGTTGGAATTACAACCCTCATTAGCTGGAGTACATGACGTATTTCACGTATCTCAACTCAAGAAGTGTCTCCGCGTCCCCACAGAACAAGTGAATCTTCAGCAGTTAGATGTTCAAGAGGATCTGACTTATGTGGAAAAGCCTGTCAAGATATTGGAAGTCAAAGAAAGGACCACCAGGAGTCGGATCATCCGTTTCTGCAAAGTGCAGTGGAGCAATCATCCGGTAGAGGAAGCTACATGGGAAAAAGAAGATGAACTCAAGGCACAGCATCCTGAGCTATTCGAGGATTGATCCGAATCTCGAGGACGAGATTCTCTGTAAGGGGGATAGGATTGTAACACCCCAGAAATTAAAAAGAATTAAAATAAAAGAAAAATATTATTTAAATCATTTCTGGATTTATTTATTAAAGGAAAACCATGAAAGAACCCAAATAAAGCCAAACAGGGAGAAATACTCAAAATTTGGACTTGAAAATTTTATGAGATGAACTAGAGACCAAAATACAATTTTAGGAATTTTTACAAATTTTTATCAATAGTGATTCAACCCTTAATCAAATAAATGAATTACTGGAATTATTTTAAATCAGAAAACAATTTAAACTCTTATTGGGCCTCAACCCCGAATCCGCCCTCAGCCCAGCCCAACCCAACCGTAAGCCACTGACATGTGGGACCGACCTGTCGGCGCTCGCCTCCCCTCTCTCCTCCCGCCCGCGCCCCGCCTGGCCCCACGCGTCAGCCTCCATGCGCTCGCCTTCGCCCACTGACCACCCGGCCCCGCCTGTCGGCCCCTTTCCTTTCCCGTTCGCCCACTGACAGGTGGAGCCCACCTGTCAGGACCTTCGTCTCCGATGGAAGGGGATCGCTCCCCTTTCCTTCCCCGGCGATTGCCTTCTGTTTCCTCGCCGCCGGCCACCGGATCGCCCTGGATCGCCCCGGATCGCCTCCCCCGCATGCCACCGCCTCCTTTCCATCCATGGCGATGCATCTTCGCGCATAAGGAAGCGTACCCGAGGAGAATGGAACCCTCGCCGGAATTGGAAGGAGATCGCCGGAGCTCTCAGGATCCTTCGGTTCCCTGCCATCCCGACGCCGGAAATCCCCTATAAAAGGCCCTCCGGTCACCGCACTCACCCCCCACCGCCGTAGCCCGAGCCTTAGCCCTCCAGAGCGCACCCTCATCATTTTCGGGTTTCCCCTCTGCTCCACCTCCGGCGAGCGATCGCCGCCGCCTCGGACCCCCGCCGCCCTAGCCGCCGCCACCGTCGGGTCCGTTGTCGACTACCCCACCTCGTCCACCCCTCCGTTGGCCGTGGACACCGCCGGACCGCCGTCGCCGTCGAGCACCCGTACGCCCTCCGTCATCTACGCTCGCCGCCGGTCACCTCCAAGCCCCCATCATCGCCGTCGAAGGTATCATCATGACCCCCTTACTCCCCGCGTTCCATTTTTGGCCCTAGCTAGGTCCCTAGGCCCTCGCCGTCGCCGCCGTGGCAGCACCCGAGCCCGCCGTCGCCGGAGACGAAGGGTAAACTACCCTCGTCACCGCGTGCCGTGCCGGAATCCACCCGAGCCGCACGATCCCGAGCGAACGGTCCAGATTAGATCCAGTGGGGATCTAATCTGAGCCCTCAGATCCGGTCATACCGGTATCTCTTAATCTGAGCCGTCAATCTCTATTTAAAAGTTTGACTTAATCCCGTGCATCCACGTATACCCTTTCGCCACGTTTTAATCTGGGCCGTCCAATTTCATTAAACCCACCCGCCTCGCATCTGGCCGCTGGATCCAGATCCAACGGTCCAGATCGCTCGGGTTCACGCGCATAGCCACGGGTTCACGGTGAACCTGGTTCACCGTGGACTAGGGACTGTTTTTCAGTTTAAATAAAATCCAGAAAATAGTTTAAACTTCAAAAATTCATATCTTGCTCATTTTAACTCCAAATTTCACCATTCAAATTTTGTTAAAACCAGAATATTATTCTCTACACATTAAGGCCATAAAAACAGTATGTCACTGTTACCCAAAATATTCTTAATAAATAAATAAATAAAAACCCTTTAGGATTAAAATTAATAATAAAGAAAATAAATTAGGAAAATCCTAAAAAGTTAAACTTTACTGTTTATGCAAAAACTCAGAATATTAAAATATTACCTCACATAAAAACACCCTCAACCATGTATGTTCCTTTATTTGGTGGATTTTATCTGTTTATTGAATGTATTATTTGTTTTTCCGTATCGAGAAGACTACGAGTTCATCGAGGAGCAGGAGTTCTACCCCGAGGTTCCTCCATCCCCCTTTGCTGATCAAGGCAAGTCATCGACCATCTCTGTGGAAACAGTTGATCATAATTGAGCCCATGTTTTAATAAATTATCGCTATAACCCATAGGTTAATGTTGCATTAGTCAAATATTCAAGCCATACACTTATATATTTAGTAGATCCTCGTCATTGTGTGCAAACCCAAGCCATGCTTATTGAGCCTTAACTCCTTGTCACTCTACTATAAAAATATTAGCTAGTGCCCAATGTACCGGCACAACTGCTATAGGTTAAAAAGAACGAGTCGTAGATAGCTGGATTCTGTATATGTATTTCCCTGTTATTCTCGTCTCTGGACTCTGTTGGAGTTGGCTAGGTTATAAGTATGGTGGGTTCCGGGTGCAAGCTCGGGCACTAGTTTGTCGCACCCGGGGCACTATAAGGACCGGTCTGCGGGATCTGTTGCAAAGCACTTCCGTACCAACCACAAGTCTAATGGGTAAGTCCTAACTGGAAGTATGGAATGCTCCGGCTCGATGCACCATAGAGGAGGGGGAAAGGGGCTAGCCTGCGGGCGACTTGTACCGACGAGGCTCAAGGGGGGGTATGGTGGGGCTCCGATGCGTCGGGACACCATATGAAACCCATAAGAGGGTGCTATTGAGTCGGGGTGGACTATATGGAAGGTTTTGGCACGAGTTCCCGTGTGATGGGTCATCTCGTTACACTTCGGTGTAGGTGATGAGTGCGTGCCTTGTGGGTACAGTGGTACATCTCTAATCAGATGAATTTAATCTTTTCGAAAAGCCGAGCCCACGGTCAAGGGCGGGTTGTGTGACTACTCGCAGTTAGTTTACAATTGATTGAATGTTCGAGTTATTCATGGCACGTAAGGACTGTTGAGCGAGGTGGGGCTGACTGTACCCCTCGAGTTAGAAGATGATGATGCACACACACATGTTTACTTTTCCGTACTAATAAATTGCTCACATTTAAAGCTTTACAATTATGCTGCTTCCGCAAAACTAGCCACTATCTCCCTTGTTATTACCTTGCATTATATTTGCATTCGGTGGCTTGCTGAGTACATCTGTACTCACCCCGTTGACTTACACCATCAAAGCCAGTCTACTACGAGGAGGAGGAAGGTCTGGAGTAGCGACCCAGTCAAGGCGAGACTGGAAGGAGGCGTTCATCTAGGACCCTTATTTTATTAGTTTCTCTTCACCTTTATTCACTTTTGTATTAATGCGGTCTACGAACCGTGAATGATTGTCCATATTGTACGTGGTCGCATGATGAACGTCTTGTTTTATTGATTTTCTATTGAATTTCAATAAAGTCCTGATTTATTAAATCGGGGCGCGACACAGCTCCTCCTCCGTGAGGCGTTTGAAGCATGGCTGGTTGGTAGTTATTTTCACCACGATGTCGGCCACCCCACCCTTTTTGGTGGTAATTGATGTCGGCTGCCCCGTGTCTCTGTTGTTGATCCCTGGAGTGGCTGTCTCCTTGCATTCATAAGCCCTATCTAGACTCATGGCTGTCTGTAGATGGGATGGAGCATGTAGCTCGACATCCATTCGTAGAGGTTCACCTAGGCCTGCTGTAAATAAGTTCACCTGCTGCACAGGAGATAAGTCATCACAATGGCATAATAATGAAGAAAATTGGCGTTGGTACTCCTCCACTGTTCCTGTTCTGTAGAGATCTTTCAATTCAGCTAGGCCGTTATGTCTGAGAGGTGGCCCAAATCGCATGTGGACGAAGTTGACGAATCGCGCCCACGAGAGGATGCCATGGTCCCTCTCCAACGCATAGTACCACTCTACTGCCACACCCTCCAGATGAAGTGATGCGATCCACACCTTTTCTTCCTCCATGGTCTTCATGCCCTGGAAATATGTGTTGCTCTTGCTGACCCAAGTCAAAGGATTTGATTCACCATCGAAGGACAGGAATTTGAATTTAGGACGACGAAAATTGCCATCATCCTGACGTCCGCGACCGTGGAAGCCGTCACCGACCCAACCTCTATCGTGACCACCATGAGCCCAGCCCTGGTCAGATCAGACGCCCTGATCTTGTTGGCCATAAAAATTGCCTCCACGCCCTGCCGATCGCCCAGCAGGAGTGTGTGCATCATCATAGCCCCCAGGAGTACTTCACCCTTGTTGTGTGATCACCTCACCGTCAGCCTTCTGTCCAGCCGCATCCCCTTGGGATAGGCTGTCCTCCTCCTCTAAGGTATTCTCCACCTGTGCCAACCTCCGATCATGAGAGTCGAGGCGACCATTGATCGTGGACAGCTGGCCCATTATTTGAGTCACTACTGCCATGAGGAAGTCAAGCTTCTCATCGGCGGTCATTGTCGCATGATCTTTGATAGAACCGGACATATCTGTCGATGTTCCGACTGTCTCTGATACCAAATTGATACCGGCTAGGGTTCTAGGCCTTCTTTTGGGAGTGCGCAGGGGGAGAACAGCCTGAGATCGACTGCATGGAGAGAACGCAGGGGGTAGGGAGGTAAGACGATGCTGGAGTTACCGGTGCCGGTTCCCTGGTCAACCAGGATATCAAGGTAATCTCGCCCAACTCGGGGAGACCTTTATTCCTTGATGATCTTTTACATCTAGGAGTGCTGCCCTTTTATAAGCCAAGGCAACCTAATCTCTAAGGACTCTAATAGATCAATCTACTAATATCTAGGGAAATCTAAATTGAATTAAAACAACCTAATCTCTAAGGACTCTAATAGATCAATCTACTAATATCTAGGGAAATCTAAACTGAATTGAAACAACCAGAATAAATCTAATATGCTATTTTAATCTATAACAGTTACAACCTCAAACATTCACTTGGTCAATTAATTCAGTGGTATTAGGAGGATAAATCTCTTAGATTCAATAATTCTGTGGCAGATAGGGTCTCTATTTGCTTGCCTTGAAACCAATAAAATAGCTTATAAATATTGGAAGACAGAAACTAGATGCTAGTCATCTCAGCAAATAGTTTTATTGAATATGTTTATACTTTTCTATACATCACATTTTTCACTCTAGTGTCTATCAGTATTTGTTGCAATACTGTTTAAACCTATGCATGAAATCAAGTGTTGTAAAAATATTACTTAGGCTGCACATTTTTAGCAGGTGAGGTTTTTTTTATTTTGTTTATCTTCTAGATTTCTGTTATATATGTGTAAGGCTGTCACAGTTTGTGAATTTACATGAGTCATCATCACTCCCTTGAATCTGAGCAATTCAATAGTTCATCAGTGATATGGTGTATTTGAGAATTGAGAAGGCAACCGATGCTATTGTTCCCAAATACTTTCACCACATTTTACAACAGTGTATGAAGTAACAATGATTTGTATAGTTGTACCTGATGTTTCTTAAGTAAATTTGCAATTTTTAAACAAAACAAGTAACATATGCATTGAACATGTATTGGATGTGAATGTGAAGCATTAAGCTAGATATATCAGGCTTTATTTCAATGGAGTGAATGAATACACAATTACATATATGTGCTTTTGCACTGTAGTTGCGAGTTATGAATACACCAGCATACTAGTGTAGTTAGTAGCTACAAAATTATGAGACATGTGGACTCTGATTTCTGTCATGAAGTGCATATTGATTAATTGATAATTTGATAGACCTAAACTATGGCAACTCCTAACTAGGCTCATAAGTTCATTAAGTATTTCAAGTATGCACAAAAGAAACATCTTAATCCATATTTATTTATTATATGCAGGTGGATTATCTGCCACTCTCTCCCATGGTAACTGCTTTTAAGAAGGAAGATGTCAAAAGACCACCGGAAGGATCGGTGGTCTTGATACCCTATAAGGAACAACAAAAGCATGGTCTCAAAACCCTTGGTAGGCTATTTGAGCTTGTAGCAGCTTATATTTTGAAGTGCGAATTAAAATTTCATGAACCTATTATATAAATTCTAGTCCTTAGTTTTCCATGCCTCCATGGCGCTTGTAATATGAATACTGATGGTCATATTATTTTTCATGTTTGTGAATACTTGTAATATGAATTTGAATAAATGTTTGTGATGTGGTATACTCATGGTCAGATTATTCATGCTTTAAACTTTGAGGATGTATACCGAATGTATAGAAAAAAGCAAAAAAAAAATTACCAGTGGTCAGTTTAGTGTGTATCGTGTATCCGCTGTAGGAAAAAGCAAAAAAAAGAAATAAAAAAGATAACTTCTATCGGCCAAACATTAGACAGCAGGAGTTATTGGCCAATAACTTCCGTCGGCTAATGTTTGGCCGATGGAAGTTAACAATTTCCTGGTAATTTTTGTCGGCCACGTCTAGCCGATGGAAGTTAACTAACTTCCGTTGGTGGCCGACGAAAGTTAATAAATTTCCGTCGAAATGTCTCCGTCGGCATAAAACCGACAGAAGTTAGTGTTTTGCCGATGAAAGTTAGCTTCTTTCGTCGGATTTTGTCGAACTTCCATCGGCTTTGACTGACGGAAGTTGTCTAGATTCTTGTAGTGGATGAATCTAACTATAGCGCACTATGTAATCTCTATGCCTAGCTTGGGTTTGGTTTGTGGGATGAGATAGTACCATTTTATCTTTGAGAGTGTTTGGTTAGGATGAGTGTAGAATATGATGAATCAGGTTCAGTTGCTCACTTTATAGCTTTCCACACTAGCCCTTGTTTGGTTTGTGGGACGAGATGATACCATCTTACATTTGAGAGAGTGTTTGATTAGGATGCGAGTAAGATAGAGTGAATCTAACTCGGTGGTTCACTCTGTAGCCTTTGTGGCTAGCCCAAGTTTGGTTTGTGGGACGTGATGATACCATCTTACCTTTGAGAGTATTTGGTTAGGATACGAGTAAGATATGATAAATATGACTTGGTGGTTCACTCTACAGCCTTCGTGGGTAACCTAAGTTTAATTTGTGAGATGTGATGATACTATCTTACCTTTGAGAGTGTTTAGTTAGGATGCGAGTATGATATAATGAATCTGAGTAGTTCTATTTTTCTTACATACGAAATGAGCTAATTCATAAAAAAACAAACAAATGGGCTACTCGTGTATGTATGCTAGCCAAGTGGTGGAGCAATCTCTAGCTACGTAGGGTGAGCTCGAGGTAGGATGAGTGGCAACAGTACGAATTTGGACGGCTAGGAACACTATGGGAAACATGTTGTTTGCCGAGTGTCAAAATGTGGCACTCGGCAAACGCTTCGCCGAGTGTTGCACTTGGCAAACACCACTCGGTATACACGTCATCGGTGAATTCATCTTTGCCGAGTGTTTTTTTCGGGGCACTCGGCGAGCCCTTCGCCGAGTGCTACACAAGGCACACGGCAAAAAAACAAGTTGACGGGAGAAAAACGACCGTGATGGACGGTTTGCCGAGTGTCAAAATGTGGCACTCGGCAAACTTAAAAACAGAAAATAAAAAATAGGACGCCAGCAGGGTGGAGCGCGGTCGGGGCGGGCGACGCGTGGCCGGGCGTGGCCGGGGCGGGCCCGGCGGAGCGCGGCCGGGCGGAGCGCGGCCGGGGGCGGCACGGCAGGGCGGCGCGCGGCATGGGCGGGCCCGGCGCGCAGCCGGGCAGAGCGCGGCCGGGGCGGGCGCGGCCGGGGGCGGCGCGGGCACGGTCGGAGCGCGGCCGGGGGCGGCGCGGGCGCGGTCGGAGCACGGCCGGGGTGGGCACGGCAGGGCGGCGCGCGGCCGGGGGCGGCGCGGGCGCAGTCGGAGCGCGGCCGGGGGCGGCGCGGGCGCAGTCGGAGCGCGACCGGGGTGGGCACGACAGGGCGGCGCGGGCGCGGCCGGGAACGGCGTGGCCGGGGGCGGCACGGCGAGGCCGGCGGTGAGGGCGTCGTGGGAGATAGGAGTTGGGGGAGAGTGTTGTGTAGAAGAGAGTGGCAGAAATATTTATGGGGAAAGTTGAAAATTTTGGCGAAAAAATTGGCGGGATTCCATAAGTTGGCCATACCTTATTGAAGTCTTGCAACAATACAGTTTTGGATTTTGTTGGACGCAATTGGATCCGTCAACTCCTGCAATCATCTTCATCATCCATCATTCTGAATAGCAAAGTTGGGGAACCGTTCTTCCATGGTCAGGGAGTAAGACAAGGAGATCCACTTTCACCAATGCTTTTCCTTCTAGCCATTGACCCGCTATAGAAGATGATCAATATTGTTGAAAACCAAGGGCTTTTGCTCCCTCTTTTCAATCAGAACTTTCAGGTTCGGGCATCCTTCTTTGCTGATGATGTGGGCTTATTTTAAAGGCTTGCCCTACATAAGCAATGTGCATAAAAGAAATCCTCGAAATTTTTGGAAATGCATCTGGGCTGAGGGTTAATTTGACAAAACAGAGTTCTACCCAATCCATTGCGATAACAATGAAATTGCAACCATCCAACAGACCCTCACAACCAGGCATGCATCTTTCCCATGTAGAAGATGACTACCACTACACTTTGGTAGAACTAGAAAAAGCCATTTCCAACCTCTCATCGACAAAGTGGCAAGCAAACTCGCTAGTTGGAAAGGAAAGCTTCTCTCTAAAGATGGAAGATTGGACCTAATCCAATCCTTTATTTCGACAATTCATATCTTTCACCTCTCCGTCTTCCTAGAAAATAAGTGGCTCGCTAAACAAATGGATAAAATTCGGCGAAAATTTATGTGGGTTAACAACAATGGTCAACCTGCATACGATGGGCTGTGTTTGGTCAATTGGAAGCAAGTATGCATGCCCAAAGATCGAGGAGGCCTCGGTGTGCTTGAGATATAGGCTATGAGCCGAGCCTTACGCCTGCGTTGGTTGTGGCTCAAAGGAAGGACCCTGCAAAACCATGGACAAACACACCTCCACCTTGTTTACCAAAAGACATCCAACTTTTCCAAACATCAATAATTGTCCAAATTGGCAATGGACGAATGGAGGATTTCTGGCACAACAGATGGTTGGGAAATCAGCCTTTCTGCACTCTTGTGCCTGACATATATAAATCATCGAAGAGAAAACACATAATAGTGTTCAAAGCAATGGAACAAAATAGATGGATAAGGGGAATTCGCCACATTACATCCATCTACCATCTCTGACAGGTCATCCAACTTTGGATGATGATCCAGAATGTTGCACTGGACCAGAACACGTTAGATGACATCAGGTGGAAATGGACTGAAGATGGCATATTCTCAGTGAAGTCAGCCTACCATTTTCAGTTTGAGGGAATGTGCAAGTCAATTATCAATGAACAACTATGGAAGGGATATGCCGAGCCTAAATGCAAGTTCTTCACATGGACATTACTAAAGCACAAGATTCTAACGGCTGATAACATTCTAAAATGAGGATGACCATGTTACCCATTCTGTCATCTATGTCTTGTGGCTTTTGAAACGCCACAACACCTCGCCAGTGAGTGCCCTTTCACTCGGCAGGCCTGGAATGATGTTCAACGAAGACTTCAATTAACATATGTTCCCCTTTAACAGCTACGGAATCCTTTCAAGACTGGTGGCATTGAGCATCACGATTGGCAACACTAGAGACAAGACGTTCTCTAAACGGCTTGATCATCTACACTTGATGGAATGTTTGGAAGGAGTGGAATAGACTATCTTCTCCACTTCTTTGGACTCAATCTCGATGGTTGTTAACTCTATTGTAAACAATCATTTGTCTTTCATTAAAGCGCGAACATGGCTATCCTGACCGGATGTTCGTTTTGTTCTAACCTTATTCTCGTTCGAGGTTTTTACCTCTCTTAATATATTGCGGCAAATCTCTCGCACGCCTTCAAAAAAAAACTAGAGACTCTCTATCCAGATTCAACAGTGGAGTACTATAAATGAGGCCAGAAATTTGCAATGACCTATCTTTTTTAGAGGACAATGATTACATTGATTCAGCAACAAAGTAAACTATAACATACTACCTTTCTAATCAATAATTAATAGACAAAACCAAAAATTGGCAACATTTCCTCGGTAATTGCGATGTAATCCACAACACAATCACATACATTTTATAACATATCAGAAGATATTATCATTCTCACACAAAAAGTCATAAACATTTCTATACCTAGTAAACTAACTCGTTTAAAACATAAACTTATTACGATACAAACTAGATGTTACAAAATAGAACTATTTTAATCATAGTTTGGTGTATAGTTATGGATGGTGAATTGATATATGCCACTACAAGTCCCATACTAAAAAGGATCGATTAACCGAGTAAACACACCTGAAATAGAATTAAGGGGGTACGGTGAGACAAGCTCAACAAAAAAACAAATCTGAATATAAACATATCTCACTTATTCACAAGTTATTTTACATAAACATAATTCATTTATTCCATGATAAATCATAATGTATCAACAAATGATGTGGCCAACTGAGGAGGCTTGGTTTTCTTTCACAAATATTTTGGTTATAGTTACTGTTCAATGTTTGACACGGAAAAATATATCTACTTGCTGAAATAAAAATGTATTCATATCCAATGCTGATATCAATGATCAATCGAACAATAAGCACACAATATTGTTTTATGCCACACTGATGTGAACTCCAATATTATAAAATACAACAAATTGATGTAGGATATATACTGACAAGAAAATGCATAGATGAAAACGAAAGAAAATGGACCTACCAAAAGCTCATCATCACCAGGGTATAAATTGGTTTCTATAACCTCCGGTTGTGCTGTGACGAACAAGAACTAATCTAAATTACGGTGATGCAAACATCAGGGCATCATTTTTTTTACAATATGCAAAAAACATACAACAAATCTGCCCAAATCAAATAGCCCAAGTAGCAGATGTATCTGTGGTTGGACTTGAACAAGGTAAGTAAGAAATCAATCTGCACCTACCCTTCTTGAGAAACCCAGTTGGGCTACAAGAAAACATAGCTCATCAGATGGAAAATGTAGACATGAAAAATGCAACCAAGTTTCTTGGGAAACCCAGGGACTGCTCTAACACAGAACTCAGCAGCTGCTTAACCTGTAGAAACTGTGTTTGTAAGATATGATAACTCAAAAGTTAGTAAAAAAACATACACAGGAAATTAACTATATTGACCGTAACAAATGGCAAAGGCATGCAGATGACTGCAGAGGATCTCAAATTGGTGGGGAGGAGGCGTATATTCTGAATTAGTATTATGGATCAGTTTTCTGATTATAGGATGGTTTGTTAGCACTAATCTTGATATGCACACGTTTTTAGAGTTCATACACTGAGTTAGTCAGTGGCTTGTGCATGTGTGCATCATGTGTGGGCGTGATGGTTAGCCTTCATGAAGAAAATTACTGCACTTTACTGTCATGCATTAGTAGTCTAGACGGTTGGGCTTGCAAAAGTAGTGTATGTGCGGATGAATGCAGGGCATTTGTTGCCCAGCTAGCTGCTATAAATTGTGGCTAGTTGTGTTGCTGGGTCAAGCAAGCTATGACCTGTTTGAATGAGCCTCCCTTGTTTTTAGAACTAAAATTTAGTCTCATTTAGTCCTAAAGTTCTAAACAATTTTGTTTATAGGGACTAACTTTAGGGGACACTAAAGTTTAGTCCATAAGTCACTTTGGTTTTGCTTGTATGGACTAAAAGTACATGCACACTCTATCATTATTTACGAATCTCTCGTTAAATGCTATTATTAGTCCCTATATCTAAACAAAAATACTAAACTTTAATCACTTCTAAAATAAACAAATTTTAGCCCCTATAACAGGTCATCCAAACAAACAGGCCTTTAGTCTGGGTGTGTTCAGCCGCCGTGCGTCGAGCTGAGGAATAAAATACCAAAGCAAGAATTGCGTTTGTTAACTTCAGAACTGCTTGCTAGCAACGCTTGTATTTCGCGTCTAGTGTATCTTGTATTCTTGTGTGAGTTCCATGTTTGATCGCATGAGACACAGGAGATAAATCTAACAACAGTTGACAAGTGTTTTGTAGTTGATTAGGCTCTCATAACATACAACAACACGTGGCGGTGGTGGAGCTAGAGAAAAATCGAGGGAAATGTATCACTTCATGGGATACACTGTATTAGATTAAGGAGGTGCACAAAAGCAACTGAAACTCATGAAGTATGCTTTACCTCGTAAGTTTACGACTGTCTACATTATTATGAAATTACCTACTTTATAGAGGAGTTTGGGTACTGCACTAAAAAACAAGAGATAAGAGCACTATGTTGAGTAGAGATCAAACTGCAAAATTTGCTCCTTTCATGGAGTAGTTTTGGTACTTCACTCAAAAAAGAGACATGAGCACTCTGTTGTGTAGAGATTGATACGCACGGGTGCCCGATCTTCCGTGGTGGGGTGTGGGGGGGGGGGGTAAACTCGATTGGTGGAGGACTCGACGTTGATGATCCGAGTTCCGATCACCACAGATCCGAACCCCACAATCGCTACACCACGGCTCCGTTGGTTATCAACCACGCACAAACGCGATTGACCTCGCCAAGAAGGCTTATCCCTGCCTGCGAATCGAGAACACAAGCAAGAACACGGAAACACAATCTCGCAAACAGAAGAGAGATCGATTTCTCAAGTGGGGTTCCGCAATCTGACCAAGTCAGAGTTCAATTTACAAGATATTCGAAACTAAGCAAAACTCAGCCCTAATCCCTAGCGGCTGCAGAGTATTAATACCTAGGGTTTGTGGAAAAGTTGAGACTAATGTTGGGCTTAAGGTCCCAAACAGATACAAGGCCCGACGTGGCCCAAAACGGTGACGCAGCACCAGATGATTGTTCAGACGACACAGAACGTTTCGTAATGAACCAGGACTTGGTACCAGACCCATTGGAAATATATTTTCGTTATCTTTCCAACGCCTTAAAGAACGCCTCATTCCGACTCCGTACGAAAAAGTTATGCCCATTTTACTGAAGGGTGCTCCGCTGAATCCGAACCGAAATCAGAGTTTGAAGTGGAATTCGAGTTGGATTGTTGTGCCGCCTCTTCCCCTTGTGTTTGATCCAGAAGTGCTTCTCCCATGTTCCTTAGAGTCAAAATATCATCCATAAGTAGCATCCCATCCATATCCATATCATTATATAAAGTAAGAAACGAACACACCTCATAATTAAGCTTCCGTGCACATGAGCGAGTGATTGGTCCAAAAATGATAGATAGAGTGTTGGATGTCTTTATCATTATTATCGATGTCCTCATGAGACATGGGACTGGGTAAATCATGATCATCTTTTCAATTAATCAATTAGTGGGTCGAGATACACAGGGGAGTGGGTCACATGCTATTATTTATAGTGTTGGCATAATAGATCATGCACCCGAAGAACATGTAACATGTGCATTCTATAGACAAGAATATTGTTAGTGGATCGTAGAGACGGATTTAATTTAATATTTAAGTCTAATAAAATAGTCATATGAAAACATGAATATTTTATCGTTATCGTAAAGGTTATAAGTAATGAGGCTTGTTTCATTTTTTTCTATGAACCATGCATGTAGTAGTGTGCATGATGAGGCCAATGTTTGGCAGTCATGTCTATGTGCCATAATTCTGAAACTTGCAAGATGAAACTAGCCTTTGAGATCTTCTATGATTTCTTTCTTCAATTCCATAGATGAGCTTTAAGCCCATAAATAATAAATTCCAACATCACTATGCTAGTTGTTGCCTTGTCTTGAATCATTATTCCAAGTAGTGAGCTCCATATTGCTTCCTATTAATGCTTGCTTTCTAGAGAAGACATATATATATATATATATATATATATATATATATATATATATATATGTGTGTGTGTGTGTGTGTGTGTGTGTGTGTGTGTGTGATCTGTTGTCCTAAACAGAACATCAGAACATTATATTATGAGGAGTTTTACTCTTGCATAATTGCAGTGTATCATACCTACCGTCCAGTTTTGATTTGTGAATAATTACTAACACCCTTTCAATTGCATAGTACTCTTGCAGAATTCTGAACAATCAGTACTGAGTGTATTATTTGCTGAGTGTCAAATAGTTTGCCGAGTGTATTATTTTGGTTACTCGGCAAAAATGAGTTTGTCGAGTGTTTTTCTAAAAACACTCGGCAAATCAATTGTTTACCGAGTGTTTTTTAAATACACTCGGCAAAAAATGATTTTAACGAGCATCACGGCGCCGTGCTTGTGCGGTAAATTTTTTTTGGGGGAGTTTGCCGAGTGTTTTTTGAAAAACACTCGGTAAAGACACTTGGTTTGCCGAGTGTTTTTCAAAAAACACTCGGCAAACAATTTTTTTTACCATTTTTATGTGAAACCATGTTTCAAGTCTATGTAGTATTTACAATTTCTTTTTAACTTGAATTTTTTTTCTGCACTCACAATACAACATATATGATCCCTTGTAAAATTTTTATATTTTTTTAGGTCAGTTAGCTATTTTTTATTCATTAAGTATGTTTGTAGGATTTAAATTGAAATATGTGAAATTTGAACTACAAGTGCCTAAAATAATGAACCAAAAATATAGAAAAATCATATTCATCTTTGCTAGTATATTTTGAATTATTATACACTAAATTGAAATAAATTTTGAAAAAGTAGGCTGCGATACTCTATTGGCAACATAGACCTTAATAATTTTTTAATTCTAAACAATCAAATGAAGTCTGAAAAATATGAGATTTATCATAGTGTTATGATATGATACATACATACTATGATAAAAATTTTAAAATGTTTTGATAAATTTGTCACATATAGTGTTTAGAAATTGGAGATTTAGAGAGGATGAATTAGAGTTTAGAGAAGAAATGAAATAGGTTTAAAAGCAAATTAATGATTAAATCTTTGTTTTAACTTGAACTTTTTTATACACTCACAATACAATATATATTATCACTTATAAAAAAATTCATATGTTTAGGTCATTTAGCTATTTTTTATTCATTAAGTAAGTTTGTAGGATTTAAATTGAAACATGTGAAATTTGAACTACAAGTGCCTAAAATAATGAACCAAAAAATATAGAAAAATCATATTCATCTTTTTTAGTATATTATGATTTCTTATACACTAAATTAAAATAAATTTTGAGAAAATTAGGTTTCGAAACTATATTGGTAACGTAAACCTTAATAGTTTTTTAATTTAAAAAAATTCAAATGAAGTCCCAAAACTATGAGATTTATACTGGTGTTATGATATGATACATAGATACTGTGATAAAAATTTAAAAATGTTTTGATAAAGTTATCACATATAGTGTTTAGAAATATGAGATTTAGAGAGGATGAATTAAGGTTTAGAGAAGAAATGAGATAGGTTTGAAATAAGTTTGATTGTTAAATTATTTTTTATACTTAATTTTTTTCTACAATCACAATACAACATAACATATCTCATGTAAAAATTTCAAAAAATTTTGGTTCAGTTTAGTTTTTTTAAACTATTAAGTATGTTTCTAGGATTTAGAGTGAAACATATAAAATTTAAATTTTAAAGCCATCAAATGATAAATTAAATTGTCCAAAAAATCATATTCACAAATTTTTATATTTTTAGTAATTACCCACTATATTTTTACAAATTTTGTCAAAGAAAATAATGAAAAACAAATTTGAACAAATTTGAAAAAATAAAAAATTGTTTGCCGAGTGTCTTCAGCACTTTACACTCGGCAAATAAAATTTTCACATCCCGCCAAATTTTTTGCCAAAATTTCGCATTTCCCGCCCATTTTCTACCCCATTTTCATTTTTTTGGCCAATAAAACTCCCTCCTAGAATGCTTCTTCACCACGCCACTCCTCATCGCCTGCCCGTCGCCCCGTTCGCCGGTCGCGCCGCACCGGCCACGATGCCCCGGCCTTGCTGCACCGGCCTCGACGTCCCGACCACGCGATGCCCCCGGCAGCGCGACGCCCCTGGCCGCGCCGCCCTGGCCGTCGCCTCGCCCTCGGCACCGTGCGGCACACCCCGCCCCACTGTCGCCTTGCCCCCGGCGCCGCGGGACGCGCCGCACGTCACCCCTCGTGCCACGCCCACCACCTGTTCAACGGAATGGCGCGGGCGGGTGCATCCTGTTTTTTTATTTTCCGTTTTTAAGTTTGTCGAGTGCCACATTTTGACACTAGGCAAACCCCCCGTCACGGCCGTTTTCCCCCCATCAATTTAATTTTGTTCGCCGTGTATCTTGTGTGGTACTCGGTGAAGGATTCGCCAAGTGCCCCAATAAAAAACACTCGGCGAACCCTTGTTTACTGATAATATTTTTGCCGAGTGTTGTTTGCCGAGTGCAACACTCGGTGAAGCGTTTGCCGAGCGCAAATAAGGCTTCGCCGAGTGCCTTTGGCACTCGGCAAACAAGACATTTCCCGTAGTGAGTACGGGTGGTCACTTGTGAGGAGAGATCAGGAGAGTGGGTCTTATAGAGTGAGGCTTCAAATTAGTCCCGTCAGTACCTACTTTTGTAATTTTTTAAAATCGTTATATAGTTTTGAAATTTTATTTTAAAAAATATTATTTTTGGAAAAAATTGTCACGGATGCCTCAGTCGGGGTATGGATGTGGGCAGGGGTGGAGCCCAATAATGGGAGTCATATAGGGGTGTCTTAACATTCATAAAAGAAAACCAATGCTTATTTATTAGAAAATTTTATAGTTTTTGAGGAGATACGAGAGCTACTATAATTTTAGCGTAAATTTTGGTACCTATTGGTGTCTAGGTACTAAAATTACTGCTAGCTAGTGACAGTAAAATTACTCATTAATTATTGATTGTATATGCCCCTTTATTAAATTTAACATCGTATGTTTCTAACCTAGAGATCAGTTTGTCTATACATAATCTATACTACTTTAAAAGAAACAAGGGGTGATAAATCTGTCACCACCACTAGCTTCTCATTAATATATATAGCTCTATTGTTAGTAAAAGTTATATTAATTTTAAAATCAATATACTACTTTTGACACTAAATTGCGATGAATGTTATTGTATCATGTTTTAAATTATTTATATCATTTACATGTTATTTTTTAATGTTGTAATTTTTCCGTTACAACATATGCCACTACCGGAAAATGAAAATTCGCCGAGTGTCACATTGTTTGCCGAGTGTATTATTTCGGACACTCGGCAAACATGTGTTTGCCGAGTGTTTTTCAAAAAAACACTCGGCAAACTAAAAACACTCGGTAAATCAATTGTTTGTCGAGTGTTTTTTGAAGATACACTCGGCAAACAATGATTTTAACGGGCACGTCACGGCGCCATGCTTCTACGGTAAATTTTTTTTGAGGGTTTGCCGAGTGTTTTTTGAAAAACACTCGGCAAAGACACATGGTTTGCCGAGTGTTTTACAAAAAACACTCGGCAAACAATTTTTTTTATTATTTTATGTGAAACCATGTTTCAACTCTATGTGGTATTTGCAATTTCGTTTTAACTTAAATTTTTTTCTGCACTCACAATACAACATATATGATCCCTTGTAAAACTTTCATATTTTTTTAAGTCATTTAGCTATTTTTTATTCATTAATTATGTTTCTAGGATTTAAATTGAAATAGGTGAAATTTGAACTACGAGTGCCTAAAATAATAAACCAAAAATTATGGAAAAATCATATTCATGTTTTAAAGTATATTTATGGTACTTATAAACTTAATTAAAATAAATTTTGAACAATTTAGGGTGTGACGCTCGTTCAACAACGTGAAGCGTAATAGTTTTTTAATTATAAAAAATAAACTAAAGTCTAAAAAACATGAGACTTGTCATGGTGTTATTATATGATACATAGATGCTGTGATAAAAAATTAAAAATATTTCGATAAAATTATCACGTAGAGTGTTTAGAAATCGTAGATTATGAGATAAGTGATTAGGGTTTAGAAAAGAAATGAGGTAGGTTTGAAAGAAGTTTGACAGGTAAATTATTTTTTGTACTTAAAATTTTTTCTACAATAAAAACACAACATATATTATCTCATGTAAAAAATACACATTTTTTTGGTCCAGTTTGTTATTTTTAAATTATTAAATATGTTTCTAGAATTTAAATTGAAATTTTTAAATTATTAAATATGTTTCTAGAATTTAAATTGAAATTTGTGAAATTTGAACTACAAGTGCCTAAAATAATAAACCAAAAATTATAAAAAAAAATCATATTCATGTTTTAAAGTCTATTTAAGGTTATTATAAACTGAATTAAAAGAAATTTTGAATACTTTAGGGTGCGACGCTCGTTCAACAACGTGAAGCTTAATAGTTTTTTAATTATAAAAAAATCAATTGATGTCTAAAAAACATGAGACTTGTCATGGTGTTATTATATGATACATAGATGTTGTGATAAAAATTTAAAAATATTTCGATAAAATTATCACGTAGAGTGTTTAGAAATCATAGATTATGAGATAAGTGATTAGGGTTTAGAAAAGAAATGAGATAGGTTTGAAAGAAGTTTGACAGGTAAATTATTTTTTGTTCTTAAAATTTTTTTTACAATAAACACACAATATATATTATCTCATGTAAAAATTACACATTTTTTTTGGTTCAGTTTGTTATTTTTAAATTAAAAATTATGTTTTAGGATTTAAATTGAAATAGGTGAAATTTGAACGACAAATGTATGAAATAATAATAAAAATATTATTAAAAAACATATTTATGTTGGTGAGTTTATTTGTAGTCCTTATGCAATATAATTTTATAATTTCTATCAAGGAAAATATTGTAAAACAAATTAAACAAAAATAAAAAAATAAAAAGCCTCTTTGCCGAGTGCCAAATTTGAGGCACTCGGCAAAGATTTTGGGTTTGCCGAGTGCAACACTCGGCAAACCAAAAAAATATTTCCCGCACAAAATTTTCAGCCATATTTCAAAATTGGCGCACTTTTTTCAAAATTTTCAAAATTTTTCTTTTAAAACCCACCCTCCTTTCCTTCTCCCTCCATTCTCTCCTCTCTCTCCTTCCCTCCCACTGGCGCCCTCTTCGCCCCTCCCATCGCCGCCATGGCCGCCGCCTCGGCCATCGTTGCGTCGCCACCCCAGTCGACGCCCTAACTCCGCCGTGTTGCAGCCCTGGCCGCCGACCCATCGCCGTCCCGGCCGCCGACCCGTCGCCGACCCGGCTCCGCCCTGGCTCCTCGTCGCCGCCCCGGCTCCTCGTCGCCGCCCCCTCTCGGCAGCCACCTCGTCACCGACGCGCCGTCACTCGCGCCCACGCTGCGGCCCCGCCCGCGCCGCACGGCCACGCCGCGCCCGCGCCGCGACCACGCCATCGCCCGCGCCCGCACCGTCGCCCACGCCCACGATGTCGCCCGCTCCCGCGCCGTCCGCGCCACGGCCACGTTGTCGCCCGCACCGCGTGGACACACCACGCCCATGCCGTCGCCCGCTCTCGCGCCGTCCGCGCCGTGGCCACGCCCCCAGTCGGGACGCGCCCAACTTTTTTTTATTTTACACTATTTTCTTTGCCGAGTGCTTTCTTTTGGCACTCGGCAAAGGCCGTTAGGGCTCAACCCGGCTGTTAGACGTCTAGGTTTGCCGAGTGCCTCACGTGGCACTCGGCAAAGCCTACAAGGCACTCGGCGAAGGCTTTACCGAGTGCCCGATAAAAAGCACTCGGCAAACAGCCTCTTCGTCGACACCCATTTCGCCGAGTCCCCTTTGCCGAGTGTGGCACTCGGCGAATCCTTCGCCGAGTGGAAAATAGGGTTCATCGAGTGCCCTAGACACTCGGCAAATATAGTTTCTCCCGTAGTGTGCGCACTCTACTGCTACCATTATAAATGGTTAATCGATGCATCCCTCAGCTTTTTGCTAGCTCTCTTAACGTACTGTGTGTCATGTTACTTTGGTAAATGTCTTTCTTTCTGGTGTAGCACAGTAGCAACTTGCATTGGATCCCTCTTAGTGCACAGCGTGCACTAGTAGCTGAACTTTATGAAACACAAAAAAGACCTTTTGCACCTCACAAAAATTGGGACGCCGTACCTTTTTTCTGTGATATATAGCGTGATATGCTCGCGTTAGCTTTGGATCTGCTGGGGAAATGTAGAAATCGTGAGGGCAATCGCCAACAATCTACGGATGTTTTGCATCGATCTGTTTACATGGTTCGAACAGGGTAATTCAGCCATGCTAATGTGTTATAACACTGGAATGAGGAATGATCTGTTTCAAAGTTTTGGTTGATATCATCAGTAGGTGCAAATATCTCCTTTTAATTAAGTTTTTTTATTTTGAAAATATGTTATTACTATTCGTCTATTCGGTGTCATGTCATTATAATTTATGCACATTTATAATCATATCATGTCACCTTTTGTGTTCCTTTTAATATAGGACTCTCTATAGTGTAGTGTGTTTGTGTATTAGTGGTTCTGACCCTAATATAGAGTTGGGACTTGGGCCGTGCTGCTGGGCTGGCTCGGCCCGAGCCCTTCGGGCTAGGACTTAAAATGAGCTGGGCCGTTTTGGCCCGATAAATTTAAGAGTCGGGTCGGGCCAAAGTAGTGTTGGCTAAGCCTAGGTACGACCCAAAGCACGTCGGGTTTAGATAGGTCGAGCTGGTCCAAAAACGACCATAACTTTGTAACATTGTTAGACGGTCTCTTACTAGGGTTATGAAAATATTTATTTAATTTATCTTTGAATAATGAAAATTCTAGTTCACATAAAATAATAGAACAACCCTAAAAATAGGAGAAAATGAATTTCATTAATAATTTACACATGATACTAGTTCATTAATACAACTTTCTTTGCTCTCGAGCATATATATTTACATTTTGATTTGTCCTATATATGAATGACTCAAATTTTGATTTGTCTTACACATGATGTAGAGAAAGGTATATTCAAATGATAATTTGTAGACTTTTTTAATTTTTAATAACATGTCTCCTCTTTGTGCGTTGTGGACGCATATGAATTATTGATCCATGGGCCTTTTTGGGCCGGGCCGGCCCAGGCATGACCCACTTTAAGGGCCGTACCCGGGACACCTACTAGGCCTAACCTCCAGGCCCAAGTCCGGCCCTTGAACGGGCCGTACAGGGTCGTGCTTTGCGTGGGCCGAACCTACATGCTTTGGACCGGCCCAAAAAAAATCTGACCCAAGTCCCAGCTCTACCCTAGCACACTGCGTAACACCGGTCCATATAAAATATGGTATACTGTTGATGGAACTGGCATTGAAAGACGTTTACAAAATGATATGCTTCGAAGTATACATAGAAATTACAATAACACAATATCAAATAGACGAATAGCAATATATATATTCAGAGTCGAAAAAATGGCAATAGCATAGATTCAATTAACTCATTATAAAATGCGAGGACCAACATGTTGCTCAAAATAGTTGTGCTTCATATTTTTTTTGTACTGCACAAACTATCCTTGAAAGTTTGCTGAATTCCAACGGATCTAACTGGTGCTAACGGTGCTGCGGTGACAATCAACAAACATGTCTTGTTTATTCAAATCTTTTTTGCCAAAAGAGGAAATATTTTTTAAAAAGACGTGTTCGAACTTGTCTTTGTGTTCGAACTTGTCTTTGTTATTTCATAATGGTGATATCGCTTTAGGTTTGCTATCTCAAGTGTAGTTAGCTTCAGTGTGGGATGACGTGATCCTCAGATACCCTACAATTAATGACCAAGAGTAGACTAAACTCAACATTGCCATCCGGTATGGTCTATGAAGAGGGATCGGCTCCAATAAGAAAGGTTGAGTGCTTATCAGGTGACTAGACTCCAGATATAGTATAAGGAGGTATATATGTTTATACCAGAATCCATATCATTAGGGAATTAGCACTTAAGTTTGGTAGGTAATCTTAGATCGACTCAGAATAGAGTCACTACCACAAAAACAGTCTTTAGTGATGCAACTTTAGTGATGGACAAAAGACGTGCGTCAGTAATACATTTTTAGTGACGGGTTATTTCACACGCGTCAGTAACACTACCTTATTAGTGACGGGTCGTGGTATGACCCGTCACTAAAGAAAAGCACCCCATTAGTGATAGGTCATGGTATGACCCGTCAATAAAAAAAGTTTATCACCAGTCACTGATGACTCCCATTAATAAATAGGCAGGGCATCGAAGTAAATCGTCACGATTTTATTTCACGCAACCCTAACCATATACTCCTGGCCCCGCCACCGTCGCCTTCGTCGTGCTCCTCGCCGCTCCATCACCTGTGCTCTCCGCACCTCAGTTGCATTCTTATTCTCGTAAGTTTGTTCATTCTTACTATTAAATTTCTGTTTATAAAATCATTTATTCAAAATTTGTGAATTAGGATACGACAAGGATTCCAAACGATCTACAAGTACCAACCTATGTTCCTGATAGTTGCTTAATAAATATCAATCATCTATTTCACGACGGGCGTCACTAGGTTTAGTTATAGTTTTTTATACATTGCATGTCCTGTTTATTGTGTTAACAAACAGAAGCACATTTATTACTATTGTAGTATTTATTAAAAAGATTTTGTGAGGTCAATAACATTCGTGCTGGTGACACCCTCAAAATAATAACAAGAGATGGGTGCACCACTGAGGTTGAGGTTGTGAGTTGTGGGGGCAGCAGTACGATATGCCTCCACAAAGGGTGGGCTGAATTTAGCTGAAGAGGTGATCACCTAGCACAAGTGGACTATTTGGTAATAACAATGGGACATGCCCATTGACTATTATGGAAAAATTCTACACTAACTTTGGTGATGAGAAGACCCCAACAACCATCAAAGTGGACAACGACAATAGTGGTATACATAGAGAAACGACATTACTACACATGCACATCTGTTATAATGTCAGGGGAGGGTCCTAGGAATGTTACAGATAGGAAATGGAATGGGATAGCCAGGGAGGTCGCCACTGACCTAATGGACCAATTGAAGCGCATCTGTTATTTTAGCAATCCAACAGATGTAACTCCAGTGAGGAAGGTTCTCCTACAAGACATCTCGGCAGGTTTATCCTCTGAGAGTCGGTTATATGTCTACACAATAAATAATACGATCATCAAGAAGAAGTCGTTGGTAATTTATTTGCACATATAGTTGGTCTATACAAATAGCCTTCTCTAATATCTTTGTTTAATTTTTTATAGTACTTTTTAAGGCAGTACTATGAAAAGTATATCACACCTCACCTGCACCACTAGACCACCGAGATTCAAGTGGTAGCAGTAGGGTCTAACACAGTCCCAATTATGGTGCACAAAGCGACGGATGGACGATGCTATCTAACTAAAGATTTTGGGCAATTTCTTAGCGACAACTCTTTAGAAGTTGGCACTGTGTGCACCTTCCATTTCAACATTGTTACTAATTGCATTGAGGTTGTGATGTATGTACTGTAAACCTGGGGCATGATGCAATATTGGGTTATAAATCTTTTGTGATGAATTATCTGTATTCTGTGATAAATTGTGTGTGATATGAATTGGCTGCCAAATCAATTCTGGCATTAATTCAAGCTTCAGCCTAAAAATTGTCTGTGATATGTTTTGGATGTGTTAGCTGTCAAATCATGGCTTTGATTCAAGTTGCATCCTAAAAATATTTTTTTCAAAATGAACATAGCATTAGTGACGAGTAATAATAATAAGCTGTCACTAAATGGTCAATTTACCCGTCACTAAAGGTTGATCTATACCCGTGAGACTCCCCTACATCATCAGTGACGGGTTTTAGCTATACCCGTCACTAAAGGCCCCTACATCGTCAGTGACGGTTTTATCTATACCCATCACTAAAGACCCCTACATCATCAGTGATAGATGGTAACTACCACCCGTCACTAATGACTTCTTCCACCTATAAATAGGCGGGTAACCAAAGTGAATCGTCATGCTTTTATTTCCGCAACCCTAATCCTAACTCCCGTCGCCGTCATTATCTTCGTTGTGTTCTTCGCCGCTCCTGGCCACATGTACTATCAGCGCTCGTGGCCACCCTACTCGCCTCCACCTTGGTTGCATCCTCCTCGTTCTCCTCCTAAGGTCATCATCTTCCTTCTATTTCCCGTCCGAATGCACCGTCCATCGTTGCTAACTTTGTTTTTATTTTATTGTTACTGGGTAAATAGACTTACTGCTTTTAGCTAATTTTTCTGAGATAATTGATGGTCTTAGCCAATTTCTTCGAGATAACACACTCGAAGTTGACATGACTATTCACCGTGGTGCTCCTGCCCGGACACTGCCATGGTGCTCCTGCTACTACCCACTGGGCTCCTGTTCAAACTGTCCATAGTGGTGGTGGTGGAAGCTTAGATAGTGATATAGGATACTATCCAAGCTCTTGATATCGTTATAGGTTAGCTATTAGCTATTCAAAAGCCATGAAACCATCTTGTGTTGCTCTTTGTTGTAGCTATTTTCTTTGAAATAATTAGTATATAGTTAATGCATGTGATACTAATTTGGTAATGAATTCTCTGTAAGGAATTGTCTGTGATGTGCTTTGGATGTTGCATATGTTGGCTTCCAAATCCTAGCCGTGATTTAGGATGTGACCTAAAAAAATATTAATTTTTTTTAAAAAATGACCATATTATTAGTGACAGGTGATAATAATCACCCGTCAGTAATGAGCACATTAGTGACGGGTGTAAAGTACTCCCCATCACTTAATATGATCTATTTAGGATACAACTTAAAAATAATTATTTTTTAAAATATGACCATAACATTAGTAACGGTTGTAAAGTCCTCCTTGTCACTAAAGAAGACCTTTAGTAATGGTTAACATTGGTTCCCATGTGATCAATAGGGAACGAACTTATGTTAGACGTCTTGCTTCTAGCAGTAGGCCCACCACCCCATGATATGTTACTTTCCTTATTTACAAATGACAGTGACATAATGCAAATGAATATGCAATGCATATTATTTCATCAACTTTTACACAATCCCGAGTGAAATTTGTTTGACAATCGCCAATTTTAGGTACGGGTGTAAAGTGTTTTCTTAGGCAGTATTGTGAGAAGTACATAATACATGACCTACATCAACAGACCAACAAGATCCGAGTGACAGCAGTAGGAAGCACACCAGTCATAATTGCAATGCACCAATCAATAGAAGACAACTAGATTATCCAATAACTGAGATTATTTTAAGACGTACTAGGAGAGGCCTACGTCCATGTCAACCTTTGCCCCACTGGCCAACCAAAGCTAGCTTTACTTTTGTTCTTGCTTTTTATCACTGCAATTACAGTAACTAAAAACCAAATTATGCGTGCATTTCCAATCAGCCATCCAGTGCTGATACGTTTGAGAGCAGAGTGGATCCAGGCCGCACACAGCTGGAATGGACGGGATACTAGCAATTAGCACTACTATATAGTAATCTGCATGCTGCATTGCTGCCAACTTGTAGTGGTACGCTACAAAGGACAAACTGTAGATGAGTTACTGATTACTGTTCTTGTGCTGGATGAACCCATCAAGAGTTTTCATGCAGGGCGCCACGCGTGACCACAAATAAAGAGAACAGTACAGACCATAGATGAATAACTGTTTATGTACGTAGGTACGGTATCTATCTACGTTTGTTCTACGTTTGTTTTAGCTTCACTAGAGATCGTTAATAGCTAGTTAGTATGAGTAGTTAGATATAGTTTGAGTAGCTAGCTGGTAAGAATCAATCTGGAGAACCTGATATTTTCTAATTTCTCGATTCTAAGGCTCTATTTAGGATGGATTCTGAGGCAGCTTCAGCTCCGGAGAAACCAGAATCCGTCCCAAACGATCAGATTCTTCGCAACAGATTTTTAAAAGCGCTACAGTATCTATAACTAGAAGCAGAATTCTCTCCTGACCAGCTTCTCGGCTTCTCAGCACGCACACAAAAAACTTCTCCCGCGACATCTTGCACAACAACTCTCCCACACCACTCTGCCCGCACAGGCTCTCCCATCGTCATTGGCAAGGAGGCTCGCCACCACATTCCACTGCAGGATCTGTTCACCGACCAGCTTTTCCTTTCGCCCTCAACCCATTCGCCCCCCAAATCTAGCCGTCGTTGGTGAGAAACTGCACCACCAGCGACATTCTTCTTGATGATCGTGTTATTTATTGTGCAGACATATAACCAACTTGCCCGGTATGTCTAACAAAATACCGATGGTGCTTTCGAAGACATTCTTCTCAACGTGCATTGTATCGATAGCATGACCAATCTCCAACTCCTTCCAATAGGGCAAATATCTAAAGAAGATTGATTGCGTTTTAAATGGAGCGTCGTTTGAAATTTTTTCAGATTTCTTCCTCTTCTTTCCGAAAACAACTTTGATATTCTTCACTATTTCGAATAGAAATTTGTCGTCTCGATGTCGTGGAGGCTGTCCAAGCTCGATTGTACCCTCGAAATGGTTCCTATTTCTTCGATATTTGTGGTTTCTTGGTAAAAATCTGCGGTGTCGCATATATATCGTCTTAACGAATGATGGAAGATGCACAGATTTTGTCTGGTCCACACACACTACACATGTTGTCTTTCCTTTAACCTATCCTGTTAGGGACATACGTCCCGGGTTGTCAGCTATGGTGCAAAAGATTATAACTCTTAGATTGAAGTGCTCTTTCTTGTGCTCATCCCACACACAGACACCATGTTCCCATAGACGTTTCATATCCTCCATCAAAAGTTCTAGAAAGATATCAATGTCATTGTCAAGTTGTTTTGGACCGGAAATTAGAGTAGTGAGCATAAGGTATTTTCTTTTATGGCACAACCATGATGAAATGTTGAACAAGCATAGAAAGACCGGCCACGTACTGTGTGGGTTCCTCATCTCACCGAAGGGATTCATTCCATCTGTGCTAAGTCCCATCCTGATATTTCTGGGATCATCCGAGAAATCTGGATGGGCCAGGTCAAATGATTTCTCCTGCCTAGCATCCGCAGGGTGCCGAAGTTTTCCATCCTTCTTTCGCCCAGTGAAATGCCAGATTAATAGTTCAGCATCTCTAGGATTAGAGAACATACGTTTCAAGCGATCAATCACCGGTTGGTACCACATTACTAAGGCTGGAACTTTCCTCTCCGTCTTATATCCATGATGGTCTGCAATAACATTTTTCTTCCTCTTTTGCAACCTCTTATTCTTCTTCGGGTGGTCATTGTAGTCCTCCACGCAATCATTTGGACGTTTGTATCGACTTGTGTTGCACTACGGACACCTCTCTAACAATTCATACTCTTTTCGATATAGGATACAGTGGTTTGGGCATACATGAATCTTTTGAACGTCCAAAGTCAACGGATACATCATCTTCTTTGCTTGGTACGTATCATATGGTAGACCATTGGGTTTCGGCAAAACCTTTTTTAGGAGTTGTAAAAGATCTGAAAAACTAGTGTCAGACCATCCATTGTTGGCCTTCAGTTTCCTAAGCTCAAGAATTGTGTACAACACAGTATACTGCTTATCGCATCCTTGCCATTCCTCGTAAAGAAGGTTTTTTGATGCTTTGTCAAGTGCTTCAAAGTTATCGTATTCTTTGGTTGTAGTTCTCTACAACAGCACCTCAGGCGCAACATTTCGCATTAGTTCCTCTACATCAAAGGTGTCATCATTATCATGTTGATCAACATCATGTGTTATGTCGGATGATGTATGATCACAACCTCTTCTATGTTGATGAGCATCTTGCGGCACATCAGAATATTTAGAAGGGTTTTGGCCCATCTCACCGTGTTTCGTTCATATATAATAGTTCTTCACGAAACCATTTTTTAACAAGTGAAATCGTATGGTTTCACGATCTGAACACGGATACATCACTTCGTTTTTACAAACTTTACAAGGACAATATATTGCCGCTTCACTCTGACGGGAAGCATATTGTGCGGCAGCTTCAGTAAATTTAGTTAATCTGTTAAAATATGCCACCACATCTCCGTCGTTGGACAAGTACATCCAGGACCTGTGCTCCATCTAAAACATATATTATTTGAAAAAATATTAATAAATTTATTATTGTTAATTTTAGTAATTTACAAATTGAAAATATATTGATTTATTATCGCTCATAACAACATTAATTAAAAATGCTTTAATTCAAACTATGTATTAAGTATAAAAAATTATTAAATAAATTAACTACATTGGTTTCTCTCTCCAAACAACATAACTCTAGATATATAATCATAAATCAAATTAAAATAGAAATTAAAACGACGTAAAAATTTATACAAGTGATGAATAATTGTGAGGAGGGTCGTATTTGTTCATTTGGGAGAAAGAAACACTATAAATGGAAGATTATTTGAAAATTTCTATTCACAAACCCTAAATTAGTAAAACGCTAATAACTCATTATATACATGATTAAATACAAAATAAATGTGAGATTCGGCATGGATTTACCTCCTAGAATGAAATCCTTCAAAAGAAAAAACAAAGTCTCCTCCCTCTTTATCTAGATTTTTGTCGCCGTTGTACGGACAAAATTAAATGCGAACTCCGGTAGAGCTCGGGGAGGAAGAAGGTGTGCATTTATAGCCAGAATAGTAGTGGCGGTCACAAGTGATGTCATCAATACTTTAGTGGCGGACAGCGTAGCAACGGCAGGCAACACTAGTGCCCGCCACTACTATTGGTAAAATAGTGGCGGTCCGGGCTGACGTCAGCACCGACTGCCACTACTTTACCAATAGTAGTGGCGGGCGTTGGTGTTGTCGTCAGCACCAGCAACTCTAGTGGCGGGCATCTAATGGTCCGCCACTACAGTGGAAAACTCCAATGTCACTACAGTAGCGATTTGTAGTAGTGATTTGTGTGTGTATATATATACACACAAATGATATTCTACACTACGGGTGTAGAATGTTATTCTACACCAACATGGAATAGAGGGGATCGGGATTGGGTGGGGTGTGGGAACACGCTGGATGAGGTGGGTACGGTTGGGTTGATAGGCGTATAATAGTATTCTACACCCGTAGTGTAGAATAGTGTTCCCATATATATATATATATATATATATATATATATATACACACACACAAATGCTATCCTACACCACGGGTGTAGCATAGCTATTCTACCGAGAAATCTACTACTGAGAAAAAAGTAGTATTCAATTGCTATTATACTGAGAAAATCCACTACTGAAAGTAGTCGGTGTAGAATAGCTATTCTACACACGTAGTGTAGAATAGCGTTACCATATGTATATATATATATATATATATATATATATATCCGACTGGTTACTATCTTCGCATCACTTTTTTATCGATTTTAACATTTCTAAATCATACTATCGCTAATCAAGCTAGGTAAAAATACAAAATATTTTTGACCATTATTGGATGAAAAAAGATAAGGTTTAATATTCATTCTACCCCAGTAGAATACACTGGTAAAATTTCTCTTATAAAATTGATACATAATATCGGGGACCAAACCGTATAAACGTTGGATATATTTTCCGTATCTATAATGAGTACACACAGCTATATATACATGTATACATAACAATGGTCTTTTAGATATATAATCGTACACAATAGTTGCAAATTTAGGTACACCCGATGGAAAACACCGAAATCGCTCAAAATTAAAGGAGGCCACCGATCGATCTGATCTTCACGATGACAACGATAATATATAGAAAAGAAAAAAAAAGAAGCAACTAGAAGCTAGCTAGTGCACGGTACCTATAGAGAGAACGAAAATGACCTTAATAATTAGACTCGTGTCCCGGCGGCTGATACATGGAAAGCAATGGCTAGCTTCAGATGTGTCGTATCGAAGGTTATTAGTTTTTGATTTGCTATTCATAGCAATATAACAATCTTTCTATTTAAATTGACTTATTATCTTGTTATTCACTTCAATTTACTTACTAAATATGACTTCCTATTTAAATATAGTTATATTTTATCAAATTATATACATGCAAAGAAAATAAAAATAATTAAACAAACTTAGCATTCAATGGAACAGTAAGTTTGATTGGCTTGCTAGATGTAGCAAGTGTGAAGAGAAAAATAAAAAGTCCCCGAAAATAACAAGTCAAATAGTAAATATATACAATGGAGTGATTTTTTAGAGCATACTTGCTATTTTAGAAAGCAAGTGTGATAGTAAGTATAATAAAGATGCTCTTAGTTCTAACCTAGCTAGCTACTGGGTTTATTATTCATCTCGTAGATAAACAGTTTATAAAAATCGGTCCATCAATCAATATAATGATCGTTAAACTGGATTAGTTTTGATGGTTTGATAATAAACCCAACAGATCTAAAACTAGGTTTTTGTATGTAAATCTTTAATAACCGTTTGAAGGCCTGTTCAGTTAATTTCCTTAGGGAAAGGGATTAGGAGTCGAAAAAACTTTACTACATTTTTTTTCCTTTCCTCCTACTAGAATGTAGCCCGTTGGACGGGTTAGGACAAACACTGTCTCATCCACTCCTCGTTAGGTAGTAGTTAATTATCAGATGTTACTGTTGGGAGCAAATCATAAATCATAGAGGCGACGTAACAATTAATGTATGTGCTGTCGATCGGCCGGCCGCAATTTTATGATCTGGAATATAATTCTTGATGTGCATGCGTGCCATGCATATCGATCATTCATCGATCATCAGTACGTGGGAGGAGGAGGATGGAATCGCTGTCAGCCATGAGCCAAGATCCGGTTTTTCGCACCGTCCAACGACGACGAGCTGAGATCGAGCTCGATATGAATATGATGTTCTTCCGAAACCAACGACGACCATCTCTGCAAATCTTTGGCTGGCTGCCAGCCACGTTGGGAAATTCTGCTCCAGTTTTCGGAGCCCCCACGAACCCTAGATGGAAGCTTCCTGGAGATAGACGACGGAGAAGATCAGTATGAACAAATCCTGACGCCACACCGGCATATATATATATACATATATATATACACACGGGAGCGTTATTCTACACCACGTGTGTAGAATAGCTATTCTACACCGATTACTTTTAGTAGTTAATTTTCTCAGTAGAAAAACAATTGAGTATTATTTTTGTCAGTAGTAGATTTCTCGGTAGAATAGCTATTCTACACCTGTAGAATATCATTTATATATATACACACACACACATATATATATATATATACACGGGAGTGCTATTCTACACCACGTGTGTAGAATAACTATTCTACACCGACCACTTTCAGTAGTAAATTTTCTCAGTAGAATAGCAATTGAGTACTACTTTTTTCAGTAGTAGATTTCTCAGTAGAATAACTATTCTACACCCGTGGTGTAGAATAGAATTTGTATATATATATACATATATATATACATATATATACATATATATATACACATATATATATATACATACACATATATATATATATATATATATATATATACGAGAGCGCTATTCTACACCACGTGTGTAAAATAGCTATTCTACACCGACTACTTCCAGTAGTAGATTTTTTCAGTAGATTAGCAATTGAGTAATATTTTTTTTCTCGGTAGTAGATTTCTCGATAGAATAGCTATTTTACACCTGTGGTGTAGGATAGCATTTGTATATATATACACACATATATATACACACACATATATATTTTATACACACACATATACACACACACATATATGTACATATACACATATACATATTTATATATATATATACATATATACATACATACATACATACATATATACATACATACATACATACATACATACATACATATATGTATATACACATATACACATATATACATATATACACACATATATATACACATATATGTGTGTAGTACCCAAGTTTCTTATCCGTTTTGTATTATAAGTTGTTTTTAACTTATTTATATATTACAACTTTTTTACGATAATTCTCTTATCTCTTTAAAAGATAAGAGTATAATTAATCTCAGTAATTAGTTAGAAAAAATTAGGTGACCTATTAACTCTACCACTTTTAATTATGGCCGTTATATCATATGGTGTGTGGTCTATTACATGCTAAGAAGATAAGATACCGACTTCTTTTAATCATGTTCATTATATCTATAAAAATAAAAGGTTAGTTAGATTCATGCCATTACAATTTTATGAGTTTAGAGAAATGCTATTATAATTCATATATTTTTATTTGTGCCATTATAATTTCAGAGAACTATGAACTATACGATTACAATTTTAGAGAACTCTAAAATATGCCATTATAAGCTCAACAAAATCTAGAATATGCCATTTTACAATTTCAGAGAACTAGAAGACTGAACTAAATTATAATGACATAAATCAAAATATGTGAATTATAATATCATTTCTCCAAACTCATAAAAACTGCAATGGCATAGATCCAAAATTATCCCAAGATACCTATTTCTTTTAATCATGATCATTATATCTATAAAAATAAATTATTCTTATTAATTTGATATATCTTAAAATTTCCCATATACTAATAACTAAGCTAAGTAGTGTCCTAGTTCTAGGAACTAACTCATATGAAAAGGTTTAACACAAGTAATCAATATTAAGGAGACATATGAAAAAGACAGGGTAACATACAATTTCGATTGAAAGCAACATCATTTCATAAAAGCAGGATCAATATGTTCAAGAAGGGTGTGATGACTTGCCTTGCTCATGAGGGGCAATATTGTATTCTGGATTCTTGTATTAGGATAAACCATATTCAAGCAACAATCATACAAGGGCACCACTTAGGACTAGAATATCCATGGCTATGAATTGTGAGGCCAATGCTTAGTGCTAATATATGGATACTTAGGATGAGAAAAAAGTTAAGCACCTTTCTTAATAGTTTTATGCCTCAATGCAAAAATATATAGTAGTGCTATATATATTGGTTAATTTGTTGTTATAACTATTTGATTGGTCATATATTTCTTCAACTACTTTGACTAGCACCCATTAAGAGCCGGTGCTAAAGTAAGCAGCGCCTCCTAACGCTAAGCATCTATATATAATGGGGAAAACTCGGTTTTTTTCTCTAAGCATCATTGGAAGCTTTCCATTAGAGATGCTCTGACACTGCTTAAATTTTTGAATAGGGTTGTTACAACTTTTACCTAGGTGAAAATAATTAAACAATAATAATAATATTGATTTAGGTTTAGTTAAATACCCTTTTTTCGTTTAAAACCAGGTGTAAATTTCTGAAGGTTTAATTCCTGGAAATCCAAATGAAATTTCTTGAATTATTTTCCTAAAGGAAAATGGTTGGCTCATAAAACCGATGGATGAGAGTGAGACCCACCGACGGTGGACTAGGCTTTGCTCAATGATAGATGGGACCCACAGTCCTATGTCACAGACGGGCCCACATGCCAGTGAGACGATGAACATAAGTGGGTTTAGTTATATTTCTAATTGAGGTGGGCCACAGATCAGATTAGGGAGAGATTAGACCGTCCACTGACCAATCGAACAAACTTCACCTCATCTCGTTGTCACGTCGACCGCAGCGTCGCTTTTAGTTTTTCTAACTTCTAGAGATTTTTAGGATCTGTTTGTTTTCGTTTTTAGCAGATAGAGATTCTTATAACTAATTAACCTGAGGGTGTTTTCAGATTTTAGATCTAATTCATTTTTAGATTCTTCATCTACTGATTCTCGTAATTTGAGTTTAGAATCAAGATCATTTATTTCTACATCAGGTTCTATAAAACAGACGCAACTCAAGCTGCAACAAATAAATGAATCGCCCGCAGACACCTCGCCGGAGATTCCAACGACCTTTGCTTTCTTCTTTTTTTTTTCTTCCAATTTAGCTTTACGGCACGTTCGGAACAGTTTTTAGTAGCTATTTTTAAATTTTAAAGTCTTTCTTATGGTTTAGGATTTAAGGGAGCTTGAGATTTTAAGGAGAATCGGTGAAAATTTAGAGAATATGGCATTTTGTACCTTTAGATTTAGTTTAATTTTAGACCTAGTTATAAAATCTGAAGTTAAATTAAATGGTTTAGATTTTAAACTCAAATTATAAATAAAATAGAATCTAAATGGAAGCTAGATAACGTTTCGAGCTCTAATTATGGATTATAAAACTTATTAGTTAAACAAAATGGAATAAATAAAGCTAAAAACTTGTAATAATATGACTTAATTTCACAGGTCCCTTTCTGACACCACCACCACCGCACACCTTTGCCTCTCAGCTTTTCTTTTCTTTCTTTCTTTCTTTCTTCAACCTCCCGTCGCCCACCCCACTTAGCTCCTAAGCAAAGCCCTGCTCGGCCTCTGGCTATAAATTGCACCCCACGGCCAAGCCCCAATTCCCTTTTCCCCCTCTCCTCACTCCCCTCTCCTAGGTTTGGTTGCTCTCCTGCAGGCTGCAGCTGCAGCGCTGCCTGTGTTGACCGCACCCTACCTCTTGCATCTTCCCTGTCTCCTAGTCCTACGTCCTAGCTAGCCTACCGAGACTTCACTCCCCTGTGCCCCGGAGATCCTGTCTGCGAGCTGCTCTTCCTGCGTGCTCTGCTGTTCATCTCCGAGGCAAAACTCTGCCGGAATTTCCAGTCGCAAAAAAACCTGTTTTTTTTCAGAGGGACACTCTGCTGAAATTTTCGGTCAGAAAGCCTTGTTGGTCAGGGCAAAACTCTGCCAAAATTTCCTGTCAGAATCTTTTTGGTTAGGGCGTCACTCTGCCAAAATTTTCAGTCACAGAACTCTGCTTTTTGGTGAGGATTTCAGATTTGGAGCATTGACAGGGAGAAACTCTGTCCGATTTTCAGTTAGATCCCGTTGATTTTAGGGAGAATCTCAGCCGGAATTTTTGCACGGACGTGTATGCTCGTGCGGTTGTGTTTATGATAACATCCACTGTGCTCGTGCAATCCTTCTCCGTCGTCTTCCTCTACTGGTTCTACGTCTTCTCATAATCGACCAACTCTACGAGCTTAATTACTCTTGTTAAGAATTGTTAATCGAGAAATCAAGCAATTAAGTAAGTAAGTTTGGTCAGTTAGTTACTGTGTTACTGCAAAAAGATGGCTTCTCCTGCTGGCATGGTGTCTACGGGGACGACGACGACGTCGTCAGCCGGGTCGGACCAGGTGCCGGTGCCGGTGCCGGTGCCGGCGGTGGTGGTGGAGGAGAGGAAACGGAGGCGGAAGGAGTCGAACCGGCTGTCGGCGCAGCGGTCGCGCGCGCGCAAGCAGCAGCAGCTGGACGACCTGGCGGCGCAGGCGGCCGAGCTGCGCGCCCGGAACGGCGCCATGGCGCTCGCCGCGCGCGAGGCCGCGCGCCGGTGCGCGGCCGTGCAGGCCGAGAATGACCTGCTCCGCGCGCGCGGGATCCAGCTCGCCGCGGACCTGCAGTCGCTCACCGAGCTGGTCCACTGCCTTGACGCCGCGGCAGCATGCTTCGCCGCTCCCCCGACTGCCGCCGCAGCCGGCGCAGCCGGCGCCGGCTTCATCATGCCCCAGCCGCCTCTCCTCGACGCCACCATGCACTGCAATTACTACTACTAGTCCACTCCACTCCACTCTCCAGTACCAGCTAGATCGTGTCAAGCCATTAAGTTAGCTCTCGTGGTGTATGTGCTTTTCTTTTGTGGTGTCATTAGGTGAGCTAATCAAGGGCAAAGATGGATTTTCACATGTGTGCCACTTTATGATGTGACATGTACACAGAGAACAATTTATGTGGAACAAGCAACTCCCTATAAATATAAGGGTTTCTGTCTAATCTGTCTAATTCTCTATGAGAAATGGCTGGCCACAATTTGGTTTATTCATATGGAATCGCTACGTGTACAATGAGGCTGTCATTCAGTTCCTATATTTAAGTGACCGTTTTAACCGTAACATATGGCTTTGATACCGGTCCCAGTCGCTCACTGGTTTAAATATCTAGCTCGTATGAGTTTTTGGATTATAGTTTATTTTCATATTTTGTATATACCAATTCTTACAGACACTCGTATAGTATCTAAACTTCTTGTTTCAGTTTCAAATTATAAAAATAGATGCAGCTATTAGAAACTAAAACAAATAGACCGTACAATATTGATAAATATGAGATTTGTCATAATTACATTATGTTTTAAACGGAAAATTTTAAAATAAAAAGTTGAAAAACTTATTTTATACAACATCTTCGATAATATATATATAATTCTAAGCTATGAGTGGCAGTTGGTTTAGGTAGCGTTTGGTTCAGGAGTTTGGTGGAAGCGACCGGCTACGTTCTACTTTACATGTGTTTGACTTAAAATTATATATATATATATATAAATTATATATATATATATAGTGGTGTAGCTAGGGGGTGGTCCATGTAGATCCAAGACCTCCCCAAAAATGATACATTAAGACCTTAATATGTCTATTTTAATATTCAGCATAATTTTAAAATGTACAACATCCCAATTTATATTATTTTATAATGGTATAATATATTATTAGTATTATTATATTTATATATATAGTTTTGCACAAAACTATAATATAAATATATATATATGAAATTTATAATATTATATAAAATTAAAATGTAACTAGACATGTCTAACAATTTCATTCCCGCTACGCCTCTCTAAGCCACGAGTGACAATTAGCTTAGGTGTTGTTTGGTTCAGAGACAAGGTGAGATGGGACGGTTATATCCTAGTTTTTTGGGATGGAATCGTCTTATCTCGTGTTTGGTTGCGAGGGATGGGGATGTCCTTGTTTTGTGTTTGGTTGATGGGTTGAGAGAAATGATACTACATCTCGAAACATCCGTCTCACACCGAAACACCTTCGATCCATTTCGAAACCTCCGCCCATCCCTAATGCCTTTGTCTCGGAACCTTCGGCCTACCACGGAACCTCTAGCCCCGTCCTAGAGTCTCCGCGCACGAGGTGGGACGGGCTCTTCCCTCCTTTTTTTGGGGACAAGTTCGTCCTAAATATTAGAGGAATATTCCTTGCTGGAACGACTCCGTCCCACCCGACTCTGAATCAAACACTGTAAAAAATAGAATCGTCTCGTCCCATCCCACCTCGTCCCTCGAACCAAACACCATCTTAGAGTTTCGTGACAGACCGCTGGACCCACCAACCGCCGCCCATTTGTCCTAGTAGCTTATTCTTTTGCGACCAAATTATTTGGACTTTGGAGGAAATTTAATTTTACGCGAATCTGATTCGTGCTTAACACGAATGGGACGGGCGTGTTTGTCCAAATATCACTTTCCTTGATAAGAGCGAACTCCTTGTTGGTCACATTCACGTCGCACAAATTTCGTAGTACAAATGATGGTTGAAATGTTATGTGAGGCCTCGGTGGTTAAAGGGGAAATATCATGTGCAATCTGACATCATGTAATCGTGCGATCTGGTACATCAAATTAAGATCCAACGGTTACATAAGAAACATAATATTTTTTTACTTTTTTCATATGTAACCGTTAGATTTTAATTGAATGCACCAGATCGCACGATTGCACATGATATTTCCTCGTGGTTAAAACTGTCAAATTTCTTTCTAACGTAAATGTAAGTAGAAGAAGACATGAAAGTTGAAAACTACTCCGTATTTGGTAGAGCTCTAGTTTCAGGATATATGCTTGGATTCAAAGTTTGTGTGATAAAACAAAGTGTTTTAAACTAAATAATCTCAATTCATTGGCAATTTTAGATTTATGATTTTTTTAAAGGTCGATTTGATCGGCTCAAAAAATATTAGATCTATACTATGAGCCCATGACAAACGGAGCCTCATACCCTGTTTGGAAGCAAGAAACATTTCAGATTTTTACACTAGAAGGGATGAATCACATAAAAGGTTGTTTCACACCGATTATAATTTATTTCATGAGAATTTGGAGCTGTAGTCAAACGATTTCATAAGTGATTATGATTCAGCCGGCCAAACGTTTTTTTTTTTGCACAGAATCTAAATCCAAAATATTTCTCTAATTAAGAATTTGTACGTCATTAGGCCCTGTTTGGGTGAGCTTTTAGCTGGCCAGATACTTCTAGTATCTAGAAGCTTTCCCAAACGGTACATCGAGTAGCTCAGATTTTCAAAATCGGCAGAAACAATTAGTCCATTCAAGCCTAGTAGCTGAGAAGTTGACTAACCCCAATTTCTTCAGATTTTGTATATTTTTATTTACCCACCATATCATTCAATAAAACCCACTGATCCAACAACCAGCTACTTCAACCAGCCAGCTAGATACTCAACTAGTTAATTCTAAGAATCTGCAACTCCCCAAACAGAATCTTAGGGTTTGTTTGGTTCAAATTTTTGAACCAGCTTCTTGGCTCGGAAGCTGGAATCTGAACCAAACATCTCTTTTGGTCACCCAACTTTTCCATAATTTGTAGATTCGCGTAGTACAAATTTAAAAGCTGGTATAACCTAGATTTCATAGCTTCTTAGTTTAACTTTGAATGAATATTACTTACCATACTATTAAAATATATCAGTTCATGTAAAATTTAAAAAAGTGAAATTTTAGTAAGATATATAATTTTAGCGTAATTTAAAAATATATAATTTTAATATAAACATTACAAAATTTCATGATTAGAACGATTTACACGTAAAATTACACATTAATAATGTAACTAAACATTATAAACTATCAAAATATAAATCCGCAACTATTCTAACCAAATAGTTTCAATAGTTTCTCAGTTTTTTTACAGTTCACAACAACTTTTCTACGGCTCACAGTTCACAATAATTTTTTCAAAATCTACGGTTCAATCAAACGCGCGCTGAGTCTTGCTCTGACCCACCTCTTTACAGCCTACAACCAATGCCATGTGGCTATCATAAACAAACGTGGCCCACATGTCATGCATAATGTTTCTCACAGCAAGTCTTAGCGCGAAAGAATGTCGCAAATAAAGAAAAATGGCGGTAAAAGAAGTGGTCGGAGTAGCAGAAACTAGGTGTAAAAATGAAGATCCTTTTGTAGGGTTGGTGATGGGTGGGACATCGGTGAGATCCTGGGAAAGCTGCGAATCATTTGCAAAGGAATTAGGGCGGACGGGACCGATGCTGCTTTCATCGATCTGAAACGAAACAAAAGCATCTCCTGTTTGGGGGGCCGTCCCGCCATACGCAGACATCGAAACGTCAGTGGTCTGGCTTTCTGCTTGGATGCTGCTAATCTGTCTCTCTTCTTCTTGTTCTTAGGAGCTGTTTGAATTGTCCTTACTTATTTTTAGGTGTTAGTTTGGTTTCTTAGACTAAACTTTAGTCTTTTGTTTTGCGGCACTTTTAGTCTTTAAAGTGTCAAACATGTGGACTAAAATTTAGACTAACGTCTATTTGGATCCAAGGGGCTAATACAATTTTAGTGACTAAATTTTAATTACCCCATGTTTGGATCCAGTGACTAAAGTATGGGCTAAAGACTTTATTGTCATACAGAATGACTCAAATGCATCTTATTTATTGCTCTTTGCTTTTCATCCATGGTGAGGGTAAAGGTGGGAAAACGAGCATTTTAGCCTCTCTTAGCTCTTCTTTGGGGGCTAATGAGACTAAAAAATAGGATCTTTAGCTTCTAAAGCGACTAAATTTTAGTCAGTTTGTTTTAGCCCCTTGGATCCAAACAGACCCTAAAGCCTTTAGTCCTCTAGTCCAAAGAAGTGGACTAAACTGGACTAAACAACATAAAAGACACACCAACCCTCATATTTATGGTGCCATAATAGAGAGAAGAGTACTAGTCTAGGGGTAAAAAAATATTTGTTAAACTGTAATTATGGACTTTACTCCATGGAACTAAACAGGGTCTGGGCTAAAGTTTAATCCATGAACTAAACTTTAGTTGTTGGACTAAAAGACTTAAACAGGGGTTTAATCCTTAAAGTCTCAAACAACCTTGCTTATTGGGACTAAAAGATGACATATACACCATCTGTCCTCATTTCTGCCTGTTTAGGAGGATGAAAAAAATGTAACAATGATTAGGGGTAATGTGATCATTGTATAGTATTTTAGTCCATACTTTCAAACAAAAGAACTAAACTTTAACCCCTTAATAGATAAGCAAGTATGATCCAAACATGATCTTACACGGATTCATATGCATGTTGTTTTGCATCAGGCCTAGCTTCTTTATCTTAGGGCATGTACAACCCAGACAACTATTGTCTACAATTTTTTGAAATTTACAATATAGACAATTAAATAGATAACAAGTACAATCCATCTATTTAGCTGTCTACAAAGTATTTAATATTTCTAATTGATCTGTGCAATTTTTAAATGTGAGCTGAGTGTGTTAATTTTTTTCGCATGGGAGCATGCGCTGGCGCCTGGTGAAGAGACGGCCTCACTTTCTTTCTTCCTTTAATGCAGCAAGCTAAGGTTCTTTTTGTAAAATTTACTTGTTGCAGACAGCATGAAACGGAGCGTTGTACGTGCCCTTATAGTATACTGTTGGTGTGTTGTAATGGAAAAAATATAACGTTAAAATCACCAATTCAGCTTCAACTTTGAGGCACACCAATTCGTTTTAAAATTTCCAACTTTATTATAGTAATTGCGATAATAATAATATACGTCTAAGGGATAGAATTAATCTCTGATTATATTTAAATTATATAATAATAATTGATTAATTGGTAGTTTTCGGTTGAGATTTGAATTTAAACACGTTGGATTCAGATAACAAAATTCTAATGATCCGTGGGGTTCACCGGCATGGCTTGCCCAGCATGCAGTTATTTCATTTCCATACATATCAATTAAATCCAGAGATTAGAGATAAAATAAAGTTTTATAATTAATTTCTATAATTATCAAAATAAAACAAATAAGAGTGATCTATTGCAACGACGTAGGAAGTAATATGCCTATTTCTAATAAATGGTGCTTATTAATTTAGATTTACCATAAAATTTACCCAATATACATACATCTGATTGTATGCTGATTGTTTGTTCATGTTTGTTCTAGTTTACGAGAGCTGCAGGTATCCCTAGAATCTAAATCTGAATTAAATGGTCTAGATTTTAGGTTCAAATTGTAAGAATAAATAGATACAAAATTTATAAATAAACTAAAATACAAAAGCTAAAAAGTATCATATATTTTAAATTCATATCAGCTAAATATTCAGACCCGCTTGAATTACTTTGGAATCGCCTTGAAGATTCCCAGAATATGCGGCACACCGTATTTAATTGTTTTAGCCTAATTGCAGGCAAAATGGACTAGCACGTACTAGCACATGAAAACAACAGCCACGGCCGGTGTGTATACGTAGTTATTACTACTACCATTCATTTTAGGGTTAATTGCTTCTATGCTATTGTTATTTTTCAATTCGTTAAAAATATCATTAAAATTTCAATATTTGCTCATATGTCATTACTATTTTAAATCCACTTTTTTATACCATTTAGGCTTACCTACAGACTCTGAATATTTGTTCATATGCCATTACTATTTTCAATTTGCCATTTTATGACATTACTGTTTTACAAATATTTGGACTCAAATAATATAAAAGAGTGAATTTGAAATAGTAATGGTATATGAGTAAATATCGAATTTTAATGGTATTTCTAACAAATTAAAAAATAACGGTGACACGTAAGCAATTATCCTTTCATTTTACTAGCAATTTTGACCTGGCAGAGAACCGAAGCACAATGCCATTCTTGCAAGGAAATTCGCAAGAATAGATTTAACCCCTACGCATTTACTGGTAAATTACACTGTTGATGAATTCGGAGAAATAAACTACTATTTTCTAGGTTTTGAATTCTAGTTTATTTTTATATTTTACAGGTACTGATTATCACAACAATCGGTATTAGAAACTAAAATAAACGGCGGTGCGTACGTGTAGAACAGATAGCTACCAGCAGAACAGATGTTAGCATAAGCATATGGTACGTGTGTAGAACAGATAGCTACCAGCAGCACATAAGTTTCCTGCACATTTCAGAAAACGACGGCCTATCTGCAAATCACAAGGTACGAGTTACTACACGTGTAGAGATGTTCATTAGCGTATGTAGACCTAACATTTTAGAAAACATGACAAGAGACAAGAGGCTGGTCAGCATCAGTTAAGTTAAGCGCACACACTGCTTTCATCAGCATCTTCTTCGGATATGCAAAACAATGTGCTACCAGGCAGCAGGAAATACAAGCTTGTGAACCACCCAACATTTTAATCTCTAAAGGAAGACGATGACTGTGACCTAATTACTTAATTATGAATTCGTGATGCAAGCAGATTGGATGCCAATTTAATTACGCTAGTTAGTTGAATGTGCGTGCATTGTAATTGAAAAAATTACGACATTAAAATAACACATTGCAAATGATATAAATAAGTAAAAATATGATAAAATATCATTCATCGTAATTTGTTTTTCAAAAGAAGTATACTCATTTTAAAAATATTATAGATTTTACTTTACGTTTTAATGAGAAGCTAGCGGTGGTAGCAGATTTATCACCACTAATTTTTTAAAGTAATATAAATATAGATATGTGGTTCCCAATAAGATAAAATGTGGCGAACAGTCAAAAAATCTGTAGGTAGGGACATTTATAATGATGTCTGATATAACCCTCCAACTTTCAAAACTTTTGAGAATATATTTCTTTTCAAACATGAAGAATTAACAGATACATATTTGTCACCACGAAACAGTTCTATAATACTATGATTATATTCCATCAGGTTATACAAACATGATACAATAATTACAAGCCATGATTTATTAAAATATGCATGCGTTAGTATCTAAAACGACATGCGTGTATTCGTGACCGGATGAGTATGATTGGACGACTTTAGCACAAATATCATTCGTCAGGGTTGCTATTAAAGCTAGACACATACCTAAAACTCCTGAATGCTCATGTCAGGGTCCATTACATGAGTGCAGCAACTCTTTTGTTATGTTTGCAAGCCATGCTTTTGTTAATGCTAATGTTGGTTTCTTTATGTAAACTATACTAATTCTCCCCTTGCTAAGCAAACAGAAACAAAGAGAAAAAGGACAATGAGATTATTATTGCATACCAACAAAGGACGAAAGATTTGATAATTTATTATCGCTGGAGCAAGGTCTAACTAGCTTCAGAATAGATTTTTCGGGGATCTGGAGTTCTACTAAACAAGCCCTCGGTAAGTTGCTGAACTTCTGATTGGTGAGGTTGCTTTTCTGTATCAAAGTGAAGCAAAAGGAATATGCATGCTTGGTAATTGGTATATGTCATTAGAGTCATAATTCAGATTCTTTTGGGCCTGAAGCTGATGAGGGTACCCATCGATCTTTACCATGATAGGAGACATTCAACAAGTGCAACTTTAGTACTTGCAGATCGATTATTATGATCGATGTTATAGGCTTGTAGCCGGCAAAATGTGATCTTAATCCAAGAGGAGGATGCATGGTGAGATCAGAGTTTTGTATAAGGAGATAACAACATCGTGTCTGCTTAGTCAAGGAGATGATCTCCGTGCTTCGTCAGTTTTGTCGTAAATTAAACTTCGATCTGGAATTAAAATTGCAGAAACTTGAAGCTCTCTAGGCAAGAAGAAAGAGAGCTGCAGCCTGTTTTCTTGTGTATGCAGCGTGATGAGACGAACTCCACTCTCGATCGATACACGGAGTGGACAAACAACACATAATAATTAATAATTAAGGGTGTGTTTGGTTTGTCTGGATATATCTGATTAGGATAGTGTCATCCTATCAATCAGTTGTTTGGTTGGAGAGTGAATGTGAATGGAATGGTCACCGAGAGAAATATTACTTCAATATACTGGATGGAGAGATTCATGAAATTTTTTTGAATAAACTCATCTAATATTAAACGAGACGACGCGTCGTCTTCTCATTGGTTATTACACATTTAATTTTTTGTTTATAAATATTCAAATGATTTTTATTCCTAAATTATTTATCAAATTTATGATTTAATTACATAATTGTATTGATTATAATTTAATCTATAAAATAAGATCTTATATGATTATATTTTTGTTAAAAAAATATATTTGACAAGTGGGTTCCACTAAATTTAAACTTATCCCATCCAAGTTATATACATCTAACTAAACAAAAAATTGTCTCGTCTCATCTATCCAACCAAACACCTCAAGTATATCATCTCATCGCTAAATCCATGGATAGGATCATTCTATCCATCCTCGCTACCAAACCAAATGGACGCTAAAGTGCAAAGTCTGAACGACGCAAAGTTGATTAGTAATTAATTGATCACTAGCGTTCTTCAGTAACATTGCCGTGTTACGTTGTATGTAAATGTCTGAATTCTTCCATAGCTTCCCATCATGGTGGCAAGTTTGCGTTTCAGTGGTTGCACAAGCATTTGCTTGTACTCGAGGCCATGCATGTATATTTCAAGTAAAAAAACATGTCCTTACCTTCTATGATTTTCTAGTATTATATGCATTCGGAGTGTTAGAACGAGGAACGGTAGAACGAAGTATATCCAAAGCTTCACTTAAATTTCTGAAACGACTGCATATCATCTTGGTGAGCTGTTTTCATAGAAGAAGTGAATAAAACTGACATATATACTAATTGTGGCTAAATGCGGCTAGATAGTAGAGCCGAACGTGTTTTGTGATCTATAACCATTCTTCTTCTAGGCATTGATTCGGTGATCATCTTGAACCACATTGTCTAACTAGGTTGGTAGTCTCTCAACATACTTCTCAATACGGGGTCCTTCCCACATTTCCTGCACGGGACCAAAATCCAGGCTTTATACACGTGATTTTGGGTGAGGATTTCATGCAGCAAATATTGTTGCTCAACTTCCCCTTGCATCCTATTCCTATTTGCAGTGGTCTAACCGAGGTATCCAGTTTTATTAGGACTAGTTTGTCCACATGATTCAAGCCAAATTTCACAAGATGCACTACTACAAACATTCACGGTAGCAACGGGCACAAACGTACTGTAGTGGCGGGTAATTAGTCTACCACTATTATATTCTAACGTCACTGCTGCTGACCCTGGTTAGAAGTGGTGGGCAGAGTGCTCGCCACCGCTGTGTCAACAGCAGTGGCGGGCGCGCTGACGTCAACTGCCCGTCACCACTATGTCAACTAGTAGTGGCGGGCGCTGGGATGACAGTGGCTGGTGCCACTGTAGTGACGGTTCTCTAATAGCCCGACACTACTATGAAATTGTTCAACGCCACTACAGTTGCGATTTGTAGTAGTGATAGATCATGATTTTAAAGTAAATTATAGTCTATCAAATCAGACGTGTAAGTTTTTCTTTTTGACCGGCTTGTGTTTGATGGATCTGCCGTATATATGGAGGTAGGGTACGGTGGTTGTGACCCCTGACCATTTGGTTACTTGGGTTACTTAGCAGTAGGCAGTATATATGTTTAAGACTCTCGACTCTTTATTGGTGTTGCTTATAGTTATAGAAAAAATAAAATTCATTTGGTTAATATTTACGAGAAATTCTATGTTTTCTTATCGACGAACGATTAATTATATAAATTATTATTGAAAAACATTAATTCTACAAAATACTACCGCAAAAGCGTCTTTTTTTTCTCATCGCCGTTGGCTGGCTAATGTCGCTTATCTTTGGTTAACCCCTCCAAAAGATCATTTTGCCCCTACAATTGATGGGGGTATTGTGTGTAGGAATATCAATGTTATTAAATTAAAATGTGTATCCGACGGTTAAATGGGTATGTGTATGAGTAATAACTATCCATACCTGCTTCACCACATCAGCCCGTGCTGCCACCCCTCACGCCGACCCCATGTGCGACTTCTATGCCACCGGCTTCCGGTATCGCTTGCTACGTCGCATCGCCTATGCTATAGCCCATTGTTGCTTTTAGAGTTGTTTCCATGCAAATATGATGGGTAAATGAGTATACCTATAGGTGGTCGGTGTGGACACTAGTTTTTACCCATCGTGGATAATATGTACGAGTACAGGTATAGAAATTTCGTCGTAAGTACTAGGTATAAGTATGAGTATAGAAAATTTTACGGATATAGATATAAGTATGCATTACTTGTACTTATGTATCTTAGTGTCATCCCTATGTATAAGTCTTAATCAGATTCTTTTCAACTGACAGTAAAATAACAACATATTCATTTCCACTATTTGCATAATTTACGTACGTATGTAAAAATATTTATAGAATTTGTATTGCTACATTAAAAAACAGAACGATGAGCACGTTACGTCCAACTAAAATCTATATGAACGTTAACGCCGAACAAAGGCAGGCGATGCAGGGGCACTGCGACGAGCCACCGCCTAGCACCCTAAGAAAAAAAGGTTTAACCTTAAATTCGTCGTCTCATCCTTCCCTCTAAGCTTTAAGGTGACGTTTGGTTCAGAAATTTGATAGAATGGAATAACTTCATTCTAGATTTTGAGAATAGAATAATTTCACTCCGTGTTTAGAAGCAAGAACATATCCACTCTATTTTTATTTGATTCTAGAATCTAATAGAACATAACGGTTCTATTCTTTATTTGGTTTAATAGCGGAAATCAAACATACAAATAAAATGGAGGATTTTTTGGGAGGCATTGGAGGCGAGCCACTCAGTTCGGTCAAATTTTTAGGAACAGATGATTCTAGATCCACGAAGAATATTTTTTTGGAGCCACTCTGCTCTATCTAATTCTAAGCCAAATACACGTAAAGTGGAATGGAGTCACTCGCTTCTAACTTTCAAACCAAACGCTACCTAGGAGCGGTGCTAAAAACTTTATAACTTACAATAGCATCGTAGCAGAAAATCTGGAACCTCGAGTGGCATCGTAGTATCGCTCAACACGTCTTTTTCGTAATGTTCAAAATCTGAATTATATTTGAAGTTATGGTGTTGAGTAAAGATAGCTTCATCTTTTTAATGTATTGTCTAAAATAGATCCACTTAATTTATTATTAAAAAAACAAGAATACAATTGCTCATCTCAAAACCAAAGTATATCAAATAGATCCTACATCTCTAGAACCGATGAAATGTCCGATTCATCCCAACAAAAAGTCTATCAATACTGTCGAGGTAATAGGATTAACATATCATAATGCAAACATTGTCCTTTTTTCTTCCTCTCTTATCATCTTCTTTCTTTTTCCTCCTCTCTCATCCTCTTAACCATTTTCTTTTGTCACCACCTGCGTCCGACCGCCGCACGTCCCTGTGCTATGCTCGAGCCCCTTGCCACCATGCGCCTGTGCCCGACTGCCCGGCCACCACCTAACCACCTCGATCACCTTCTAGATATGCTCCACAAACATCCCATGGTAGAGGATGCTTGCCACTATCATGCCGAGGTGTTGACGCAAAAATGGTAGGTATTCAAACTGTTTACACTCGTAGGCTTGGGAGTTATGCTTAGCTCCACTGTAAGTCTTAAATAATCTTTGAGGTGCTCAATGAGCATGCTAATCAATTTATTCCTACAATTGAAAAGGAAATAAACATGAGATGTTCTAACGCTATCGGTGATAGCCTATTGGTACCATCAACAATAGCACGTACGAAAATCATGATTCATAAGGGTAAACATTTTTGAAACAATAAACTCTATCCATCAGCTCTAGGGGTGGGTACTCAGTCAGTTTATTATGGTTTATAAAAAATTCGGTTTTCGTAAAAAGCACCGAATAACGTGTAAAAATAATAATAAAACTGAACCGGATAAAACGGAAATTTTCGGTTCGGTTTTCGTGGTTTTCGGTTTTTACCGATTTGCAAGGCGCGACAAATCGCAGGCGGGCGATGTGCTGCCGTGCTGTGCCTAGGCTAGCGCGCTAGCCGCTTGAGACGGGAGTTGTGCTGTGCGCGTGGACGACTGGGCTAGGAGTTGGGATGGGGTGCTGGGCCATGAGTAGCAGATCAGTAGATCAACAGGGGCTGGGCTGTTCGGTTTTGTGGTTTGCTCGATTTTTAGAAGATAGAAACCAAACCAAAAAAATGAAGTTTGCCAAAATGAAAGCTGGTTTATTTTAGAAAAACTGAAAATCACTGTTTTTTCGGTTCAGTTCGATTCGGTTCGGTTTTCGATGATTTTTTCCCACCCCTAATCAGCTCTAGTAGCACGACTCAATAATGCCAACCTCTATAGTTCGAACTAAACCGATATCGTATAAAGATAGATTATTACGAGTGTAAAGATCACGATAAACCCGATTAACAAAGTGATGATAATTCGTCGGCTAAGATTCTGACGAACGCCATTTGAACACATTGACCCTAACCGCCCTGTATGTGACCCCACCAATGACACGGGTCGAACCCAACCGAAACAGCGTGTTGTTGCTTATTGACATACGATTTAATCTAGCTCAGTAAGTTAAAGCACCATGATTAACAAATACAAAGATCCAATCTATAGAGCACGATAAAAAAAAATAATTAATGCATTTAACCAGTAACTAGCAAACCTAACTCAACTGAGGAATCAATGAACACATGGATCGATTTACCAATGGGCTATCTCCATCAAAACTAAAGATCGGACTCAATCGATGCAGCCATAGTTCCGATGGAGAATTACCCTAATGCTACGTACCTAATAGTTGGCGATGTGCAAAAGAGTTTGATTAACTAAATTGTGTGTATTTTTGATGAGATGGACTTACCATATTTATAACTGGATTGACACGTCATATAGAGATAACACAAAATCCTAACTAACTCGTATATTTACGAAAAATAATAACAAAGTATCATCCCAAGCTGCACGTCACATGTCTTTGTCATATCAAAGCCTCCATTGGTGACTTGTCATCTCATTCTCTAAGCCGTTGATGTCCGATCCAAATTCTAGTGTTAACACGAGGTCGACCTCCGCGATGCGAACACTGACTAGCATGGTGGGGACCATCCTAGAGGCAATGTATTGTGCGAGGCTTCGGTGATAGTTGTCTCTTGCCAACCAGGGGCGGAGCCAAAGCACTGCTTGGGGGTTCCCAGGAACCCCTGTGCAAAATTTTTTTAAACTATTATTTGTATTTTTTTACCTTTTGTGCACCCCCTCAGATCTAATATGGTGTATCACTTAAAACTGTGCATCTTCCTCAATTTTACTCTAGCTCCCCACGGTTGCCAACCTAGGCACCCTGATGAGCATGGCAGGTCCGACGACAGACAATGCACATGACGTGGTCGGCCTCATTGTTGTGCTCGATCATTGGATCAACATTGCTGACCGTATGTGCCAAAAGCAGTTCGCTTTAGACTGTCTAGCTTGGGAATGAAGGTGGCGGGAATGCACGGGGGCTCGAGCACAGAGAGGATGTGCGGTGACCGAACGTCGGTGGTGGCATAGGCCGTGGTCAGGAGGGGGCGCCACACGCAGTGACGCTAGCATGAGGGAGAGGAGTTGGCCGACAGGTAGGAGGGGAGGAAGGAGGAAAGAGAAATAGATGAAGTTTTCTATGTAATTTATAAGAGGTTTCACTATTCAGATGTTACCGTAAGGGGTTTCATTATTAAGATGTTATCGTGCAGCTACGTGGATAACCACCTCAACGTCTCTTAGCACGTGAAACATCGCATAAAAAACACAGCTCTAAACCACCTTAGAGGTTATTTATCTAGTATAAATTAGTTTGGACGGTTAAAAGCTTTTTTTTGTTGGGGCAATATTGGTCTATAGCATAATACTTGAAGATCACCTAGACTTTTTCCTTGATAGCCATAGTTATAGAATTAAATAGTCTCAAATTTCATTTTAAATGTCAAATTATCAAATATTTGAAGTCATTTACTTTCGGCTGGGCCGAATGTTAATACAGGGACAGGAAGCAGAGGAGGGAGGAGATGGTTACTCGCTTTCCCCTAGCGATGAAGGCGCGGCCGCTGCACGAGCAGGAGAAGATGGTTGTAGGCAGCAGTGGGTCGCCTCCACTAAGGTATCAATCCTCCTTTGTAACCTTCGTTCCACCCCTTAATCGGGCAAACTCCATGGTCGCCGGCGGCGTGCATCCTCCTTTGTAGTCTTCTCATGGACATGTGTTCGTGCGGTTGTTGGGATCGTCATGAATTTGGATTAGCTGAGCACTCGGTTTGATTGCAAACGAGCGGTCTATGGAACCAAAGCAAAGCAAGGCCAGTGCACGCCATTTGTTTGATGAAATGTCTAAGCCCAACACCAGATATTCAGATGCCAGTTCTGACAATACTTAGAGTGCACATTTTCTCATCCGTACCTCCATCATCTACTTACTCTTCTTTTCTCCATCCACTAGCAGTGGAAAGCAAGTAACCAATTGGATATTCAGATGCCCTCTACTCAATTCCAGATTGCTGGTTCATATTGTGTGTTGATTCTATTGATGTCTACTGAATCAGTAGTAGGTTTACCGGGACTCTGCAGGTTCTGATCAGTCAGGTCCGGGTAAATTCGGGTGTGCATCTGGCTCTGGAGATGGCTAACACGGATCGGATAAATTTGTAATCAAGATATGGTAAACTGATTGCAGTCTCTGTCTTATAAAAACAATGGATTGATTCAGGTACCCTGAGTAGAGCAGTCTTCAGTTATGAGTTATCACCCACCAACAACTTATCTAACTTGACTCATGAGAGAAAAGAGGATAGGAGATCTGCCATCCCTATAATGAACAGAATGAAGCAAAAGACCTTATGAATACACTAGTGGTTTATGAACTTATGTGATGTGTCATGAGTGTCATCTAGGTTGATAAACTCGAAAAATGCATATTCAGACCTTCTAAACTTGTCAAGCGTCCCTTGTCATAGTGGAGTACGTGCATTCTTTTGATCCACCGTCACGGTGAGTTTGACCAATGCTCACTCGCCAAGGATGGTTTACCACTAGGAACAGTTTACGATTCTTTTTAGAGGTATTTTCAGCATCATATCAATTGCATGGTTTACTGTATCTTTTTCTATTGAACTTTATTTGTTATTTCTCCTTGATGATTCAGGTTTATGAGAGTACCGGGGCTTGAAAAGGATGTAGCAAGTTCGAAATTACGAGTTGATGCAGCAAAGGTGCATAATTTCACACCTTCTCCGCTAATATTCCATTTTTGCACTATTAACTTAATATGTAAATGGAAATACCAGCCTCTTGCCGGGCCGTTAAATTTAAATCTGTGTATTTAGATAACAGAAAGTTTATGCAACGGTATACCGTTGGGCAGTACGTTTTATGGCAGCCTGTAATTGCAGCCCATTTTATGTTCAACGAAGTTGATGCAATGTAAGGCGGTCCAAGAAAAAATGAGAGCGGTGGAAAGTTTGAGACACAGTTGTTGGGGGTTGGCCAATCACCATTAGTTAGTTTGACTAAGTTAAGGATATTATTATTTAATTCGATCATGCTATTTTTTCAGGAATTAGCTATGTGTGTCAAAAAGTATGGCTTAATTTTATATACAAAAAATTATCAATTATAAATAGGATAAATCATATAAATAAAAAGAAAAAATTGTACTCTTTAAATATTTGAGTTTACAGTGATGTTGCATCCTATAATCCCACACTTTTTTCACTAACGTTTAAGACACAAATTTACTGTTTAAGTATCTTTCTTTAAATTTTTCAATTTCAAATACTCGCCATCTGCTGGCAGTGGTAAACACAAGGCAGGAGGGTGTATGTGTTCGGCATTTCGGCCCATACATATATGCGTATATTCTTCAGAAGGAATAAGTCTACATAACTTTCTTATGCATTGTAGATTGATTACTTAACCCCCTGACCTAATAAATCATGTGTTTAATCTCCTAACCTTTTAAATACTATTTACTTAATCCTTGAGGTTGTTTTGCAAAGTGGTTTTGCACTGATGGGGCGTTACGCTAAACAAGATTACCACATTGATTATACTCACCTGCATAAAAAACTAATAATAATGTACCCTAGACTTTGCGTTCACTAAATTAGTGTCTCGTTTATGTTTTGGCTATTACATAGTTTGTACCAAACAACAATACATAGTAATTATTTGTCCTGATATGGCAGAGTATAATATTTGTTATGTGTGAATGTTTGTTTGTTGTTATTTATGGTCTTTTCTGTTGAGAAACCAGAGTTTTTCTACAGGAACAAACCTAATACAATTTTGTATCATACACGGTACAAATTTGTATTGTATGGTACAATGTTATTCCAATGTCAGATTACATAGTACTCGTGCTAAGGTTTGTAACATTACTGAAACCCTGTATGCGGATGGGGGCTAACGAGGGGAGTGCAGGTAATACACACCATGCAAAAAACGTGAGCGTTTACCACACTACACGAACCGAAGTATGTATTACATCTTTTTTATGTCATACATTTGTTTTAGGTTATCATTGATCAATTAATGTTGAGAAACTAGAGTTTTACTATAGGAACGAACATATTAACTACTTACTTGATCAATAAAGTAGTGCGAAACAACACGTAGCTCGCCAGTGATGAGGAACCCTAAAACCAAAAAACGGCTCTCGTCGCTAGCCCTCAGCAGAATGCCACTAGTAGATTGAGTAACATGGGTAGCTTCCTGAAGCCTTGAATGCCATGAAAATGAACCCTGTTGGTCTCCGGAACTCCTCCGTCCTCCGCACCGGCGACCTAACATTCTGCTCATGGTAGATAGATATACTTACGCGGCCGCTTGGGCCCACCCGTCAGCCGCTGTAGCCTCTGCTCCTGTGGTGTCTCGCCACGTGCCTCCACCGTGCTGTACGTACGCGTCGGTCTGGGCTGGCCGCTCAGCCCGTTAGTCGCGCACAGTGCAATTTTTATTTTTGAAAATGAATTCGGGCCAGCCCAGTTACACAATATGATTTAATATTTCCAAAAAATTATTTAAAGCTTTAAAATCCACAGAAGAAGTCAAGTCTTCGTTCGATCATTCTTGATCCTACAATATTAAAATTTAACCTTATACAAATGCAAGGTTAACACACACATACACATGGGAAATTACCGACGATCGCCTACGCGATTAAGTCGACTAAAACATAAAATTGGTCGCCTGATCATTAATCTTAAATTCTGGATTCTTTCCTTCAGACATTTCTTTTTTTATGAGTTTTATCTCTTCATCTTCTTTTTGAGATTGATGAATTTGAGCTCCTAGAGTAAGCTGAACCACTAGGGTAGCTAAGGTTCTATGTGGCACTATAGTGAAGAAAAGCTTTTCAAACTCTTTGCAGAGGCTTTCTAGTTGGCTTGATGCCAAGGACAGATTAGTGTAAGCTTTCCGTCTTAGGGCATCGGCTACTACATTTTCTTTGCTTAGATGGTAATAAATACCCAAATCACAATTTTACCACAGCACATTCAGTTATTCCCTGCTGTGACCTGTGAAAATGATAAATTGTGATCCTCATTGAATCCACAAGCCATAGTTCCATACTGCCTTGGTCCAAAGTCCAAACCATGACTAAATCTTATGAATGTATATGATATGTCAATATTTTATATTATGGAAGTATTTATAAAAAATATTGTTACATTAATTTTTCATTCTCAGTCTGTAACTTGTTTTATATTGTATATTGTAGTAGTTAAATTTTCAAGAGATTGGTTGCACATGTCTGATGACAGCATATTTAGTAGTAATGACTGAACCTCCATCCATTCGTAGTATTTTATCATGAAATTAATTAAGAGACTATTTCTTAGTAAGGGTAACTGAGCCACACATCTGTCAGAAAGAACAATGTAAATCCACATACTCTATGACGCTTGTGCATAACCGTTGCAGGTAGGAGCTGTATTCTACTTGGAGTCCTTTTATTTCTTTATAGTATTCTTAACAGATATGTAGTCCTGACCATTTGGATGGAACATTTTTTCGGAACTAGATTTGAAGATAATCAGATCAAAAGTTGCAGGAAACACCAGATGAGAAACCAGAAGGTGGCACTCGACATACTGATAGTGTCTTGATGCACGATAAGCTTGTGGATACTGGAAATACTTGAGATAGGGTTGAGGTTAGGAGTGATTCTTTATTTTGTCATTACTACATGAAAACACTTTTGGTTTGTAGTTGTTCAAATTATAAATTTTGATTTCCTCCTTTCTTTTTCATTTATAGATAAGTAATGGGATTTACAGAGCCATGAGTATTAGTGTTGGCCCAACAAAAAGGACACTGAAACCAATTTTCAAGGTAGAGGATATGGAACACTATCCTACTGTTATATTAGATTTCCTTTTCTGAAAAAGAAAAAGGATTTTAATCATCTATTGGAGCATCGTCTAACAGCTTGCTTTAATCAGACATATTATTGGTTAACACTCTACTTTCCTGAGTTGCAGGTTGAGAAATTATAAGATGTATCAAAGTTGCCAGAAATCTATGACAGATTGACTAGGTCATTGGCTCCGAACATATGGGAACTGGATGGTGTTAAAAGGGGTCTCCTTTGCCAGGCAAGATCATCTAATATCATACCATCTGTTCGGAAGTTGTTGCAATACTAGCTAAATTTAACACGCTCTTACTGTTTTGTCCAGCTTTTTGGTGGAAATATAATCCTTTGAGGCTTCCATCTGGAGCTACATTCCGAGATGACATCAATGTTTTGCTCGTTGGTGATCCTGGAACAAGTAAATCACAGCTTCTCCAATACAGTACAAAGTGGTAGAGGAAGTTCAGCTGTTGGCCTTACTGCTTACGTTACAAAGGATCCTGAAACTGGTCAAACTGTAAGTCTACTATATATGAATCCATTTTCACGATTTAACCTTAGCCCATTTTACATTTTGAAGGTGTTTGGTTTGGTTGGGTATATTTTAAGTGTCATCAGTGTAAACAAATTACGTTAGATTTTGTTTGATTTAAATGTACTGGTATTGGATACCACGTAATGAGATTACAATCTAGTAATCACTCTATTATATTCTAACCAGACCGGTATCAGATTACGTTACCAGAATACATTATACTTGTCAACCAAACATTGTAATGTAAACAAAATACATTACACTTGTTAACCAAACAAATCTAGTAATTTGATATATTATTATCACTTGACACTGTAGTTAATTTCATTACCATTTACGTTACCTTAAGCAAACCAAACGTCACCTTAATGTAACTTTTTTGAATATTTACATTGCAATATTTTTTCTAACTTATCGAAATTAACATTGCGTATTTGTGAAAGTTAATTTGTCGTAACATTACATATGTGAAATTTTTGACTGTTTTTAGAAGAAAAAACTTTGACGACACACACACTCAGAAAGACACATATATATTTCCTAAACATATATGCATTAATGCATATGCTCCGTGGTAGCTAGAACATGGAGTTTCCAAAGGAAGGATACGTTTGATTCTTTGATTAACTCTTTGGTACGTAGTTTCCATCAATGTGCATATATTTGAGCTATTCCCATGAAAATCATCATCATGCAGAAGAATTGAATATATTTTTAACCCTTATTATGCACACATACTATCTAGAGTGTTAATAATTGAATAATTTATCTATACTAATATATAATTGATGAGTTACGTCATCTAAGAAATCGAAACTGTTCATTATTACTCATACTTATTGAAATGATCTGCACTGTTATCACCTTCACTCAACACTACGGGACTCTGCTTGTTTGCCGAGTGCCTAGGGCACTCGGCGAAGCCTATTTTCCTCTCGGCGAAGGCTTCCCTCTGAACTCCCTGCCGAATGCACGACAATTCCAGAAGGCCCAACCAATCCTCCGCAATTGTGACAAGCAATCTCTGATCAATGATATGGGGCGACCGAATTTTCTTGTTGAGCTCGATGTAGATGGAGGATAACTTGTGAGATGCCAATGCAACAGAACTCAACCCTATAAATATTTGTAACACCGTATATTTGCGCACATAGCCGCCAGCCATAAAGCGATTCTACAATCTATTAATTCCCAATGGAACAACAGATAACACTTAAATTTTCCAGTAGCAAGAATACCAGATCGAAGCAAAGTGACAGAGGTAAAATTACTCATCAAAACAAAGAAAAATTCATGATGAACAGTGGAATATAGGATAACGCTTCAATCCGAATCAATCTAATTTTGAAAATAAACAACAAATTTTCTAGGCCGGCCACCTCTCGCCAGATGCACCGTTCGTCCAACGCACCGAATGCCAAACAAACTCACAGATTGCTCACAACGTCGAATGCCCTCCGCCGATCGGGTGTTAGGGGTCCCGATGCGTTCCTCCATAACATCATGATCCACGGTTTTGCCGACACGAGCCTCACCGCCGATGATCTCGCGGTCTACCGTGCCATGCTCATGGGCAGTGCTCGCCCCGACCGCTTCACCTTCCCCATCATCGTCAAGTGTTGCGTGCGCCTCCAAAGTCTCGGTGAGGGCCATGCCGCGCACGCAACGGTGATCAAGCTTGTCCTGGAGCATGATGTCTACACCGGCAACTCGCTTGTCGCATTCTACGCCAAGCTCGACCTAGTCGAGAACACTGAGAGGGTGTTTGACAAAATGCCGGTTAGGGACATCATCATGTGGAACACGATTAGGGCTGGCAACGAGCCGAGCTCGGCTCGGCTCGGCTCGGCCGAGCCACCTCTTTAGCGAGCCGAGCCAGGCTCGGCTTGGATGGTTTAGCGAGCCAAAATTCTGGCTCGGCTCGGGCTCGGCCGATCCACGAGCCGGCTCGGCTCGGCTCGTTAGTGCCACCGTCCACTTGTTTTTTTAATCTTTTTCAATGTGTTGTGCTCACTTAACTTAAAAAGTGGCATTGTTGGGGACTCATTCCTCTCAGAAAATCAGGTGGTGGCACCGGGTGTAGCCGTGTAGGTAGCGGTGGTCAGTGGGGGTTGTGGGCCAGCCAAGGACCACTGGCCGTCGAGAGCATCGATGGTGCCAATTGTCAAGAGGGGAGATGAGATGTGTCTATTGTTTGGTGTTTAGAGCTTAGTGCTCACGCAATGATGAAAATACACAATTTGATGTTATTTACTTCACATGAATTCATGATTTTATGCACTAAATAGAGGAATAGATTCGCTCCATATGCCGTGACCGAGCCAACGAGCCGGCTCGAATGTTGGCCGAGCCAGGAGGCTTGGCTCGAGTTTGGCTCGGTGGCACAGCGAGCCGAGCCAGGCTCGGCTCGGCTCGGCCGAGCCCGAGCTGGCTCGCGAGCCCCGAGCCAAACTGCCACCCCTAAACACGATGGTGGACGGGTATGTGGTGAACAGTCTGGGGGCAGTAGCACTGGCCTGCTTCCAGGAGATGCATGATGCGCTAGAAGTGCAACATGACAGTGTTGGAATTATAGCAGCTCTCACAGCTTGCTGCTTGGAATTTTCATTGAGTCAAGGGAGAGATATCCATGGCTATGTGATCAGGCATGAGCTGGAGTAGGAAGTCAAGGTAGGGACTTTACATCTGGACATGTATTGCAAATGTGGCGAAGTTGATTCCACTGAGAGCTTGTTTGCATCAGTGCAGCTGAGGATCGTAGTGACATGGAATTGTATGATTGATGGGTATGCGTTGAATGAGCGACCCAATGATGCATTTGATTGTTTCATGCAAATGAGAGCAGAGGGCCTCCAAGTGGAAGTGGTCACCGCTATCAATTTGTTGGCTGCTCGCGCTCAAAATGAAAGCTCATTGTATGGACGAAGTGTTCATGGTTATGTAGTTCGGAGACAGTTTCTTCCACATGTGGTGTTTGAGATTGCTCTTCTTGAGATGTACGTCAAAGTTGGCAAAGTGGAATCATCTGAAAAAATATTTGGTCGGATAACAAATAGAACTCTGGTATCATGGAGCTGTTGTTAATAATCCTTGCCTGCCTAATATTAGTAGTTTACTTTCCTTTGAGTCATTAGCCATGTTTAGGTAATTAGCCGTTGAGTGATTAGCCTGATTTGAAGGTCATTTCCCTGCATGTAAGTTTCTATTTAAGCAAAGGAATAAACACAAAAAACGCTGCCAATTCAGCAGCACCAAAATGGTGATCGCGTGCGTTCAAAAGTTTCCTGGTGTGTGTTTGTGTTGGCTGGGTTCCTGTTGCAGGTCTGGCAAAATTCTGACAAGTGGTATCAGAGCCACCGGTAAGGAACCATGGGAGATGTGAAGAAGGATTGCGCCGTGATCCAGTGAGTGACCCGTGAGGGGAGCAACGGGAGTAGCTACGCCGTACTCACCAAGACCAATTACTTCGACTGGGTGCTCCTCGTGAAGGTCAAGCTGAGGGCTAGGGCTCTCTAGAGCGTGATCGAGGAGGGCAGCGCCGATCTGCAAGAAGAAATGACGGCGCTCGACACCTTGTGCAATGCAGTGCCACTAGAAATGGTGCCGATGGTCGCCAAGCAGGATACTGCAAAGGAAGCCTAGGACGCGATCGCAACCATGAGGGTCGGCGATGACCGCGTGAAGAAGTCAACGACACAACAGTTATGCCAGAAGTTTGATCTTTCCATGATCAGCGACAGTGAGACCGTCGAGGATTATGCGCTGCGCCTGAACAACATGGTGTCACATCTCGCCACTCTCGGCGAGGAACTGAAGGATACTGAGATCGTCACGAAGATACTCCACAACCTACCACCTCGGTTCAAGCAGATCATGATCACCATCAAGACATTGCTCGACGTGTCGATGATGTCGGTCGTCGACCTGACGAGCCGGATGAAGGAGGCAGAGGAATCCTTCGAGGAAGCACCGACGTCGTTGCAGCATGAGGGGAAACTATACCTCACGGAGGAAGAATGGGACGTATGGCGGAAAGCCCGAGAGGCGGAGAACCACTCTGGCCACGGCGCCAGAGGCGGTGGTGGTGGCACGAACAAAGGAGGAAGAAGGGGGCACGGTCGTGGGCGCGGTGGCTCAAGCGGGCCATCAAATTCTAACCGACCCACTGGAAGATGGGCCATTGTGCCCGTGAATGCCGGTCGAAGCCCAAGAAAGAATAGGCCCACGTCACACAGGAAGAAGAGGAGGCTACACTTCTATTTATGTAGTCCTCCCCAACCTTAACGTTGTCGCCACAGTCCACCAACGCATCACCGGCCAGCTTGCCGACACCTTCCCTATCGATGGCCACCCCACCTCCTAGAGTCGATCCGGCATCGGAGGGAGCAGGCCAGGATCATGGCGATGATGGATCCGGAGCGCAGGCGTTTGCATCGTGTGCCCAGATCAAAATCAAGGAGCAAAAAGTGTTCGCCCACCTTGGAGAGGAGTGGGAGGCGGAAACCTAGATCCTAGACACCAGCGCCACCAACCACATGTCCGGATCTAAGGCGGCCTTCTCGAAGCTGGACACGGCAGTGCTCGGCACCGTGCGGTTCGGCGACGACTCAGTGGCATGGATCGAGGGCCGGGGCACCGTCGAGTTCGTGTGCAAGAATGGCGAGCTCCGTTCGTTCTCCGAGGTCTACTTCATTCCCCGGTTGACAACGAACATCGTCAGCATTGGTCAGCTCGATCAAGGTGGCTACCAGGTCTCCATCAATGTCGGGATGATAAGGATTCGAGAGCCCAACAGCCAGTTGCTAGCCAAGGTGACACGGGCGGTCAATCGGCTGTACGTGCTCTGCATCAAGATGGCAACACCGTCATGCCTGGTGGTGCGTGGACGTGGTGACGAGGCGCCTTGGCGCTGGCACAAATGCTTCGACCACGTTAACATGGCGGCATTAAGAAAGCTAGTGTGGGAGGAGCTAGTGCGCGGTCTGTCAGAGATCGGGCATGTCGACCAGCTATGCGAGGCTTGCCAGGCCGGCAAACAGAGGCAGACACCCTTTCCGGTGAAAGCGTAATATCGTGCACGACATTGTCTTGAGCTAGTGCACAGTGACATGTGTGGTCCCATCTCACTGGCAACGCCTAGAGGGAACAAGTATTTCCTGCTGATGGTGGATGATCTCAGTAGGTATCTATGGGTAGCCATGATCCCTTCAAAGGATCATGCCACAACTGCCATCAAGGATATCAAGGCACAGGATGAAGGCGAGTCCGACATCAAGCTCAAAGCGATCCGGACTGATTGTGGAGGGGAGTTCACTGCCATCGAGTTCACGGAGTACTGCGTGGTTGAGGGTGTGCATCGTCGACACACCATGCCCTATAGCCCACAATAGAGCGGGGTCGTCGAACGGCGGAACGACACGGTGGTGGCAATAGCGAGTATGCTGAAGGCAAAGGGCCTGCCTGGTTGGTTCTGGGGCGAGGCAGTGATCACCGCCGTGTATGTGCTGAACCGGTGTCTGATGAAGAGCGTGTACGGGATGACACTGTTCGAGGCATGTCACGGGAAGAAGTCGGCGGTACACCACTTCAGGACGTTCGGCTGCATCGCATACGTTCGGAACATGACACCACACCTGAAGAGGCTAGATGATCGTGGGCGCAAGATGATCTTCATCGGCTACGAGCGCGGCTCCAAGGCATAACGTGCCTATGACCCCATCACAAAGCGTGTCCATGTGATGAGCGATGTGGTGTTCGACGAGCAAGCCCAGTGGGACTGGGGCACCGGTGGCGACGACAACAAGCCGAGTGGTGGCGATGATGTCTTCACGGTGGAGTTCACGACCACATGCCTGGCCGCGCTAGAGGATGATGATGCTGTTGAGGCACCCGGAGGAGGTGAATCAGGAGAGTAGTCGCTGCTCCCCAGCGTGGGCGGTAGCGAGGAACCAGGAAAGAAGTCGTCGCTCCTCGACGCGGGCGGTGGCGAGCCGGAACCTGGGTCACCGGATGCCATCGACGACGACAACCTTGGCACAGACCACGATGAGGACGTACCTCTCCGATTCCGGAGCATCAACGACATCATCGGGCCGGCCACACCACGTGGCTTAGCACCACACGCACTGATGCTAGAGGAGCTGCATGTGGTGAGCGCCGACGAGCCCACCTCATTCGCTTTGGCAGAAAGCAACCCCAGTTGGTGGAAGGCGATGTTGGAGGAGATGGAGTCCATCGAGGAGAACGGGACATGGTGCCTCGCCAATCTCCCACCTGGCCGCAAGGCGATCAGAGTAAAGTGGGTATTCTAGGTAAAAAGAGACGAGCACGGTGCGGTGTCCAAACACAATGTGCGTCTCGTGGTGAAGGGCTATGCGCAGCGACACGACATCGACTACGACAAGGTTTTTGCGCCGGTGGCTAGGCTCAACTCAATGCGCCTTCCCATTGCCCTCGTGGCGCACAAGGGGTGGGAGGTACACCATATGGACGTTAAATCGGTGTTTCTGAATGGTGACCTCTAAGAGGAGGTCTACGTGGAGTAGTCGGCGGGCTTCATCATCGCCGGCAAGGAGCACCATGTGCTCAAGATGTGGAAAGGCACTATACGACCTACATCAAGCACCACATGCCTGGAATGCGAAGTTGGATGACACACTGTTATCGCTCGGCTTCAGGAGGAGCTCAACTGAACATGCCATCTACGTCAGGCGGAATGGCGGTGCTCAATTGGTGGTTGGGGTCTATGTGGATGATCTCGTGATCACCGTCTCGAGCCCCGGTGATATAATAATATTCAAGGAGGAGATGGCAGACACGTTCAAAATGAGCGATCTTGGCCTACTACACTACTACCTCGACATTGAAGTGAAGCAGGGCACAGATGGGGTCTCGTTGAGTCAAGGGGCCTACGCCAGCAAGGTCCTGGAGAAGAGTGGCATGGACGGGTGCAACCCCCGCCAGGTGCCCATGGAAGCACGCCTAAAGCTAAGCAAGCTCAGTTCAGAGCCACCGGTCGACACAAGAGCATACAAGAGCATTGTCGGGAGTCTAAGGTACCTGGTTAACACTCGCCCTGATCTAGCCTTCGTGGTTAGATATGTTAGCAGGTTCTTAGAAGATCCACGGGAGGACCACCTGGTAGCTGTAAAGCACATCCTGCGCTATGTGGCAGAGACCCAAAATTGGGGGCTTTGGTTTGGCAGGAAGAAGGGAGATCAAGCACTATTAACCGGATTCAGTGATGCTGATTTTGTCATAGATGTTGATATAGGAAAAGCACCACAGTGGTCATTTTCTTCCTGGCCAATTGTCCCATTAACTAGCAATCCATGAAGCAGAGAGTAGTGGCTCAATCCAGCTGTGAATCAAAGTATATTGTAGCAGCGAATGCAACTTGCCAGGTGCTCTGGTTGTCTTGAGTGCTTGCAGAGATGCAGGGGATGACACCAAGTGTGCCGTTGCTGAGGGTGGACAACAAGTCCGCTATTGCGTTGATCAAGAACCCAGTGCTCCACGGGCAAAGCAAACACATCGAAGTGAAGTATCACTTTGTCCGAGAGTCTGCTGAAAAAGGGCCGATTGAAGTGGATTTCATCAGAAGTGAAGAACAACTGAGTGATATCCTGACAAAGTCGCTAGGTAGAGTGAAATTTCATGAGCTTCGCGCAAAGATTGGTCTGATTCATATTGTTAGAAAGCACGACAAGGCTTAGGAGGATATTGTTGTAAATAATCCTTGCCTGCCTAAAATTAGTAGTTTACTTTCCTTTGAGTCATTAGCCATGTTTAGGTAATTAGCCGTTGAGTGATTAGCCTAATTTGAAGGTCATTTCCCTGCATGTAAGTTTCTATTTAAGCAAAGGAATAAACACATAAAACGTTGCTAATTCAGTAGCACCAAAATGGTGATCGCGTGTGTTCAAAAGTTTCTTGGTGCGTGTGTTTGTGTTGGCCAGGTTCCTGTTGCAGGTCTGGCAAAATTCCGACAAGAACAACATGATTGCTGCCTACATGTACAAAGAGATGTATATGGAAGCCATCACACTGTTCCTAGAGTTACTGAATCAACCTCTTTATCCGGATTATTTCACCATGTCGATTGTAGTACCGACATTTGTCGACTGTATGCCAGGAGTGGTGATGCGGTGGGCTCGAGGGAGATATTCGACAAAATGGTGTCCAAGGATGTCATCTCTTGGAACACAATGATCATGGGATATGTAATTCATGGCCAGGGATATACTTGCATTGGAAATATTTGATGAGATGAAATATAATGGTCTAAAGCCAAATGAGAGTACCTTTGTCTCTGTGTTGAATGCCTGTAGTGTATCAGGTTTGGTGGATGAAGGCTAAATGCACTTCAATTTAATGCTACAAGACTATGGCATGATCCCACAGATTGAGAACTATGGATGCATGACTGATCTTCTGGGTCGAGAGGGTGATCTTAGAGAGGTGTTGCCGTTCATTGAAAACATGTCAATAGATCTGACATCCAAGATTTAGGGTTCCTTACTTACTACAAGTAGGAACAGGAATGATATAGATGTAGCAGAGTATGCAGCAGAGATGATATTCCAACTGGAACATGAAAACACAGGGTGCTATGGTGTTCTGTCTTCGATGTACGCCGATGCAAGATGGGAGGATGTTGAGAGGGTGAGATCACTGATGAATGAGAAGGGATTGCAAAAAATGGATGCAGGAAGCCTTGTTGAGCTTCATGGCATGGCATGCAGTTTTGTCAATGGAGACATGTCTCACTCGTAGAGCATGACAATTCATGAAGTGTGCGATATTCTATCAAGAAAATTTGGAGAAGCGATTTTCCAGAGTAACCAGTTTTATCCCATCTCTTTTGCATCAAGGAGAACAACAATGCCTAATAAGCATAGTGTTAGGCTGGCTGTTGTCTTTGGTCTAATATCATCTGAAGTTGGATCCTCTATTATTGTCAAGAATAATGTGCATATATACAACCATTGTCATCAAGCACTGAAGCTAATATCAAAATATTCAGGATGGAGGATTGTTGTTGGTGACACAAAGATCTACCAGAGTTCTCAAATGGTTCTTGTTGCTATTGTGACTACTGGTGAATGGATATCATTGTTTGAATGTATTCCAGAACTCCAGTGACACCAATAGAACACCGGGATGTATTGGGTGTTGTGAAAAATGCTATCATAATTCAAACGCCATAGAACATACATGAAACATCGAGTCCAATTGATACAACCATACCAGATCAATTTTCAGGGCACATAGAAGAGAAATCAATTCTAGTACTTTGGTAGCAATGGCTCAAAGTGAAATACTGAAGATGCACATTGCAGCAGGAACCTTTTGTACAAAGTCGATATTTTTTTGAATGAAATGTATGAATCATAGGTAACTGAGTGTAACACACATCTACCGAATTTTCTGTCTAAAAACACACATCATACAAGGATGCAATTTTCCCAACATAGAACTACTTTCTATTCTCAATTTTTGGCAAGATAAAATTAGGGATTTAGAGGAACATTTGCTTCATAACATAAGCCAACTTTTGCTCATTTTCGTACACAACATTAAACAAAATTAAGCAGTAGAAGAAGCGAAGGCATCAATGTGGAACATGCTTCGCCACATCTATGGTCCATCGCGGTGCTTGGCCTCCTCAGCCTCGACCATGCGACGGGACGCCTCGACGAGCCGGTTGAGCGCCTGTGCACGACATAGTGTTCGCCGATGAGGAGCCACGCCACCACCTCCAGGTCGTTCTCTCCGCGGGCCTCCTCGAACCCTCATCACGTGTTGGCCCACAACACCTTGCACCACTGACACATATATCATGTTGATACACAATCTCGAATACTTAGAGTAAGTATTTTTCATTTAATATAGTATATGTGTGGTGAAACTTATCACCTATGAGTCTTCTTTAATGAGAGGATTAATTATTTAATAGGAAAGAATGGATTCAGAGCAGCAAGTCTTATCCAATTTCTATAAGTATTAAGAAAACCAAAGACATATTAGATACAAATATATCGATGAATACTATTGCTTCAACCTGGTTGTTCGAATGTTTGCATGTAATAGGATCTTGTTATGGTTAGAAGACAAATACCATTAAATGGATCTAAATTCCTGTGTAAGTTTATATAATTATTTTATATTATATTAATTTTGTTCACAATAACGTTGTTTTTGACCAAAAAGAAACCATTTTTGATTTTTCTCGAGACCCTTCTCATAAACCCAAGCTAGATATTACTCGATTAGCAAAATTGTTTAAATGTTGGCTTGACATGGAATACGATATTTCGGATTGCAACAATGTAAGTGTTGATAGCAAAAAATGGCATTAAATGGTCAAGATTGTAAAAATATCAATTTTGGTAATTTGGGCCAAAAATACACATGTCCTAAATCGGGCCAAAGCCCTACATGGCCGAAGGCCCATTGAGCTTTGGGCTTAGGAAGCCTTCCAGCGGCCTGCTACCTTCAGCCCGAAGGCCTTCGGAGGCCTGCCTCGCCGAAGCTTCGGCCCGAGGAGCAGGCTTCGACAGGCCCTGCCGAAGGCCCACTTCGGGCTGATTTCCAGAGATAGAATTTGAGTCTAATTTTGGCTAATTTTATCCCTAAGTTTGATTAGGCCGAATCCTACCAGATTAATCTTAGAGATAAGAAGACTAGCCCCTATAAATAAAAGGGTGAGGCCGGTTCATTAAGCCCCCAACACAAATCAATCACAAAACCCTAACTTTGAACTGTACCTTTACATTTATTTACTTTTCTGCAACCTTCGTGGGTTTGCCTGGAAGCCCTCCGCCGGCCACGCCGAAACCATGATAAGCCTTGTTACTTCTGTTGTGAAGTACCCGTTAATCTACGTAATAGATTGCTATCGCCTTGTTACTTCGCTTGTGAAGTATCCGTTAATCTACATAACAGATTGCTACCTTCGTTTCCCTACTGCGACACTTAGCAGATTTGGTCCCTAGGCCGAATTGGCACTTGATCTCTGTTCTGTTGCAGGTTTTAACGCTCGGAGCCCCTTCGCTGGAGGTGTCTGAAGCCGGGAAGTTGGTTTCGGAGGTCGTCAGAACACCCCTTGGCGGAATCCCTAATTTGACTACTGTTGGACCGGAAACGGCGACCAGAGGGGGGGGTGAATGGGAGCTTTTAAAATTTCGGGCTAAAAACTTAGCCTTCAGTTCTGTTCAGTCTTCTGCGGAACAGGCTTCGAACACAACCTTCGAAGGTCTGGTTCGGAGGTACTTAGACACCTTCGAACACAGGCTTCGGAGAGGCAAAAGTTCGAAGCCAAGAAGACTTCGCTCCACTTACAACCCTCGAAAATCTACTCTGCTAAGTCAGTGCAGGCTCCGCACACAGGGTGCTTCGAGCAGGCTTCGCACTTCACCCTTCGCAAGAGTGGACAGCCCTCTGAGGACTTCGACCAAGTACTTAGCAACAGCAACTGGTGCTGGGCTTCGTACGCGAAGGTCTACACGCACACAAAACGGAACACGCTAAGGGCTTCGACACAAGAAGCACAACGGGAAAAGAACAGGGCTTCGCTAGTAAGCAGCGAGGTCTTGCCTCGAGTTACACAGAGCGACAGCACACTGTAAAGCACACTTCGCGATAAAACACCCTTCGCCAAGACAGGCTCCGGTGAACTAACGACAAGCGAGGTATGCAACACGAGCTCAAGCAAAAGCACACAGAAACAGGGCTTCGCCGCTTGAACACGGAACACAGAAAAATGAACTCTCAGGATGTATTCAATTGAAGTGTATGGCTACAGGAGCTCAACAGTGAATGCTCAAAGTGTTAAATGTTACCTACCGAGCCCCCATATTTATAGCCCACGGCTTCATCCTAAGGAAGTGACTACTTTACCCCTAGGGTTTACAACAGATTTGTCTCTACAGAACTAAGGGGTACAAAAGGTAGTCCACCTTTATTTTGGAGGCTTCTCTGTCAGCTGCAGAGGGGACAGTGTCAGCCTTTTTCAGAACAGACAGTGTCAGCCTTTACAGTGTTGACTTCTGGAACCTCCCTTCGCACGCGAGGGGTGCGGAAGCTTCGGCGAGAAGCCTGCAGCCTGTTGGCCTTCGCTCCGCCGAAGAAGACCTTCGATACAGTGACGGTTTTGAGCCGAAGCCGTCAAAGCCCTTGGGCCTTCGCACCACTACCTCCGGAGTGGATCACCACGGCTTCGCAGCTACTCCGAGCTCGAACACCGTCCGTCCGTGTACCGAAGCCATGCATGGCCGAAGCACCTCAAGTCAACCTCACTCCGGAGCTAGCCTCGCTCCGAAGTCCTTCACACTCCGAAGCCCTACCTTCGGAGTACCACCCTTCGAAGTCCCTCCTTCGTCCAAGGCCTCCGCATGAAGCATTCCATGAGCACTTCGTCGCAGTGTCTTACTCCGAGCACACTCCTCGACGAGCCTCACCCGGACCATGCCTTCGATGCGCCTCGACTTCTGAGACCTTCGTCGGGCCACCTTCGAGTGTCTCCCTCCGGAGCACACTTCGAACACCTTGCCTCCGCAGAGGACTTGTTCCACCAACTCCGAAGTCACTCCATTCGGAGTACCTTCGAAGTGCCTCACCTCCGAGGACTTTGTCTCGGAGTACCTTCAGCCGGAGCCACGCTCCGCACTCTCTGCCTTCACCTGGCACGCCTCGACCCGAGGACCGACCCGGACCACCTTCGCAGCCACCGTGACGGAGCTCCCCGCTCCCTTGGCATCAAACCACCCGCTTGACCCAAGTTCACCTGGCTCGAACCCTGTCCGTCGCCTCCGAAGTCCCTGCGCACCACAGACAAGCAGACAAGTGTATCCAGTACTCCGGAGACCTCTCCGGGTTAGCAACCTCCGGCACACACTCCGGTGTACCGCCCAAAGTACCGAAGCCATCGGTACGAACCCTGTCATCGTGTACTGTCGGACCCCTCCGACAGGCACACTCCGCTGCACAGCTGCAGCAAGCAAACACCGAACACCCTTCGGTGACACACCTCCGAACACCCTTCGGAGGTACCACCTCCGAAGCCCCTCCGGAGGTACCCTTCGAACAGAGGGTAAATAATCCTGTCAATCACTCATCACAAACACCGAAACCACCCTTGGTTTCTCAATCTCCCCCTTGATGAGTGCATTGACAACCAAATTGAAGTTCAAGAAAATGTAAAAATTTTCAGCACACAAGTGACCATAAAAACTCAAAAAGAGCCAAAGCATGTCACTTGATAAAAGAAATTTTTCTCCCCCTTTCTCAAAAGAGTAAAAGCCCCTTCGGCGCAACTCCCTTTGGATAAAAACTCCCCCTGAGTTGAGCAAATTTTTCTCCCCCTTTATGTCAAAAATCTCTCCCCCTTTAGAAATAATGCCTTCTTGCAGCAGAGAACATAGCAAAATCTCTCCGGAATTTCTCCCCCTTTGGCAATGCAAGCATCAAGGAGCATTCAAAAGATGCAAAGCTTTGAAATGAATAGAATTGCAAAGACATATAATGCAAAAATATGCCAAAATTAACACAAATGATCATGGGCTCAGCTCAATTTAACAATCTGTGAATCAAGATGATGGCATGTGATTTTGTCATTTTGAAGTGAAAGCATCACCACTTAATCACAGTAGCTAGACATGAAAGGCAAGGACTGCGCAAAGCTAACAAATTCTACCCTAGACAGACAAGTCGTGTTCAAAAGAGCTGTGAAAGCAAACTTGATGATCAATTAATTTTGTTGTTCTTTTTCTTAATGCCAGGGGTTATTTGTTTGTCCACCTTATACTTTCCAATCAGGCCAAGCCTAGGCATGAAAGCCATCTGAAGCTTAAGGCTGTGATTTTGGCATACACTACACTATCCCAGTTCAAACCAAAGTGCAATGGTAAGCAGTCTAGAATAGAGTAGTGCGACAAACAAACCCTCCTGGATCTTTTCATTTAAACCAGGCAAATCATGGATTTTTGACTTTGATTTAGATGAATAAGTTATTTTGATGAATATCCATGAATAAAGAACACAATTTTTCAAGTTGCAAATTTTAGCATCCAAGGAACAGTGTCTTGCTGTTAAGTAGATAAAAGATAGCTAAAAGCAGTCCTGCCTAAACAAGCTAGATACAAGATTGTGTGATGAGCAAATTTTGATTTTTAGAAAATAAAACATCATGCACAATCAATGTTCCAGACATATTTCATAGAGCTGAGCTGACATGATTTCTTTGAATTAAAAGCAGGCATATAATAGCAAAAGATGTAAGTGCAATTCCACACATAATGAGCATATGCAAGGCAATTAAAATCAGCTCCCCCTCACAAAATGCCATAGGGATGACAAATACCAAGTTCCCCACGCAAGTAAGCAAATCTAGAAGCATCGAGGGGTTTTGTAAAAATATCGGCAAGCTGGTGTTGGGTATCAACATATTGAAGTTCAATATCACCCTTCTCATTGTGATCTCTGAGAAAATGATACCGTACATCAATGTGTTTGGTTCTGGAGTGCTGAACCGGGTTGTTTGCAATACAAATAGCACTAGTGTTATCACAGAAAAGTGGAACACTCTTATAATCTAACCCGAAATCCCGCAAAGTGGAAACCATCCACAAAATCTGAGAGCAACAGCTAGCTGCAGCAACATATTCGGCCTCGGCCGTCGATTGTGCAACACTAGACTGTTTGCGGGAAGACCAGCAAACCAGAGACGTACCCAGGAAATGACAAGTACCAGAGGTACTCTTCCTATCAATTCTACACCCAGCAAAATCCGCATCAGAATAACCTCTAAGACATAAAGATGAAGACGATGAATACCATATGCCAAATTCAAGGGTGTGTTTGAGATACCTTAAGATGCGCTTTACCGCTTGGCGGTGCGAAGCTCGTGGCGAAGCCTGAAAACGAGCACACAGACACACTGCGAAGTGTATGTCCGGCCTCGTGGCAGTCAAGTAGAGGAGGGAGCCGATCATGCTCCGGAACTCCTTCTGATCTACGGCTTCTCCATCTTCGTCAGGGTCCAATGCTACAAATGTAGCCATTGGAGTGGCGAGAGGCTTCGCATCGGACATGTCGAACTTCTTGAGCAGGTCCTTGGTGTACTTTGTCTGGTGGACAAAAGTGCCTTGTTTGCTTTGCTTGATTTGCAAACCAAGGAAAAAGGTGAGTTCACCCATCATTGACATTTCAAACTCCCTGCTCATGGTATCTGCAAACTCGGCAACTAAAGCATGAGAAGAGCCACCAAAGATGATATCATCCACATAAATCTGCACTAGGAGGAAATCTTTGCCATGCTTGAGAGTAAACAAAGTTTTATCAACAGAGCCCATTAAATACCCTCGCTCAAGCAGAAAAGACTTAAGTCTATCATACCACGCCCGAGGGGCCTGCTTGAGTCCATAAAGAGCCTTATGAAGTTTAAGGACTTTATGTGGGTACTTGGGGTTTTCAAAACCAGGGGGTTGTTTTACATAAACATCTTCACCTATGAAGCCATTAAGAAAAGCACTTTTGACATCCATTTGATAGAGTTTGAATCCCCGGGATGTCGCAAAGGCAAGCAAAATCCTAATGGCCTCAAGGCGAGCAACAGGTGCAAAAGTTTCAGTAAAATCAATCCCTTCTAGTTGAGAAAAGCCCTGAGCTACAAGTCTAGCCTTATTTCTAACAATTGTTCCATCCTCCCCTTGTTTATTTTTAAAATCCATTTTGTTCCAATGAAATGAACATTAGGTGGAGGATCAACTAAAGTCCAGACTTGGTTTCTTTCAAAATTCTCAAGCTCTTCATGCATGGCATTGATCCAACTAGAATCAGAAAGTGCATGACTAACATCTAAGGGCTCGAAAGAAGCAACAAAAGCAGCATTAGTAAAATGAGCGTGTGAACGTGTTACCCTTTGATCAAGCTCACCAATGATCTGCTCGGGAGGGTGCATCCTTTGGACATGATGTGGAGCCTCGCGGCGGGATGCAGTCTCCCCCTCAACTTGTGCGTTGGAGTGGTCCAAGATGACCGATGTTGAGGTAGTCGCTTCGGGACCTCGTGCCGAAGTAGTTGAAGCGGGGTCAGCTTCGGGGGTCGATGTCGAGGGTAGTAGGGGATCATCCTCGAATTCTCCGGGATCTTCATCTTCGAATAAGGTCTGTTCCATGTCGTGTTCATTTGCCTGTTCAAGAGCAGAACTAACAGAGGGGGTTGATTCATCAAAAGTCACATCACATGACTCGATGACAGTGTTAGTTTCCAAGTTATAAACACGATAGGAATGACCATGAGTAGTATAACCCAAAAAGATCCCGTCAGAAGATCGCGACTCAAATTTATCCAAGTTACCACGTTTTAGGATAAAGCAGCGACAGCCAAAAACTCGAAGATGAGTAACCTTGGGCTGTCTCCCAAAACGCAGCTCATAAGATGTCAAATTTAAAATTGAGCGCAAGAAAATTCGGTTTGAGATGTAACATGCAGTGTTCATGGCCTCAGCCCAGAATTTTCTAGGAATCCTATGCTCATCAAGCATCGTCCTAGCCATCTCAACCAAAGTGCGGTTTTTCCTCTCAACAACACCATTCTGTTGAGGAACCCGCGGAGCAGAGAATTGATGTTCTATGCCATGCTCCATGCAAAAGTCAACAAAGAGACTATTTTTGAACTCGGTGCCATTATCGCTTCGAATGAATTTTAATGCACCAGGGAGTTCAGTGAAAAGTCTCAAAGCCAAGCTCCGAAAGTGTGAAAACACTTCATCCTTGCTGGCAAGAAAGAAGACCCAAGAGTAGCGAGAGAAATCGTCGACAATAACAAGTACATACCACTTGCCGCCTAAAGAACTAACCCGAGAAGGACCTACAGTGTCCATATGGAGAAGTTCTCCGGGCTGTTCAGTCATCACTGTGGTGACTGGCGAATGCGAAGCGGCAATCATTTTTCCATGTCGACAAGGAGCGCAAACTAAATTCTTCTCAAACTTGAGCTTGGGCAATCCTCGGATCAAACCTAGGGCGCTCAGACGAGCGAGCAATTCAAAGCTCATATGCCCTAGTCTCCTATGCCACTTCCAAAGCTCAGAAGTCGAATGAGCAACAAGACAATGAGAAGAACCAGACGACTCTGAAAAATCAGCTCCAAAAACTCTCCCAACCCTAAAGATCTTACACACAACAACGCCATCAGAATTGAGTACTTGCGAAGTATCGCGATGAAATCGCACTTCGAAGCCCTCATCAAGCAACTGAGATACAGACAACAAATTGTATCCCAGGTTCTCAACCAAAGCAACATCTTTGAGAGTGAAGTTCGCGTTAATTCTTACCACACCTTTACCTTTCACTCTACTCCTTCGATTGTTTCCGAAGGTGATATGTTCCCTTTGCTTGGTTGTGGTGAGGCTGGAGAACCAATTTGCATCTCCGGTCATGTGGCGCGAACAACCGGAGTCCATGATCCACGTGCCCTCCAAGCCTCGACCTGTCGCCTACACATGATAAGAACGCCTCGATCGCTCAGTGCTGGGGTGAGTAAAATAATGACGAGGCATCCAGCACTGAGTGACACGAGTAGTAGGCACAGTAAAAGTAGACGGTCTACGCACATAAAAATCAGAATGATGCAAAGTGCGAGGTCTACCTACATGCAAAGAACGCAAAGCATGTCGAGGTCTCCTACTCTGACGAGGTACAAAGCTACTCGCCCGAGGTCTACTACCATATGGAACATGGTGAACACCTCGAGGAGCAAAACCTCTCCGAGAAGCACGAGGAGCCTCAAAAACAGGACGAGAGTAGAACTCAGACTCATGCATACCTAAAGATGGGTGATGCATGTCCTGATAGCTCATCGCCTGTGCACGTCGCTCATCCTTGATGCGACGGAAACAGAAACCAATCAAATGACCCGCCCGCTGACAATAAGAACAGTGAAACATTCTCCTGGGGGCACTCTCATGGGTCACAGGAGCAACTCTCACAGGCTCCTTGGGTTTCTTTTGAGTGGTTTTCTTGGGAGGATTTTTCTTGATAGGAGGTGTGGTTTTCTTTGGTGGATGGGTAGGCTTTTTGGCTGGTGGGGTGTCCAACAGAGCTCTCTCTTTCTCTAGGGTGGTGGGAGAGGTAAAAACAGTTTTGGTTTTGCTGTCTGAAGCTATCCTCTCAAAACCCAAACCTAGAGCTACCCCGGCTCTGTCAGCACACATCTTGGTCTTGGCCAAGAGCAAATCCATCCTACCCTTCCCTTCAGTGCATTTGTTCACCACAGAGAGAAGGTATTCATTTTCAGACATGAGATTTTCAGCTCGCTCTCTGACAGTGCCTAGCTGGTCCTTAAGGGTGATGCAAGTGTCACAAACAGGTTGCACATCCTTAGAACTACCGGCCCTCTCCAATCTAGCCTCTAAATCATGAACATGCTTATCACGTAAATTAATGCTATCGCGTAATAAAGAGCAGTTCATGCAATCAATAATTTCATGAGGTCTAGAATCCACCTCCAAAAGCTGCTTCTGTGCAGTCTCAAGCTCAGAAAGAGTTTGAGCATGAACAGAACGCAACTGAGCAAGCTCACTCATGACAACAGAACATGATTCACAATCAGCATCATCAAATTTAGACTTAAGCATGGCATATTCAGTAGACATATTTTCTAGCCTAAGTCTAAGGTCTTTTCTTTCTCTAGCGGCTTGCACAAGCAATCTATCCTGACCTAGCACAACTTCATTCAGCTCATCTAATTTAATTAGAAGCTGGTCAGATGATAGGTTTACCTCAGATGAGTCAAGCTCATCGCCGCTGTGATCGCTGTCGGCCATGAAGCAAAGGCCGGTGAAGTCACGTCCCTTTTTATCCTTCTTGTCCTCCTTCCTTGGGGACTCCTCCTCCTCAGAGCTCGACTCCTCAGTTGAGGAAGTGTCGATGTCGCTGAGAGCAGCAACAAATGCTCTGGAAGCGGCCTTGGCTACTTTCTTAGCCATCTTGCCGCGCTTGCCCTTCACAAAGGGCTTCCTCTCCTTTTTGTGGAATTTGGGGCGGTCACTCTCATCTCTCTTTTTGACCTTGGGGCAATTGGCCTTGATGTGAGAAGTGTCGCCACATTCATAGCAGCCACTAAAACCACTTCTCCTCTGATCCCGTCTCTCATGATGAAAGCGGGTGAACCTCCGGGCAATGAGAGCAAGCTCATCATCAGCTAGAGTGTCCACCTGTTCCTTTGTGACGGAGACCAGGGAGGACAAAGCAAAACCATCTGCAAGAACACAAGTGCCTGATGTGCTTGGTTCTGCAGTGGTGCCACGGCTAGTGCTAGAAACCAATGCCAATGGCTGTGGCAAAGAGCTTCTGTGCACTGCAAGAGATGCCTTGGCAATCTCTGTGGACTTCAGCTTGCTAAAGAGTTCATCACAGGTTAGAGTGTCATAGCCTGTGGACTCCTCAATGCTGGATATCTTCACCTCCCATATGCTACGATCAAGAGCATAGAGAAGCTTGATAGCCCTATCATGATCACTGTAAGCAAGCGTCCCGTTGGATCGCAAGTTACTCACTATCGCGTCAAAGCGAGAAAACATGGCATCTATAGATTCACCAGGTGCCTGCACAAACAGCTGATACTGTTGGTTGTAGGTGCTTTGGCGCCTGGCCTTAATCTGAGTAGAGCCCTCATGATAAATAGTGAGCGTTGTCCAAATTTCCCTAGCAGTCCTAAGGTGCTGCACCCTATCAAACTCACTCCGACTCAAACCAATGAACAGAATGTTCCTTGCCTTCGAGTTGGCAATATATTGATCTTTTTCGGTTTGAGTGGTGCGGGTATCAGGGATGGAGTATTGTGAGTCCACAATCTCCCAAATTGCATTTCCTTGGCTTAACAAGTAAGCCTCCATGCGCACCTTCCAGTATGCAAAATCTGTCCCATCGAACAGAGGAATTTTACTGCCTCTATCCATGTCGCCAACAGATCACAAAACCGGTTAAGGTCAACTGGTGATCTTAACCTGCTCTGATACCAATTGTTGGACCGGAAACGGCGACCAGAGGGGGGGGGGTGAATGGGAGCTTTTAAAATTTCGGGCTAAAAACTTAGCCTTCAGTTCTGTTCAGTCTTCTGCGGAACAGGCTTCGAACACAACCTTCGAAGGTCTGGTTCGGAGGTACTTAGACACCTTCGAACACAGGCTTCGGAGAGGCAAAAGTTCGAAGCCAAGAAGACTTCGCTCCACTTACAACCCTCGAAAATCTACTCTGCTAAGTCAGTGCAGGCTCCGCACACAGGGTGCTTCGAGCAGGCTTCGCACTTCACCCTTCGCAAGAGTGGACAGCCCTCTGAGGACTTCGACCAAGTACTTAGCAACAGCAACTGGTGCTGGGCTTCGTACGCGAAGGTCTACACGCACACAAAACGGAACACGCTAAGGGCTTCGACACAAGAAGCACAACGGGAAAAGAACAGGGCTTCGCTAGTAAGCAGCGAGGTCTTGCCTCGAGTTACACAGAGCGACAGCACACTGTAAAGCACACTTCGCGATAAAACACCCTTCGCCAAGACAGGCTCCGGTGAACTAACGACAAGCGAGGTATGCAACACGAGCTCAAGCAAAAGCACACAGAAACAGGGCTTCGCCGCTTGAACACGGAACACAGAAAAATGAACTCTCAGGATGTATTCAATTGAAGTGTATGGCTACAGGAGCTCAACAGTGAATGCTCAAAGTGTTAAATGTTACCTACCGAGCCCCCATATTTATAGCCCACGGCTTCATCCTAAGGAAGTGACTACTTTACCCCTAGGGTTTACAACAGATTTGTCTCTACAGAACTAAGGGGTACAAAAGGTAGTCCACCTTTATTTTGGAGGCTTCTCTGTCAGCTGCAGAGGGGACAGTGTCAGCCTTTTTCAGAACAGACAGTGTCAGCCTTTACAGTGTTGACTTCTGGAACCTCCCTTCGCACGCGAGGGGTGCGGAAGCTTCGGCGAGAAGCCTGCAGCCTGTTGGCCTTCGCTCCGCCGAAGAAGACCTTCGATACAGTGACGGTTTTGAGCCGAAGCCGTCAAAGCCCTTGGGCCTTCGCACCACTACCTCCGGAGTGGATCACCACGGCTTCGCAGCTACTCCGAGCTCGAACACCGTCCGTCCGTGTACCGAAGCCATGCATGGCCGAAGCACCTCAAGTCAACCTCACTCCGGAGCTAGCCTCGCTCCGAAGTCCTTCACACTCCGAAGCCCTACCTTCGGAGTACCACCCTTCGAAGTCCCTCCTTCGTCCAAGGCCTCCGCATGAAGCATTCCATGAGCACTTCGTCGCAGTGTCTTACTCCGAGCACACTCCTCGACGAGCCTCACCCGGACCATGCCTTCGATGCGCCTCGACTTCTGAGACCTTCGTCGGGCCACCTTCGAGTGTCTCCCTCCGGAGCACACTTCGAACACCTTGCCTCCGCAGAGGACTTGTTCCACCAACTCCGAAGTCACTCCATTCGGAGTACCTTCGAAGTGCCTCACCTCCGAGGACTTTGTCTCGGAGTACCTTCAGCCGGAGCCACGCTCCGCACTCTCTGCCTTCACCTGGCACGCCTCGACCCGAGGACCGACCCGGACCACCTTCGCAGCCACCGTGACGGAGCTCCCCGCTCCCTTGGCATCAAACCACCCGCTTGACCCAAGTTCACCTGGCTCGAACCCTGTCCGTCGCCTCCGAAGTCCCTGCGCACCACAGACAAGCAGACAAGTGTATCCAGTACTCCGGAGACCTCTCCGGGTTAGCAACCTCCGGCACACACTCCGGTGTACCGCCCAAAGTACCGAAGCCATCGGTACGAACCCTGTCATCGTGTACTGTCGGACCCCTCCGACAGGCACACTCCGCTGCACAGCTGCAGCAAGCAAACACCGAACACCCTTCGGTGACACACCTCCGAACACCCTTCGGAGGTACCACCTCCGAAGCCCCTCCGGAGGTACCCTTCGAACAGAGGGTAAATAATCCTGTCAATCACTCATCACAAACACCGAAACCACCCTTGGTTTCTCAACTACCCATGGCGGACCATCACGCTGTTGTCGGTTTGACCAAATCCCGCACACCAACACGCTCCGCATCAGGCTTCGTCACGTTAGGATTCGCCACGCCCATACTTTGCTCCGGACGAAGTTGTGCTAGCACGTCGCGTTGGAGTGTTTGTATAGTGTTAGAGACTTCGCGCCAGACCCCGTTGTTCGGAGGTGATCCCGCGTTGAGATCTGTTCGGAGCTCGCCTTCGGCCAGATCGATCCGAACGCCGAAGATTACCTTCGGCGAGGCCCTTTGCATCAGACGCTGAAGGTACCCTTCGATGGAACCCTTCGCACAATATACTTCAAATTAGTCAGGCTCCGGTCAGCCTACTGGTATACTTTATCTAATATATTTCTTTTCGGCTAATTAGATTATTTTTGTGTGATCTGATTACCTGGTGACTCCACCCCCTTGCCACTGTTAAGGGTAGTCAGAATGCGATGTCAGTGTTGTGTTACGCTTAGAATTATCCCTAAGTATCCGCACACTTTTGGATCGTCGAACTGACCCAAGTGCGGGGCACATTTTCATGTCAACAATAAGCTATTATCCTTTGTTTCATTATAATCTTTGTAATTATAATGTAATTTATTCCTCTTACATTAAATTATTTGTTGGAAGATATTATTGTCCTACTCTTTCATGGGACACTTCATATTATTTATATTTAGAATGAAGTCTAGAAATGTCTATATAATGGATTTGAGGCTTTTACCTACATGTATTAAGGTTTCTCACTTAGACTTACACGATACTCACAAACCGTAAAATATTGCTAATAATTTCAAACTCACCATGGATTTAGTCAATCCTAGATGGAATGACGATATATATAAATGGTATCACATATTACCAAGATGTGTCCCAAAAACATTTGATTGATAATTGTCTACAACTTGTAAATACCTATTAAATAATTGTTTCGAAAATATTTGACTGGTAATTGTCTACAACTTGTCTACAACTCTTCTTGTTGTTGCTTTTGTACGTTAGTAGTCTATCCCTCATCTTGATATCAAGAATGCTTTTCTTAATGGTGAGTTGCATGAGGAGGTCTACATGCACCTACCGCTTGGGTATTCTGCTCTTGAGGGTACGATTTATCATCTTCGTCGCTCTCTATATGGCTTTAAGCAAGCCCCTCAAGCTTGGTTTGAGCGCTTTTCTTCTGTGATCATTGCTGCTAGTTTTTCTACTAGTGTTCATGATCCTTCGCTCTTTGTTCACACTTCCTCTCATGGTCGGATTCTTCTTCTCTTGTATGTCGATGATATGATCATTACATGTGATGATACCGAGTACATTGCCTTTGTGAAGGCTTGTCTCAATGATCATTTTCTTATGTCCGATCTTGTCCTCTTTCTTACTTCCTTGGGATTGAAATCTCTTCTACTACCGATGTCTACTTTCTGTCCCAAGAGAAATATATTTATGATCTTCATCGTGCTTCTCTCACTGATGAGCGCACTATGGAGACTCCTATGGAGCTTAATCTTAAGCTTTGACCCTCTGATGGTGAGCCTCTTGCGGACCCCACTCGCTATCTCCATCTTGTCGTGAGTCTTGTTTATCTTGGCGCCACTTGTCCTGACATTTCTCATGTAGTGCACATCCTCAGTCAGTTTGTTTCATCTCCTACTCAGCTCCACTATAAGTGCGAAGCTCAATGAATCTGAGGTCCTTAAATACTTATCATTTGTGACGGTTATTCTTAAAAAGATGTCACTAATGATGGCCTTAGGGTTACGGATAATTTAGTGACATGGGTAAAATAACACGCGTCACTAAATGTTACACTCTATAGTGATGGGTAGTACTACGATATATCACTGCTGGATGTTCTCTTCTTAGTGATAGATTATAATATGACATGTTACTATAGGTGTACCCTTTAGTAACGGGTCATGCTATGACCCATCGTTAATTAGGGTGCCTCATTATGACCTATCATTAATATATTACTCACACATGTAAAATAGTCTACCACTACAAGTGTATTACTAATGAGCGTCATTGATCCGTTAGTAAAGTTTCGTTACTAAAGATCGTTTCTATGGTAATGATTGTTTGCTAACATTTACTACCATCGTATTAAAAAACAATGTATAATTAAACAGAAATGAAAAACAATAGTAATGAATAAATAAGAATAATAGCAATGAAAATAAAAAATATAGATTTAGTACCGTATATCTAGTCGGTACTAAAGGTAAGATCATTAGTACTGGTAGGAGTCCCTAACAAAATAGTTTATTAGTCCTGGTGAATAGTCGGCACTAATGTGTCACCCTGTAATTTTGGATGGATAATACCAATTCTAAAACAAGGACTAAAGTGGTGTTTTGAGCCAATATTAATGGTGCATTCTATAGAAGTGGTACAAATGTACTTGTTTTCATTACACTTCAAAATAATGAAACATTCATAAAATGCTACTTGTTTTACTTAAAAACAATATAATATCTATAAAAGGCATCATATGTGACCAAAGATATTGCATGCAACTCACATGAGACATGGTACCATTGTAACGAATAAAAGAAGTTGTCATGGATGACGTGTTAAGACATGAGCGCCATCTAGCAAAATTTTATAGTTTTCCATTTAGATGGGGAATGCCAAATGTGTGCTTGGTCCAACATTAGAGGCACGAGGATATGTGGTCCCAACCTTTTATAGCCCACATGTCAGTACTCAATCCCACAGATTTTGTAAACCACCTTTATGCGCCAGTGGTTTTACAGAAAAAAACAAGCATCGCCGATTGATTTCTCGCTATAAATATACCCATCCCTTCATCTTGTTAACCCCACTAAAGCATTCCTTAAGACCAAAGAATCGCCTTGTGTGTCCACAATGAAGGGAGGATTGGTGCCTCCATGGCTACAACTATTGCTTTCAACACAATTTTTTGCCGCATGTAGTATCCATCTCTCCCCTCGCAATGAACGCAACATGTTTTGCATAGATTGCCAATCACCACAAGGTGCCTTCTGCTATTACTGTAGATCTAGTCATGATTGCTCTCATCGTATAATCCAGGTATGAAATATATAGAGTAATTATCTACGAAGTAGAGAAATATCTAGGAATCCTTATTTTACAAATAATGCATTTTAATCATATCTTACTTTATGATCTTACTAAAAGCCATTTTTTCACAACGTTCTTTTATATTTCTAATAGGCATTCACAAAGTTGTCTTATAATTATCATACACAAATATATTTTATCATAGTTATGATGATTGTATTTATGGACATCATCCATACCATGTTTTGTCAAAGATGAGTATGTTATTGTTTAATGAGAACTATACTAATTAATTACTTAATCTTTTAGATACGGCGATCATCATACCAAAATGTGGTGAGAATCTCTGAGTTGATGGAAATCCTTGATATTAGCGATATACAGACTTATGTGATCAACGGCGCAAGGGTAGTATTTTTGAATGAGCGCCCTCAACTGCGTGGCAATGGTATTTTTGTGATAAAGTCATCATCGTCGCCATCTTACAGATGTGAGATCTGCAGCCGTGTTCTTCTTGGTGCACTTCGCTACTGCTCTCTTGGTTGCAATGTAAGTTATAAACCTCTTACATGGGTACTATAAAAATTAATTGTCGTTATGTAATGTTCTATAGAGCAACATCGAACTCTTAAGTGCAACACTTGAGCTTTCAAATTAAATTAGTAGAAGTAAAAATGTGATTTCACCTTGTTAGAATCCTTGTTGTAGGCAATGCTTAGTGCAATATTTTTTCTTTTATACATTTCAAACATATATTTCCACATGTTTGACCCTAAAAATTTCCAAAAGGTTGCTGGCATAGAAAGAGACAATGATACAATTGTATCTGAAGATGATACTGACTGCAGTGGAAAGGATTTTGAGACAATTGTAGTTGAAAATGATATTGACTACAATGGGAAGGATGTTGAGACAATTGTAACTGAAAATGATACTGTCAACAATGGAAAGGATGTTGAGACTGGTGATAGTAATGGTACTAGAAATACTGCTGAAAGTACTAGAAGTGGGGATAAGATATTTATTGATGCTGACAACAAGAAAACAACGTCATCAACGAGGGTTATTCGTCATCGTCGGAAGGGAATTCCTCGCCGTGCACCATTTTTCTAATGAAAAGCCTACATTTGATGTTCCTGAATAATGCAATAAATGTACCCATTGTAAGGGGTATTTGTCATAATGTATCGTCTCAAAAAATTCAACTTAAAAAGTACTATCACCGTCATCTTGTATTACAAACGCGGATACTAGTTATGACTGGCGGACATTATCGTAACATTTGAAAGCGTTTGGTTGGGTTTATTTCAAGTGTTATTCATTTATAGTGAAAATAATTACATTAAATGTTGCTTAGATTGAATGTATTGGTATTAGATACCACATAATCAGATTACAACCTAGTAATCATCCCATTATAATCTAACCATATTGGTATCATATTGCGTTACCGGAATACATTATAGATATCAACCAAACACTATAACGCAAACAAAATACATTATACTTATTAACCAAATAAATCTAATAATTTAATACATTGTTATGAATTTGTACTGTAATTAATTTCATTATCATTTACGTTACCTAAGTAAACCAAACACCACTTTGATATCTAAGAAGATTGGAATACCATTTTCTCATGGCCTTCTTCCTTCATTTTCATAACTTTTTTGTTTAACTACAGCAATGTCATTTATTATACATTCTAAAATAAAATCCGAGAGTAAAATTTATGGAATTTTTACTCTTATGCCACAAAGTTGAGCGGTGTTTACTTTTTTATCACGTCCTGTGTGTTTGACAACTGGACCCAGGAACCACATGTCATACACTTATATGGGACAAAAGAGAAAATTTCAACAACTTATGTGTGACATGAGAGCAAATCTCCCTAAATTTATACAAATCAACTTCTCTAAAGTTATGTGTTCTAAAAAAAGAAGCTAGAAAAAACGTAAATACCTCGCCGCCGTCCGCCGTCAACCGTCCGCGATGACTCTCACTGCCACGACCACAAATGGTGATGCCCTCCCCCATCTCTCCCATGCTAAGTAGCTCCACACACGTCTGGTCATCTCCTCGCCTGCACCATCCCCGATGACCTCCGGCTCGCCCTCCTCCAATCCTACGCGGAAGGCAGCGACTTCGGCACCGTCGGACGTCTGCTTGATGTAGCGTCTCGACTGGCCTCGCCTCTCCTCTCCTCTATAGAGCCCTCATCCGCACCCACACCCGCCGCCTAGACCTCCTCATGGCGCTCATGCTCATCACCCGCATGCGGGCGCTCTGCCACCGCGCCTGGCGCCCACACCTTCGCCTGCGCCCTCCGCGGCTGCATTGACTGTTCGCGCCCCGGCGCCGCCAAGATCGTGAATGGAATCTCCGTGTGCCTAGGCATGTCATCACATCCTATTGTGGGAACCGTGCCCGTTAGTGCGTATGCAAAGATTGGGCCCGTCCACGATGCCCGTCGTGTGTTTGATGGATTGCGCGAGCCAGACTTGGTTTTCGGCACTCCCGCCGAACTCCGTCCAAATGTGGGCCCAATTAGAACAAAAGTTCCATAACTATTATTATATGGGTGAGACAAAACTTAGGCTTTCACACTCTAAGTACGTCAATGGGAGTGAATGGGAGCTTTTAAAATTTTAGACTAAAAATAGTTTTCTGTTTTAATTCTGTCTTCTGCGGAACAGGCTTCGAACACACCCTTCGAAGTTCTGGTTTAGAGGTATTTCACAGCTCCGAAACCAGGCTTCGCCAGGAGCAACAGTTCGAAGTCAAGAAGACTTCGCTCCACCAACAACCCCGAAGATTCAGCTCTGCTAAGTCAGTGCAGGCTCCACACACGGGGTGCCTTCGAGTAGGCTTCGCACATCACCCTTCGAAGTCCCTCCTTCGTCCAAGGCCTCCGCATGAAGCATTCCATGAGCACTTCATCACAGTGTCTCTCCCCGAGCACACTCCTCGACGAACCTCACCCGGACCATGCCTTCGATGCACCTTGACTTCTGAGACCTTCGTCGGGTATGCCTTCGAGTGCCTCCCTCTGGAGCACACTTCGAACGTCTTGCCTCATTGCTGAGGACTTTGTCCACCATACTTCGAAGTCACTCCATTCGGAGTACCCTTCGAAGTGCCTCGCCTCCGAGGACTTCGTCTCGGGGTACCTTCAGCCGGATCCATACTCCGCACTTACTGCCTTCTCCTGGCGCACCTCGACCCGAGGTCTGACCTCGACCCCTTCGCAGCCTTCGTGACCGAGCTCCCCGCTCGCCTGGCATCAAGCCTCCCGCTTGACCCAGGTTCACTTGCTGCGAACCGTCCGTCGCCTCCGAAGTCACCTGCACACCATAGACAAACAGACAAGTGTATCCAGTACCCCGAAGACCTCTCCGAGTAAGAAACCTCCGGCACACACTCCGGTATACCGCCCAAAGTATCGAACACTTCGATACAACCAAGTCATCGTGTACTGTCGGGCCCCTCCGATGGGCACACTCTGCTGCAACAGCCGCAGCAAAACAGACCCACCGAACCCTTCGGTGAAACAACCTCCAAACCCCTTCGGAGGGACCCCTTCGAATCAGAGGATAAAATCTGTCAATCACTCATCACAGACTCCGAAACCAACCCTTGGTTTCTCAAGAAAAGTTGAAAAATTTCAGCACACAAGTGACCATAAAACTCAGAAACGAGCCAAACCATGTCACTTGATAAAAGAATTTTCCTCCCCCTTTTCAAAAGAGTAAAAGCCCCTTCGGCAAATCTTTCACTTTGCAAGATAAAACCCCCCCTAAGTTATTTTACCCCTTGCTACAGAGAACTCAAAATTTCTCCCCCTTTGGCAATGCAAGCATCAAGGAGCATTCAAAAGATGGAAAGCTTCGAAATGGGCAGAATTGCAAAGACATATAAAGCAAAAATATGCCAACATTAATACCAATTATCATGTGCTCATCTCAATTTAACATTCTCTAAAAAACATGATGACAACATGTGATTTTATCATTTTGAAATAAAAGCATCACCACTCAATCAAGGTAACTAGACAAGTAAAAGCAGGGACTGCGCAAAGCTAGACAATTTCTACTCAAGAGAGACAAGTCCAGTTCAAGTGAAGCATTGAAAGCAAACTTGATGATCAATGAATTTGTTGTTCTTTTCATAATGCTAGGGGTTATTTGTTTGTCTACCTTATACTTTCCAATCAAGCCAAGCCTAAGAATGAAAGCCATCAGAAGCTTAAGGCGGTGATTTTGGCATACACTACACTATCTCAGTTCAGACCAATGTGCAATGGTAAGCAGTCTAGAATAGAGTAGTGCGACAAACAAACCCACCTGGATATTTTCACTTGTAGCATGCAAATCATGGAGTTTTGGATTTTAATTAAGTGAACGATTTGTTTAGCACTTGATTAATATCCATGAGTGAGTAGAACAATTTTTCAAGTTGCAATGTTTAGCATCTAGAGAAAAGGAGTCTTGCTATCAAGCAGATAAAAGATAGCTAAAGCAGTCCTGCCTAAACATGCTAGATGCAAGACTAAGTAGTGAGCATGATTTGATGTTGGAAAGAAAAATCATGCACATAATGTTTCAGACATATTAAATAGAGCTGAGCTGACATGATTACATGAATTATAATCAGGCATATAAGTGCAAAAGATGTAAATGCAATTTCACACATAATGAGCATATGCAAGACAATCAAAACTGCTCCCCTCACAAAATGCCATAAGGGTGACAAACACCAAGTTCCCCACGCAAGTAGGCAAAACAAGAAGCATCGAGGGGTTTTGTGAAAATATCGGCTAGTTGGTGTTGGGTATCAACATATTGAAGTTCAATATCACCCTTCTCATTATGATCTATGAGAAAATGATATCGCACATCAATGTGTTTGGTTCTGGAATGCTGAACCGGGTTGTTTGCAATACAAATAGCACTAGTGTTATCACAGAAATTGGAACACTCTTATAATTTAACCCAAAATCCCGCAAAGTGGAAACCATCCACAAAATCCGAGAGCAACAGTGTAACACCCCAGAAATTAAAAAGGATTAAAATAAAAGAAAAATATTATTTAAATTATTTCTGGATTTATTATTAAAGGAGAAATCACCAAAAGAGCCCAAATAAAACCAAACAGGGAGAAATACTCAAAATCTGGACTTGAAAATTTTATGAGATGAACTAGAGACCAAAATATAATTTTAGGAATTTTTACAATTTTTTATCAACAGTGATTCAATCCTTAATCAAATATTCGAATTACTGGAATTATTTTAAATCAGAAATCAATTTTTAATCTTATTGGGCCGAAACCCTGAAACTCCCTCCTAAAGCCTTTTAGGCCCAGCCCATCACCGCCCTCTCACTGACGAGCGGGACCCGCCTATCGGCGCTCGCCTCCCCTCTCTCCTCCCGCCCGCGCCCCGCCTGGCCCCACGCGTCAGCTTCTTTGCACTCTCTGACCGCTCGGCCCCGCCTGTCGGCCCTTTCCTTTCCCGTTCGCTCACTGACAGGTGGAGCCCACCTGTCAGATCCATCTTCTCCGATGGAAGGGGATCGCCCCCTTCCTTCCTCCCGGCGATCACCTTCGGTTCTCGCCGCCGGCCACCTCGATTCGCCCGATCCGGCCACGGATCACCTTCCCTGGCCACCACCGCACCCTTTCCATCCATGGCCAACGCGGTTTCGCGAGAATGGAAGCTAACCGAAGCCTATGGAATGAGATCGCCGGAGGGAGAGGGAAACCTTCGGTTTCCTTCCATTTAGGCGCTGCCGTCGACCCTATAAAAGCCCCTGTGGTCACCGCCCTCTACCCACACCGTAGCAGCCGAGCCCAAATGCACCAGAGCGCCTCGGCAACATTTTTTTCGAGGTTCTCCCCTGCTCCATCTCCGGCGAGCCATCGCCGTCGATCCCGGCCTCCATCGCCCTAGCTGTCACCACCGTCGGATCCGTCGTCGCCCACCCGTCCCCGGCATCCACTCGGTTGGCCGTGGATACCGCCAGATCGTCGTCGCCGTCGAGACCCGAAGGGACCCCGCCGTCTACCCTCGCCGTCGACCGTCGCCTCTGCCCCATCGTCGCCATCTCCGGTACCGTTGTGATCCTTGCACTCTCCTGGTTCCATTTTATCCAGTAGCCTAGGCGCTAGGCCCCTACCATCGCCGGAATAGCTCGCCGCAGTACCGCCGGAGTTGGGGAAGAAGGGTAAAACTACCCCTTCGCCGCGTGCCGTGCCGTACGAGCTCTCGTCCGTTCGATCTGCGGTGAACGGCTGAGATTAGATCCCCTGTTGACTTAACATGAGCCCTCGATCTGAGTCAAAGCGGTATCGCTCGCTCTTGGCCGTCGATCACCACTTAAATCCCAGAAGTGATCTCGAGCGTCCACGCGTACCGGTTCGGTAAGATTTAATCGTGGCCGTCCGTTTTCATTTAAGGGATCCCGCCTCGCATCCGACCGCCAGATCCGGATCCGACGGCTCTGGATCGGCCGGTCCACGCGCACAGTAGCGCGGTCCACTGTGGGCCTGGCTCACCGTGGACCAGAGCCCATTTCTGGTTTTAAATAAAATCCAGAAAATTGATTTAAACTTTGAAAATTCATATCTTGCTCATTTTAACTCCAAATTTCACCATTCAAATTTTGTTAAATCCAGAATAATATTCTCTACACATTAATGCCATAAAAACAGTATGTTACTGTTACCCAAAATATTTTTAGCAAATAAAAGAATAAAAACCCCTTAGGGATAAATTATTAATTCAACAAAATAAATTATGAAAAATCCTAAAAAGGTTAAAATTCACTGTTATATGCAAAAACTCAGAATAATAAATATTACTTCACCCACAAAGATGTATGATTATGTTTGGTGATGTTTTATTGAATGTAATGTATTGATTATTTTTCCGTATCGAGAAGACTACGAGATCGTCGAGGAGCAGGAGTTCTACCCCGAGGTTCCTCCATCCCCCTTTGCTGATCAAGGCAAGTCATCGACCACCTCTGTGGAAACAGTTGATCATAATTGAGCCCATGTTTTATTAACTTATCGCTATAACCCATAGGTTAATATTGCATTAGTCAAATACTCAAGCCTTGCACTTATATTTATTAGATCCCTGTCCTTGTGTGCAAACCCAAGCCATGCTTATTGAGCCTTAACTCATTGTCACTCTACTATAAAAATATTAGCTAGTGCCCAATGTACCGGCACAACTGCTATAGGCTAAAAAGAACGAGTCGTAGATAGCTGGATTCTGTATATGAATTTCCCTGTTATTCTCGTCTCTGGACTCTGTTGGAGTTGGCTAGGATATAAGTATGGTGGGTTTCGGGTGCAAGCTCGGGCACTGGTTTGTCGCACCCGGGGCACTATAAGGACTGGTCTGCGGGATCTGTTGCAAAGCACTTCCGTACCAACCACAAGTCTAATGGGTAAGTCCTAACTGGAAGTATGGAACACTCCGGCTTGATGCACCATAGAGGAGGGGGCAAGGGGCTAGCCTGCGGGCGACTTGTACCGACGAGGCTCAAGGGGGGGTATGGTGGGGCTCCGATGCGTCGGGACACCATATGAAACCCATAAGAGGGTGCTATTGAGTCGGGGAGGACTATATGGAAGGTTTTGGCACGAGTTCCCGTGTGATGGGTCATCTCGTTACACTTCGGTGTAGGTGATGAGTGCGTGCCTTGTGGGTACAGTGGTACATCTCTGATCAGAGTAATTCAATCTTTTCGAAAAGCCGAGCCCACGGTCAAGGGCGGGTTGTGTGACTACTCGCAGTTAGTTTACAATTGTTTGAATGTTCAAGTTATTCATGGCACGTAAGGACTGTTGAGCGAGGTGGGGCTGACTGTACCCCTCGAGTTAGAAGATGATGATACACATGCACATGTTTATTTTTCCGTACTAATAAATTGCTCACATTTAAAGCTTTACAATTATGCTGCTTCCGCAAAATTAGCCACTATCCCCCTTGTTATTATCTTGCATTATATTTGCATTCGGTGGCTTGCTGAGTACATCTGTACTCACCCCGTTGACTTACAACATCAGAGCCAGTCTACTACGAGGAGGATGAAGGTCTGGAGTAGCGACCCAGTCAAGGCGAGACTGGAAGGAGGCGTTCATCTAGGACCCTTATTTTATTAGTTTCTCTTCACCTTTATTCACTTTTGTATTAATGCGGTCTACGAACCGTGAATGATTGCCCGTATTGTACGTGGTCGCATGATGAACGTCTTGTTTTATTGATTTTCTATGGAATTTCAATAAAGTCCTGATTTATTAAATCGGGGCGCGACAAACAGCTAGCTGCAGCAACATATTCGGCCTCAGCCGTCGATTGTGCAACACTAGACTATTTGCGGGAAGACCAGCAAACCAGTGAAGTGCCCAGAAAATGACAAGTACTAGAGGTACTTTTCCTATCAATCCTACACTCAGCACAATCCGCATCGGAATAACCTCGAAGACACAAAGAGGAAGACGCCGAATACCAAATACCAAATTCGGGGGTGTGTTTGAGATACCTGAGAATGCGCTTTACCGCTTGGCAGTGCGAAGTACGAGGCGAAGCCTGAAAACGAGCACATAGACACACTGCGAAGTGTATGTCCGGCCTCATAGCAGTAAAGTAGAGGAGGGATCCGATCATGCTTCGGAACTCCTTCTGATCTACGTCTTCTCCATCCTCATCAGGATCCAATGCTACAGATGTAGCCATTGGAGTGACGAGGGGCTTCGCATCAACAATGTCGAACTTCTTGAGCAGGTCCTTGGTGTACTTCGTTTGGTGGACGAATGTACCTTGTTTGCTTTGCTTGATTTGCAAACCAAGGAAAAATGTGAGTTCGCCCATCATGGACATCTCGAATTCCATGCTCATGGTATCTGCAAACTCGGCAACCAAAGCATGAGAAGAGCCACCAAAGATGATATCATCCACATAAATCTGAACTAGTAGGAAATCTTTGCCATGCTTGAGAGTGAAAAAGGTTTTATCAACAGATCCCATCAAATTCCCCCGCTCAAGCAGAAAATACTTAAGTCTATCATACCATGCCCGAGGGGTCTGCTTGAGTCCATAAAGAGCCTTATGAAGTTTAAGGACTTTATGTGGGTATTTAGGGTTTTCAAAGCTAGGGGGTTGTTTTACATAAACATCTTCGCCTATGAAGCCATTAAGAAAAGCACTTTTGACATCCATTTGATAGATTTTGAATCCCCGGGATGTTGCAAAGGCAAGCAAAATCCTAATGGCCTCAATACGAGCAACAGGTGCAAAAGTCTCAGTAAAATCAATCCCTTCTAATTGAGAATAACCCTGAGCTACAAGTATAGCCTTGTTTCTAACTACAGTCCCATCCTCCCCTTGTTTGTTTTTGAAAATCCATTTTGTTCCAATGAAATGAACATTTGGTGGAGGATCAACTAAAGTCCAGACTTGGTTTCTCTCAAAATTTTCAAGTTCTTCATGCATGGCATTGATCCAACTAGAATCAGAAAGTGCATGACTAACACCTAAGGGCTCGAAAGAAGCAACAAAAGCGGGATCAATGAAATGAGCATGAGAACGTGTTACCCTTTGATCAAGCTCACCAATGATCTGCTCGGGAGGGTGCATCCTTTGAACATGATGTGGAGCCTCACGGCGGGATACAGTCTCCCCCTCAATTTGTGCGTTGGAGTGGTCCAAGATGACCGATGTCGAGGCAGTTGCTTCGGGACCTTGTGCCGAAGTAGTTGAAGCGGGGTCGACTTCGGGGGTTGATGTCGAGGGTAGTAGGGGTTCATCCTCGAAAGCTCTAGGATCTTCTTCGAAGATGGTCTGTTCCATGTCATGTTCATTTTCCTGTTCAAAGGTAGAACTAACAGAGGGGGTTGATTCATCAAAAGTCACATCACATGACTCGATGACAGTGTTAGTTTCCAAATTATAAACACGATAAGAATGACCATGTGTAGTGTAACCCAAAAAGATCCCGTTAGAAGAGCGCGACTCAAATTTATCCAAATTTCCACGTTTTAGGATAAAGCAACGACAACCAAAAACTCAAAGATGAGTAACCTTGGACTGTCTCCCAAAACGTAGCTCATAAGATGTCAAGTTCAAAATTGAGCGCAAGAATATTCGGTTTGAGATGTAACAAGCAGTGTTCATGGCCTCAACCCAGAATTTTCTAGGAGTCCTGTGCTCATCGAGCATCGTCCTAGCCATCTCAACCAAAGTGTAGTTCTTTCTCTCAACAACACCGTTCTGTTGAGGAACCCGCGGAGCAGAGAATTGATGTTCTATGCCATGCTCCATGCAAAAGTCAACAAAGAGACTGTTCTTGAACTCAGTGCCATTATCACTTCGAATGAATTTTAATGCACCCGGGAGTTCAGTGAAAAGTCTCAAAGCCAAGCTCCGAAAGTGTGAAAACACTTCATCCTTGCTAGCAAGAAAGAAGACCCAAGAGTAGCGAGAGGAATCGTCGACAATGAGTAACACATACCACTTGCCGCCTAAAGAACTAACCTGAGAAGGACCTACAGTGTCCATGTGGAGAAGTTCTCCGGGTTGTTCTGTCATCACTATGGTGACTGGCGAATGCGAAGCGGCAATCATTTTTCCATGTCGACAAGGAGTGCAAACTAAATTCTTCTCAAACTTGAGATTGAGCAATCCTCGGATCAGACCTAGGGCACTCAGACGAGCAAGCAACTCAAAGCTCATATGCCCTAGTCTCCTATGCCACTTCCAAAGCTCAGAAGTCGAATGTGCAACAAGACAGTGAGAAAAACCAGATGACTTAGAAAAATCAGCTCCAAAAACTCTCCAACTCTAAAGATCTTACAAACCACAACGCCATCGGAATTGAGTACTTGCGAAGTATCATGATAGAATCGCACTTCGAAGCCCTCATCAAGCAATTGAGATACAGAAAGCAAATTGTATCCCAAGTTTTCAACCAAAGCAACATCTTTGAGAGTGAAATTCGAGTTAATTCTTACCACACCTTTACCTTTCACTCTACTCCTTCTATTGTTGCCGAAGGTGATATGGTCCTTTTGCTTGGTTGCGGTGAGGCTGGAGAACCATGCTGCATCTCCGGTCATGTGGCGCGAACAACCAGAGTCCATGATCCACGTGCCCTCCAGGCCTCGATCTGGCGCCTACACATGATAAGAAAATCTCGATCGCTCAGTGCTGGGGTGAGTGAATACATGACGAGGCATCCAGCACTGAGTGATACGAGTAGTAGGCACAATAAAAATAGACCGTCTACGCACAGGATAATCAGAATGATGCAAAGTGCGAAGTCTACCTACATGCTGTGTCCCAAATGCATGACGAGGTCTCCTACTCTGACGAGGTACAAAGATACTCGCCCAGGGTCTACCACCATATGGAACATGGTGAACACCTTGAGGAGCAAAACCTCTCCGAGAAGTACGAGGAGCCTCGAACATAGGACGAGAGTAAAACTCAGACTCATGCATACCTAATAATGGATAGTGCATGTTCTGGAACCTCATCGCCTGAGAGCGTCGCTCATCCTTGATGCGACGAAAACAGAACCCAACCAAGTGACCCGCCCTCTGACAGTAGTAACAAAGAAAAACTTTCATAGGGGCACTCTCATGGGTCATAGGAGCAATCCTCACATGCTCCTTGGGCTTCTACTAAGTGGTTTTCTTAGGAGGAATTTTCTTTGCAGGAGGAGTGGTTTTCTTTGGAGTTCGGGTAGGCTTTTTGGTTGATGGGGTGTCTAACAGGGCTCTCTCTTTCTCTAAGGTAGTGGGTGAGGTAAAAACAGTTTTGTTCTCACTGTCTGAAGGAATCCTTTCAAAACCCAATCCCAGAGATAACCCTGCCCTGTCAGCACACATCTTGGTCTTGGCCAAGAGCAAGTCCATCCTACCCTTTCCCTTAGTGCATTTGTTAACCACAGAAAAATGTATTCATTTTCAGTCATGAGGTTCTCAGCTCGCTCTCTAACAGTGCCTAGTTGGTCCTTAAGGGTTATGCAAGTATCACACACAGGTTGCACATCCTTAGAACTACCGGCCCTCTCCAATCTAGCCTCTAAATCCTAAACATGCTTATCACGTAAATTAATGCTCTCACGTAATAAGGGGCAGTTCATGCATTCAATTATATCATGAGAACTAGAATCAACCATCAAAAGCTGCTTCTGTGCAGTCTCAAGCTCAGAAAAGAGTTTGAGCATGCACAGAACGCAACTGAGCAAGCTCACCCATGACAACAGTGCAAGATTCACATTCAGCATCATTAACTCTAGACTTAAGCATGGCATAATCAGTAGAAACAAATTCTAGCCTAAGTCTAAGGTCTTTTCTATCTCTAGCGGCTTGCACAAGTAATCTATCCTGACCAAGAACTACTTCATTCAGTTCATCTAATTTAATTGAAAGATGGTCTTAAGATAGTGGTACCTCAGATGAGTCAAGCTCATCACCGCTGTGATCGCTGTTGGCCATGAAGCAGAGGCCGGTGAAATCTCGTCCCTTCTTGTCCTTCTTCTCCTCCTTCCTTGGGAACTCCTCCTCCTCAGAGCTCGACTCCTCAGTTGAGGAAGTGTCGATGTCGCTGAGAGCCGCAACAAATGATCTGGAAGCGGCTTTGGCTACCCTCTTAGCCACCTTATCGCGCTTGCCCTTCACAAAGGGTTTCCTCTCCTTTTTGTGGTATCTGGGGCGCTCACTCTCATCTCTCTTCTTGAGTTTTGGGCAATTGGCCTTGATGTGAGAAGTGTCGCCACACTCAAAACAACCACTAAAACCACCTCTCCTCTGATCCCGTCTCTCATGGTGAAAACGGGTGAACCTTCTGGCAATGAGAGCAAGCTCATCATCATCCAGAGTATCCACCTGCTCCTTAGTGACGGAGACTAGGGAGGATAAAGCAAAACCATCTGCAAGAACACAAGTGCCAGATGTGCTTGGTTCTGCAGTGGTGCCACGGCTAGTGCTAGAAACTAGTGCCAATGGCTGTGGCAAGGAGTTCCTATGCACTGCAAGAGATGCCTTGGCAATCTCTATGGACTTCAGTTTGCTGAAGAGCTTATCACAGGTCAATGTGTCATAACCTGCGGACTCCTCAATGCTGGATATCTTAACTTCCCATATGCTACGATCAAGAGCATAGAGAAGCTTGATAGCCCTATCATGATCATTGTAAGCAAGCGTCCCGTTGGACCGCAAGTTACTCACTATCGCATCAAAGCGAGAAAACATGGCATCTATAGATTCACTAGGTGCCTGCACAAACAGCTGATACTATTGATTATATGTGCTTTGGCACCTGACCTTAATTTGAGTAGAGCCCTTATGAAAAATAGTGAGTGTAGTCCAAATTTCCCTAGCTGTCCTAAGGTGCTGCACCCTGCCTACTGCCCCCACGTGCAGTCTCATCCATCATCAACTCTAGCAAAAAATAATCGTCTTCTGGAGGAAAAAAACTTTTTAATTCAAATTTTAACAAGCAATTATAATCCATTGTTCGTCAGGGTCAGCTCTAGATTATGCAATAATCCCAGGTCTAGTAGCTCTCCTAAACTGCGTCGCACAAGAAAACTTGCTGGATTGTTTTTGAGACGATGATGACAAGAGCTATATTGAAAATGTTCATGTCATTGGTAACATGGGGGGACAGAAAGGAAGGGCTTTTGCTGCCTCGATATTTACAGGTAATTCTTCCATCTTCAGAGGTGGAGTAAAAAGTTGCTGGCTTGTCCCAAGAGTTAATGCAACCTGCAAAAACAGCTGATACTGTTGATTATATGTGCTTTGGCGCCTGGCCTTAATCTGAGTAGAGCCCTTATGAAAAATAGTGAGTGTAGTCCAAATTTCCCTAGCTGTCCTAAGGTGCTGCACCCTATCAAACTCACTTCTACTCAAACCAATGAACAATATATTTCTTGCCTTTGAGTTGGCATTATACTGATCCTTCTCTGTTTGAGAGGTGCGAGTTTCAGGGATGGAGTATTGTGAGTCCACAATCTCCCAAATTGAATTTCCTTGGCTTAGCAAGTAAGCCTCCATGCGCACCTTCTAGTATGCAAAGTTTGTCCCATCGAACAGAGGTATTTTACTAACTCTGTCCATGTCGCCAACAGATCACAAAACCGGTTAAGGTCAACTGGTGATCTTAACCCGCTCTGATACCAATTGTTGGACCGAAAACGGCGACCAGAGGGGGTGAATGGGAGCTTTTAAAATTTTAGACTAAAAATAGTTTTCTGTTTTAATTCTGTCTTCTGCGGAACAGGCTTCGAACACACCCTTCGAAGTTCTGGTTTGGAGGTATTTCACAGCTTCAAAACCAGGATTCGCTAGGAGCAACAGTTCGAAGTCAAGAAGACTTCACTCCACCCACAACCCCGAAAATTCAGCTCTGCTAAGTCGTGCAGGCTCCGCACACGGGGTGCCTTCGAGCAGGCTTCACACTTCACCCTTCGCAAGAGCAGACTTCCCTCTGCAAACTTCGACCTAATACTCAGCAATAGCAACTGGTGCTAGGCTTCATACTTTGAAGATCTAAACGCACACTGAACACACTTCGCCGAGGACTTCGACAAGGGAAAAAATGGGCTTCGATTCAAGCCAGACAGTGCTTCGCTAGTAATCAGAGAGGTCTAGCCTCTAGTTTACACAGAGCGAACAAACACTGAAAACACACTTCACCTAGACAGACTTCTCACACACCTCTCCAGAAAACCCACAAGAAGATGGTGCACAGAGAATTCAAAGCAAGCAGTGCAACATGCAGTAAAAGTTCAAGCAGTGAAATAAGAACAGAATCAAAACTTCATTGCATGAACAGGGAACACAAAATGAACTCACAGGATGAATACAGAGTGTGGCGGCTAGCACAGGAGTTCTACAATGGCTGCTCAAAGTGTTGCTGTGACCTAGCTAGCCTCCACTATTTATAGGCACTATTCAGCCCTGTGAATAGACTACTTTACCCCTAGGGTTTACACTATTTTTGTCTCATCAGAACAGGGGGTACAACTAGTAGTCTACTTTATTTGGAGGCTTCTTTTGTCAGCTTCGCAGAGGGGACAACATCAGCTTTTGCAGAGCAGACACGGTCAGCCTTTGCAGTTTTGGAGCCTACTGAAGCCCCCCTTCGCACGCGAGGGGTGCGGTAGCTTCGGTGAGAAGCCTTGAGCCTGATGGCCTTCGCTTCACCGAAGTCAGCCTTCGATACAGAGACGATTTTGAGTCGAAGCCGTCAAAGCCCTTGGGCCTTCGCACCAACACCTCCGGAGTGGACCACCACGGCTTCACAGCTTCTCCCAGCTCGAACTCTGTCAGTCCGTCTACCGAAGCCATGCATGTCCGAAGTACCTCAAGTCAACCTCACTCCAAAGCCCCACCTTTGGAGTACCACCCTTTGAAGTCCCTCCTTCATCCAAGGCCTTCGCATGAAGCATTCCATGAGCACTTCGTCGCAGTGTCTCTCCCCGAGCACACTCCTCGATGAACCTCACCCGGACCATGCCTTCGTTGCACCTTGACTTCTGAGACCTTCGTCGGGTATGCCTTCGAGTGCCTCCTTCCAGAGTACACTTCGAACGTCTTGCCTCATTGCTGAGGACTTTGTCCACCATACTTTGAAGTCACTCCATTTGAAGTACCCTTCGAAGTGCCTCACCTCTGAGGACTTCGTCTCGGGGTACCTTCAGCCAGAGCCATACTCCGCACTTACTGCCTTCTCCTGGCCCACCTCGACCTGAGGTCTGACCTTGACCCCTTCGCAGCCTTCGTGACCGAGCTCCCCGCTCGCCTGGCATCAAGCCTCCTGCTTGACCCAGGTTCACTTGCTGCGAACCATCCGTCGCCTCTGAAGTCACCTACACACCATAGACAAACAGACAAGTGTATCCAGTACCCCGAAGACCTCTCTAGGTAAGCAACCTCCGGCACACACTCTGGTGTACCGCCCAAAGTACCGAACCCTTCGATACAACCAAGTCATCGTGTACTGTCGGACCCCTCCGACAGGCACACCCACTGCAACAGCTGCAACAAAATAGACCCACCGAACCCTTCGATGAAACAACCTCCGAACCCCTTCGGAGGGACCCCTTCGAATCAGATGATAAAATCTATCAATCACTCATCACAGACTCCGAAACCAACCCTTTGTTTCTCATAGTCTCAATATTTCAGAATGGGATTTGGCGGATCTAGCTTTTAACGGGTTGCACTTTGAGATTAAAGAGAGGCTAGACAACTAGAACTTTTTAGAAGTCAGTCAAGTCCTACAGTAGACTCTAGTCCAAGAAGGCCGAACCAAAGATAAAAAATTCATTAAGACGTTCAACAAGCCTAGGGCTGAAGTCCACATCATGGAACACTCCAACGAGGAAGAGTCGAAGGAAGAGGAAGATTCGGCTGACATCTATGCAGCCGAATGGGTTTGGAACACTAAGAGCAAGCCCATCACTCGTTCTGAGCTATGACTGTCTCCCACTAAGAGTCGGCCCAACGAAGTTAAATACTTGTTTGATGTAACTAAGTGTGATAAAATATTTGATTTCTTCTTGAAGAGCCAGCTTCTCAAGTTGCCTAAGGGACGAGTCATCCCGACCGCCGACGACCTAAAGAAATGCCCCTACTGTAAGTGGCATGATTCGCATTCTCATTATACTAATGACTGTAATGTTTTTCGTCGGCAGGTTTAATCGGCCATGGAAGAAGGATGATTGAAAATAGATTCTAGTCCGAAGATGAAGTTGGACAAAGACCCTTTTCCCATGAACACCATCGACCTCGACAAGAAGAGGTGTTGATTCAGCCAAAACAGGCCGAGACATCTAAAGGGAAAGTGGTCATTATTGGAGAATCACGCACACACACTCATACCAAAAAACCCTGAAGTGGGAGTGTGGAAAAAGAACATCAACACGTCTCCTTCAGCTAGGGCTCGCAAGAAGACAAAGGTAACATACCAGATGCTGTTGAGCAAACACCAGAAGAAAGCCAAGGAAACAAACCCCCGACCAAAAAAGCTAAGACAACCGAAGGGGCCAAGACAGCCACACCCTCCAAAGGGTGAGTTCGGACCCCAACAGCCAAACCCTCCGAAGGGTGAGTTTGGACCATAGTGGACGAACCTTTCACACAGTGAGTTCAGACCTCAACAACCGAACCCTCCGAAGGGTGAGTTCGGACCCCAGTGGCCGAACCCTCCGCAAAGTGGGTTCGGACCCCAATGGCCAAACCCTCCGCTGGGCGAGTTCGAATCCCACTGGCCAAACCCACCTCCGCTCTGGGCAAACCCTCTATGGGGGACTTCGGCCCACAATGGCCGAACATACCTCCAGCCTGGCAGGATCCTTCGCTGATATGGTCCGAAATACCTTCGACGTGGCCGAATCCCCCTCCGGGCAATGAGTTCGGCTCACAGTGGGCGAAGCCACTAGAGCCTACAATGCCTCCACCATACTACTGGGAAGGGGTCCCATGGGCTCCGAACCACACCTCGCCGCTGGAGTACCCTCCACAGTATAATGTTGCCCCTGTTTTCCTTCGGAGTATTATGATTGGCAGGGACAAGCAAACACGGTGAAGGGGGACGCCTTCCACAAACTATCTGTAGTACCTCTGAATTGACTCACGCAGGACGAAGCCAAGAAAGCTGTGCACGAAGAGGCGAGGGAGAGGGAGTTCGAAGCCATCACAGTCAAGGTAGGGTCTCAGGAAGTCCCAATCCCAAAGGCCCCCTCGCCGAAGCCCGACGGAGGTAAGTCCCCTAGTCCAACCGAGGTCATTGCTAGAGCCTGGTCCGATCATCTTGACGAGACCGGTATGACCGATAGGGTCCGCAGAAAGGTCCCTACCGGGTATAAAAGTTTCAAGGTCGACCCAGGTGATACCCATTCAACCAGAAATCACAGAGACAAATTGGTGGTGCCTAGCACCAAGCCACAACCATCCTGGGCACCTCCTGCAATGCCTGCGGTCACAAGAGATGCACGAGAAGAAGGCCAAAGATGAGCGTGATGCCATATTCGAGGAATTCCGCCCTCGGCCAATCATGAAACAAGTATGGAAGCCCAAGCCGGTTGAGACGAGCAACCTGACTCCTGTTCTGAGCAACGACGATGATGACATGCTCGACGAAGACTACATGCCCATCTCCGAGGGGCCCGCACCTCAGGCAATGGACGTCAACATCATCATGCTTCCCACCGAGTTCGCTATACCACGAGACGAGGCCGATGTCGCTCAGTTGAACCTCGACCCACGAGATGCTATTTTCGAGAAGCCCGAGGATACGACTTGTCACATGAAGCCTCTCTACGTCAAGGGGCACATTATTGACGGGAAGCCGATCTCCAGGATGCTTGTCGATAGTGGTGCCACTGTCAATTTAATGCCGTACTCTCTTTTGAAGAAGCTTGGCAGGGGCGAGGAAGACTTAAAGAAAACCAACCTAATACTCAACGGCTTCAACGATGAGAGCTCCAAAGCGAAAGGCGTACTCTCCTTGGAGTTGACAGTAGGTAACAAGACGTTTCCAACAACATTCTTCGTCGTTGATGTGCAAGGTAACTACAATGTGCTACTTGGGCGTGACTGAATTCACGCAAATTGCTGTATTCCTTCTACTTTGCACCAATGCCTAATGCAATGGTACGACGATGATGTGGAGGTTGTACCAGCGGATACTTCAGCCCAAGTAGCATTGGTCGATGTATCCATCGACGCTGTCCATGACCAAGTAGAGTGTCTATCAGGTAGAGACATCTCGAATTACGATTTTGCTAGCGTATCCGGGGGACGTTTTGTACCTGTGTCTGTAAAGCCGGCTGGTGTAGCACGACTATTTCTAAATTAATAGTCATGTCTAGTAAGCCATATGCTACGATCAAGAGCATAGAGAAGTTTGATTGCCGTATCGTGGTCAAAGTAAGCCAAAGTCCTAGTGGAGCGCAAATTACTAACAATTCCATAAAAACGCGCAAACATGGCATCTACAGATTCGCTAGGGCCTTGCACAACCATTTGGTATTCTTGATTATAAGTGCTTTGCCTCCTAGCCTTAATCTGGGTAGTGCCCTCATGAAAAGTTTTCAAAGTGGTCCAAATTTCACGCGTAGTTCGTAGATGCTGGACCCTATCAAACTCTTTGCGACTTAGACTGACAAACAATATGTTTCTCGCTTTGCTCTTGCATTCGTACTGTGATTTTTCAGTCTCTGAGGTTTGAGTTTCAGGGATCACATATTGGGAATCGACAATGTCCCAAATAACACTTCCTTGGCTTAGAAGGTAAGCCTCCATGCGCACCTTCCAATAAGCAAAATCATGACCATCAAACATCGGGATTTTCGAATTTCTTTCCATGTCGCCAAAACAAGGATCACAAACCAGTTAAGGTCAACTGGTGATCTAACCGGCTCTGATACCAATTGTGGGATCGGAATGACTACTAGAGGGGGGGTGAATAGGCGCCTCGACAAATTCTCGCGAATGAGATGGCTTGTTCAGATCACCCAACACACCTCTAAAAATCAAATTCAGATCTAAACCAAAACAAAATGAAACACAACAACACACTCGTTTCTAATTTAAATTTCAGTCTTGTTCGAAGTTTGGAGTGTCGACTCGCTTTGTCGACAATTAATATGTCAACCTAAAATGTGTAGATCGATGACTGAATGAACGACAAAGGAATATTGATGACTGAAACTAAGAGATAGCTCAAAAACACTTATCAGCAAATCAGAAGATTCCTAGGGAATTTTAGTTGAAATCACACACTTCTAGTGATGAACAGTAGGGAGGAAGAACCATGGTTGAACTGAAGCAAACAGAGAAGGTGAAGAGAAAACCAAATAAGAGAATACTAAAAAAACGGCAAGAACCTGAGTCCTGGCAATGGCTCTAGAAGTTGTCCATCATCCTGCAAGGCGACTCTCCATTCCGTGCATGCGATGAACAGGACAGCCACCAATACAAAACATAGATGAACAAGGAACTTATGAAATAAAAGCTACTAGTAACTCAAAACAAGATTATAATTAAAGCAATAGTGCTGGATGATGAACAAGGACATATTTGTACTCCGGTGGCTTTGGCTGTGATGCTTTTTCTGGATGAATTAATTCAGAACTGAAAGATCCAGCATAAAAGCTCCTCGGCAGAAACAAATTCCGAGAGAAATATCGAAGGAAAGAGATAAAGATAACTTTATTCCAAAATATCCACAACCCCAAAAATAGAGCAAAAACTATATACCGTTGTGGTCAGAAGCTTTTGTAATTTTCTTATATGAAATCCTTGAAACTTGGACAACAAATGTTTTGTAGAACTTAGGTCCAAAAATAGTACCAGAATAGATCAAAAATCATCTCAAATATTGAATCAAGACTAAAAACAGAGAATACACACTGAAATTTCAAGTTTTCAGAATCAGTTAAACACTTTGTTGGACAAAAAAAATATATGTAGCAGTGGTCAAAAACTCTTGCAAATTTCTTAAATGGAACCCTGGAAACTTGATCTTCAAAGGCTATGAAGAACTTGAATCCAAAAACAGTACAAAAACAATGAAACATTTCCTCAAAGATTGAATCCAGACTGAAAACAGAACTCAGTAGAAATTACAAGTGTTCAGAATCATTTAGGTACTTTGTTGGGCAGAAAAATACATGCAGCAGTGATCAAAAACTTTTGAGAACTCCCAAAATGGAACCCTGGAAACTTGATCTTCAAAGGCTATGAAGAACTCGGATCAAAAATTAGCTACTCAAAAATCGTATTCAAAAGTGATAACACAAGAAAACTAACCTGGTATCACAACACTGTACAAGAACAAATCAGAAATGGTAGAAATGATTAATTCTCAATTTCTACAAAAGGGTTATGGAATACCTTTGAATCCCTTCAACCAATCCAAGAATCAGCCAAGATGCTGATGAAAAGTGTAAGCAACAATTCATCAAACATGTAGAGGGCTACACAAACACTTAACCATTTCAGGAGTTAAATTCCAGAACTGTGATGCCTTGTTTGATCAGCAAAAACATCAAGAAAGAATCACAGAAACCAGTTGCATCTTTCAAAAATGGAACATTCAAATCATCCTCAACAAAATATGTATAAACATCAACATCAACTTCTGCACTAGATTCACCAGAAAACAACTCTCAAAAACGAATTCAGTCACAAAACTGCATACCTGCACCCAGAAACTTAATTCATCGCTCCACTATCCACATCATGAATAGTAACGCTGGATAGAAGCAAAAATGCAAGAATTGTATGAAAATTGATATTTGGTTCAGCCAAAAGAACAACCAAAAAAATCCCACCTGCCCATGGATATGGTCCCCTATTTATTGGCCAACCATGGGGGTAATTTCTAAAAAGAACCCTTTAGAATTGAAAATTACACAAAAGTCCTATTCCTTGTAATATATTTTCAGAATTAGGAAATTCTGAAAAATATACCAAAGGAGTACAATTACTCTAGACTCTCAACTTTTTATTACACATTGACTCAAAACAAAAAAACTCGAAACTATAGAAATCAACAAAAATAGATTTGTGACGGTTTTCATCAAAAACCGACAAAGCCTCTCAACCCTTCGACTCGTTACACCGCTTTGCGACTCCGAGCGCCATCAAGCCACTTCCGCTCTCGATCCCCTCAAGCCGCCTGAATGCTTGCCCTGGCCTCCCTCTCACAGACCCGGTCATCACGCCGTCGCTTTCATCCGTCCGTCCATGTCTTTCTCGGTCTCTTCGTGCACTCTTGAGATCTTCTCCAACTTCGCCTGGCCTCCCTGATCCTTCGGCACCGAGCTCCCCACTTGACCCTTGATCACTCGCCGTCGACAGTCGGTCAGCATCTCCACCCTGCACATCCAAGACAAGCCAAAACAAGAACGCGACTCACCACCAAAACCTCGGCAACCACTCCTCAGTTCTACACTGAACCCCACGATGCACTCAAACCAACACTCCATCGCTCGATATCTCAAACGCTCATCCTTGTCAATCACTCATCATCCAGACCGAAACCACCCTTGGTTTCACAATCCCCCCTTGTTTAGTGCATTGACAACCCCAAGCAAAGACATGATGAGGATTGCAAGTTAAGCACATAAGTGACCATAAAAACTCATAAAAGAGCAAAACATATCACTTGGTAAAAGATCTCCCCTCTTGGACAAAAACCTTATGCAAGGCAAGGCAAAAGCATCAAAAGCATCTCAATGCAACATGAAAACCAAATTACTCCCCCTTAATCAAGCAATCATCCCAAATCCTCCAAAAGCATCATGTAGACCATTTCTCCCCCTTTGACAATGCAGGCATCAAGGAGATAAAAGATGCAAAGAGGGGAATGAGGGTAAAGCAGAGATGTGAGCTTCTAAAACATGAGCAACTACAATTACAGTACAAACAAGCATTTGCCTTGATTATTGTCTAAAAGTACTGAGTGACAATCTCAGATGAATACCATCTAAACAAAAGGCATGAGCAACCCTTTTCAGGTTTTAACAAATAAAAGCATCACCACTCAGACTAGCATACTAGATATGTCAAGGCATGAGATGCAAAAGCTATATAAATACTAACCAGAAATGTGTATCCCACTTCAAGGTGCTTCAGCAAACATGATATGCAATGAATTTTAAATTTTTCATTTTTGTGCCAGGGGTTATTTGCATGTCAACCTTATGCTAACCGACCAAGCCAAGCCTAGGTCAAACAAAAGACCATCGGAAGCTTAAAGCATTGATCTCGGTATACACTTCAATGTCCCGGTTCATACCAAAGTGCTATGGTAAGCCGTCCAGAACAAAGTAGTACGACAAAGCAAACCCACCTGGATCTTTTCAATTTTAGCACACAACATCATTCATTTCCATTTCCATTTTCATTTTCATTCATTTTTCATTTTCATTTTCATTCATTTTCATTTTCATTCATTTTTGATGAAATCAAGTTGTGTATTAGCATCTAAGTGAAAAGGACCTAGCTATCAGGTGTGTAAATGATAGCAAAAGCACTCAACCCATTCAAGCTAGTTTATAGACTAAGCAGTGATCGTTTTCAAATTTTCACAAATAAAAGCCATGCTCATGACAATTATCAGATGGAGACATGCCAAGTAGTCAATAGTATTAAAGACAATAGTTTAAAGGCATTACAAAGCATGTACTTGTAAAAGCAATTAATCATATGATAGAAGCTCATGCAATGCTACACAACTCCCCCTCAAAACATGCTAGAATCTCTCGGATACTCAGTGAGAGGGTGAGTTAAAAACTATTTTGGCATCCAGCATCACAAAACTCGAGAACCAGGCAAAGTGGTAGACTGACCATGCACAGGAGATAAGCCATGATAAAAAGTGTGTGGTCTACCTACAAAGCACAAACCTGGAAAACGACGAGGTCTCCCAACCTGTCGAGCATCAAAGCCTCTTACACGTGATCTATCACCATATGAAGCATGGTGTATACCACGAGGGGCAAAATCACTCATTAGACCATGTGGAGCCTCAAAATCAGGATAAGAGCGAAAAGAAGACTCATGCATACCTAGTGATGGGTAATGCATGTCCTAAAAGCTCATAGCAAAAGAACACCGCTCATCCCTGATACGACGAAAGCAAAACCCAACCAAGTGACCCACCCGATGACAATAGGAGCAGTAATACACTCTCTTGGGTGTGTGAGCATGGGTCTTAGGCACAAATCTCACAGTTTTCTTGGGTTTTTTCTGAGGAGGTTCATCTGGTGAACGAAGAGCTTTCTTTGTAGGTTGGGTAGGATTCTTGGCGTTTTGATCGGTGTCTAACTGGGCTCTCTCTTTCTCAAGGGTAGTGGGAGGAGTGAACACAGTTTCGCTCAAAGTGTTTGGAGTGGTTCTCCTATAGCCCAACCCGAGAGCTAACTCTGCCCTATCAGCACACATTTTAGTTTTAGCCAAAAGCAGATCCATCCTACCCTTTCCTTCAGTGCATTTTTTCACCACGGAGAGAAGGTAGTCATTCTCACATTTCAATTTTTCCACTTGCTCTCTAGCAAAACTGAGTTTGTCCTTAAGGGTGATGCAGGTGGGACACGCCGGCTGCACATCCTTAGAACACTCAGCACTCTTCAATCTAGCCTTAAGTTCATCAACATGCATATCTCTCAAATTAATGCTTTCAACAAGTAAAGGACAGTTCATGCATTCGTTGATAACCGCAGGACTAGACTCCACCACCAAAAGCTGCTTTTTAGTTAATTCGAGTTTTTCAACAGTTTGAGCATGTGTAAAACGCAGCTGAGGAAGTTCATCCATGATAATAAGACATGACTCACATTCGGCATCATCAGACTTAGATTTCAAAATTGCAAGTTCAGTGGAAATAGTTTCAAGTCTGAGTTTTAATTCTTTTCGTTCTTTAGCAGCATGTTTAAGTAATCTATATTGAGAACAAATAACATCATGCAATTCATCATTTTGAACAAGAAGCTGATCATGGGATAGATATACCTCAGAAGTGTCGAGCTCGTCGCTGCTGTCATTGCCATCGACCGCGAAGCAAAGGTCGGTGAGGTCCATCGTCTTCTTCTCCTTCTTCTCTTTCTTGGGAGGCTCCTCTTCCTCCGAGCTTGGCTCCTCGCTTGACGTGCTGTCGATGTCGCTGAGGGCGGCCACAAAAGCTCTGGCTACTCTTTTAGCCAATTTTCCTCTCTTCCCTCTGAAGTAGGGTTTCTTGTTCCATTTTTGGTGCTTGTGCTCATTTTTGTTTTTCATTTTTAGTTTAGGGCAATTCACTTTTATGTGAGACGTATCTCCACATTCAAAACACCCCTGTGACCCTCCTCTCCTTTGGTCTCGTCTATCATTGTAGAAGCGAGTGAACTTCCTGACAATGAGAGCTAGCTCCTCATCATCTAGAGCGTCCACTTGTTATTTTGTGACAGAGACAAGGGAGGATAAGTCAAAAGGACTAGAAAAAGCCAAAACTCCAAAAACACCACACAAATTACCTCCTGATGAGGTACCACTGCTAGGACTAGAAATCAAAGCAATCAAAGGCAACAAAGCTTTTCTAGCTCCTGGTCGCGAGACGCCTTGGCAATCTCGATGGACTTAAGCTTACTAAAGAGTTCGTCACAAGTCAGAGTGTCAAAATTTGCCGACTCTTCAATACTGGAGATCTTCACCTCCCATATGCTACGATCAAGAGCATAGAGAAGTTTGATTGTCCTATTGTGGTCAAAGTAAGCCAAAGTCCCAGTGGAGCGCAAATTACTCACAATTCCATCAAAACGCGCAAACATGGCATCTACAGATTCGCCAGGGCCTTGCACAAATATTTGGTATTCCTGATTATAAGTGCTTTGCCTCCTAGCCTTAATCTGGGTAGTGCCCTCATGAAAAGTTTTCAAAGTGGTCCAAATTTCACGCGCAGTTCATAGGTGCTGGACCCTGTCAAACTCTTTGTGACTCAGACTGACAAACAATATGTTTCTCGCTTTGCTATTGCATTCGTACTGTGATTTTTCAGTCTCTGAGGTTTGACTTTCAGGGATCACATATTGGGAATCGACAATGTCCCAAATAACACTTCCTTGGCTTATAAGGTAAGCCTCCATGCGCACCTTCCAATAAGCAAAATCATGACCATCAAACATCAGAATTTTTGAATTTCTTTCCATGTCGCCAAAACAAGGATCACAAACCGGTTAAGGTCAACTGGTGATCTAACCGGCTTTGATACCAATTGTGGGATCGGAATGGCGACTAGAGGGGGGTGAATAGGCGCCTCGACAAATTCTCGCGAATAAGATGGCCTGTTCAGATCACCCAACGCACCTCTAAAAAATCAAATTCAGATCGAAACCAAAACAAACTGAAACACAACAACACACTCGTTTCAAATTTAAATTTCAGTCTTGTTCGAAGTTTGGAATGTCGACTCCCTTTGTCGACAATTAATATGTCAAACTACAATGTGTAGATCGATGACTGAATGAACGACAGAGGAATATCGATGACTGAAACTCAGAGATAGCTCAAAAACACTTATCAGCAAATCAGAAGATTCCTAGGGAATTTTAGTTGAAATCACACACTTCTAGTGATGAACAGTAGGGAGGAAGAAGCACGGTTGAACTTAAGCAAACAGAGAAGGTGAAGAGAAAACCAAATAGGAGACTACTAAAAAAACGGCAAGAACCTGAGTCCTGGCAATGGCTCTAGAAGTTGTCCATCATCCTGCAAAGCGGCTCTCCATTCTATGCATGCGATGAATAGGATAGCCGCCAATACAAAACATAGATGAACAAAGAACTTATGGAATAAAAGCTACCAGGAACTCAAAACAAGAATATAATTAAAGCAAAATTGTTGGATGATGAACATGGACATATTTGTACTCTGGTGGCTTTGGCTGTGATGCTTTCTCTGGATGAATTAATTCAGAACTGAAAGCTCCAACATAAAAGCTCCTCGGTAGAAACAAATTCCGAGAGAAATACAGAAAGAAAGAGATAAAGATATGTTTGAACTTTCTGCCAAAAAGAGCAAAAACTTTATACCGCTGTGGTTAGAAGCTTTTGTAATTTTCATATATGAAATCCTTGAAACTTGGACAAAAAATGTTATGCAGAACTCAGGTCCAAAAATAGTACCAAAACAGATCAAAAATCATCTCAAAGATTGAATCAAGACTGAAAATAGAGAACTGTATTGAGCTGAAATCTCAAGTTTTCAAAATCAGTTAAGAACTTTGTTGGACAGAAAAATATATGTAGAAGTGGTCAAACACTCTTGCAAATTTCCAAAATGGAACCCTGGAAACTTGATCTTCAAAGGATGTGAAGAACTTGAATCCAAAAACAGTACCAAAACAGTTGAAACATTTCCTCAAAGATTGAATCCAGACTGAAAACAGAACGCTCTACTCAGCAGAAATTACAAGTGTTTAGAATCATTTAGGTACTTTGTTGGGCAGAAAAATACATGCAGCAGTGATCAAAAACTTTTGAGAACTTCAAAAATGGAACCCTGGAAACTTGATCATCAAAAGCTATGAAGAACTAGGATCCAAAATCAGCACAAAAACTGCTCAAAAATCGTATTCAAAAGTGATAACACAAGAAAACTAACCTGGTATCAGAACTCTTGCAGGAACAAAACAGAAATGGTAGAAAGGATTAATTCTCAATTTCTGCAAAAAGGGTTATGGAATACCTTTGAATCCCTACAACCATGATATTACTCAAGAAACAATCCAAGAATCAGCCAAGATGCTGATGAAAAGTTGAAGCAACAATTCATCAAACATGTAGAGGACTACACAAACACTTTAACCATTTCAGTAGAGTTAAATTCCAGAACTGTGATGCCTTGTTTGATCAGAAAAAACATCAAGAAAGAATCACAGAAACCAGTTGTAGCTTTCGAAAATGGAACAATCAAATCATCCTCAACAAAAGATGTATAAACATCAACATCAACTTCTGCACTAGATTCACCATAAAATGGCTCTCAAAAACGAATTCAGTCACAAAACTGCATACCTGCGCCCACAAACTTAATCCACCGCTGCAATGTTCATTTTGTCCACATCATGAATAGTAACGCTGGATTGAAGAAAAAATGCAAGAATTGTATGAAAATTGATATTTGGTTCAGCCAAAAGAACAGCCAAAAAAATCCCCACCTGCCCATGGATATTGTCCCCTATTTATAGGCCAACCATGGGGTATAATTTCTAAAAAGAACCCTCTAGAATTGAAAATTACACAAAAGTCCTATTCCTTGTAATATATTTTCAGAATTAGGAAATTCTGAAAAATATACCAAAGGAGTACAATTACTCTAGACTCTCAACTTTTTTATTACACATTGACTCAAAACAAAAAAACTCGAAACTATAGAAATCAACAAAAATAGATTTGTGACGGTTTTCATCAAAAACCGACAAAGCCTCTCAACCCTTCGACTCGTTACACCGCTTTGCGACTCCGAGCGCCATCAAGCCACTTCCGCTCTCGATCCCCTCAAGCCGCCTGAATGCTTGCCCTGGCCTCCCTCTCACAGACCCAGTCATCACGCCGTCGCTTTCATCCATCCGTCCAAGTCTTTCTCGGTCTCTTCGTGCACTCTTGAGATCTTCTCCAACTTCGCCTGGCCTCCCTGATCCTTCGGCACCGAGCTCCCCACTTGACCCTTGATCACTCGCCGTCGACAGTCGATCAGCATCTCCACCCTGCACATCCAAGACAAGCCAAAACAAGAACGCGACTCACCACCAAAACCTCGGCAACCACTCCTCAATTCTACACTGAACCCCACGATGCACTCAAACCAACCCTCCATCGCTCGATATCTCAAACGCTCATCCTTGTCAATCACTCATCATCCAGACCGAAACCACCCTTGGTTTCACAATCCCCCCTTGTTTAGTGCATTGACAACCCCAAGCAAAGACATGATGAGGATTGCAAGTTAAGCACATAAGTGACCATAAAAACTCATAAAAGAGCAAAACATGTCACTTGGTAAAAGATCTCCCCTCTTGGGCAAAAACCTTATGCAAGGCAAGGCAAAAGCATCAAAAGCATCTCAATGCAACATGAAAACCAAATTACTCCCCCTTAATCAAGCAATCATCCCAAAGCCTCCAAAAGCATCATGTAGACCATTTCTCCCCCTTTGACAATGCAGGCATCAAGGAGATAAAAGATGCAAAGAGGGGAATGAGGGTAAAGCAGAGATGTGAGCTTCTAAAACATGAGCAACTGCAATTACAGTACAAACAAGCATTTGCCTTGATTATTGTCTAAAAGTACTGAGTGACAATCTCAGATGAATACCATCTAAAAGAACTCCAAACTATAGAAATCAACTAAAATAGATTTGTGACGGTTTTCAGCAAAAACCGACAAAGCCTCTCAACCCTTCGACTCGTGACACCGCTTTGCGACTCCGAGTGTGTAGGACCGAAAGTAGCGACCAGAGGGGGGGTGAATGGGCGCCTAAAAAAATCTTTCGAATCAATGGCCTGGTCCCAATACCCAACGCACCTCAAAATACTAAGCAGCAAAGCGAGAACAAATTGCCTAAGTCTAAAAGTATCTAGCCTAGAAAAGACCGGTGTTAAAAAACAGAGAAACACTAGTACAGTGCTAATAGGCAGATTAACAAAATATTCAAGACATGACAGATCAAACTTCTCAGTAAAATAATCTAAGTTCACATGGAATGGGATGAGAAGTTACTGTTCAAAATATGTCTCATGTTCGAAACTTGACGAAGCCTGCAGTGTCGAAGCCTGCTTCGAAGCCTGCAGTGTCGAAGCCTGCTTCGAAGCCTGCAGTGTCGAAGCCTGCTTCGAAGCCTGCTGATTCGAAGCCTGCAGATTCGAAGCATGCAGATTCGAAGCCTGCAGATTCGAAGCCTGCTGGTTCGAAGCCTGCAGATTCGAAGCCAACGGATTCGAAGCCTGCAGATTCGAAGCCTGCGGATTCGAAGCCTGCAGATTCAAAGCCTGCAGATTCGAAGCTTGCAGATTCGAAGCCTGCGGATTCGAAGCCTGCGAATTCGAAGACTGCGAATTCGAAGCCTGCGAATTCGAAGCCTACGGATTCGAAGCCTGCGGATTCGAAGCCTGCAGATTCGAAGCCTGCTTCACAGAGTTGGACTTCACACAAGAAAAGGGGCTTCGACAGAAACAGCTAGAGAAGAAACTAGACACTATCTGTTCGATCAAAAAGGCTATGAAGAAAAAGCAAGGCTAGGAAAAATAGCACACTGTAGCTACAGGAAAGTAGTACTACTTGCTATCAACCACATGAACTAGTACTCACGTGAAGAACAGAAGCAACCAGAGGCAAATACTCAGGAATAAAACAGCTGCGCACGTCAAACCGAAGCTTCAGATTCAGAGAAATCAATGCACGCACCTCAACAAGAACAGGAAATAGAATCTCACTGGATCAAGTTGAACAGAGGGAATGCAGGAATAAACAAGGCACAGACAAGAACCTAGCGGCGCACAAACAGGAGAGAGAATGCAGGGAACAAAATGACCCAATAGATTAAAAAATGATTTCTTGAAAAGGGTAACCTAACCCTAGGGATTGGGGCCCTATTTATAGGCTGCCCAACACTAGGAATATTCCACCAGCCCCTTAGGGTTTTTACAGACAATGAAATAAAAGAAAAGACTCAACTGCCCTTAGGATTTTTTACAGACTCGACTGACTGACTGTGGGCCTAGAGATACAGATGACTTATCCGGAAGCTAAGCTTTCGTAGCGACTACGACTTCTCTTTTGGACAGTCCGATACAAGATCAACGGTTGTCAATTTTGCGCCGAAACTGACAAAGCCTCCATCGACTTTGCACCAGGTACCCGGATTGGGCCGGCCTGATTCCGCAGCTCTCTCAGCCCGGCAATCACTCACCGCCCGTGTACCTGAGTCAATCCTGGTCAACAGCCCAGTGGGTCTTCTGCTGCTTCTGGCCCATGTACCCGGATTGGGCCAGCCCGACTTCGCAGCCTCCTCTGCCCGACAGTCGCTTGCTGCCCGTGTACCTGAGTCACACGCGGCCCATGAAACAGCAGATCTCCTCTCTTCTACGGTCCTCTTTGACTATCGTTGACAATGACTCATCACATCTGGAGCCATGAGGCCCACGCTGTTCAGCATGGCTCCTTAGAGTGCCATCAAGCCACTTCCGCTCTCGATCCCCTCGAGCCACCTGAATGCTTGCCCTGGCCTCCCTCTCACAGACCCGGTCGTCACGCCGTCGCTTTCATCCGTCCGTCCAAGTGTTGCTTGGTCTCTTCGTGCACTCTTGAGATCTTCTCCAACTTCGCCCGGCCTCCCTGATCCTTCAGCATCGAGCTCCCCGCTTGACCCTCGATCACTCGCCATCGACAGTCGGTCAGTATCTCCTCCCTGCACATCCAAGACAGGCCAAAACAAGAACGCGACGCACCACTGAAACCTCGGCAACCACTCCTCAATTCTACATCGAACCCCTCGATGCACTCAAACCAACACTCCATCGCTCGATCTCTCAAATGCTCATCCTTGTCAATCACTCATCATCCAGACCGAAACCACCCTTGGTTTCACATTATTATGCATGTACCAAGTTACGTCACTATCTTCTCCCTAGCACATGTATTGTTGCTTGTCAACCGATGTCGTAAAATACATGTTGCAAAAGCCGATTCTAAGTGGTAGAATTGGGAAATGGGCTTATGCTTTGATTGAATACGATTTGGCTTATGAACCTCTAAGACCATGAAAGGCCAAATTGTCGCTAATTTTATAATTGATCATCACATAGATGTCGATGGTGGTAACAGTATTGCTCTAATTGAAGTAGTGCCATGGAAATTTTATTTTGATGGTTCGACTTGCAAGAGTGGCCAAGGTATTGGAGTGATTCTCATATCACGTAGTGGCATGCGCTTTGAAACCTTGGCCCGTTTAGAATTTCCTTCTACTAATAATCAAGCCGAATATGAAGCTCTATTATTAGGACTGGAATTGATAGATTCCATGGGTATTAAACATGTTCATGTATATATGGTGATTCCTTGTTAGAGGTCCAACAAGTAGCTAAGATTGCTCAATGTTTTAATGGCTTGCTAAATAACTACTTAGATAAACGTTTAGACATAATTACTGCCTTTGATAACTTCGAAATTTCTCACGTGCCAAGAGAAGCCAATTCAAGTGCAAATGATTTGGCTCAACAAGTGTCTGGCTATCAAGTCAGGAGGGGAAAAATTTTTGTACAGGAGAAGCCAATGCTTGAACTCCCTGCCGAAGCAAGAGGCTTTGGACGGATGCGAGGTCCGTCGGACACTCCGGATCGGACCCCTTCGTCCGTCGGAGGATGTTGCGTGTCGGAGCCCTTCATTCGCCCAAGGACCCTACACACCGGGCCCCTCACGCTGAAGCCTTCCGAACGATGGAGGCCTTCACGCGCCGGACGCCTCCGTCGAAGGGCTTCGGTCTGATCGGCTCCGCAAAGCCGATCCAGGCAGCCTCCGGCAGGATCAGGAAAGGCCCGGGGGGCACTCCGAAATTAGCAATTGAGATGCTACTCTGGGAAAAGATTTGGCAAACCCTCCGGATATCCATAAGGATGATTGGAGAATCTCCATCGTCTAGTATTTAAAAGATCCAAACCAAAGGATTGATCGAAAAATTCGGCGACATGCATTTAAATTTGTATTGCTTGATGATGTGTTATATCGCCGAACTATTGACAGAGTACTCCTAATGTGCTTAGATGTCTATCAATCTAGAGTGGCTGCAGGATAAGTCGATGAGGGATTTTATGGTACTCATCAGTCGGACCAGAAAATGAGTTGGATGCTCAAAAGAGCGGGTTTTTACTGGCCTACTATGACTGAGGATTGTTTTAAGTATTATAGAAGGTGTGAAGCATGTCAAAAGTTTGATAATATTCAGTTGGCTCCTGCATCGCTACTTAACCCTATTATCAAACCATGCCCGTTCCGAGGTTGGGGTTTAGACTTCACCGACCAAATCCATCATCCCTCTTCAAAAGGGCATCAGTTCATGTTGATGGCAACAGATTACTTCACCAAATGGACCAAGGCCGTGCCTCTCAAGAACATGACTCAATGAGGTAACTTATTTCATCTTGAAGCACATTATACATAGATTTGGTATTCCCCAAACTCTCACTACAAATAAAGGTACTTTATTTATTGCTAAAGAAGTGAGAAACTTTGCCGGATTTTATGGTATTAAGTTGATAAATTGTTCACCATACTATGCTCAAGCCAATGGCCATGCCAAGTCTAGTAATAAAATTGTAATCAAGCTCATTAAGAAGAAAATTGAAGAGTTCCCTAAAAGGTGGCATGAAGTACTTTCTAAGGCATTATGGGCTTGTAGAGTTGTAAAGCATGGTACTACCAAAGTTAGTCCATATGAATTAGTGTATGGACAAGAAGTCGTTCTACCAGTAGAGGTGGATCTTGACTCATTGAGATTTCTTAAGCAAGACGACTTATCGATCGATGAACATGAAACTCTTTTGAAGGATAACTTGGAAGAAGGGATTGATAAGAGGTTGGAGGCTCTAGAAGCTATAGAAAAAGACAAGAGAAGAGTCGCTAGAGCTTACAACAAAAGAGTCAAAACAAAATCGTTTCAAGTTGGTGACTCGGTTTGGAAGACGATCTTGCCTTTAGGCACTAAGAGCCCCCAATTTGGTAAATGGTCGCCTAGTTGGGAAGGTCCTTTTAAAGTGGCTGAAATCGCTCCAGGCAATGCATACTTATTGGAGTCTCTACAAGGAGAGCGATTTCAAAGAGCTTTAAATGGTATATATTTGAAAAAATATTTCCCAAGTGTGTGGCAAAGCACTTAAAGTGTTGAAAGGCCGGTATGAAAGGTATCATCCTTAGCCCATTATACTTTTAGTTCACTTAGTTCGCTAAAAGGCAGGGGGCATGTGTTGATAGCAAAAAATGGCATTAACCGTATATCTAGTCGGTAATAAAGGTAAGATCATTAGTACCGGTAGGAGTCCCTAACAAAAAAGTTTATTAGTCCTAGTGAATAGTCGGCGCTAATGTGTCACCCTGTAGTTTTGGATGGATAATACTAGTTCTAAAACAAGGACTAAAGTGGTGTTTTGAGCCAATATTAATGGTGCATTCTATAGAAGTGGTACAAATGTACTTGTTTTCATTACACTTCAAAATAATGAAACATTCATAAAATGCTACTTGTTTTACTTAAAAACAATATAATATCTATAAAAGGCATCATATGTGACCAAAGATATTGCATGCAACTCACATGAGACATGGTACCATTGTAACGAATAAAAGTTGTCATGGATGACCTGTTAAGACATGAGCGCCATCTAGCAAAATTTTATAGTTTTCCATTTAGATGGGGGAATGCCAAATGTGTGCTTGGTCCAACATTAGAAGCACGAGGATATGTGGTCCCAACCTTTTATAGCCCACATGTCAGTACTCAATCCCACAGATTTTGTAAACCACCTTTATGCGCCAGTGGTTTTACAGAAACAAACAAGCATCGCCGATTGATTTCTCGCTATAAATATACCCATCCCTTCATCTTGTTAACCCCACTAAAGCATTCCTTAAGGCCAAAGCATCGCCTTGTGTGTCCACAATGAAGGGAGGATTGGTGCCTCCATGGCTACAACTATTGCTTTCAACACAGTTTTTTGCCGCATGCAGTATCCATCTCTCCCCTCGCAATGAACGCAACATGTTTTGCATAGATTGCCAATCACCACAAGGTGCCTTCTGCTATTACTGTAGATCTAGTCATGATTGCTCTCATCGTATAATCCAGGTATGAAATATATAGAGTAATTATCTACGAAGTAGAGAAATATCTAGGAATCCTTATTTTACAAATAATGCATTTTAATCATATCTTACTTTATGATCTTACTAAAAGCCATTTTTTCACAATGTTCTTTTATATTTCTAATAGGCATTCACAAAGTTGTCTTATAATTATCATACACAAATATATTATATCATAGTTATGATAATTGTATTTATGGACATCATCCATACCATGTTTTGTCAAAGATGAGTATGTTATTGTTTAATGAGAACTATACTAATTAATTACTTAATCTTTTAGATACGGCGGTCATCATACCAAAATGTGGTAAGAATCTCTGAGTTGATGGAAATCATTGATATTAGTGATATACAGACTTATGTGATCAACGGCGCAAGGGTAGTATTTTTGAATGAGCGCCCTCAACTGCGTGGCAATGGTATTTTTGTGATAAAGTCATCATCGTCGCCATCTTACAGATGTGAGATCTGCAGCCGTGTTCTTCTTGGTGCATTTCGCTACTGCTCTCTTGGTTGCAATGTAAGTTATAAACCTCTTACATGGGTACTATAAAAATTAATTGTCGTTATGTAATGTTCTATAGAGCAACATCGAACTCTTAACTGCAACACTTGAGCTTTCAAATTAAATTAGTAGAAGTAAAAATGTGATTTCACCTTGTTAGAATCCTTGTTGTAGGCAATGCTCAGTGCAATATTTGTTCTTTTATACATTTCAAACATATATTTCCACATGTTTGACCCTAAAAATTTCCAAAAGGTTGCTGGCATAGAAAGAGACAATGATACAATTGTATCTGAAGATGATACTGACTGCAGTGGAAAGGATGTTGAGACAATTGTAGTTGAAAATGATATTAACTACAATGGGAAGGATGTTGAGACAATTGTAACTGAAAATGATACTGTCAACAATGGAAAGGATGTTGAGACTGGTGATGGTAATGCTACTGGAAATACTGCTGAAAGTATTAGAAGTGGAGATAAGATATTTATTGATGCTGACAACAAGAAAACAGCGTCATCAACGAGGGTTATTCGTCATCGTCGGAAGGGAATTCCTCGCCGTGCACCATTTTTCTAATGAAAAGCCTACATTTGATGTTCCTGAATAATGAAATAAATGAACCCATTGTAAGGGGTATTTGTCGTAATGTATCGTCTCAAAAAATTCAACTTAAAAAGTACTATCACCGTCATCCTGTATTACAAACGCGGATACTAGTTATGACTGGCGGACATTATCATAACATTTGAAAGTGTTTGGTTGGGTTTATTTCAAGTGTTATTCATTTACAGTGAAAACTAATTACATTAAATTTTGTTTAGATTGAATGTATTGGTATTAGATACCACATAATCAGATTACAACCTAGTAATCATCCCATTATAATCTAACCATATTGGTATCATATTGCATTACCGGAATACATTATAGATATCAACCAAACACTATAACACAAACAAAATACATTATACTTATTAACCAAATAAATCTAATAATTTAATTTCATTATCATTTACGTTACCTAAGTAAACCAAACACCACTTTGATATCTAAGAAGTGTGGAATACCATTTTCTCATGGCCTTCTTCCTTCATTTTCATAAATTTTTTGTTTAACTACAGCAATGTCATTTATTATACATTCTAAAATAAAATCCGAGAGTAAAATTTATGGAATTTTTACTCTTATGACACAAAGTTGAGCGACGTTTACTTTTTTTGTCACGTCATGTGTGTTTGACAACTGGACTCAGGAGCCACATATCATACACTTATATGGGACAAAAGAGCAAATTTCAACAACTTATGTGTGACATGAGAACAAATCCCCCTAAATTTATACAAATCAACTTCTCTAAAGTTATGTGTTCTAAAAAAGAAGCTAGAAAAAAATCGTAAATACCTCGCCGCCGTCCGCCGTCCACCGTCCTCAACCGTGACTGTTACTGCCACGACCACAAATAGTGACGCCCTCCCCCATCTCTCCCATGCTAAGCAGCTCCACGCGCGCCTGGTCGTCTCCTCGCCCGCGCCATCCCCGACGACCTCCGGCTCGCCCTCCGCTCCTACGCGGCGGGCGGCGACTTCGGCACCGCCGGACGCCTGCTCGACGTAGCGTCCCGACCGGCCTCGCCTCTCCTCTACAGCGCCCTCATCCGCGCCCACGCCCGCCGCCTCGACCTCCCCGCGGCGCTCGCGCTCGTCGCCCGCATGCGGGCGCTCCGCCACCGCGCCTGGCGCCCACACCTTCGCCTGCGCCCTCCGCGGCTGCGCTGACTGTTCGCGCCCCGGCGCCGCCAAGATCGTGAATGGAATCTCGGTGTGCTCGTCACATCCTGTCGTGGGAACCGCGCCCGTTAGTGCGTATGCAAAGATTGGGCCCGTCCACGATGCCCGCCGTGTGTTTGATGGATTGCGCGAGCCGGACTTGGTTCTCTGGAACTCAATGTGGCAGCATAAAGAGGCATTTGATTTGTTTTGACAAATGTGTTATTTGGGAAGGAGGCCTGACAACATCTTGATTGCTAGTCTTCTCTCGGTGTGCGCTTCTATGGGTATGGCAAATATTATCTGTAGCAAGGAGAGACATAGCTATGCAGTCAGACTTGAAGCTCATAGGAAATCAGATGAATAGGTGATAAGAGTCTCATCTTCTCTAATGGATGTTTATGCAAAATGCTGTTTCACTGAGCTTGGATATGGAGTGCCCTTCCAAATTCCTAATAAGAGTTTGTGTATGTACAATATAGTCATTTCAAATCTTGGTTCTCATGGGTTTGCAATGAAGGCCATTGAAGTCCTTGATGTTGTTAAGGCCCAAAGGCCCATATATCATCTATGTCCATAGTGGCCCATACCAGGCTATATATATATATCCACCTTAATGGTGTGATTATGAACTCTCTAATCAAGGTTTGTTATATGGTATCGGAGTTAGGGTCGATCCCTGTCTGATTTCCCCTCTGTTTGGTGCCCTTGCATCGTCCGCCACCCTTAGCGCGACATGTTCCCACCCTCCGTCGTTGTCGTGCGGCTTGTCCCTGCTGTTCGTCGCCCGTCACATGGCTCGTCCCCGTCATCTGCCACCTGTCGCGTGGCCCGTCCCCATCGTCTGCCACCCGTCATGGCTCGTCCCCACCGCTACCGCCTACTGTGTCCTCATCTCCATTGCGGTTGTTGCGCTTGTGTGGAGCTGCGTTGGCATTTGGATCTCCTCCGTCGGCCTTCGCTACAATGGTCACGGTGGACTGGTCAACTTGACCACAAGTAGAACGGTGTAGGGTTGAACTGCCTGCACAGTGCGCCTCTTCCACTAAATCTCTCCACATAAGATATGTAGTGCGTAGAAGATCGCTAAGACATTGTCACACCATATACAATATTGGTTATCTACTAGTGTTGTTGTTGTTCGTCAGTTTTGTCTGCCTCTGCAATGTTGCAATCACTGCAATTGCTATTCCTATCAAACTTGATGGTCATAATTATCGAGAGTTGATCTTTTTTTATGAGGACTGTGTTGAGAGGATATGCTTTGGTATCTAGTGTTTACAAATCACCCGATTAATCGTGATTAATCGGCCTAGTCGTTTTCCTGGCTTCAACTAGGTGCTCCGATGCGACCAGAGCAATTAGAAATCTGGTTGTTCGACTAATCGACCGATTAGTGGCATTTTGGCGACTAGGAGAGAGAGGCCACCGATGACACGCGATAGGGAAGGCAGGGGCCAGCCGCCAGCATCGCCACATGATGGGAGGAGAGGGGCGACGACGACGCACATGCCACGATGGGAAGAGTAGGCCAGCAGTGGCGCTCCTTGGAGTGGGAGGGGCTACCGGCGGCGCCAGCGGGAGCGTGAGGAGAAGGCGGCGTCGGTGGGACCATGAGGAGGAGAAGGCGATGCATAGAGGGAGATGTGAAACCACTAACGGCTTGTGAGGGAGATGTGTAGCGGCTAGTGGCTTGTGAGAGAGGGGGAGATGTGAGGAGTGAGAAGTGAAGCATAGGGTTCAGTTAATGGGTTTGTGCTTTTCGATTTTATTTTTGGGCTAATAAGTAATGCTTAGAAATTTGGCCCATGCTTGGAAATCTATTGTCATATACTATATAGTGTATGTATGTATTATGTATATGTCCTAAAATATATGGGATAATTAGATGTACGACTAAAACCGATTAGGATCAACTAATCACGATTAATTGTGATTAGTTTCCTGGTCGGTCCCATGGCGACTAGGTTCGACTATGCGATTTGTAAACACTATTAGCATCTCACTTGACTGATGCTCCACCCATTGATAAGTCAACACATGGTTTTGGTGCTGCTGAAGTCAAGACTTGGCAGAATAATGATAGAAGAGTTATGATCACCATTGTCACTATTATGAAAGAGTCCTTGATCATGAGTCTTGAGCATCACAAGACCTCCAAGGAGATGTGGGATTATTTGCAGCGTCAATATGTTCAGAATAGTTACGCTCTCTTACATACTCTTATCACAGGACTTGATGGTCTTCAACAGAATGATCTCTCCATAGATGGGTACTACATTGCCTTTGATCATTTGATGGGACCATTGCTCTCCATGATTACTCAATGTATTGGAGGATGTTCAGACTGTTGTGATTAGAAGAACAAGTTCATTGAGAAGTTTCTTATGTATCAGTTTTGTCATGACCTCTAATCAGATTTTGAGTCTATTTGTATGCAGCAGTTCAACAACCCTATCACTCCATCAATTGCTGATGTATTGTATGCCCTGATTGTTGAAGAGACTCGTTTTCATTCGCTTGCGTCAGCTCCACTTGGGCAAGTAATCTGGCAAATCGTCGCTCTATTATTGGTTATTGTATTCTTCTTGGTTCTTCTCTTGCATGGAAGTCCAAGAAACATGCATCAGTATCTCAGTCCAGTATAGAGGAAGAACTTCAAGCACTAGCTACTACCACGTCTGAGATTATATGGTTTCGATGGTTGTTGGCTGATTTTGATGTTTCTTGTGATGATCTCACACCCCTCCTTTGTGATAATACCAGAGCCATACAGTTTTCTTGTAATCACGTGAAGCATGAACTTACAAAGCATATTGGTGTTGATGCTTCTTTTACTCAATATTATTGTCATCAAAAAACAATTGATGTTCACTATGTGTCATCTTAATTGTAAGTTGCAGATTTCTTTACTAAAGCATAGAATTGAGAGTAGCATTGACTTTATTTGTTCAAACTCAATGCTTCAAATCTGCCTTGAGTTTGAAGTGGGTGTTAAGGCCCAAAGGCCCATATATCATCTAGGTCCATAGTGACCCATACCAGGCTATATATATACATCCACCTTAATGGTGTGATTACGAACTCTCTAATCAAGGTTAGTCATAGATGTGATGGTAAGCAATAAGCTCGGGCCTGACAGTGCTACCTTCTCAGCATTACTTGCTGCTTGTTGTCATGTGGGGCTCTTAGAAGAAGGGTGGGAGTTGTTTAGGAGAGTGGGAGATGAGTTTCACTTAGCGGTTAAAATGGATCATTATATATTCATGGTGAGGCTTCTTGCAACATTTGGCCATCTGCCCTCGTGTATGGGGTAGGGACCTCAAAGCACAGTTAAAGGACTGATCCATAGGGTGCTAATCCGCGTGTGAGGGGCTAGGGTTGGTTACCTTCTTAAAAAATCTGTGGGAACATTCATTCCCCCACAGAGCAAAAAAAAAACATTTGGCCATTCGAAGGAGGCATATGATCTTATACAAACAATGCTAGTACCACCAGATTATGGTGTGTGAGGTGCATTGCTTTGGGGTTGTTGTGTCCATCATGATTCCAGCCTTGGTAGAGTCATCACTGACAAGCTATTTGAGTTCTATCCTAACAAGGCTTCTTACAGAGTCATGCTTTTATACATTCATGCGTCCCCAGAGTTGTGGTGGGATGCTGAGGAGATGAGGGCTGAATTATTAAAAGAAGATACATAGATAGATAGATAGATAGATAGATAGGTAGGTATAGATAGGTAGGTAGGTAGATAGGTAGATATATAGATAGATGATAGATGATAGATGATAGATAGATAGATAGATAGATAGATAGATAGATAGATAGATACATAGATAGATAGATACATACATAGATAGATAGATAGATACATACATACATACATACATACATACATACATACATACATACATACAAAGATATATAGACAGATAGACAGATACATAGATAGATACATAGATACATAGATACATAGATACATGGATACATAGATACATAGATAGATAGATAGATAGATAGATAGATAGATAGATAGATACAAAGATACATAGATAGATAAATACATAAATACATAGATACATATATTTTATTGACACATATACTGATATACATATATATAAACATGCATATGTATGTATAAATGAATGTCAGTAACTTACGATCTTTAGCTGTTTTTTAGCCCCTTTAGTACCGGATAATTTCTTCAACCAATAAGTATGTAGTAAATGAAAGTTTTCATTTTAATTCTTGAAGAAACATATGTGTTATTTTTCTATATTTTGAAGAATTGATGTACCACCGCACGACAAGGACGTGCTTTATGTGTGAGGTCTCTGTATAACAAAGGTGTTCCTCGTGCCATGCATATGCCTCATCCATTGATCAATGTTAGCTCGGATAACAGAAGCTTAGATCGGTATAGAAGCACCTATTAGTCCGTGCAGCAATAGTAGCAAGTGACATCATCAATATCCAATTATTCATGTATTGCACGTGTCATCTAGACCGACAAGGATTTGGAGACAGCCAAGGCGATAGCCGAAGATGATGACACAAACGACAATACTTATAGTGCTATTTGTAATGCTAACGATTTGGTTGTGGTTGGATGAGGAGGACGAGTAGAACTATATGTATTTAAGGAATTTTTAATATAATCTTGAGTGACATTGTTGTAGATATGCATCTTAAGCTTTCTATCATGATTGCGTAATTCATTGTTGACATTTACTACTGTCATATTAAAAAATAGCATACGATTGATCAAAAATGAAAAACAACAGTAATAAATAAATAAGAACAATAGCAATAAAAATATGGCTTTAGTACTGTATATCTAGCCGGTAAAGGTAAGCTCATTAGTACTGGTGGGAGTTTCCAATGAGTACTAAAGTAGTTTATTAATGTTGGTTGAATAGTTGATACTAATGTGTCACCCCTATAGTTTTGAATATGAGTTCTAAGACCAGGACTAGTGGAGGGTTTTAAATTAGTATTAATCACTACAAGAAAACAAGAAATTTTCGCGGCCAAACCCGACAGAAGAAGCTAACTTCTGTTGGCACTTGGCCGACGGAGGTGGTTCGATAGGAGTTAGCTAACTTCCGTCTGCCACACCTAGCCGACGGAAGTTACCACAGACCTTTTGGCTACATCAGCAAATGCTCTTAACTTTCATCGGCCTAGGCCTTGGCCGACGAAAGTTAGTGCCACAAACTTCCGTCGGCTATGGTCAGCCGACGGAAGTAAATCCCCACTAACTTCCGTCGGCTGATCATAGCCGACGAAAGTTACCAGGAATTTTTTTTGTTTTTCTGGTTCTCCCATTCACATTAACATTCCACCACAAATTCACATATTCACATTCACATATCCAAAACATAATCATACATTCACATTCATATCCACAAACACATTCACACATTCATAATCACATCCACAAACACATTCACACATTCAAAATCACATCAGTCCACAAATACATCCACAATCTTCACCTCCGCAAACACATTCACAAATTAATCAACATTCACATTCTCAACTTTCATAAAGCATTCACATTCACAAACGCAACTATTCGAAGTCACAAATCAACATTAAAGGCACAAGTTATTCAAATTCGTGTTCAAATTCACAAGTCACGTTCAAATCCATAAAGAGACAAGTCATACTTACTCAACACTATCACTTGGTCGGTACGAATTGTGGGCTCCACCGCTGCCTTTCGGATCATTCACATTTGAAGTCGAGGGTCCATCCTGACCGGGAGTATGGATAATCTAAAGCAATAGATAAAATTAGAGAAACATTATCATCTAACAAGCCAACTCAAATAACAATATAAACGCTAACTCAAGTAACTCAAGTAACGACATGTCAGGAGGTACCTCAGCTGCAGGAGGAGTACCAAATGGAAATAATGGTGGTGGGATAAGTATCGGTTGGAACCGCGACATGTCAAATCCATGAAGCTAAGCCATTTGCTATACATGTTATAATGCAATCAGTTAGTTTTAAACCTATTGCTAAATGCTATATAGTTGTAATGTAGAAAACTGAACTTACTTGCATCATCGCTTGCTGTTGTGCTAAGCAAGCGACATAATACTCATGGTGCTACCTCATTGCCTCGTCTTGCTGCCTCATTGCCTCGTCTCGTTGCCTCAATTCCTCCGTCAGTTGAAGCACTTGTGAGTTTTCTTTTGAGCGGTGAGAGCTAACTCCTAAGGAGCCCTGCGACGACTGAACTGACTTTTGAGCTCTCACCTCCCTTGAGTCAATAACTCTATTAAACATAGAATACCTGCAACATTGAATGCATTAGTTACTATTACAGTACCACACACAAAACATTGAGAAACATCATCTCACCGTCCATGGTTCTTTCCACCTCCACTAGAGTACACGACCATTGGGTCGATAGGTTGCCTCCGCCAATCATACTCCTCTCCATGGAGTTGAACCATTTGTTGACCATATTGCATCTACAAAAAACCAACAATTCCGAAAAAAGAATGTAATATGAAATATATTTGATATCCTATTGAAAATAAGCACAAATGAGCATTTATTAGTATGAAAAGTTAGAACTTATGAAAAAGAATATAATATGAAATATATTTGGCATACACAAAATATGATAATAATTACTTATCAATTATCATCAAAATCAGGATCAATTTGTCCCCTTCTCCCCAAAGCATGTCATGTTACTCTTTTCTTCTTATGTTGTTGTTTTATTTTCTTGAGAACTGCTACATCATTAGCATCGCCAAAAGTAAATAATCTACTGGTGAGTCTAGCTCTACATTAAACGAACTCGGCAATTCATCATATAGGTAAACCTCATCAACCTCTCCAACCTCCAATTGATAAGCAACATCACCGGGGGTCTGTAGATGTTCCCGAGGATTCACTTTGTACACTTCCCACCAAGCACTTAGTTTTTCACATGGGTACGACATATAATACACCTACTCGACTTACTCAGCAAGGAAAAAATTATCGCAATCATGTAGTCGTTTCACGTGTTTGACTTCAACCATCTCAAATTGGTTTTCTCGAGTACCATGTTTGGGGTCAAGCCAATCACAATCAAAGAAGACTACTTTAAGCTCCTTATTCCCGGCAAAGTTGTACTCGATTATATTTTTTTATGATTCCATAATATTTAGTTTCATGTCTTTTTGCATCAACGACCCTTGTAACAACTCTAGTATTAGTTATTTCCTCCAGAGGTCGAGACGCTTAAAAATTAGTTGAACGGAAGCGGAAACCGTTCACATCATATCGACCGTAACTTTTGGAAGTAATACTTCCGTAAGAGAGTTGTCGCAAGTCTATATGTATATTGCCGACAAGCACGCACTACAAATCATACGGGTTTATCAGATAATTAACCTAATAGAGTAAAATAATGCGTGTTACGAAAGGTAAGGATTTACATGTTCTCTAAATCAAGTGAGGAAACTAGGTCCTTCATTTATTCCTTTCCGACACAGTTTATCTAATTGTTTCTCTATTGGTTGATGACCAGACGTCAAGTATTTGAAATCAAATATACTATCATTGTAAATGAATAGGTAAATAAACAAGCTATGAACGTTCATCAGTAAAATGTAAAATTAAAAAGCATTTACTTATGTGAAATATTGATCCATCTCTTCCATGTTTGAGTACATGTACAACAAGACATATGTACGTTCTTTCTGAGTTACATAATATGTCGTGGAGACATCAACAGTTATGTCCTTCCACTGAAAAATTTGAAGGTCACTACAAGGATCGTCTTCATCCACATGGTACCGCATAGTAGGTGTGTTCACATTGTGATGCTCAGCGAAGTATACACTAGTGAAGTATGATATCTCTTTCAATTTAAATTCTTTCATGATGCAACCTTCAATTCTGGCTTTATTGCCAACCATCGCTCTAAACTTCTTTAGGGACCTTTCAATGTGATACATCCACCTATATTGCACAGGGCCACCTACTTTAGCTTCATATGGAAGATGAACCAATAAACCTTGCATTAGATTGAAGAATCCTAGAGGGAATATTTTTTCTAATTTACATAAAAGCATCGGTGTCTCTTTTTCCAACTTCTCCATCATCTCTTTCTTAATTTCTTTAGCACAAAGTTGTCTATAAAAATGGCTCAGCTCAACTAACACCTTCCACACATCATCATTCAAGTACCCACGAAACATTACATGAAAGAGTCTTTCCATTATTATGTGGTAATCGTGACTTTTCAATCCATTTAACTTCCCTGTCTTCAAATTCACAACTCTTCTAAATCCATCGATGTAACCATCTGGGAGTTTCAAATTGTTTAACCACTTCATTACTTGTTTCTTTTCTGTAGGTTTTAAACAAAATAGGGCACGTAGCTTGCCACTACTATTGGTCAACTCAAGAGTTGGTCGATTATAAATCTCAGCTAAATCTCTTCTCGCCTTTAGATTATCTTTTTCCTATCCGCAAAATCCATCCATGTGCTTATAATGCTTTCACCAACATTATGTTCCTGATGCATGACATCAATGTTGTGCATTAGAATCAGCGATTTTACATACGGTAGTTCCCATAAGCCACATATATGGGTCCAATTATGTTCGGTTCCGAATCCTACAAATCCATCCCCATTTTCATTAAGGAACAACTCATTCAGTATATCAGTGATCTCTAGACCGCTTAAACACCTTGGCGGACTCTTTATAACAACATTGTCCTTCTTGAGAGTGTTCCTCTGCAATCTAAATGAGTGATTCATGGGCAAAAAACATCTATGACAATCAAAGTAACAAATCTCCCCCTCCGAAGTTAAGATGGAAACAATCTGTGTCCTTACCACATATGGGACATGTCGGCCTTCCATGACAACTCCAACCAGAAAAAATACCATATGCCATAAAATCATGGACCGACCACAGATACGCAACTCAAAGATTGAATTTTTGCTTCAACTCCTTTCCACAATTGTTTAAACTCGTCAATTGTTGGCGTAAAAGATTACGCTAACAGGTTCTCTGAGATCAAGAACAGACAAACAGTGAGATCGTGTTTAAGAACTATCTCAAGCCTCCGAACTGGATAATAGCTTAAGTAGTCCGAATATGTGTATTAGAATAGCTGAGTATTCGATGCCTATTACAGGGTAAGAAGGGGGGTATTTATAGGCAAAAATGTCTAAGGAAAAGACCTATTTACCCCTCAATTACAACCGACATAGTGGAAACTAATCGGTACCCTGAATAGGGTTAAAATGGTAAAATCTACCCAAAGAAAGTAGATATGTCAAACATCTTATCAATCCTGTCGTTTGTCTCCGAAGCATCATATCTTGCGGAGGGTTCCTTCGGATCGTAGATCGAAGCACCCTTCGTCTTAACGACTCCTCCACCTTCGAGCATGAGCCCATCAGCTCCGAAGCTGATAAGTCCTTTTGAACTGTTAATCTCTAAGTCCTGAAAGTGAAGCATTTTCCCCCAACATCAATTAAGGGCTTCAGCATCACATTGAGGCGTGTTCCAGGATGCTCTGGACTAGGTATAATGAAACACAGAAACATCAATTCATATTTCATATAAAACGAAGGTGGAAGGTTGTATGGAATAACAAAGATAAGCCAACAAGAGTACGACGATGTGGTTACATTGAAAGGCGTGAATCCATCTATTGCCTACCCGATGCAAACATTCCTCGCATCCCTAGCAAAGTCTGCATCAAAATCATCTAGAGCCTTCCATGCCTCACCATCAGATGAGAGCACCATTACTTGATCGTTCTCACGTACCCCTTCCTTATGCCATCTCATATGCCTAGCAGTTTTCTTTGAGAGAAACAATAATTTCACCTGAGGTGTAAGAGGCATGTAATGAAGTTGCTTATGAGAAACCTGTGTCATCACCTTTTCACCGTCTTCGTTTACGACCTCTATGAACCTCGGTTTACCATATTTTAAGCACTGCATCTCATTCTTATGTTCTTTCCAAAAAACCATGTAGTTATCTTGGCACACATCAATCTTCTCATACTCCATACCAAGAGCAGAAAGCATTTTTTTGAATGGTACATGTCTTTCGGCATCTTATGGTTCATAGGAAGGACTTCGACTTAATGGCCATAAGATGAGTCACGAAAGCGAGTACGCTTACTGTGGTGTGCTCATGCAACGTCTCTTATGAAGCTCTAAGGATGTCCAAAAACTTTGGTCGTATAGCATCAAACATCTCATCCATCCTATCTTCAGTCATGCTATCATCTTTTCCACTACTAATACTGTTTTCACGAAATGTCTTGCCATGGTGCACCCAAACTTCATAACCTAGCAAGAAACCATACTTGCAAATGTGTAGTGACAATGTTCTCTTGTCTTGCTAACAAAAATTTCTGCACTTCCTGCATGGGCACCTCGCGCCACTTGTTTTTGTCAAAGCGAATGCACGGTAAAATTTCTCAGTATTGATCATCCACTCCTTCGAGTGAGCTCCACTTTTATTCCAACCATTATACATCCACCGTCGGTCCTCAGCCATTCTAGAGGCAAAACATTCATTCAATCGAGAATGTATCATAAGTACTAAATGTTTGTATATACCACAACCTTATGTCTATAGGAAAAGATATGTCCTAAACCCGCCCAAGAGTGACTGACAGAGCGTGGTATTTATGATGAACCATTAGTCTGATCGAAATTTCAGCAGCATAACCCCGTTGTTTTCCAATTTGCATGCCTGATAATTGTGCAATGGATAACAACAAGGTTATGACATTGAAATCTCATTCGGACTCATGGCTCATCATAAATACCAGGCTCTGTCTCCCACTCTGAGGCTGTCCAAAAAGGGACAATTCCGGACCTACACATCTCACACGCATGACACGTGTGACACATGTTGGTCCGAAACGGGTGACGCATAGGTTTCGTTACACTACTTACGTTTTTTCTCATGTACAAAATTGCATACGAAAAGAATATATAAGAAAGTATATATATAATACTAATCACCCTAATGAAATCATCAACAAACTACAAATTAATACAAGAATAAAATTAATAGCATATATAATATCACAACATATATTGCATATTAAAAAAATAACATCGCATATGAAACATATGTAAAAGCATAATATTAATACATGAACAAATGTAACAGCATAACCCTAATGAAATCATTACATATATAATAACACACTAATTATCAAGTGTTCACCCTAATGAAATCATCACAAATATAATAACACACTAATTATCAAGTCTTCACCCTAATGAAATCATCCCATATATAATAACACACTAGTTATCAAGCCTTCACCCTAATGAAATTATCACATATATAATAACACACTAATTATCAAGTCTTTACCCTAATGAAATCATCACATCATTGTTAATTCTAAAAAATGATGAATACATCAAAGGTGGCGACAAGAAAGAGAGTAGATCGACGATGGGCAGGCGGAGATGAGATGGAGACGACGACATTGATGGGCTTCGGTGAGACCGGGCGGCGGCGGGCGGCGGGAGGTGGCCGGCGGGTGGTGGAGGCTGGCGGGCGGCGGTAGTGAGCGGCGGGGCATGTGGGGCGCCTAGGCGGCCCGTGGGCATGCGGGTTGATGGACGGTTGTGGGCGGCAGCAGCGGGTGGGCGCGTGTGGCAGGCAATGATGGTGGATCGGGCACGCGGGCGGAGGGAGTTAGAACAGGGAAACTACTTTTCCTTGTTCGCGCACGCGGGGGAAAATCCCTCTTAACTTCCGTCGACTAGAGTGGAAGCTGACGGAAGTTAATTTTTTGTATGCGTGTAGGGGGAATTCCCACTTTAACTTCCATCGGCCACAATGAAAGCCGACAGAAGTTAACTTAACTTCTGTCAGCTCCTGTAGGCCGACAGAAGTTAATTAACTTCCGTCGACTTTCAGAAATACCGACGGAAATTAATTAAGCCGACGGAAATGTCTGCTTTTCTTGTAGTGAATTGTGTGTTCTATAGTAGTGGGTACAAATTTACTTGTTTTATTACACTTAAAAATAATGTAACATTCATAAAATGCTACTCATTTTACTTTAAAAAGAATAATATCTATAAAAAGCAGCATTTTGAGCAAAGATATTGCATGCAACTCACATGAGATATGGTACCATTGTAAGCCATGGATGACCTGTCAAGACATGAGCGCCATCTAGTAAAAATTTATAGTTTTCCATTTAGATGGACAATGCCAAATATGTGCTTGCTCCAACATTAGAAGCATGAGGATATGCGGTCCCAACCTTTTATAACCTACATGTCGGTACTCAATCCCATAGTTTTTGAAAAGCACCTTTATGCGCCAGTGGTTTTACAGAAACAAACAAGCATTGCCAATCGATTTCTCACTATAAATACACCCCATCCTTTAGCTTGTTAACCCCATTAGAGCATTGCTTAAGGCCAAAGCATCGCCTTGTGTATTCACAATGAAGAGAGGATGGTTGCCCCCATGGCTAGAGCTATTGCTTTCAACACAGTTTTTTGCCGCATGCACTAGCCATCTCTCCCCTCGAAATGAATGCAATATGTTTTGCATCGATTGCCAATCACCGCAAGGTGCCTTTTGCTATTACTGTAGATCTAGCCATGATTGTTCTCATTGTGTAATCCAGGTACGACATATATAAAGTAATTATAACATGTAGTATAGCTAGGAATATAATCCTTATTTTACAAATTATGTACTTTCATCATAGCTTGATGATCTTACTAAACTTACTAAATGTCATGTTTTCACAATGTCCTTTTATAATTCTAATAGAATTTTACCAAGTTATCTTATAATTATCATACACAAATATATTTTTATTGTTATGATAATTATATTTATGGATGTCATTCATACCATGTTTTGTTAAAGATGATTGTGTTTTTATTTAATGATAACTATACTAATTAATTACTTAATCTTTTAGATAAGACGGTCATCATACCATAATGTGGTGAGAATATCTGAGTTGGTGGAAATCCTTGATATTAGTGATATACAAACTTATGTGATCAACAGCGCAAGGGTAGTATTTCTGAATGAACGGCCTCAACCACGCGGCTATGTTATTCCTGCTATAAAGTCATCATCATCGACATGTTACAGATGTGAGACCTGCAGTCGTGTTCTTCTTGGTGCATTTCGCTACTGCTCTCTTGGTTGCAATGTAAGTTATACACGTCTTACATGGTACTATAAAAATTAATTATCATTATGTAATGTTCTATATTGCAACATTGAACTCTTAAGTGCAACACTTAAACTTGTAAATTAAATTAGTAACAAGAAAAATGTGATTTCACCTTGTTGGAACCCTTGTTGTAGGCAATGCTCAATGCAATATTCTATTTTTATTTTATACATTTCAAACATATATTTCCACATGTTTGACCCTAAAATTTTCTTAAGGTTGCAGGCATAAAAATAGACAATGAGACAATTGTATCTGAAAATGATACTGACTACAGTGGAAAGGATGTTGAGATAATTGTAGATGAAAATGATACTGCCTGTACTGGAAAGGATGTTGAGACAACTAAAACTGAAAATGATACTACCTACAATAGAAAGGATGTTGAGACTGGTGATGGTAATGGTATTAGGAATACTATTGGAAGTACTAGGAGTGAGGACAAGATATGTAGTGATGCTGACTACAACAAGGAAACACCATCATCAACGAGGGTTATTCGTCATCGAAGGAAGGGAATTCCTCGTCGTGCACCATTTTTCTAATGGAATGCTTGCCTTTGATGTTACTGAATAATAATTAAATAATTAAATAAGAACTCATTGTAAGGGGTGTTTGTTGTAATGTATCATCTCAAAGAAATTCAACTTGAAAATTACCATCACCATCATCTTGTGTAACATTTTTTATCTCTAGTTCAGGCGTAGGATATCAAATTTTTTTAATAATATATTTTTAAAAAATTCAATTATGAATAGACGATTCAAAAAATTGCAAAAATAGACACCCATCAGCTGAACCAGGCCATGTCAGCCTCACTAGTTTTTCTACAGAATTTAAACATCTCTTGATTGGGACACATGCAATGGGACCCACTGTGCATGCACGCCGTGCCAGCCCGCACGTGCACCCGCACCGCCTCGATTGCTCCACCATGCGTGCCCATGCTGCCTCGATTCCTTCGTCCCACACCTGCTCTATCTGGTTTGGCCCTCCATCGGCCAAACCAGGCTAACGTGGCCTGTTTCGGCCGACTGTTGGTTGAACTAGGGCTAACATGGTTAGTTCGGCCGATTGTCTATTTTTGCAATTTTTTGAATCGGCTATCCAGAATTGATTTTTTTAAAAAAATATTATTCAAAAAAATCTAGGATATCTACACACCATGGATGAATAGTAAATTTATGGATATGATATGCTAATGAGTAACACAACATGGAGTTATTTTTCAATTGTGTGTGGATGGTATAATAGTTTAAGCACTAGGTTTGGAGAGATGCTGCCTCTCCACATAATACTCCCACAACAATAAACAATTGCACAATTCTACTGAAAAAAGCAAAATCACAAAGAAGAATAAAGTCAGAAGTAGATATCGATGCTAGCTAGTAAGAACAATCGTGTTGGCATGTTGAAAACAATAGAAATGGGACATGGGCCATGCTATAAAAGGACAACATGGCCCATCAAGCCTTAATGCCTTATCAGGTCATGTCGGTCTGGCATGACTGACTTTGTTTCCTAGGCCATGCCAGGACGCATCAGCTAGCACTAGGTCCAAGCATGACCCATAGACATGTTAGGCCTAATTGAGTTGGGTTGGCCCAAGCATGGTCTATCAGGCTTCAAATTGAAATGTACCAATAGCACTATATTAGTGTTGTAGATGCACATCACTAGAATAGAATATCATTACTAGCTGCATATAGGATGATCTCCTCCTCCCACATTGCATGCATGATAAAACCTTACACCACTATTAAAATCTTTTATCTTTTAGCTTCTCGTTCACTTGTGCATTTCTTTCATGCCACTGCACCATCGCCAATGCTAGGTGGACCATTTCTATGTCAGCTAGCCCAAGAACAACTTATTAGCTAGGCCATGTCGGTCTAACCCATCATGCCAACCAATCTAACACAAGCACGACCCATGTATGGCCATGTCACTACCACAGAAATGGTATTTAGTCACGGAGATTTAGTGACAGATAAATGACTCATGTTACTAATATACTTTTAGTGACAGGCTGTTTTACACCCGTAACTAAAGATGCACCATTAGTGATGAGTCATAATGTGGTTCGTCACTAAAGAGGGGGCACCCCCATTAGTGACAGTTCGTACTGTGACCCATCATTGGGCATCCTCTTTAGTGACGGGTCATAATATGAATCGTCACTAATGGGTGTTATTTTACCTGCGACATTATAGACAGGCACCCTCTTTAGTGACGCATCATGTTCTGACCCATCACCGATGAGTATATCGTGAGTATAAATAGGCGGGGAAAATTTTAACTAGCCACTCTTTCATTTCGCATTGATCCCTAACCCTAGCCTCTCATCAGTGGCATCACCTCTTCTTCCTCGTTGACAACGTGTGCTACTCACATCGCCTGATACGGGGCAACTTGATCTTCTCGCTGAGCTCGATGTAGATGGAGGATAACTTGTGAGACGTTGATGATTATTCGGATATTCCCCTGCTGCCAATGCAATAGATCTCAACCCTATAGATATTCACAACACCACACACTTGCGCACGTAGATGCAAACCACGAAGTGGTTCTACAATCTACTAATTCCCAATGGAAGAATAGATAACACTTGAATTTTCTAGTAGCAAGAACACCAGATCGAAACAAAGTGGTGGAGGTAAAATTCCTGATCGAAACAAAGAGGAATTTGTGATGAACGGTAGATGGAAAAATAGCACTTCAGTATAAATCAATCTAATTTCAAAAATAAACAGCCAAGTTTACTAGGGCCAGCCACCTCTATTTATATAGGGGAGTGCGGCCAGGTCTAGGGATAAAGGGGTGCAGCCGACGCAAGAGCCCTGCACTAGGAAAAGAAATAAAAGAGTCCTCACTAAAATTAAAAGAGTCCTACTCTAATACGAAGTAAAAGAGTCTTGCACTAATTGGAAATCCTAAGCTAAATTGGAGTCTTGAGTCCTATTCTGATTTGGAGTCCATTTCTAATTGAAATTTAACTAGATGCAAACCAACCCAAGAATTAGGATTGGCCAAAATTATGGGTTTGCAAATCCAGCTCCCAAGACGCACATATTTTAGGAATTCATCGATATTTGATCTTCTTGCATGTATCCTCTTCTGCCTTGCACAAGCAATGCTTGTGTTTCTTCAAATCTAATTGTTGCATGCATCCTCTTCCTCCTCATGCAAACAATGCTTGTGTTTCTTCAAATATGATCATACACAAATACATATACTTAGGTAGTATAAAATTTCCATTGATAATTATATCAGATTCATCTAGGTGTGAGTTCACCTGTTGATCAAGTAACTTTGTGTGTGCCCTTGTGATTGGTCCAATCTTGACTTCCGTAGATTGATCTTATGCGACAATATTATTATGAAATAATAAGATGTCATCATCTCCCCACCTCTCCCTCATCGCTACCACCTCCCCCTCGTCACCGCCATCCTCTCCTTGGTGTGCATGGCCTTCCTCATCAGAGCACGAGATCTCTTCCTTGCCGCTGCCTCAGCATGCCTCTCCATCGCCGACTCATCCTCATCGCCACCTCATCATGCTTCTCCATTGCTGACTCATCCTTGTCACTATCTCATCTTGATTCGTCCTTCTCCTCCCAAGGTACTTACCCACATGTTCCAAGAACCCTAATTGGCCCCTTCAATTAATCTATGAATGTTGATATTTACCTATAATGTTAGTATTTTATTATACCATATTGGTACTTCAGTGAATCTATGAATATTGATATTTACCTATGCCATATATTTATACATCTGTGAATGCCATGTTTACCATTTTATAGTTTTCAATATTCTTTAGTAGTAAATTTAATTAATTAGTTATCACACACATCCTTATACTAGGCCAACTCTTCATTGAGTGAATAGGGGAGCATATTGTATATCAACACGGTAAGACCGTTTGGACCCAATGATGACCATACCGAGAGAGACTACTCCATAATAAGAAGCATAATCAATGAGTAATGTTTTCTTCATTTTATTATTATAAGTTTAATCTTTAACCTATTCTTGCTAAACTCATTTTTGTTGTAGCTCGTTATAGAGCATTCAGTATTGGTACAGGTATATCAAATGCAATGGAACGCTGATAGTTGGTATATAAAACCATAATGTTGGTAAGTCTCTAAATGTTTGCCTTATCGAAATTAAATGTGTCATCCTCACTAATCGTGTATTTCTATCGCAGTGCTACACTCAACCTTCTAGAAAACAAATGTGGATTTTATGGCACATACCATATGATAATGGCCTTAATGGCAATAGAACTTCAAAATCCAGAAGTAAGATACTATCATATATGTGATTGTTGTGTTGAATTTACTTTTCACTTGTGTATACATCAACTAATGTAAAAATAATTTCGTATATATACCTAAAATTTTTCTTAAGGAGACTGACTTTTATGACATCCAAGGATGGCTCGGGACATTCTTAATGGATCAAGTCATTGCGTCAAAGGAAGATTTTAATTGTAGTGGTATGAAATAATTTTTGTTGGTTGCAATGAAAACATGACTTGTAACAGTTATTGAACCGCTCATTTATGTAATTTATGCTTTGCTTTTGCAATACAAATTGTGTTGTGGTATTCTTTGATAAAACTATGATGCGTTTATAATGTACAATGTTGGCTGCAAAATCCTAGCATTGATTCAGGATGCATCCTAAACAATTATTATTTTTACAATATGACCATAATATTAGTATTGGGTCTAAATAAAAATTTATCATTAAAGGGCCACCTCTAGATTGAACTGACACCCTTTAGTGACATGACAAAGTGTAAAACATCACTAAAGAGTACCCTCTAGTGACAGGTGGATATTGTGGCCCGTCACTAAAGAAGTGAGTTCAATCCAGAGATAACCCTTTAGTTACAGACGATAGGGTTTTACTAACCTGATAAGAATGACGGGTATGATTTCCATCGCTAATGAAATTTATAGCCCATCACTAATGACCTTATTTTAGGTAGTGTGTTGTGTCACACCTTGGTCCATGTCGGATAATTGTGCCATGGGCTAACCAAAAAAACACAACCCAAGTCTCTACTCTAGTTGGCAATTGCTAGTTGGAGTGCTCGGTGAGTTGGCGATTGAGGATGAGAGAAAGAGAATGGATATGTGCTCGGCTAATTAGCTTCGATAAGGACAAATCTACACCTCTTTAATGACTTTTGATATTTTTAGTATTTCTAATTAGGGCCTTTCATTTTATTTAAAATTTGAACAATTCTTTATCAGAGAGCATACTAGGATAGTACCAAAAGGATACCTAGAATGATTTTCATAGCACCAATATATGTGTGACATATAAGAAATGATATGGCAATAGAGTTAAGGAGAGAAAAAATATTTCTCATAAAAACTAACTATACACGAGAACCAAGAAAAAAGATGAAATTGATAGACAAAAGGAAAGAGAAAAGAGGTGATTATATGAGAAATTATTTTGAATAAATTATTAATTGGGATATAGTTTTTATACATAATATCAATATAATTATATGATAAGCACGTAAACTGTTTGGTAGTCTAGGTTAGAATTGTCTTTAAATCTTAAATTATTGTTTCTAATTCTTGCATTTCAGGAATTTTTAATGCATATGCTTGCAAAAGATAAAAAGGAAATGACCAACTTTAGACTCTTTAATAACGTATGAGCTAGAGCTTAGCTGCAAAATTAAACATTACGGATTAGAGTTTAGAAGGATATAATTAAACCACCTGAATGATGCACGCCATTAATTTGATGACAAACACATACCATTATATTATCCTTGCATTACATATCTAATTTGGAAGTACAAAGGTAACCGAACTCTCGTGCTTGCACCCTAGGGTCTTGACCCTCTTCTTGTTAATCCACTCCATTGGGGGTAGGAGCCCAATACCAAGATAGGTATATCGGTCCATACACTATCGGCCTGCCACTTTGGCTCACTAAAGGTGCATCGAAGTCATCCTCCACTGCAAGAATAGAGACAATCATAAGATGAAAAATGGTGAAACAAGTTAAGGAGATTACAAATCGGGAAAACCTCAGGATCGATGTCCGTGAAGACCGGGTCTGGTGATAGGAAGTAGTGTTTGGAGTGACGGTTGATGGCGTGTCGTCTCGTCTCAGACCAATATCTCTTGTAGGGGATCGAGGACACCCTACATGCGTTCCAAGAGGGGAGTTTGCCAAGAGGAATTGGATCGGCCATGGAAAGGAGTCGATCATACTCTAGAGAACTTGTTACTTCACCACAGACCTAGATCTGACTGATGAAGAAGAAATTGATCGGCAACTAGCCAAAACCAAACTGTCAGGCATAAACTATTGGATGATAGAACTCGTAGGATGGTTTGTGAGCAAGGCCAATGGTAAAGTTGACTGGAAGAAAGCAAGGAGAGATAGTAGCAAGGAAAATGTCCTTACTCTCTTGATCAACAAGTACATCGGCTAACGATAGCTGATGTGGATACTCAAAATCTACTAGGGACTCATAGGCAAACCAGACCACATAGTCATTGATGAAACCGTAGTAGAATGCCTTGAACTAATGATCTAAGAGGACAACAGTCATTTTTACCCCTAGACGACAGGCGGATGCCTCACCCAAGGATAAGCATCGATGAGTGGTCGGTAGGGTGGATTCACAGTTGTCAGAAGGGAATCGAAGGAGGTCAAAGGAAGGACTAGAAGAGGTTTTGGACGTATATACATTGATCCATAACTAGAGAAACCACCAAGGACCACCAAGGTGACCCACTGCATCACCGACCAATAATCAGACCGATACCTGGTGGAGAAGGTGATAAAGAGAGCCAAGGAGGTATCGGCTGAGGGGGATCTTGACGTTGGCAGATAGCTGCTCTACCAAGAATTGAAGATGACAGGTGGGTCCAAGGCTAGACCCATAGAAGAGAAACCTCTCGAGCCAAAGGTTAAGGAAAGTAGTGTGCTCACGCACACTAACGGATCTAGTTTGTTTATTATGGTTTGCAATGTACTTGGCCCAACCACCCCTAGACTTGACGTCAAGGTGGTCAGAAGGTTTAGAATAGAAGAAGAGGGGATTGGCTTTGGTAGTGATATCGAGTGAAGTCAAGGTAGTAACGTCAAGGAGAGTGGGACACATTGGCCCATGCCCGAAAAGAAATGTGTTCAACGCATCGGACTAGAAGTAACAGGAAGAGGCTATCATCGGCTCATTTTTATAAGGGGAAGCAAGAGATAGGCCAATACAGTGCGCTATGCTATTTGTTCCCAAGAGCTACACTCTGATGCGGCGACTCGAAGGTACTAGTCATGCCAACCAAGGAGTGGAGAAGGAAAAGCCCTAAAGATTTGGGTCCAATCAGACATAAGAATTTTTGAATTTTTAAAGGGGATTCGTTGCAGTTCAACATTGATAAAATTAGTTTGATCAGAATCGCCCATGGGACCCAAAAAGAAGCAAGAAGGATGATTGGCGATGGGAAATAAAATCTGGTCCTTTAGGTTCTACAAAGGAAAATAAATCCGAATAAAAGGTAAGGTTTCAAGAAAATGCAAAAACTTAAGAAACCCCAAGAATAGTGAAAGTGTCGAGCGCGTACCTCGGAGATGAAAGTGTTGGTTTCCATGATGAAAAATTGTCAACGTTGAGGTCATTGAAGGAGAATGGTGTCGATGGTGAGGATCCGAAAGACGATCGCACGAGCACCGACGAGGGAAAATTAGCGTGAGAAAAAGTGCTAGGACTCAAAAAGCGTAGAAAAGAAGGTAGAACCTGGTGAATACTTATAGAAGTGAGTACAACGCCTCGGCAGTCGGGTCAAGCCGATCCTAGTGGATTTGGTGGACCACTCACAATGTTTGGAAAAAGGTATGATAATGAGTACAATTTTTGAAATGCCAAATTAACCACAGGCCCGAGACTAGAGGAGCAAGATCTCTAGCAATTTTGTTTAATGGCAACATTATTAGACTATGTGGAATGAAGCTTGGTCCAACACAACCACGACAAAAGAAGTGGATGCGTTGAACTAGGCGACATCCAACGCAATCCTCCATGGCTGAAAAGAGAAGCGATGAAGAAGATGAGGAGGTTGATGAAGATTTCTGCAATGTGAAAACAGTGCTTCGAAGATGTATAGAAGGCTTAAAGACACTAGAAGGCGAAAGGTTTGGTTGCTAATGGAGAATTCGATGGGACTTTTGAGGTGACATACTATAGAATGCCTTAAATGAGTGATAATTTCGGAGCATTAGCTACACTTATGCTCCTAAACTGAGGGCATGTGTTGATGGAAAAATTTGCTTAAGGAAAGCCCAGTAAGGACTCGGTGTGGTCAGTAGAATTCAAAAGAAGTCTGATCAAAGTTGGTCAAAGGAGTCTGTTCATTGTATATGACCGGATATGGAGGAACTGATAGAGATGAAGATGGGGATGAAAATAGAATCGGTTATAATCGTAGTGCACAACAAGTCTCTGAACTATAAATAGGTATCTAGTAGGTAGATTAGACACACAACTACAACCACAAGACTACTCTCGGCGCATTGCCACCATTGTTTATTCAAGGTTAATCCCGGTGGGACTTGGCACTTAGAGCTGGGATACATCATTTCGATCTCTGGCGAAGAGGTGAGTCCTGCCACCTTGGTGATTATATTGACTAAGTTGGTGTCGTTCAAGGCTGCATCGCTTTGATCACTTGTGGCGCCAGTTCAGTTAGTATAATCACTGGTTTATCTCGGTGTATTAGCTAGGTTTGAGTCTACATCGTTACGATCTCTTAAATCGACATAGATCAGGTATCTTAGTGCAAGGCTTCATCGGTTTAGTTCAACATCTTGGTCTATCATATCGGGTTTATGTTGTACATCATCCATCTGAATAAAGTATGCTCAATATGTTGAAAGATTGTTAGTCATTTGTGATTTAGCAACTATCTTGGTTAGGTCCGATCTTGCTGTCATGATGATTTAAATGGTATGGATACATTTTCTGGTATACTAAATTTAGATTCTATCGGAGTACAAGCTGATAAGTTACCTTTTAATTCCGTGTTGCATCTTATTGGCATTGGAGATTACAGATCGGCATGCGTGTATAGCACACTGCTTTCCCCGCTATCAGTATGATGGTGCGGGCGTTGCGTATCGGTCAATCACCTAATCGCTCTCAATGGCCCTGTTGACACTAAAATGCGCCAAACACACGGATGTCGATCCGATGATCCAAAAGCGTGCGGATATTTAGGAGTAAACCCCCAAACGTAACACAACACCGACAGCGTGTTCCGACGATCCTTAAACAGTTGTAAGGAAATAATGGAGTCGTCAGGCAATCAAACAAGTATTTTGAAATAATGTTCAATTGACCGAAGTGTTGGAAAAAGTAATTAAATTAAACCAGCCAAGTAGCCGATTTAAACCTCACAGAACAAGATCGTTAAGACCGGCCTATCAGGGTCGGTCAGACCGTCGAGTGCTAGCAAGGCCCGATCAGACCAAATGCCCACCGTCGGTCAGACCGAACATGCTGACGGCGGCCAATTCACACTTGTCGGCATGGGGATGACAGATCCGGCACACGCCGGTCAGACCGCCAAGTACCCATCGATTAGACTAAAGTGACGGGTATTTGCCACTTCACGTTGCCGGCACGCCTGATGATGGATTCGGCACATGCCGATGAGACCGACCAAGCAACGTCGGTCTGACCAAAAATGCCAGATCAGAACGCCCGGAGTCTCTAGCGACCGTCTTTCCATGGATAACTTGCAACCAAAGTTCTTGGTGAGGAAGATGAGGTGGAAACACTGCAAGAACTCCAAAAAACCATAGGTTACCGGTAAAAACCGATAAAACAATAGAAATCCATTACGTAGATGAAATGGACGATTCACGAGTGAACCGACAAGGACTTACCATGATTATGATGCGGCGGACGGAGGGCTTACAACGCAAACCCACGAAGATGGACGTGTTGAATTGAATCTAGGGCAAGAAAGTAAATTGAAAAGTAAATGTGATTCAAGGTAGATAATAGATTGGATCTATTAGGGTTTTGGGGAGGCTCCTTGAATCGGCCTTGCCTCTATTTATAGACGTTGGGCATGACGTCCTAGGCTTCTAATTTGAGTTGGACATGGGTCCAAGTCATTAAAAATCAATTGGGGATAAAAATACCCTGGAATCATCTAATTAGACTTGGACACAGATTGGGCCGGTCTGACTGGACCTATGGCCGGTCTGACTGAAGTGGGTCGGTCTGACTAAAGTGGGCCGGTCAGACCGGCCTGTGCCAGGACTTAGCATATTTTTGGCTAAATCACCAAAAACTGATATTTTGACAACTTTAACCATTAATGCCATTTTTTGCTATCAACACATGCCCCTCTATGTTTTGGCACATTTTAGTGAGCCAAAAGCACAACGAGCTAAGGGTGATATGCTTTATATCGGCCTTTCGACACTTCAAGCATTTTGCCATACACTTGGGAAGTACTTTTTCAGATATCTACCATTCAAAGCCCTACGAAATCGCTCTCCTTGAAGTGACTCTAACAAATATGCATTGCCTGGAGCGATTTTAGCAACTCTAAAAGGACCTTCCCAACTAGGCGACCATTTACCAAATTTTGGGCTCTTAGTGCCAAACGTCAAAATCGTCTTCCAAACCAAGTCACCAACTTGAAACGATTTTGCTCTCACCTTCTTATTATAAGCTCTAGCTACTCTTCTTTTGTCTCTTTCTATCTCCTCTAAATCTCTTAACCTCTTATCGGTCACCTCTTCCAAATTATATTTTAAAAGAGTTTCATACTCATCGACCGATAAGCCATCTTGCTTAAGCAACCTTAATGAGCCAAGATTCACCTCTACGGGTAAAACAGCTTCTTGTCCATACACCAACTCGTATGGACTTACTTTGGTGGCACCATGCTTTGCAACTCTACATGCCCATAATGCGTCAAAAAGCACTTCATGCCACCTTTTAGGAAATTCTTCAATCTTTTTCCTAATGAGCTTAATCATAGTTTTATTACTAGACTCGGCCTGACCATTGACCTGAGCATAGTATGGTGAAGAGTTTACCAACTTTATACCATAAGATTCGGCAAAATCACATACTTCTTTAGAAACAAATGAAGCACCCTGATCTGTAGTAAGGGTTTGAAGGATACTGAATCTATGTATAATATGCTTCAAGATGAAATCAATTACCTCATTTTTTTCATGTTCTTGAGAGGCACGGCCTCGGTCCACTTAGTGAAGTAATCTATAGCCATCAACACGAACCGATGCCCTTTTGAAGAGGAAGGATAAATTTGGCCGATGAAGTCCAAGGCCCAACATCAGAACGGCCATGGTTTGATAATAGGGTTAAGTAAAGATGTGGGAGCAAGCTGAATATTACCAAACCTTTGACAAGCTTCACATCCTCTATAATACTTAAAACAATCCTCGGTCATAGTCGGCCAATAAAAACCCGCTCTTTTGAGCATGCAACTCATTTTCTAGGCCGACTGATGAGTACCACAAAGACCTTCATGTACTTCACCCACAACAAGTCTAGACTGATCGACATTCAAGCATCTCAAAAGTACCCCATCAACAGTTCGGCGATACAACTCATCGTCGAGTAACACAAATTTAAACATTTGTCGCTGAACCTTCCAATCAACCCGCTTGCTAGGATCTCTCAAATATTGAATAATTGGAGTCCTCCAATCATCTTCATGATTTCCTAAAGTACTCTCCAAATCCTCGATTGAATTGGCGTTCAAATCATAAACTTCAATCTTACCCCCGTGTCCTAGAACCTCCTGACATGGGGCGGTCAGACCGTCCATAGAGGTCCGGTCAAACCAGCCGTTGCCAGACGGCTGGCACAGGGTGGTCAGACTGGCCTAGCATGGCCGGTAAGACTGACCAGACACCTTCGGTCGGACCGGCCATGTCAGGCCAGTCAGACCTGTGTGTTCTGACTCGGGTACTGGAATAAAGTCAAGCATCAATTTTTCTTGTGTGAAAAATTTACCTCTTTTAATTTGGTAACTAGATACTTGTTGAGCCAAGTCATTTGCTACTGAATTGGATTCTCTGGACACATGTGAAATCTCAAAATCATCAAGAGTAGCAATTATGTCTAGACATTTATCCAAGTAACTATTTAATAAACCATTAAAACATTGAGCAAGTTTAGCTACCCGTTGGGCTACTAGTAGTGAATCACCATATTCATGAACATATTTAACACCCATGGAGCTTAACAATTCAAGTCCTAGAAAAAGAGCTTCATATTCGGCTCGATTATTAGTACAAGGAAATTATAAACGGGTCGAGGTCTCGAAACTCACACCACTAGGTGATATGAGCACAACTCCAACACCTTGGTCATTCTTGCAAGCCGAACCATCAAAGTAAAGTTTCCATGTTATTACCTCAATCAAAGTAGTATCACTACTCCAATTGACATCTACATGGTGATCAACTATAAAATTTGCGACGACTTGGCCTGTCATAGCTTTTAGAGGTTCATAAGCCAAGTCATACGCAATCAAAGCATAAGCCCACTTTCCGATTCTGCCACTTAGAATCGACTTTTGCAACATGTACTTGATAACATTAGTTTGACAAGTAACAATACATATGTCAGATAGAAGATAGTGTCAAAGTTTGGTACATGCATAATAAAGTGACAAACATAAACGCTCTAAAAACACATACCTTGTCTCGGCATCCAGTAGGCGGCGACTCAAGAATGTGATGGTGTACTCTTTTTCTTCCACCTCTTGAGTACACTATCTTCTGTAGCAACATATAGCCGAACGGAATCCCGACTTTTGGTGCTCTTACCATAGGGGGTGATGACAAGCACTCTTTAATCTTCTCAAAAGCATGTTACTGACTTGCCCCCCAAGTGAACCCAACTTCGTTCTATTGCCGAAGTATGAGGACAAAAGCATAAATCTTGCTAGACAAGTTAGATATAAAGCAAAGCAGATAATTAACCTTGCCTAGCAATTTTTGCATTACTCTCTTGCATATCGGCGTTTCAAAGTTTTTAATCTTCTCGAGCCTCTTAGGATTAATCTCAATACCTCTTTCATGAATCATGAATCCTAAGAATTTGCCCGTCGACATGCCAAAAGCACACTTCAGCTGGTTCATCTTTAAGCCATAGTGACGCATCCTGTCAAAAGCAACTCTCAAATAAGCTAAATGGTTTGACATAGCATCCAATTTGACTACAACATCATCAATGTAGACCTCTAGCATAACTCCTAGCAATTCATGAAAGATCATGTTCATAGCACGTTGATATGTAGCGCCAGCATTCTTTAAACCAAAAGTCATAACAACCCACTCAAACAAGCCGACAAAACCAGGGCATCGAAAGGTTGTCTTGTAGACATCCTTTTCGTTTCGGCCATAAAGATTTGATTATAACCAGTGTTGCCATCAAGAAAACTTAGTACCTTATGTCCTGAAGCATCGTTGATAAACATGTCGTTGATCGGCATGGGATACTCGTCCTTCAGAATGGCCTTGTTCAAGTCCCTGAAATCAATACATACGCAAATCTTTCCACTTCCTTTCTTCTCTATAGGAACAATGTTAGCAACCCATTCAGCATACATGCATGGCCTAATAAATTCAGCCTTGAGTAATCGTTCTATCTCCTCTTTAACTCGGTCATATATGGCCGAATTAAAGCGATGAGGGGGGTGTTTATAAGGCCTAAACTCGGGTTTGATAGGCAGCCGATGCTCTACGAGCTCACGGCTTAGTCCGGGCATCTCACTATACTCCCATGCGAGACAATCGACATACGATCGAATCGACTTTATTACTTTGGCTTTTTCATCAGCCCGCAAATTTTTGTTTACAAAAGTTGGCCTTGGAATACTACCATCACCTATATCGAACACATCTAGAGGATCGGCTGATGCAAAACCTTGACCTAACTTTTCTACTTTGCTAAAATCTTCAATGGCTTCGGCAATACCATCTTTAGAAGACCGATATTGCTCCACAGGAGACTTTAGCCAATCAAGATTACTCTTACTCGACATGATTACTAGTTCAGAGACATGGGAACAAAACGTCCCTCAGACACGCTAACAAAGTCATAATCTGAGAGATCTCTACCTGATAAACATTCTACTTTATCATGGACGGCGTCAATATATACATCGGCCAAAGCAACCCATGCCGAATTATCAACTGGTACCACCTCCACATCATCGTCGTCCGACTGAATCAGACACTCATGCAAAGTAGACAGAAAATAGCAATGTGCGTGAATCAAATCAAGCCCGAGTGGCACACTGTAGTTACCTTGCACATCGACGATGAAGAATGCCATCGACAATGTCTTGTTGCCCACCTTCAGCTCCAGAGAAAGCACACCCTTGGCCTCGGAGCTCTCACCGTTGAAGCCATTGAGCGTTAGGTTGGTCCTCATCAGGTCATCTTCATTCTTGCCGAGCTTCTTCAATAGAGAGTACGACATTAGGTTGATGGTGGCACCTCCATCTACTAGCATCCTCGAGATCGACTTCCTGTCGATGTCCCCCTTGACGTAGTGAGGATTCAGGTGATGAGCCATATCCTCAGGCTTCTAGAAAACGGCTTCCTAGGGGCCAAGGCTCAACTGAGCGACCTCGGCCTCGTCATGTGGAAGAGCAAACTCAGCGGGCAACATGACGATGTTTATGTCCATTGCCTAAGGAGTGAGCCCCTCAGAGACCGGCGTGTAGTCGTCGTCCATCATGTCGTCCTCGTCGTCGCTTGGAGTAGGAGTCGGGTTGTTTACGGCAACCGGCTTTGGCTTCTATACCTGTCTTGTTGTTGGTCAGGGACGGATCTACTCGAAAAAGGCGTCCCGCTTGTCCTCGGCCTTCTTCTAGCTCATCTCCTGAGCTCGAAGATATTGTAGCCACCTCTTCTGGGACTTGGTCATACTTGGGGGTGCACACAAAGGATGTGTCTTAGTGTCGGGCGCCACGAATTTGCTCTTGGAATTTTTGGCCGAATGGGAGTTGCTCGGACCAGCCTCGGCAATCTTGCGCTTGGCGGAACCCTGCTCTTGTGTACTATCAGTCGGATTGGCCTTACCGGGCCTGTCTGACTAGGATGTGTCGGTAGGACCAACCATAGGGGGCCGGTCAGACCGACTGGTGTCGGGTGCCTGCAACAGGTCGGTCGGACTGGCCACAGTAGTCCGGTTAGACCGGGATGGTGACTGCAGCCTGACCATCCCTAGGGCTACGATCAGACCGACGGTGCTTGTCTCCTGCGGTTTGCCTCCGTCTTGCTCCGTGGAGTCCCCCTTAGGGATTGGGACATCCTAGGACCCTACCTTGAAGAGGATAGCTTCGGACGCCCTCGTGGTGCGATGGATAATCTGCCAAAGACATCGCCTCTCAGAGCACTCATCAGACCCTACATGTTATAAAATCCGTATGGCAAGAATAGAGCAATATAATATGTGTCAGGGTACCCGGTAGGCGGAAAGTAGCAAGGGGGCCACTGCACCATCGACAGATGATACGGTGGTGGAGGGAAAGGTGGCTCCAACGACCTTAGCCATCGTGGGCCGAACCCACTCTTTCAAGAAGGGTCCGGCCTCACCGGAGGTCTTGGCCGAGTGCTCGCCTTCTCGGCCCTCTTCTTGTTCTTCTGGAGTAGCATGTCGTATGTCACATTCGGCTTTTTGCGAGTCACAGCCGAAGACGATGCACTAGTGTTCACCTTACACACTCCTACCTCATTGTTCTTCAGCACGAGCATGTTTGGGCGCGGTTCTCCGATCATGGCCACCTTTCCCTTAGAGGACCTAGCCTGCTCAAGCCGAATTAGCACATTTTTCCCGTCGAGATCAATGGTGTTCATGGGAAAGGGATCTTGGTCGAGCTTCGTCTTGGGATTTGTGTCCAATTTCAATTGTCCTTCTTCTATGGCCGATTGAACCTGCCGACGAAAAACATTGCAATCGTTAGTAGAATGGGAATGAGAATCATGTCACTTACAATAATCCCGCTTCTTCAATTCATCGACAGTCGGGATGATGTGACCCTTCAGCAACCTGATAAGTTTGTTCTTCAACAAAAAATCAAATATTTTATCACACTTGGTCACGTCAAAAGAATACTTCACCTCGTTGGGTTGACTCTTGGTAGGAGACAGTCGTAGCTTAGTGCAAGTAATGGGCTTGGCCTTACTATACCAAGTCCACTCTGCATTGTACATGTCGGCCAAATTTTCACACCCCGATTTAATAAAACCGGGAATTTATTGAAATTCCAAAGAAAATCAATAAATACAAGACGTTCACACGACTGTGTACAATACGCCAATCAATCATGGTCCGTAGACCATATTATTACAAAAGAGTTAAATAAAGAGAAACTAATAAAACAAATCCTCTAGATGAACGTCTTCTTCCAGTCTCGTGCCTTGACTGGGTCGCTACTCCAGACCTTCACCCTCCTCGTAGTAGACTGCCTCTAGTGGTGTGAGTCAACAGGGGTGAGTACAATCATACTCAGCAAGCCACCGAATGCAATTATAATGCACGGTAATAACAAGGAAGGTAGTGGCTTACTTTTGCGAAAAAGCACAATTTGTAAAGCAATTAATGTAATCAAGTTGTTATTGCAGAAAGGTAAACATGACTCATGCATCATCTTTCATCACCTTCTAACTCGAGGGGTACAGACAGCCCACCCTCGCTCAACAGTCCTTACATGCCATGAATAACTCAAACATTCACATAAAAGTAAACTAACTGCGAGAGGTCACACAACCCGCCCTTGACCGTGGGCTCGGCTTTTTGAAAAGATTTAAACTCTGATCAGAGGTGTACTACTGTACCCACAAGGCACTCATTTCCCGCACACCGCAGTGTGTTAAATGACTCCTGTCACGAGAAGCTCGTGCCAAAACCTTCAGCATGGAACGCACCAATTCGATAACACACTCTTATAGGTTTCGTAAGGTTTCCCAGTCACTTCAGGCCACGCCTTACCCCCCTTGAGCCACGTCGGTACAAGTCACCCGCAGGCTTGCCCCTTGTACCCCTCCACTATGGTGTTCCAAGTTGGTACGATCCATACCTCTAGTTAGGACATACCCACTAGACTTGTGGTTAGTACGGAAGTGCTTTGCAACGGATCCCACAGACCGGTCCTTATAGTGCCCCGGGTGCGACCAACCAATGCCCGAGCTTGAACCCGAAACCCACCACACTTATAACACAGCCAACTCCAACAGAATCCAGAGACGAGAATAACGGGGTAAATCATATAGCAGAATCCATCTATCTACTACTCGTTCTTTTACCCTATAGCAGTTGTGTCAGTACATTGGACACTAACTAATATATTATTGTAGAGTGACAAGGAGTTCAGGCTCAATAAGCATGGCTTGGGTTTACACACAAGTACGGGGATCTAATAAATATAATGTAGGGCTTGATATCAGACTAATGCAATATTTAATTCCTATGAGTTATAGCGGTAATTATGAAAATTGGGCTCAATGATGATCAAAATGGGGGTTGTGACTTGCCTTGATTCGCAAACGGTGAAGGTGGAACCTCGGGGTAAGACTCCGGATCGTCGACGGCGTAGAAGTCTTCTCGATACGGAAAAGTAAACACAACATTCAATAAACAACCCAAAATCAAGCATACAAGCATACATGTTTTGTTGGGTTAAGTAAAGGAGATAGGTTTTATGGTTCTATGAATTTATTACTTAAATATTAAGGTTAAGTTTTTAAGAGGTTCTTGAATTTTATAACTTGATATAAGTATTTTTCCTAAGGAGGTTTTTATTTTCCCCTTTTTAGAGTTGAAGTAAAAAGGTATAAAATAGCCTTAATGTTTTTATGGTATTTAAAAATAGTGAAATTAAGTTATTATGTCTTCTGAAGTTGTTATACAAGTTTTTAGGGTAATTTCATAAAGTGTGGACTTTTATTATATGAATTATTTAAATATCCTAAAAGGGCTTTTGCAATATTATTTAATAGAATAAAATGGGTAAAATGAACATGCTATTTTTATTGCATTAAAACAGTGGAATAAAGTTATTAAGTCCTCTGAATTTAATATATAAATTATTAAAGGTTTTTCTGAATTATTTAAATGAAATATTAATTAAATACTAAAGGGGACTTTTCTTTATTATTTAATAAGAATATTTTGTGCCAAATAAACATATTTTTTATTGTATAAAAGTGTAGAGAATAAAAGACAAATTTTCCAGAATTAGAATGGTCAAATTTGGAGTTAATTTGAGCAAGATATGAATTTTGGAAGTTTAAACTATTTTTCTGAATTTTTATTTAAACCAGAAAACAGGCGTGGGTCCACGATGAGCCAGGTCCACCATGGACCCGCGCACTGTGCATGTGGGCCGATCGGATCTAGACCGTTGGATCCAGATCCAACGGTCGGTGGCGGGGCGGGGGTACTTAAGTGGCGATCGACGGCCCTCAACGCCTGATACCTCTTCGGCTAAGATCAAGGGCCACGATCGCACGGCGTAGGTCTCGTTCGGCATGCACGTGGCACGGGGGAAGCCGAGGGCTTCGTCCCCAGCACCGGCCGAACGACGGCGAGCGGCCACCGACGGTGGCGACGGCCTAAGGCCCTAATTTCTGGCCAAAATGGAGAGAGGGGAGGATGGGGAGCACGTAGGTACCGGTGATGATGGCGAACGATGGTCGATGATGGTCGGCGGCAAGGAGATGGCGGCGGTGTTCTTCGGGTCCGACGACGGCGAGGCACTCCGGTGATTTTCACGGCCAACCGAGGCAAGGCCGGGGTAGAGGGCGGGGAGGAGGTCCTATCGGTGGCGACGGCGAGGGAAGCGGTGACTCGAAGCACCGGCGAGGGTTTGCCGGAGTGCGAACAGAGGAGAAACCCGAAAGAATGCCAGCGGCGGCTCGGGACTGCGATGACTAGGGCTCTGGTGGTGTGGCTTGGCTGCGGCGAGCACCGGGGTTCTTATAGTGTCGCCGGCGGTGAAGTTTGGAAGGGAAAATGGGGGAAACCCGAGGGCTTCCAAAATTGGCACCGGTGAGGTTTCCATCCGCACGGCATCCTTCCAATTGTGCCGGAAACGCGTTGGTTTTAAGTGGAATGGGATCGCCGGTGGATAGGGAAAGGGGTCTTGCGCTTGGTTGAGCGAATCCGGTCGGCCGGCGGCTAAAATCGGAAGGGGGGCGCCGGCATGGAAGGGGATCCCCGTTTCCATCGGGGAAGATGGAACTGACAGGTGGGTCCCACCTGTCAGCGGGCGCGCGCGAAGGAAAGAGTGGATGACAAGCGGGCCCGGCGTGGCAGTGGCTGAGAGGGGCGCGTGGGAGGCCGACGGGTGAGAGAGAGGAAGAGGGCAGCGGCGCCGACAGGCTGGCCCCGCCTGTCAGTGGCTGAGGCGGAAGAGCTGGGCCGGCCCGAGGAGAAAGGAGGGAGGCGGCCCACTATCATTTAAAATTGTTTTTCCGATTAAAATAATTCCATAAATTCATATATTTATTCAGAGCTAGAAGCACGGTTGCTAAAATTTTGTAAAAATTCTCAAAAATAGTTTTTGGCTCCTGGATTCCACCATAAATTTTTCAGCTATAAATTTGAAATATTTCTTCCTGATTTGCTTTAATTGAGTTCTTTTAGCTTTTACCTTAATTAAATAAATCACTTTATTCCAGAAAATTTATTTTCCTAATTTTTATTTTATTTTTAATTCTGGGGCTGTTACACGAATCATCCTCGCTATCCAATGATTCCTCATCGAAGTGCTCCATGACGTGCAGCTCGGCCTTAGGCTTGTTGAATGTTTTAGTGAATATTCTACTTTTGGCTCGGCTTGCCTAAACCAGAGCCTTCTGCAGCACTTGATTAACATCAAAGAAATCCTAGCCATCTAGTCTCTCTTTAAGTTTGGAGTGGAGACCATTAAAAGCTAGGTCGGCCAAGTCTCTATCAGAAATGTTCAAAGTAAAACATCGGTTTCTTGTGTCCCTAAAATGCTTAATGTAATCGGAAACACTCCCACTAGTTTTCTATCTAACCGATGTCAAGTGTGAAAGTATAAGCTCGGTTTCCCTAGTGTAAAAATATTAATGAAACTTTTGCTCCAACTGGGCCCAAGTCTGAACGGAGTTTGGCGGTAATGCCAAAAACCAAATGAAAGCGGTGCCGGAAAGTAGTAGAGAAAATAATCTAAGCTTCAACGCATCTAACCCACTAGCTTCACCACACTGCACTAGGAATTGGCTTGTGTGCTCTAGGGTGGTCTTACTGCCTTCGTCGTCAAATTTTGTGAACTCAAGCACCCTAAAGGCGTGCAGGTACGGGATGGTGTCGAAGTGATCAAGGTACGACTTGTGATAAACCCTAACCCGACCTCTAGGTGTCCAACCCACACACTCTCTAAATAGTGCACGAATCTGCTCGTCAAAGTCATCGACGCCTCCTGCCTGCGTGCGTCTCTCGTGCGGGGGTGCGACACGTGGTGGTATATCATGGTGTTGGCCATGCGGCTCCTCCTCTCATGGTGGCTCGTGATACGGGACGTAATCAGGCCTATGCTAGTGTGCGGGAGCAGGAGATGCGGGCAGTGAGGGGCAAGGTAGCGTAGGCGCGGGTGGCGGTGCATAGTGTGTGATGGGGGTGGTCTGACCGACCATAGGTCCGGTCTGACCAAGGGTGTAATAGCCGGTCGGACCAGCCTGATGGTTGGTCTGACCGGCAAGGCCATATGCCGCATCGGACATGGATGGTGTGGCCGTAGATGCTATGGTCTTTTCGGTACTCCCATCGGTCCTACTGTGTATGTGGTGGACAGGGGGTACGCTAGCTATTGGAGTTAGGGAAGCGGCCTCGGAAAAGCCGAATCTCCTAAATGTTGCCTCCATCTTAGTGTCGATCATGGCCTCTACGCGGTTTGCAACGGTAGCGTTAATGGCCTGGTCTACTAATGTGGCTATTCTTTGCTCGATGTCCTAGGAGGATAGTCGAGGGAACAACAGTGTTACCTTAGCTCTAGAGAGGTCGGGGACGTCAATGTCGAGCTTGATGATGCCCTCGCGGGTCTTGGTGAAGCGGCCAAGAAAAAGAGTGTGTAGCTCCCTTGTCCTAGACTCGAGTTCTGACCTATCCTCCTCGGAGAGGTCATCGAGGGTGGGGACGATGATGTTGCTGTCGTCGATCTCTGAGCTCCCCAAAGGATTCATCAGCGTTGAGGGTCCCGTTGACGTAGAGATAGTAGGTGTACCCATCGCCTATGTAGAAGTGCTTGGCATGTCTTTCCCCAGCGAAGTCGTCAAAAGTGTGTTGACACTAAAATGCGCCAAACACACGGACGTCGATCCGACAATCCAAAAGCATGCGGATATTTAGGAGTAAACCCCCAAACATAACACAATGCCGACGCCGTGTTCCGATGATCCTTAAACAGTGGTAAGGGAATAACGGAGTCGCCAGGCAATCAAACAAGTATTTAGAAATAATGTTCAATTAACCGAAGTGTTGGAAAAATTAATTAAATTAAACTGGACAAGCAACCGATTTAAACCTGACAGAATAGGATCGGTCAGACCAGCCTAGCAGGGCCGGTCAGACCGTCGAGTGCTGGCACGGCCCGGTCAGACTGAACGCCCATTGTCGGTCAGACCGTTTTGTTAGGCTAACGGCGGCTAATTCCCACTTGCTGGCACGGGATGACAGATCCGACACACGCCGGTTAGACCACCAAGTACCCATCGGTCAGACCGAAGTGACGGTAATTGCCGCTTCGCGTTGCTGGCACTCCTGATGATGGATTCGGAACACACCAGTCAGACCGACCAAGCAATGTCGGTCTGACCGACAATTCTAGATCAGAACGCCCGGAGTCTCCGGCGACCGTCTTGCCATTGATAACTTGCAACCAAAGTTCTTGGCGAGGAAGATGAGGTGGAAACACTGCAAGAACTCCAAAAAACCAGAGGTCATTCGGCTAAGACCGAATTACTGGTAACAACCAATAAAACGTTAGAAATCCGTTACGTGGATGAAATAGATGATTCATGAGCAAACTGACAAGGACTTACCATGATTAGGAAGTGACGGGCGGAGAGATTACAGTGCAAACCCACAAATATGGACGTTCTGAATTGAATCTAGGGAAAGCAAGTAAATTGAAAAGTAAATGTGCTTCAAGGTAGATAATAGATTGGATCTATTATGGTTTTGGGGGGCTCCTTGAATCGGCCTTGCCTCTATTTATAGAGGTTGGGCATGATTTCCTGGGCTTCTAATTTGAGTTCAACATGGGTCCAAGTCATTAAAAATCAATTAGGGATAAAAATACCCCAGAATCATCAAATTGGATTCGGACACAAATTGGGTCGATCTGACCAAACCTATGGCTGGTCTGACTGGAGTGGGCCGGTCAGACCGCCAGTACATGGCGGTCAGACCGTCCTGTGCGAGGACTTAGCATATTTTCAGCTAAATTACCAAAAATTGATATTTTGACAACTTTAACCATTAATGCCATTTTTGCTATCAACAGGCCCTTCGCCATTATGTGTGTATCGACGTATATCGTGTCCATAGGCTCAATAGCCGATCGACGTTGCTACTAACGATTTTCTATACCTTATCGATTATAGGGTCAAACTTATTGGCACGCTTAGAACCTCGATAATTTAGGATCTGCACTGGAGTTGAGCAGATCTCCCAGGCCACGGGTGTGACCAAAAATGACACCAACACCAGCACACAAATTTATTGAGAAGTTCTTTGTATATCGCTTTGTCATGGGAGTGAGGAAAGAATTTGATTCTCTTCGTAACAGGCTGTTACATGATTCTCTTAACTTAACAGTGGCACATGTTTTGTCTGAGTTAAATGCTAAAGAGACTCGTCTTCAGTCTATGTCTATTGCATCTATGTCAGTATCTCATAGTGTGTTGGTAGCTTCTAAGAGGTTTAGAACACCTAAAGGTACTTATTCAGATCCTCTTAAACACTGTGGAAAGACTAGTCATTCTCCAAAGAACTGTTTTTATCAGCATCTAGAGAAGCTAGCTTAGTATCATGCTCATTGAGCTGCTAATATTGGTCATGGATGTGGTACTGCTCCCACTCCAAAAGGTGCAGCGCCTGTGGCAGCTACCTCTTCTATTGATGCACCGGTCTCATCTTGGGTACTTGACTCAGGGGCTTCTTTCTATGTGACATCAGATTAGTCTCATCTTGTTGGTTGCAAAAGACAGTTACTGATGGCACTTATATTCAGACAGCTGATGGTACATGTTGCTATATAACTTAACAAGGATATCTCTCTACTTCTCTTTTTTAGTGTCTAATGTTTCTTTTGTACCTATATTGTCTATGAATCTTCTATCAATCGGTCAAGTTATCGATCAAAATTGCTTTGTTGGATTTGATGACTCATCTTGTTTTATTCAGGATCGTCGAACAGGGGCTGAGATTGAGACTGGCCATCGCCGTAGAGGTTCACCTAGCCTCTATGTTCTTGGTACTTTGCATCTTCCTCAGTCTTCAGCTCGCGTCTCATATGTTGCCTCGTCTTCGACTTCGTTCTTCACCAAGTGGCATCATCGTTTAGGTCATTTGTGTGGGTCTCGATTATCTACCTTAATAAATAAAGGTTGTCTACGTTCTACTTCCATTGAGTCTAGTTTTCATTGTAAAGGTTGCAAACTTGGAAAACAAATACAACTTCCATATTCATTTAGTGTTTATCATAGTGCTACACCTTTTGCTCTTATTCATTCGGATGTATGGGGACCTGCTCCTTTTGCTACAAAGGGCGGTCACAAAAATTATGTCATTTTTATTGATGATCATTTTCGCTATACTTGGATATATTTTATGAAACATTGTTCCTAGTTGTATTCCATCAATTAGTCTTTTGCTTGTATATTTGTATGGTTCACACCAATTTTTCCACTCCTATTAAATTTTTTTGTTATGATTCTAGTGATGAGTACTTATCTGCTAAATTTTGCCAGTTTCTAACCTCAGAGGGTACCTTTGCTCTGCTCTCCTGTCTAGGTGCTCATGCACAGAACGGTGTTGCTGAACGCAAACACTGTCATCTTATAGAGACTGCTCGTACGCTTCTCACTTCGTCTTTTGTTCCATCACATTTCTGGGGTGAAGCCATTTCCACTGCAGTCTACCTCACCAATAGACAACCATCTTCAAAATTATCTGGCCTTTGTCCAGGTGAGGTACTTTTTGGTATTCTGCCTAAGTATGATCATCTTCATGTTTTTGGATGTACTTGTTATGTCTTACTTGTTCCACGCGAATGAACAAAGTTGATTGCCCAATCTATTGAGTTTGTTTTTCTTAGGTATAGTCATGAGCATAAGGGTTACCGTTTCTATGATCCTTCTTCTCATCGCAAACGTATTTCATGAGATGTGACCTTTGTTGAAGACCATCCTTTGTTTTACGTACAGTCCTTCTACTCAGCCCTCATATACTCCAACAAAGTCCACATCTTTTCTTACTCTTCCTAATATTTATGATCCCTCACTTCCTAATATTCCTGATCCCACTCATTCCATTACACTCATTCCTGTTGACCCTCCACCTACTACCTCAATACACCACCACTTGATCATCCATCTACTACCTCAGCTACACCACCACCACCTCCACCTCCTGAGCCACCTATCATACATTTCTACACTCGTCGCTCCACATAGCTTCCACCACCTCTAACCTATTTGGCTAGTCCCGATTTTCCTGTTTTTGATTATTCTAACAATAATGATGAGTCATTTGTTGTTTCTGATGAGTTACATGTTGGTTCCCGCTACCATCTTCGAGAATTGACTACTATTGCACCTCTGGACAAATTGGGTTTTCCATGAGTTAATGTTGTCATTGATGAACCCTCTAATTATAAGGAAGCTGTTGGTATTCCTGAGTGGAAACTTTCTATGTCTAAGGAACTAGCTACCCTTGATCGTACACATACTTGGGATATTGTTCCACTACCAGCATCAACTATTCAAATTTCATGCAAATGGGTATTCAAAATCAAAACAAAATCAGATGGTTCCATTGAAAGGTATAAAGCTCGTCTAGTTGCTCGCGGTTTTCAGTAGACACATGGGAATGACTATGATGAGACATTTGCGCCAGTTGCATATGACTACCATCCATACATTGATCATTGTGGCAGCTGCATCCTCTTGGACCATCTCTTAGATGGATGTCAAAAATGTCTTTCTTCATGGGGATCTTCATGAGGAAGTTTATATGTAACCACCACCTGGTGTTGACGTTCCTTCATGACATGTTTGTCATCTACGTCATGCCTTATAGGGTCTTAAACAAGCTCCTCATACCTAGTTTGAGTGTTTTGTATCTATGATACAGGCTGCGGGGTTTTCCTCTAGTGATCATGAATCTGCTTTATTTATTCATATCTCTTCACGTGGACGCACATTGCTTCTTTTATATGTGGATGATATGTTGATTACAGGAGAAGATGCAGAATATATATCATTTGTGAAAAAGAAACTTGGTGAGAAATTTTTGATGTCAGATTTAGGTCCTCTCAGTTATTTCTTAGGGATTGAAGTTTTGCATTCTTCTAAGGGATATTATATTTCTTAGTCGAAATACATACAAAATATGATTGCTCGATCTGGACTCAATGACAATAAGATAGTGGCTATGCCTATGACCTTCATTTGCAACTTCGTCCCACTAATGGTTTACCTCTTGAGGATCCCTCTAGGCATTGTCATATTGTGGAAAGTCTTGTCTATCTCACAGTCACAAGACCTGATATTGCTCATACCGTTCATATTTTGAGTCAATTTGTGAGTGCTCCTACTTTTATCCATTTTGGATATTTTCTTCGTGTGCTGAGATATTTAAGAGGAACATCATCTTTGTGCTTGTTCTATGCTTCTAATAGCCCACTTGAGCTTCATGCTTACTCAGATTCAACTTGGGCCAGTGATCCTACAGATCGTCATTCTGTCACATGTTATTGTATTCTTCTTGGTTCTTCTCCTATTGCATGGAAGTCCAAGAAGCAAGCAGTCGTGTCTCGATCTAGTACAGAAGCAAAACTTCGAGCACTTGCCACTACTACTTTAGAGATTGTATGGCCGGGATGGTTGTTAGATGATTTTTTGTATTTCTTGTGATGCCCCCACGCCTCTTCTATATGACAACACTGGAGCCATATATTGCCAATGATCTTGGAAAGCATGAGCTTACAAAACATATTGGAGTTGATGCTTATTTTACTCGGTCTCATTGTCATTAGAAAACAATTGATCTTCAGTATGTGCCCTCAGAGCTACAAGTGGCAGATTTCTTTACTAAGTCTCAAACTCGAGAGCAGCATTTTCTTAATCTGCTCAAACTCAATGCTTCAAATCCACCTTTTCCACCTTGAGTTTGAGAGGAGGTGTTAAGGCCTATATACTATAGGCACATGGCCCACATGTTCTCTCTCTATATATATATTACAATGTTAACATCTTCATTATCTCCAATCCAAGGTTAGTAACATAGTCGACTTCACGGTGACTTTGTCACTAACGTGTGAGCCCTGATATCATTAAGCACACACCTGTCAATGACAAAGTCACGCTTAAAATGATTAGAGAGGATCTCACCGGGTAAGAATGACATGTAAAGCAATAAAAAATATGGAGAATTGTCATAATTTATGTCCTGTTTGAGACAGCTCCAGCTCCAAGATTTTTTGGAGCATGTTCAGCATAGCTCCAAGAAATCCTGAAGCTAGAGCTGTAAATGGATTACGAGCATTTAGTTGAATAATTTAGTTTTTATTTTATACTGAAAATAAAAAATTTAAACTATTTTATTATATTACACAAACTCCAAAATCAACCTGAATATTGGAGTTAAAACTATAGCAAACATGCTCTTACTATTTGCTTGTTTAGTTTATCTACTTGAGTACTTGGACCAGCTTTTGCCCCAAATTGGGGGCTCGGACGGGCCAGAGTTTTCTTGGGGATTTATGGGTCAGGGAATATGGACCTCCCAAACGACACACCTGAATATGCACATTCAAAATAACATATGCATTTTACATTCTTAACAATACATATATGGAGAAGACACTATACCTAGCTTCATCAATAACCAATTGACTAGATCCTCATACAAGCAAGATTATTATCCTCTTCGTATGCTTGATGCTAGTGATCTTAGCAATCTTACTCTCCCCAACAGAAACTTTCTCAACATCATATTTTGTCTAGCAAGCAATCATCCTCCTTCGATGTCCTCGACCATTACCAAATCGACGATAGTACGTGGACTGACCTCCTCTCCCTCTATCTCCTCCACCTTCGTCTTGGCCACGTCCTCATCCTAATCCTAATGGATGAGACAAGCAATACACGGATCATCGGCCATACCATTCGGCAATGACTACAACTACACAACTAACTCATCATCGTGAACGACGTGAGGGTTGCCCCATCATTTTGGTAAACACCGGACTAAGTATTGCTAACAATGTCAGATGATGGCTCTAGAGAAGGAACATGCACAGCATAAGGATTCGGAAGAACTGTGTAACAAAACCTACATGTAGACGTGGATAGCCTCTATGTCTACTAAAAATTAAAATTATGATTATTACAAATACATATAAACCCTGAGAAAACTATATATATATATATACACACATATACATATATACATATACATATCAACCGCCATGGTTATCCATCATCCGGATAGGGATAATACAAATATACAATGGTGGTGGTTAGAATTGGCCCCAGTAATCGAATATATATTTGCATTGTATAGATAATAAGTTACTCTGCATCAAGTGTCATATGGGCACATCTTATAATTGTTTTATAATTATTTTGCAGAATTTTGTAATTATTAAATTGAGAAAACAGTAGAAAAAATTTCGCTCCATGTTAACTATATGTACTGTATTTGCTAACGTCCAACTTTGAATTATTAAATTAGCAAAAAATAAAATTGATCCTGAATTTGGCAATTATTAATTTAAGTAGAAGAAAGTAACTGAAAAAACGTATTAGGATGTATTCTATTTATAATTTGAAAATTCACAATAGCTTTATGGCAATCCTCTGCTCTATCTTTGGCAGCATTTAATGTCTTCCTACAATATTCTAGTAGGATAAATTATATATATATATATATATATATATATATATATATATGTATCCCATGAAACACATGGGAGATGCATACATTGCAAGAGAGGTAGAAACACCCACAACTTTTTCAATGGCCGGACGCCAAATGCTCCTCGTTTCTTTGGCCATATTTGGGTGCTTCGCCGTCCTTGCACACGGTACGTGGCGGGAATATCTCGTGCAATCATTTATATTTGTGCAATCGTGCAATTAAATGATCTGGTGCATCCAATCAAGCAATCCAGTGCATTCACCTGAAATCTAGTATTTTTTTACTTTTAATCGCTTTCATATGTAACCGTTGGATGTAGATTAGATGTTCTGAATGGTTTGATCGTACGCTTGCACCAAATGAACGATTGCACCCATGGAGACAATAATTCGCAGCACCCATGGGTTGCATAAGGTTTACTGTTTTTTTCTCATTTGATCTAATATATCTTGATCAGCTGAAAGCGCCGATGGCACGGACAGTGACAAGATGAAGCTGAAAATGTGCTCCCCGTCAAGCGAAGGGAATTACTGCTGCTACAAACTTGACCTCAAGAAAGATTGTTATCCTGACAGGGCACAATGCCTCAGAGAGTGCTGCAAAGGCTGGAACGCCTGGAAGAACCCTAACTGCACCGAGGACATTGCTTCTCCCTCCCCGCTCGAGTAGCCATGTCAGTATCACCTGTACATGCATGTGTGGAACAGATCTTTCATGGATGGACAATAAGATTAATGTAATGTTAGATAATACAAAAAAGTACGAGAAAGTTACCATATTATGGTGCATTTTTCTTCTGTTTGTCTTTAGGCGCCAAAGAATTCGAAAGGTTGAATGCAAGTACCAATGGGGAATGGTTTCTGTAGTCGATTTCACGGTGACTTTGTCACTGACGTATGAGCCTTGACATCATTAAGCACACACATATCAACGATAAAGTCACGCTTAAAATGATTGTAGAGGATCCCACCGGATAAGAATGACATGTAAAGCAATAAAAAAATCTATGGAGAATTATCATAATTTAGGTCATGTTTGGGACAGCTCTAGGATTTTTTGGAGCATGTTCCGTGTAGCTCCAAGAAATCCTGAAGCTAGGGCTGTAAATGGATTAAGAATATTTAGTTGAATAATTTAGTTTTTATTTTATACTAAAAATAAAAAATTAAACCATTTTATTATATTACACAAACTCCAAAATCAGAATCTTGGAGTTAAAACTATAGCAACCATGCTCTTACTGTTTGCTTGTTTAGTTTATCTACTTGAGTAGATGGACCAGCTTTTGCTCCAAATTGGGGGCTCGCATGGGCCAGAGTTTTCTTGGGGATTGATGAGCCAGGGAATATGGACCACCCAAATACCAAATGACAGTGTAAAAATCTGATAATTTTGTGATATACAAAAATTAATGGTAAGAAAAAATGTTAAAGGGACTAACACATTTTATTTCAATATTTTTTTGTGTGTGAATTATATCGAAGTAATCAACAAGTTTATCCACAGTAAACTACATTGCAATCTCCTCAATACAATTTTAAACAATCTCTTAAGAACCCATCTTGCACGTTGTTTCAAAATCTGGTCTTAACAAGTTAAAATTGCAGATAATACACCCACTGTTGTTGCTGTTGAAGTTGGCAGAGTTAAAACAATTCAAATCAACCTACTAATGGAAACATATTATTATTATTATTTATATTTGTTGAAACAAAGTAATCAACTAAACAAAAGGGTTAATATTATATAGATTACCAATCAAATATTAGATAAAACATATGCATTGCACATTCCAAATAACATATGCATTTTACATTCTTAACAATACATACACATAGATAAAATGAAATCAAGAAGAGGAGCAAGGTTATATATATCCAGCTTCATAAATAACCAATTGACTAGATCCTCGTACAAGTAAGGTTATTATCCTCTTCATATGCTTGATGCTAGTGATCTTAGCAATCTTACTCTCCCTAATATAGAAACTTTCTCAACATGATATTGTGTCTAGCAAGTCATCATCCTTTGTCCTCGTCATCCTCCTTCGTTGTCCTCAACCATTACCAAATTGACAATAGTACATGGATTGGCCTCCTCTTCCTCTATCTACTCCACCATCGTCTTGATCACCGGCCACGTCCATGTTAACTATATGTACTGTATTTGCTAACTTCCAACTTTGAACTATTAAATTAGCAAAAAATAAAATTGATCCTGAATTTGGCAATTATTAAATTTAAGTAGAAGAAAGTAACTGAAAAAACATATTAGGATATATTCTATTTATAATTTGCAAATTCGCAGTAGCTTTATGGCAATCCTCTGCTCTATCTTTGGTAGCATTTAATGTCTTCCTAAAATATTCTAGTAGGATAAATTATATATATATATATATCTCCCATGAAACACATGGGAGATGCATACATTCCAGGAGAGGTAGAAACACCCACAACTTTTTCAATGGCCGGACGCCAAATGCTCCTCGTTTCTTTGGCCATATTTGGGTGCTTCTTCGCCATCCTTGCACACGGTATGTGACCTGTTCTTGCGTACCTGCAAGGCTGCAACTGCAAAGTGGGTCAAGCGATCCGATGGAGACAATAATCTTGTTTCGATCCACCAAGATGTGCTTTAATTCGCAGCACCCATGGGTTGCATAAGATTTACTCTGTTTTTGTCCCCTCCTTGCAGGTGTGAGCGCCAGCGACGACATGGATAGCAGCAAGATTAGAGTGACGCCTTGCGATGTGAACGATTTGGGGCAGTACTGCTGCTCCCCATTTCACCCGGAAATCGGCTGCTTTCCCCAAAAGTTGGAGTGCATCATAGCGTGCTGCAGTAAATCCAAGAACCGCAGCTGCGGCGGCCCTCTGCTCTCCTCTGTTCTCCGTTAGCTCTCAACTCAACTCGCGTTAAGTTGAAGAGCTCATGTAAAATAAGAAATTCATCTTGGGAAGAATAACAGATGGGCCGATAGGCACCAAGTTTTGCGATGTGTATGTCCGTCCAATCTTGAAAACAAAAGGTAAAATGAGGTTTTGAAAATAGAGAAATGGTGATGTAACCGACCATAGCTTTAGTAGAAAAATAGCCGACTTATATATGTTGGAGTGCAATTATCAGGAGTTATCGAAAAAATAACTTTCGGTTTGCAATCGAAACTTCCGGTTATTAGAGGTTCCATAAACCTCTAGTGACCTGAAACTTTCGGTTTCAACTAAAACTTCCAGTCTAGAAATTTTTAAACTAACTATTTCCATAAGAAAATTTCAGATTAGCTATTTACCCCTTTTATAGGCATCTTTCATCTACGCCATTTCGAGACCCACAATATCAACACTGATCCTAACATGCATACTAGCCACCAGTATAGATCTGGCTCAAGCATCTTCATCAACCCATGTCTTGTATGCTGAAAGCAAATCTCTTGCTAGAGTCACAAGATCAATCTAGAGATACGTCATCTGTCATAAGGATGGCAACATTGAAGCCCACTGCTATGAGAAGAGGAGAGATCTTTGCCATGCTTCTACCAGTGGTTCTAGTGGTAGTATGAATAGTTATATTCATGTTAGGTCTTAGAGTGGTTCTGCTAGTTCTAATACAATGTTATGAATATGAGTTATATTGATATGAGGGCTAAAGGCCCGTTATATATACATGTAGAGCAGAAGTACAAAAGAAAAGTTGAAGTATGAAATGTAACTATAAGAAAGGTAATTTACTATCCAAATATAAAGCTACTATATATATAATATTCCTAACAAGCGGATCAAAGATATATACTTAGTCGAGCTTAGTCCCAACTAGTGTTTGCAAAGGGTATAATTGTACACTTACATAATGACATGTGTTCATAATTAAGGTGGATACCATATACCCTACGGTAGGATCACTATCATTAGGGGCTTGGTTAAATCTTGACAAACTAAAATATGATAAAAGGCTAGCTATGGGTTTCTGTTAGTATGATGTAAGGTTGCTCCCATGGCAATTAAGGATTGATCTATGACTACTGTTAACATGTATTTCTCGTACCATGATAAGTCTGATGGGTAAGGTCTAGCTTGGAGTATATATATCATGTATCGACATATAGCACCATTTAGTTGTACGGGTGGTGATCAGTGTCAGCTATGTCCATTCGAAACAAGAGGGGGACTTAATTGACTATGATTGATTCTATACAAAGTGAAACCTTAGTGGGTGGCAACATGTTGGTGTGTGGGATATATAAAAGGCGTTGACATGAACTCTAGTTGGGGTATTGTGGTGGTATTCTGGTGTTTACTGATGGATATGAGTATACTAAATAATGTTTTCATGGTTAGACGCTTCACAATAACTCTAAAAATTATTGGATGGAATCCAAAAACTTGCTAATATTGATGCATTATATGCGTTGAATATTGATTATAGTTTACTTATTATTTGCAATTGATTTATAAATATATGCATCATAGGATATATTACCAGCATTGAATAGCATTGTAGTTTGTTTCTCCTTTCTATGTGTTTGTTTTATATAGGAAATAATCTTCTCTATATAATAGAAACTATTAGAGATAGGTCACGGACCCTTTTGGCAATAATAAGTGTGAAGCCCAATGGAGCATGGTGAAGCCCATTGGTAGGTTATGAAGCATGGTGAAACTCGTGGCAAAGACCATGGTACATGGTGAAGCTTGTGATAGGCGGTGAAGACACCGGTTGGCTAAGAGTACGCTAGAGAGTACAAGTAATTGTAATAAGTGTATAGTTTCAGATAGCAAAGCCTATGATATAAGCCTAAGTTATTAGGTCTATTAGCCAACAATAGCTCATAGGCTCGTAATATATTAAAAAGACATAAGTGTCGCTATAACCACATGTACAAGTGACAAAGATGTAAAATCATATAGCTAAACTCTAGGTCTATAAATAGGCTCTTGGTCATTGTAATAGACAGATTTTTAAGAAAACACATCGTTATTATTCTCATAATTCATTGTTGTTGTTTAAACGCAGCAACAGAAACACAAAGGTTAGTTATAAGAGGTTGCTCTTTCTCTAATCAATTGAGCACAAGAAAAATCCATAATATGAACATTGAATGGTCGAAACAAGCCCAACACATGCATATAACTGTCTAGGAATGTAACTTTGTATAAGTTGAAAATATTATAGATTATCTAAACTTGTGTAGCCTGGACTGGAAGTGTAACTTGTTCCTTGCTAACAGTTATTTGTTCAGCTCTCTTTGCCCAAAGAACACAATAGAGGCCACCAACCATTACCACTCCACTTATTATGCTGCAGGTGGAAGTTTGAATATATGTGAGATTCATGAAGATTGTTTCATTGTAACAAGTAAGAGGATATAAACACAGTGGACTGAGCAGTAAAACAAGGACGAATTTATGGTACACTCAAATAAGTGTGGACCGTTGTTTATTTTATTTGATCAAACAAATATCACTACCATATAAATAGTCTTTAGTGACGAAGATAAATAAAGTGTGTAAGTAATATATTTTTAATGACGGACTATTTTACACATGTCAATAACATTGTATTATTAGTGACAGGTCGTAATGTGGTCCAGTACTAATATAATGTGGTCCATTACTAATATAGGTTATTACCCGTACTAAAAGACTTTTCTGTGGTAGTGCATAATTAAACTTATTACTTTATAGGCACTACAGCAAAACAAGAAACTTTTGTCGGTCAAAGAGATGTATCATAAAAGAGCCCATAAAAAATAGGTACCTTCCTAGTGTAACCGCTTCTCCTAAGACAAATGATGAGAGCATTATTGTGACAAGGAGAGTTATAGGCATTGTCATGGCCAAGAATACTGGTCCGCTCTTGTCGATCACCCACACTTGCATGTAGTATGCAACTCCAGACACAAGTACACCCTGCATATATTATTTCATAAACGAGGTAGATATAACATAGAGACAGTCTTTATCGTTTAGAATTATCTAGTTGTTAAGAATCTAGAGAAACTAGTGTTCTTATTAGCTTTTAGATTCTAATTTATTTTTAAATTTGTTTCGCTATTGAGTTTTACAATCTAGAACTAGAATTTCAACCATTTTGAAAACTCCGTGTTCTAATAATAGTTGCAGTAGTCAAAAGCTCGCTTAGACAAGCAATTAAACTTGGTGTCAATGTTTGAGGATGTGCAAGTACAACGCACTACGCACCGCAGAGCTAGCTTGCAACCCAGAGTTTATGAATTATGATGACCTTTTCATAAACTCAAATTATAAAAAAATGGCATTGCAGCTGCTCCTTATCTAAGTGTTAAGTGTGTGTTTGGTTAAGCAGTAGATTCTGAAAAAACCGTTGTAAAGCTAAGAAGTTGTTTGGCTAAAATATCTATTGATTTATGTTTTTATAGCTCTTAATATTTGGTTACATTATTAATATGAAATTTTACATGTAAATTATTGTAATTATGAAATTTTTTAATGTTTATAATAAAATTATATATTTTTAATTACAGTAAAATGGTACATGTGACTAAATTTTTGTTTTTTTTTCAAAATTTATATGAACTAGTATGTTGTAACGGTATGGTGCCATTCAAAGTTGAACTAAGAAACTTTGAAAGTTGGGATCTTTTCAGATTTTAGTTTATACTACGAAAAAGATATAGCTTTTGAAAATATTGATTAACCTCTTAACCTGTTTAGTTCTGTTTCGAGCTTTCTGGCAAGAATTTAGTTGGAAAAGCTGAACTAAACATAGCTTAATACTCTAATGGACAAAACAAGATGCTTCAAATTTATTCCAACCCTGAAGTCGTAAGCAGTACTGACTGAAACTTGGAAATTGTCGAGCTGCACTTACAGAGTAGATGACGGCGATAAGACCAGCATCTAACCCCAGCTTCCATCGTGAGAAATCTCTCTCGACCGCTACAGCGATCAAGAAGCACTGAACAGTTGCAAAGATCATCTGGATAGTTGTGTTGACAAGCTTACAGGGATATGCCTCCAACATAGGCCCCTGACAAGTAAGTAATCCAGGTAAATAACATGAACAAAAGCTCAAACTACTACTTTGTTTCCGTTGACATCTTGAATTGGAATCTTCAATTGGCTGTGCAAAGATTCATCATTCATACCTGAAGAACTGTCCAAAGAGCCCAAGATGTTGTGGACAGAACAGTTAAAAGAACCCCTGATGTCCATGTCCTTGTAGGATAGGTAGTAGTAATCCCAGTGTGGGTGGAATTCACTTGGCTTGAGAGATGTTGAAAGTTCAGAGATCTCAGTTCAGGTCCCTGGTAAAATGCAAGTATGATGACACCAGCAATGGAGAACAGTACTCCTGAGACTTTTGCAATCCCATGGATCCTCTTCAAGTTCAAAGTCTCCATCCTACCAGGTGTACAAGCAGAGATATCAAAATGTCAACAACCTCCTCAAGTTTGTGGAAGAACTCACAAGGCTTCATAACTGATCTCCATTATATTGGCCTCATGTTTAATTGCATACTTCAGGTTTTCATGATGTAAGAAAATTCTATATAATGTTATGCAAAAGGGAAGTAATCAAGGGCGGAGTTAAGCTTACCCGGGACAGCTAGGGCTCGCGCTAGGCTTAGAGTATCTCTAAGAGAGTTGCTATTTTTTTTATAAAATTTCTTAAGAAATAAGATGGCTAGATAAAAATATTTAGTTGAGCCGTAGTTTTTATCAATTATTAGCTTCATCCTTAGAAGTGATGGATAATATATGTTAGAATATAAAGTGAATTGTTCGTCTTTTCTCATCAACTTAAGATTTTGGATTGAATTGGTTGATGTATGAAACTTAATATAGTATCAGAGCTAAAGTTCTATTCCACGCTAGACACCTGATGGAGTCTCACGTGAGGGGGAGTGTATAAAGTGAATTGTCCGTCTTTCCTCATCAATTTAAGCTCTTGGATTGAATTGGTTGGCGTATGAAACTTAATATAGTATCAGAGCTAAAGTCCTATTCCACGCTAGACACCTGATGGAGTCTCACGTGAGGGGGAGTGTATAAAGTGAATTGTCCGTCTTTCCTCATCAATTTAAGCTCTTGGATTGAATTGGTTGGCGTATGAAACTTAATATAGTATCAGAGCTAAAGTCCTATTCCACGCTAGACACCTGATGGAGTCTCACGTGAGGGGGAGTGTATAAAGTGAATTGTCTGTCTTTCCTCATCAACTTAAGATCTTGGATTGAATTGGTTGATGTATGAAACTTAATATAGTATCAGAGCTAAAGTCCTATTCCACGCTAGACACCTGATAGAGTCTCACGTGAGGGGGAGTGTATAAAGTGAATTGTCCATCTTTCCTCATCAACTTAAGATCTTGGATTGAATTGGTTGGTGTATGAAACTTAATATAGTATCAAAGCTAAAGTCCTATTCCACGCTAGACACCTGATGGAGTCTCACGTGAGGGGGAGTGTATAAAATGAATTGTCCGTCTTTCTTCGTCAGCTTAAGATTTTGAGTTGAACTGATTGGTGCATGAAATTTAATAGCATATATAACCGCATAGATAAACAATTGTACATATGTTTGTAAGAAAACATGCAAGTGGTGTAAAACTGAAAACTTTACCCCATAAGAACTGCCAGGAAGAAGGCCACCACAGGTAGAAGGTTTGATATGGCAGATGATGATGTTGCTGAAGAGTAACTAAGGCCAAGGCCATATATGTTTACTGACCCGGAAATTCTAAGATAAAATAAAATAATGATTAATGACAGCCGTAAGCACAATAGCAAGATGATCACATAATCATTGCATCATTTATGAAGAGAACAAGATAATCAATTGCTTGAATAATTAGATAATCCTTTTGGTGACATCTGTAGTACCACTATCAATTGTAAAACTATAAGCTGGATCAGATTTTTTAGATAAAACCAGCAGGAGAGGTTTTTACTGAAGTTTTAATTAATTAAAAAGGCATGAGTTAAAGTACAACAAAAGGAGGGGAAAGAAACATCAAGAGAGAGGTTAGGGTTACAACGAACGAAGCAGGAGACAACTTCATGAAAAGAAAAGCGGTTACATTTAATGGATAGCTCGAGCCAGTGACGAGAACCTCAATCAAGATTTCGCAGGATTTCGGTTTCTTAGATATGTCGTTTTAAACTTGTGTAAAAAAATAAGAAATTAATTTAAATGACTTTAGTATCCCTCGTTTATTCTGCTTTAGAAAATATATGTGTTTATTTGTGAGAGGGATATTTATTTGACAAAAACAGACATAAAAGAAAAGGATGAAATGTGTATAAAAGTTCTAAAAACGACTTATATTTCGAAACCAGATGGTATGTATAACCTATAAAAAAGGAGAAAATAACCATGTACTGCACTATCATAAAGAGAAGATAGAGAAAGAATAAAAAAAGCAAACTTATCCAAAACGGACAAATAATTGAAAAAAAAACTAAATAACTTTACACGAAAGTGCAATGGTACGTACACATTAAGGCAAAAAAAAACATCAAAGCAGAATGCTTGGGTAAGCTTCAAGATGAAAGCTAAGAAATCCATTCTGTTTGTTACCAAGATTCTGAAAAAAAAAACATCTCCAAGCTATAGCTAGCTAGCAATTTCAGGTAAATAACTAACACTACTCAGATATGTAAGAAATTAAGACATCACATATCAAACTTTAATTTGACCTACCCATATAATGCATGCACAAACAGTTTCAGCAAGATTTTGCCTGACAGTGGTGGAGCAGTTTTCCTGCACACAAACACACGCGAAAAAGAAATCGAACTCAACACACGATAGCATGCATCATTATCCTAGCAGAATTAATAATTGAGCAGCAGCCAGCAGCTAGCAAGCTAGCAGAAGCTGCTTGATATTACATACCTGTGTAGCACAAAGGCGACTGGAGCTAAGAACACAACGGCAACCGCGTGCCTGTAGAAAACGAAAACAGACGTGCTCATGCCCCTGTTGAATGCATTCTTGGTGACAATCTGCACGCCTCCGTATATGGACCTGATGAAGAACGCAACCACAAGAACTCGTCTATTCCCCATGACAACAAACAAACAATACCACCCTATCGATCGATCTGTGTTGTTGGAACTAGCTAGCTTTGTGAATGCGTTTGTTTAAATAGGACATCGATCAGGATATATATCGACGATATGTTCATGCATGTTGGATCCAGCTTGTGTGTGTTTTACTAGCTCGCTAGCTAGCTTTGACATCAGCACACTCCACTATCACAATGTAGTTAGGTTGATTAGGTATTTAGGTAGAGGGAGGACTCTCAAAGGTGATCCACATTGGAAATTAAATGCATTTTCGCCGTCTGCTCCAGCTCTACAGATACAACACCCAAGTTTTCAATGGAAAGATAGATTGGTATGATCGTCCAAACTTGTCAAGTGTTGTTTCTACGTGAAAAAACCGTTGGTTAATCGGCCGTGTTCTCAAAACTTAGCATCAAGAAATGTAACTATATATGTAACTACATTTCGTAATATCTGCATTTCTTCGTTGTAATGACAAATCAGATTATGTATTTAAAGCCGGCCTGCAGTTTGGAGCATGAGTATATAATTTAATTGCTTCGTGCTCCAAAAGCGGGAGACAAATACCAACAATTAACGGATGTGATGAGCATCTAAAACTAATTAAATCCCATTAAAATTCCGGTTGAACATGTTGAGCTTAGAACAGCGGTGACCTCGCGGAGAGAAAAACATCGGGCTGGGCATGCAGGCGTCCATGGTTATCCCGAATGGATGAGACTACATACCCATACTGAGACAAGTAAGTACGTGTAATGCTCATGACCTGGCACATCAGTTTGGTTGATCCTGATTCATCAGCCACGTACTCATCTTTGCATGGCAGGAATATATATATATATATATATATATAATTAAATTGATATGGATTAATTTTCTTTGGACAGTTAGAGATGCATTATAACAATGAGTAATAATTAACTGAGAAGAAAGTATCATCATGTGCATGCTTCTTACCCTACTTATCACATATATACTCTTAGTACGATTCCTTGCTGTAGTTGATATCATGCTGACAGCGCGAGTTTTGAGCTTAATTCTCTGAGTTGAGTCATATTTAATTTGTGAGGTTTCTGTCCATTTTAACCTTAATTATTAAGTAGCTACTAGTCAGGTTTGTCATTGTCCTTCAATACTGCTCTGGTAATGGATGAAACGACACTCATGTGTACTCTAGGATTTATTACCCTGCCATATATATTATTTATATATATCGTATTAAAGTGTCATTTGATTAATTAGACTTAATAAATTCGTCTCGCGAATAATCCTCCGATTCTGCAATTATTTTTATAATTAGTTCACGTTTAATCTTTTAAATTGATGTTCAAACATCCGATGGGACACAGACTAAATTTTAGTCCTTAAAACCAAACGCCCACTAAATATTATTTTTCAAGTGCCAACTAATATTATAATTAAATAAATAATTTAGTGTGTCAAATTATCAAATTTGCATACGCTGGAAAACATGAATTTTAAAGAACTTGGAGGCTGATATTAGAAAATACTACCTCCATTTCATGTTACATGTCGTACTCTAATTTTGATCAAATGTAAATAAAAATATATCAATATTATAATATCAAATAAAAACACTATTAAGACATATTTTATAATCAATTTAATAAAATAATTTTATATTGTAATTATTAATATATTTATATAAATTTGTTAAAAGTAAAAAAATCGACTTATCAAAAAGATAAAATATTAATAAAAAATTAAAGGGAGTATTATTTAACAGCACGCAACAAACGTAATTAAGAAATGATGATTTGGATCCACCTCACCTCGGTCGATTCGCCGCTGTCCCGCCCGGCCGCCAAGCGCCGCTCCTCTCCTCGCCGCCGCCCCGCCGCACAGAGCTCCGGCGGCCGCCGCCTGATCTGCCAGCCGTTGAATGCAGAAACAATGGGCCGGAGAGCTCCTACTCAAAGATTAAGTTTGTATAATATAATAAAATAGTTTAAATTTAAAATTTTAATATAAAATAAAAACTAAATTGCTCAACTAAATACCCTTAATTCATCGACAGCTCTAGCTCCAGGATTTCTTGGAGCTAGTTTAGACCTGCTCCAAAAAATCTTAGAGCTAGAGTTGTCCCAAATAGGGTCATATTGTCTACAAATAAGCGTGATGTGTTAGAGCAATCATTAGGGTATCCTCATGATTAGAATAGTTTCTATATCATTAAATAAGTCCACATAAGTAAAAATCTGATTTGGTATAAAAGTTAATGAGGAAAGAGAAAAAAATTGAGGAAATGATTTCTCATGCAAAAAATAATTTAGATCACTAATAGGATGAAGAAATCACTCTACATACATTGGAAGAGTACAGTAGTTTCGGGGCCTACTCATTTAGAATTATATAAAAAAGAGAAAATTAAATAAAGACAAAAAATCATATATTGTGACATAGAGTTTTTATGAGTAGTTTCTTAGTGACATGTCACCAACTATGAGTGAAAGATTTTAGGATTTGTAATTAAAAATTTTGTGCAGTTTTATTATTTGTACAAAAATAATGGAAGTCACTTATTGGGTGTGGCAAATCATCGATATTCCAAATGTTTTATGTTCAACACACATTTGGCAAACTAAAAGATTATTAGAGCTGTTGATTCGCAAGGGTCACCAAAAAAATGGTTTGTATTCTACCTTGCAATCTAGACTGGATAAAATATTTTATAAAAAATAAATTTAGACGGTGACTGTTTCTACAAAATATTTCATTCAGTATTAAATTGTAATATTACATAACGAAAGAAGTAATTTAGTGAAATGTACTTAATCAGATAACAAGAGAGAAGCGTATCCAAATCTAAATATCATTTTGTAAACATGATTACTTATTAGTGAATAATTAAAACTGAATGAGTGACTACAATAAGATTCATGGATTCGTCTTTCGTGTTTGTCTCTCGGTCGTTTTAATAAATATTAGGCTTCGTAAGAAATAATATACATATGCATGTTATATAATTAAAAATATGCATGTTATATAATTAAAAGAAAATATTTTTTAGTTATATAAAATTTTTAATTGCAGGCCCCATTTTGTATCTTATACAGGACCTCCGCAAATATGAACATTCGCAGGATTCCACTGCGATCTCCCCAGGACAGGTAGAACGTGGGATTTTTTTAGATATATGTCATTACAATTACCGTGTTTTGAAATTTTGTCACTACAATTCATCATCTATTTAGATATATATCATTTTGAAATTGCAGCTCTCACAAAATCTAATGACATATTTCAGATTTCTCTAAAATTGTAATGGCATATTTTGGAATTCTCTAAATTTAGAAATGGTATAGTACGGAGTACTCAGATAGTTCGGAGTACTCAGAATTTGTAATGACATGAATCTAAATACGTGAATTGTAATGGTATTTTTTCAAAATCGCAAAATTATAATAACATGGATCCAACTTTTCCTAAAACGATACAGCAGCAAGCCTGCAATAATGCCGTGGCAAAAACTGAGACAAAACACCTCTGAGCTAGATTATATCAACGACATCAAACACATGTATGCATCTCTCTCTTGTCTCGATCTCTTGGTATCTGGAGGCACAATCACACAAGAATTTGATCATTTCTCAACAGCGGGAACTAGTACTGACAATTGAGACTGACCTAGCTAAACTCGCGTTGCCTGGACAGCAACTGCCATTTGCTCCTTACTGACAGCTGCTTGTTCACTTTTCTTTGCCCAGAGAACGCAATAAAGGCCACCCACCATCACTACTCCGCCTATTATGCTGCAAGTCCAAATTCAAGTTCATCATGAAAAGCCATCAAGTTTTTTAGTACACTGTCAAGCAAGACATGAAGTCAGTGAGCTGATAAGTAGTAGACACCGAAACAGAGGTACCTTCCCAGGTTAACTGCTTCTCCCAAGACAAATGAGGACAACATTATTGTGACAAGAAGAGTTATGGGGATTGTCATGGCCAAGAATACTGGTCCGCTCTTGTCGATCACCCATACTTGCATGTAGTATGCAACTCCAGACACAAGTATGCCCTGATGCAAGGGACATAGCAGAAAACATGTCATTGCAATCGAAACATAGAATTATGTAGGGACATGAGTTTGAATGAGTGGCAGGGAAAATACAGGAAATTGCAGTAAGAATGTAGTAAGTATTCTATGGAACAAAATGTAATATTATGACATAAAAGAGGACACAATATAGAGTACATATCAAGATGTGAAGAATGTACAAGTACATCGCCAAACAGATGTTAAACTGCAATCCGGAGATTAAAATGAATTTTTCTTCAGCTCAAACTGGCACAATGGGCATTACTTTTGTTCTATTTCAATAAGATGCACAAGTCGTCATTACCAGCATGTGCATCCAGCAGATAATACTATGCAATTTACTGACATTTTCACTGCTGTTTCTCATGCAATTGCATAGTAGTATCCTGCCAAATTCATCCTAAACAAACGATTTTTTACCAGTGCACTGACAAAATAAAATCTAGAAAAATAGGCAAAATCTGAGGGCATTGCACTTACTGAGTACATCACTGCGACAAGACCTACATCTAATCGCAGCTTCCATCGTGAAAAATCTCTCTCAGCTGCTAGAGCGATGAAGAAACACTGAATAGTTGCAAAGATCATCTGGAGAGTTGTGTTAAGGAGCTTAGAGGGGTATGCCTCCAACATAGGTCCCTGAGAAGAAGAGGTATTGTTTTAGGTAATATGAGGAACAAGTCTACAGTACGGTTAAAGAGTTCATACCTGAAGCACAGTCCAAAGAGCCCAACATGTTGTGGATAAAGTTGTTAGAAAAATTCCTAACACCCATGTCTTTGTAGGTTGGGAAGTAACCCCAGCATAGACAGTACTCATATGATAAAAAAGATGGTGATGGTTGAAAGATTTCACTTCAGGTCCTTGGTAAAATGCAAGTATGACAACACCAATAATGCAGAACACTACACCAGAAACTTTTGCAATTCCATGGATCCTCTTCAAGTTCAATGATTCCATCCTACCATACCAAGTATACGAGGAGAAATATGAAAAAATAATCTTGCAAATCTCCTCAAGTTGTGAAAGCTAGACGGCATGATGTAATCTCATTGTTCTCATTTTATCAAATCATTTACGGAGTTATAGGCAATATTGGCCCTAGATATGACAGTATTTCCCCAAAAAAGAAGATATTATTGTTTTGAGGCTCTTGCAGCATTTTTTTAGTAATTGCTTGGTTATTATAAAATACAAATTTAAAATATCCTATCATTGATAATGCATTTCCATTCTACAATATATATAAAGTTGTCAAACATTAAAATTTATGCCCTATCAACATTGATCCCCTACAGGTCAACATGTCATGCTTAATTTTGAGACACATTTTGTTTACCAAAGAGGGGTAAAATCCTATACAAGCTAGAGTGAAAAGCAGTTAAGTTGAGAGTGATTTTACAGTCCTTATGAAAGTACCTATAAGTACCAAAACTTACATTAAAATTGTGGTATCTTCTTAAGAACGGTAAAATTTCCCTTAAGATGAACCCCTTCAGAATCGCATGAAACTTGAACCAGGTGCAGATTGTCATGATGTATATGTTAACAGCTTCAAGATTCATTTTGTTATGTTTGTCATGATCAGGATTCCTCAAGCTGCTAAAACCGGCTAGATTACTGCCGTTTCTGGCAAAGCTTGAACATATGATATGAAATTGTGAGGATATTATATTATTATAGATATCGTTCTAGAAAAGAATAATAGAGGTGTAAGGATGAAAACCATTACCCCAATAGAACAGCTGAAAAGAAGGCCACCACCGGTAGAAGGTTGAATATTGCAGATGATGATGTTGCTGAAGCATAACTGAGACCAAGGCTATATATGTTTATAGCCCCAGTAATCCTAAGAAAATGAAATACACATGAAATGCTTAGTGATTGCTGTAAGAAGAACGAAATTCGCAACATACTTAACTAAAAATGATTAGCATTTACAAATAGAAAATTGCAATCGGTCTACTTAAATAACTAGTCCTTCCAGCAAGTTCTGCACAGATGTATCACCAATCCTATATGAACTCCTTTAAATATAGTATGCAAGACTAAAGTAAAATATAGATAGAGATGAACCATGTGTGAAAGACTAAAGGCCAAGCAAAGATAAAGAACAATATAAGCTGCACTTTACTCCAAAAAAGAGAGATGGTCAAATAACTGAAAAGGAAAACCAAGGAACTTTGCGTAGAACTGCAAACGTATGCAAGCATAGAAAGTAACTTCGACATATAGAATGTTTGGTTAAGAACTTCCAAGATGAAAATTATGAAACCTATCCAATTCGATATGAAGAGTATGAAAACTAGTTGCATGCATTTTTCCAGATCAATAACAAAACAAGTACAAAATAAATCACACTATGACATACCCATACAAAGCATGCACAAATAGTTTCAGAGACACTTTGTATGACAGTGGTGGAGCAGTTTTCCTGCAAGACCAAACACAATAAATAATCTTCCATGATGACTTCAAAGAAAATAAGTAAAACTCTCATACCTTTCTAGCACAAAGGAAACAGGAATTAAGAACAGAATAGCAATCGCGTGCCTGTAGAAAACAAAAACAGATACGCTCATGCCTTCATTGAATGCATTTTTTGTTACAATCTGCATTCCTCCATATATGGACCTTAAGATAAATGCAACCACAAAAGCTGTTCTATTGCCCATTAGTATACTCTATCGGAGCTTCTACGCATGTTTGTTTAAATAGGAGGAACTATTATGTTGGAGCCAGTCTGTATTTTCATTAGCATCAGCATACTCCACTATCAAACTGGGATTGATTTGATTAGGTAGTAATAGTCATAGTAGGACCCTCTAAGGTGACGCACTCAGGAAATGCACTGACCGTGTACAGAACAAGGTTACTTAGCAAGTTGCACAGGTGCTAGTGAAGTCAGGCTGTTGGCAGAATTTCACCAAACAGCAGCACAGATGCCAAAATTCACAACGGGGAGCTTGGGCATCAACTTTTAAAAAGTGAATTTCAATGTGGAGCATTGTTTAATTCGCATTACTCATGACAACATGAGTGTGTGTTTTCAACACCATTCCAAACGTGGAATTTAACATTTATCTGTTGAGTTTTGAAAACACATTGTCAGGGGATGTGATTTAATTACCACAAGAGTGAACTGTGGCCTTAAGCCTCCCTGAAGAAGGTGAAATGCCTGTAGATATCCTTTCTTTCTGTACCCCATATGTTGGTTTTGTCAGTTGGCTGCATGTTGACCCAGGAGCATGGCTTGTACTTTATTTGTGTGGTTGTAGGAACATGCATGATAGTAAGCTGGTCATCCCCAGCAGATGTGGTTTATGGCGAAGTGTCTGTATCTTGACTACTTTCAGGCTTTTTAGAGCCAGATAAAATACCTTTCTTCTGAAAACTTAATTGTTTCACACGAAATCTGTGTGCCAGAAAGCACTAACATAATTTGGAAATTACCTTGTCTAGCAGAGGGAAGACAAGAATAGAAATTTGGTCATTCTAATTGACATGCTATGTTGTTTTCGGTGGAATCGAGTGGTCAATCTGTAATGCCTACACCACTTGGACATGACTTTTGAAGCAAATACCGAGTGCTGCTTGTGCATCAGCAGCAGCTCAGAAAGAATGGATGAGAAAACATTCCCAGCTCAGAAAGAACGGATGAGAAAAACCAGGCATTTGTTCTGACATATCCATACAGGTAAAAGTAGGCATAATGCTCTACACATCACCTGGAGCACCACTTGTTGGGTCCTGCATCATTCATGCGCATTGGTACAGTAAAGCATAAAAGGTGCAGACTTCTGTAATGTAATCCCTTTTGCCATTCGATATTCCAATCTACGAGACAAATGAATGAATGACGAATGATCTCTTGGGTACTGGGCTACTGGCTTGAAATACTTCCATAATCGGCAAGCAAGCAGCGATCACAAATCATCGGAACCTGCGGAAGATTTGCGTCCAAACGAAGAGAGAAAAGAAAAGAAAAGAAAAGAAACTGCAGTTCGACCAAGAACCGCCGGTTTTGAAGACATACGTACCTCGCCGTGACCATGGTGGTGATGATCGACGTGGGAGAAGAAGGGGAGCGGCTGCTCCGCGGTCGTTCAGCTGGGCCCCAGCCGGCGACGTTCGTGTAGCGGACAGCAACAGCAGCAGCGCGGCGCCAGATGCTGCCACCGGCGACCCCCCCCCCCCCCCCCCCCCCCTTCCGACGCCGGCGCACAACTGCATCGGTGGCCGAGGCCAACCGGCGATGCAAACCGGTTACTGTAGCATGGGCATTTTCTGGGCATTACGGAGAAAACGCCCCGTATACTGCGAAGTGCAAAGGCCCATCAAACTCGAACTGATGAGATTCAGATTAGCACTGGCATATATAGGATTTATTTATTGGGAATACGAAATTAAACGGACTATACACGATACATATAATATACTAAAAATTAATTTGATAACAATGATAAACTAAATCGATGATAAACACTCAGTCTAGATACATATATATCAAAATAATTTATATCACATTCTCAACATAGTGAACCAATATAATTTCTAGTGAATAATGATAAAACATAAGAAAAATAAAACTTCTTCCATCTAGATAGGGTAGCAGTTAGTAGACATCGTCGTGACTGTCATGCCAACCATCAAGGTGGTGATCTATACCTTGTGACCAGTAGGTATGTTTGACAAATTACATTGGATGATACCAATAAAATATCTTCTATATAGGATAGTCAAATTTACTTATACCACACTCAAACAGGCAACTTTTACAGTTATTATGGAGATCAAATCAATATAAAAAAAATTGTGGCACCTTTATAAACAATTTATAGAAAAATACATCATAAACTATCATGTAACAAGATGATTTTTTATTTTTCTAGCAGCTTATTTAAAAGGACTAAAAAAATATAATAGAATTATATGAAACGAATACTACTTTTTGAGCGCTACGTAATGACGTAGCGATATTCGTTGGCTATTAGGAAGATATGAGAGAAGATGAATATTGTTAGCTAGTTAGAAAAATAGATTATTGAACTAACTATTAAATTATTGGGCTATATTTTAACCCAATTAAAACACACGTATACATATATATATATATATATATATATATATATATATATATATATATATATATACACGTATACATACTAATCTCTTTTTTAAAAAAAACATCCCTATATAGATTTGGACAGTCCATTGACCAAGACTTGAATATTGCTCTAGTACAAATGCAAAGCCGTGCACAGTAGCTTATTCACTACAGGGCATTCCAAATCTGAGAGAAAAGAGCATAGAAAATTTCTAGTGTTGGAACACATTCCATGTAAAAGTATCAATTACAAGTATCAGTTGTGTTGTATTCCAATACATGCTTGAATATAAAACAATCAAACTTCAACTTTCATTTGCCTTTCTTAAAGATATGGTATCATAGCTTGAAGTAATTTTGGTCCACTATTATTAGCAATCTCAAGTAACTGCTGATCCTGTCATAGTGTTTAGTTAAAGGGCAGTATCCCATTCAACAAGATTCCTGCAGGACTCAGCTAGTCTCAGTTTCTTGAAATTTCACAAAGGTTTCAGTGAGTTCTATCAAATTTTGCAGGCTTTGCAGGGTTTCGGTGACAAAAGAAAGTTACAGAGGGTTCCAAAGCAAGATTCAACAAGTTTCAACTTGAAAAATACAATTACCAATGAGTTTCAAAACAGAAACTTCAAATCATAGTTGTTACGGCGGCGCGGCGAGGCGAGGCGCCGGACCACCTTCACAACTTTTAGGCGAGTATGGCGTGCGGCGAGGCGACGCCATACTCACTTCACAGATTTTGTAGCAACATTATTATTACCAATATATGATGTTCATCAATCATCACAATTCACAATACTAATAGCAATAAGTGTTCATAGCAAGTCATACACAAATAACAAACAATAATAGCAACAACAATTGTTCATCACAATACTAATAGCAATAAGTGTTCATAGCAAGTCATACACAAATAACAAACAATAATAGCAACAACAATTGTTCATCACAATACTAATAGCACCAAGTGTTCATAGCAAGTGAACAATCTAACACTCTCATCTCTCATCATCAATCATCAAGGTTGAAATCACCCAAAGTGTTTTCTAAATTTTCTTCATTGCCCTCATGATTATCACTATGTGGAACTTCACCATACTCATCAACATCTTCATCATCCATAATAAAATCATCATCTTCTTGGACCTCAACCTCATCCTCACTATCACGACGAGCCCTTGGACGACGTGAATAACCAATGACATTACCATCATGAGCTCTTCTAGGAAGATTGCGACCTTGTAGTCTTTGTGATGCACCCATAGCCTCATCAACATGTTCCCATGTAAGGTCGGTGATCTCTACACCACGGTGACCTTGAACTACATCAGGTGATGGGTTCACTCATTCATTACCCCAATCAAAATCCTCCATAACTAAAGGCTCATAATTACGACCTTCTTGACGCCGCATTTGAAATCTAGTCTTCATCTTTTGGTTGTATTGAACATAAACCAAATCATTCAATCTTTTGTGTTCCAATCGGTTTCTTTTCTTGGTATGAATCTTTAATTGACAATTGAAACAAATAAATAACAAAGAGTTAATGTCAATCTAAAGTTAAAGGCACAAAATCTAAAGAGTTAACAATGAATGTTTCATCTTCACTTACAAACTCAAATGTGCTCCAGTTGCGCTCACAGCCTGAGGATGAGGCACATAGACTAGTGATTCTCTTTGCTATCCTTTGCAACTCTACGGCAAGACCACCATATGCACGCCACCAATCAACTACAAGATAGAAAGAATTAAATTTATGACTCCTAGAGATCAAAGTTGCCCAATTAAGTATTAAATTCAGATCATACCAGGACTTAGTATTGTTTGGTTATGGATGGCTGATTCACTTGAAAATTGATCTCCTCTTTTTTCCTCATATTCAATGGATTGCCTTTCAATCTTGCTTCGAAGATTAACATTGGGCACCATTTTTTTACCACTTGGGTGAAACACCCTCTTAGCTCACCAATTAATGTATCATCTCCACTCTTTTGGATGGCAAAAAATTTGCCTGGATTCAAAAAGAGAGCAGCTCCATGTAATTTTTGCTCCATTTGCTTTACCCAACGTGTATCAACAATTGTCATTATTTTTTTTAGCAATCTTGACTTGTTTTGGCTAGGAAAAGCCATCTTTATTTTCTCCTTTGCTTTAGTCATAAGTGCCATAACTTCTGGCATGGCTGGCTTCTCATCTCCATCAACGACTCTCAACACAACAAGCAAAGGTTGAGAGGCTCTAAGGCAATCCTCAACTGAATTCCAAAATTCTTTAGAGATGACAGTGTCACTCACACTTTTGCTCGCCTCTGTTGCAGCCAATTTGGACCTCATCTAATCTTCACCGGCAAATAGATGTCTTAATGCATCTCTATGCTTAAGCAAGCTACGCAAAGTAAGAAAAGATGTGGCAAAACGAGTGGCTCCAGCTCTCACAAGGTCTTTCCCACCTGTCATTTCCCTCATTGCACTAAGAAGTTTTCCATGCCTATAAATAAATGTAGTGATGCGTTTGGCACGTGAAATTGGCTTCTTGAATTCTTTTAGCTTTCCAATATCTTCCAACATAAGGTCCAAGCAATGTGCTGCACAAGGAGTCCAAAAGAGTGTTGGCATCCTCTCTATAAGTATCTTACCAGCTGCCTTGTAGTTTGCACCATTATCAGTAATAACTTGAACTACATGATCTTTTCCAATGTCATCAATTCTCTTATGAAGTAAATCTGCCAACATTCTTGCATCATGCACTTCAGCAGATGCATCCACTGACTCCAAAAAGAAGGTCCCCTCCGGACTATTGACAAGAAAATTAATCAAGTGGTGTCCTCTTCTATCTGTCCAACCATCTGACATGAGTGTGCACCCATATTTGCTCCAAGCCTCCATATGTTTCTCCTTAATCTTATCAATTTCTTTCACATTCTCCTCTAACAAAGGCACCCTTAACTCATGATAACTAGGAGGCTTATATCCACAACCATATTGTGCTATGGATTCACACATGACCTCAAAGCTCCTACTATTAGCAGCATTGAAAGGAATTCCACACTCATAAAAGAATTTTGCTACATGCATGTTCACAACATGTCTTTCTTCTTTAGTTCTCATCTTTGACTCAATAGAAGCTTGAGCCGCAATGCCCTTGGTGTGCCTTTCTTGAACAATTTCTTCAGGACTTTTTCTAAGCATGTTCACAACCGACTTGTTTAGCTTCACCTTTGGTTGGGAAACCATGAAATTGAGGATGGATTGTTTTCTCTTGGCTGCTGTTCCAGAACTTGGAATAATACTTGCTGGTCCAGAACTTTGGGCAGCAATGGAGGCAGCAGTGGAGGCAGCAGAAGAGCCAGTAGCAGCTGATCCAATAACTCTAGCTACCTCAGCTACATCATCATCCCCAACATCATCTAACACAAGTGGTTGATACTTTTTGTTGGCATTCAAATAATCTTGTATCTCTTTTCTGATTAGTTCTGTAGTTTTGGCACACTTTACTACATCTCTATATCCACCAACAAGGTGTTGTTTTAGCCTCTTAATTCCTCCAGATAATTTTCTATCACAAAGTGAACATTGCAATAGATCTCTGTTTCCAATTTCAGGCCAAAACGAATACTTCCAACTTGGGTCCTTTGATTTTGCCTTTCTTTTTGGATCATTTTTGGGATCTAATGGTTCACTACCACTTGCTGGTGGCGCATCAGCATTATTGTTACTCATGATGCCTGATTAGTGATTGCACAAATATTCTAGCTACCTATATAGCACAACAAATAACAAGCATGGCAACCAGATACCACAATTTAATCACACAGAGAACATTGGAACATGCAAAGAACAGAGAAGTGAGAACAGAGGAATATCGAATACCCCTGGACTGGAGACTGGAGAGCGCAGCGCGCAGAGCCGCAGACCGCACAGCGCAGAGCCGCAGAGACTGGAGACTTGGAGAGTGGAGACCGCAGATACTGGAGAGCGCAGCGCGCACTCGCACAGAGCCGCAGCCGCGCAGGAGGGCTCTGGCGGAGGGAGCAACGGGCCAGCGGTCTCCGGCGGAGGGAGCGGAGGCCGGAGGGTGCGGACTGCGGAGGGCTCCGGCGGAGGGAGCCGAGGGAGCGGCGAGCTCCGGCGGAGGGAGCGGCGAAAGGGCGAGGCGGAGGCGGCGCACAGCAGAGAAAAGGTGTGACTGTGTGAGCAGAGCATGCACTGAGCAGCTAGGGTTTCTTTCACTCACAGCTAGGGTTTTTTTCACAGAGGGCTCGGGCCAGCCGTTCACAGGCCGTGCGTGAACTGAGCCCAGCAGACTGCCGCCGCGCATGGCGTCGCCGCGAAGCCATATGGCGTCCATACGGCGCCATATCCGCTTAGGCGGACGCCACACTCCCCTGTGGCGAGGCGATCGCCGTGGCGTCAGCGGAATCCCGCCCCGACGCCTAATCGTCGCAAGCGACACCTAAGCGACGCCATGACAACGATGCTTCAAATCCCATTGAGTTTCAAAAACTGGAGTGTCAAGTTCCATAACTGAAACTTAATGGCTTCAAAATACAATATCAAGCTTCAACTAAAATTTGTTTCCATTAGAAGTATAGAGCTCCAGGTCTGAACTTGAGTTTAGACATGAACTACAAGCAAGTTTGAGAAAAGTTTTCAAGCAAGAAAGTTACTGCATGCCATCTGCAGTCCTTGCCCTGCTTCCTACTGACCCATATCCAACATCAGTTTTCGCCTGCTTAGTGGCGCCTGACAGCAGTGACCATGGTGTTGCAGACCTGCAGTCCCTCATGACACTCATCTGCATCCTGAACAGCCTCTCACTTGCACCACTCAGTGCGTGCCTCTGGGCACCGTGATTGCTCTCATGGTCACAACAGAGGGAGAGATGGGGAAGAACATGTGTGCTGTGTGGTGGAAGAAGCAAGTGAATGTGTAAGCCTCTTTCTTGGGGAACCATGGTCGTGGGACACTCTGCATTTGATGATGGAAATGCATCCCATTGGAAAATGAGTTGACAAGATTCTGTTTTCACAGTTCCTACTAGATAAACTTAAAGTGTATTTGTTTTTATAAGGAAAAGATGATTTCATAACTCCAATTTTCAAGTTTCAACATTCTAGCTACACTTCTTAGATGTATTTTTTCTATTTTGAGAAAGAACCACTGAACCAGTTATTCCTTTTAAAAATCAGACTGTAACGAAGGGTTCTGGATTATATTAGGGTTAACTAACAGAATAAAATATTCTATAAAAGTCAATAAGTGCCATTTGAAATGTGTACAAGGAACTTTCTGATTTCAGTGATCACTTGAAACTGATTTATGCAAGGGTCTCGTATTGTATGATATATACAAAATGGAGACTGGTAATTTACAGGTGGGGCACATGGACTTGCTAATTCAACTTTAGTCCTTTACAGTATAAGACCTCAGCCAAGGTTAGTGTCATCACTTGTGAGGTTGATATGATAATTAACGAAAGAGAAATATATATTTTACTTATAGACTTATTAGCATAAGTGCAAGGGTATCAAGATGACATGTTTGCAACTTTGTATATATATTCTCAATTCTAATGAATAAATTTTAACCAGTATACCTTCAAAGAATGCATAAGAATGAAATGCAAGAGGATGAACAATTTGATATTGTGCAATTTAGTCCTATTAAACTGTTTGTGCACTTAAACCCTTATAGCTGCTTTGATTGATTGGAGCCCTTATTTTACTCAAGGATGTCTATTTGGGCCATTCTTTTTAACTAACCAAATTGACAATGTAGGGAAAATTTTGAGCTTAGGTGGACAGTTAGATAACATCTTATTAAATAGTAAAAAAACTACTAATCCTGCTAATACGTTACAAGAATTTATGTAAGTAAAATAGCACATTATATATCTTCAGTGTGCGGCATTTCAATCATTGCTATTTGTGTGAGCAATTCTCCTCAAAAACAGCATTAAGGAAATTAATTATAAAGAATAAAGTATAAACCCACCAAAACAAGAATTCCAAGTTCATTATTCATCATGTGATGTGACTTCTGTTACAAATTTTGCCTCCAATCAAACTCTTGTATTGAAGATACATTATGCTTTTAAAAATATTCAATTTCTATAGCATAATCATAAACAGAAAAATAAAAGGATCCAAAATTACACTCACCGCAAACAAAGTAAGTAATACCTCAGATCAAGATATTGTTTTCCCTATTGACTATTGTGTACAAAACGAATTTAATTCAAAAAAATACTAGGCGTGTGGAATTGAATGATGGAGTAAGATGGATTAGCATGCAGATCAGCAGGAATTTAAGGTTGGCAGTTTCTTCTGTGTGTCAGAGAAGCTATCTCCTTCACCTTATAGTCAGAAATTTAGATAGAATTCTGATGCATCATTATTCCATCATGCATGAAAATTATTCATTGACCAAAACATGACTCGAAAAGCAATTCAAAGGCTTGAATTGGTACGAGGATAACAAAGCAATTGTCCCTCAGAAGCACTCAAGCAAGTATGTATCCATGGAGGCAGTCTGTCATCCATGAAAATTCCTGATGGTTATTTGTTGGTTCAAGCCTCAAATAGCAACTGACTGCCTTGAAATTAGCAAAAGGATGACAAGGGAGTTGGCACATAGAAGCATGTATTAATGGGGGAGTTTTAGTAAAAGATGGTCATGTAAACAAAAATACAGACTTGGTGAATGTTACAAAGAACATAGGAACAAACTATCCATTCTAATGTAACCAGAGAAGCACATAACTCTCAAAAAATCATTGCAGGTGATAGCTACACAAAATGATGAGAATGTGCACATACTACTTTAGACGGAGCTAAAAAGGCTGGCCTGAGTTCTTCTTTCCAAATATCACCTCCCAAATGACTGATGAGAATGGACCTTTCTTGTCCAAGTGCTCCCTGATCGACTTGTCATCAATGGCAAAGTTCCTGTCCTGGAAAGTCCTCACAAGCTTCTTAGCCTCCTCCTCCCCCTTAGCCTTGTATACCTCATTAACCAAGCCCACAAAGGTCATGGCATTGGGTGAATGCCCAGCCTCAAACATCTCCACACAGAACCCAACTGCATCCTCCAGCCTGCCACTCTTGAATAGCCCCTGTATTAGCAACCAGTAGCTGAAGGCGTTTGGAATGACCCCGTTGCCCTGCATCTTCCTGAAGATCCTCACGGCATCATCAAGCTTCTCCGCCTGGCAGAAAGCCTCGACGACGGCAGTGTAGATGACAACCTCAGGAATGGCGCCCTTCTCTCGCATAAGGCCGAACAGCTTCATGGCCTCCTGCACCAGCCCGTTCTTACATAGGCCGTCGAGCATGGCGACGGCGTTCGGTATCAGTCCCGTCTCCTTCATCTTACGAAAGATCTCGTCCATGTCCTCTGGCTGCGTCGACTCCTGCTCAGGCTGCGGCTTCGTCGTGTCGTGCTCAGACTGCAGCCGCTCGCCGCTGTTTCCCGCGGCGGAGGTGGCGGCTGCATCGCCCAGCTTAAGCTTCTTCAGCAGCGACTCCCCGATGGTTTTCTGAGGATTCATTTCGGAGCGTTCCTGCGGCGGCTGTTGTTGTTTCCCGGCGGCGCGTCGGAGGATGTCGGTGGCGAATGCGGCGTGGGAGGGGGAAGAGTCGGGGTCATCGCTGGCCCTCCTAGGCGGTGGGGGCGGGACGTTGTTCTCGGGGTCGGTGCCGAAGTTGAGGGTGCGGAGGAAGGCCTCGTCTTCATCATCCTGTCGCGCCTCGCGGATCACCCGGCGGTGGCGGTCGCCAGAGGAGTACAGCCTCCTGATCCCAGCAGCGTTGCCAAGGAGGAGGAGGCGGCGGAGGACGCCAGATCTCACCGGAATTTGCAAGCTCATGTCTCCTCCCTCTCTCTCTCTCTCGTGGCGGCCCCGGCGAGGTGAAGCCGTGAAGCAGGAATAGGGTTTATGGGCGGAGGCTGTCGAGCGGGGCACCCACAAATTGCTTAGGTTAATGGTTTCTGTGCCATTAGATATAAGAATTTTTCTTTTATGCAACAAAGTTAAATAGTGTTTACTTTTTTGCCACGTTCTGTGTGTTTGATAACTGGGTCCAAGGGCCACATGTCATACACTCATATAGGACAAAAGAGCAAATTCCACCAACTTATGTATGGCATAAATACAAATCTCCCTTAGATATACCATTATAATTTCGCTATTAGCCTGTATATCATTATTATTCTAGATTCACTTATTTATGTCATTTGACTCCACCTGTAGAGATCTATTTTTCGCAAATACTCATATTGCCCTTCACTGTTCATCTTCTACCTCCCTCCTCTCTTCCTCCCGCCCCCTTCGGCCATTTCTCTGTTCCCGGCGCCACCACCTTCGCCGCCGACCCTCCGCTTTCGGCCTTTCGTGCCCTCCACACTTTCACTGGACGCCTGCCACGGTGAGTTCCTCGCACAGGGCGGCGCGCAGGAGCAGCAACACCTCTTTCGGATGTGCCCCGTACTTGAGGCCGAGATCCACCTTGGCATCGCGGGGAGTCAGGTGCCTTGATGCGTAGCAGAAGCTATCAGCAGGTCCTCGAAGCAGCGATGGAGGTCCTCGACGCGGCCATGGCAGGAGGCAGCGACCGACGAGAGCAGCGGCGGAGGCCCTCGACGGGGCCATGGTGAGAGGCGGGGGCCGACGGGAGCACCGACGGAGGCCCTCGACGGGGCCATGGTGAGAGGCGGGGGCCGACGGGAGCACCGACGGAGGCCCTCGATGTGGCCATGGCGAGAGGTGGCGGTCGGCAGGAGCGGGGGCCCTCGACAGAGGGGCTGGGGCTGGGGCTTGGAGGTAGAAGATGAATCGTAAGAGTAATATGGGAATTTTCGAAATATAATATTCTGCATGTGAGTCCAAATGGTATAAATGAGTGAATTTAGAATAATAATAATATACTAATAATAATATACAGACTAATAGCAGAATTATAATAATATATCAAATTATAATGATATATTTGGTGTTGGAACTAACTGTGGAAAACCATTAACTCAATTGCAATTGCTTAAGGCCGCGGGACGAGGAGGCCACCCCGACGACACAAGTACGCGCAACGGGGCTCCTCGCCATGTCCAATGCCGTGGCGCGCATTCCGCCGAGCACCCTGACGTCGCTCCTCCCGCGCGCCCTCAACCCGCACGTCGCCGTCGTCGAGCTCGTTGTCGCCCACCTCACCACTTCCGATGCCTCCGACGCTTCCGAGGCGAAGCCCCTCGTTGAACTCTCCTGTCTGCTCCCCTACCTTGGCCACGACGAGCTCACCGCCGTCATCCTCCGCGCCGGCTACTCCCACCCGCTCCCTACCCTCCGCTTCCTCCTCGATCTACCGCCACCGATTCAGCCCTCGCCTCCCCACCTCGCCTTCCTCGCGCACTCCCTCGCCTCCTCCCGCTTCTTCTCCCACGCGCTCGACGCACTCTCGCACCTCCTCCGGCTCCACCCCAACCACGACGCCCTCCCCACGCTCCTCCACTCCAACCCCACTGCGCCCCATCCCTCCCTCTCGGGACTCCTCGTCAAGGCCCTCCTCCGCCACGATCGCCTCCGCGACGCGCTCCGCGCCGCCCTGCGCGCGGCGACTGCCGGCTTCCCACCCGACGCCGCGGCCTTCAACGCCCTCCTCGCCTCTCTCTCCCGCGCAGGACGGTTCGATGAACTCTGGACGGCGCGCGCCGTCATGACGCGCGCCGGGGTGCGGCCCAACGCGCACACGTTCAACATCCTCGTTGCCGCGCTGTGCCGCGGGGAGGATGCCGAACGCGCTCAGGGATTCCTCGAGGAACTCGAGGAGCAGGGCTTCGAGCCGGACGTGGTGACGTACAACACCCTTCTCTCCGGCTACTGCCGCAGGGGAAGGCTTCAGGACGCCATGCACCTGTTCGACGTAATGCCATACAGACGTGTGCAGCCAGATTTGATCTCTCATACAGTTGTAATGGATGCACTGTGCAAGGCCGGGAGGGTAATCGATGCTCGGCGGATGTTCGACAGGATGTTCCAGAGTGGGTTGAGCCCGGATGCTGTTGCTTATAGTGTTCTTATCACAGGGTACTGTAATGAAGGGAGGTTAAAGGAGGCAAGATTGCTGCTGATGGAAATGGTTGGGAGTGGGCTCTCATCGGAAGGATTTGCTCTCAAGGTTGTGATTGAATGCCATGTAAAAGTTGGTAAGCTGCTCACCTGCTTGAACATGGTGTCACCTATAAGAAAGTACAGTGTTGTCATTCCATTGCAGAGTTACAGTTGTTTGATCGGAGCACTCTGTGAGGATATGCGCCCTAATGCTGCCAGGGGTTTGTTGCATTGGATGATAGAGGATGGGCACAGCCCTAGCTTGGCAATGTATAATATGATCGTAAAATGCTTCTGTCATTGTGGTATTGTGGAGGAAGCTTTAGATGTCAAGGTTGAGATGATCTCAAGAGAAGTGAGACCAGACTTTGATACTTACCAGGCACTAGTAACCTGCTTTTGCAGGTTGGAAAGGAGCTTAGAAGGTGAATCTGTTATGGCAGAGATGATTGAATCAGGCCTCCAACCAGATGAATCTATTTGTGCTGCCCTGGTTTGTGGATGTTGCAAGGAAGGAGATCTTAATAGGGCAGAATTAATTCTCAAGGCTTTTGTTCTTGATTTCCATGTTCGTTGCAATGAAAGCTATAATGCTCTGATGAGAGCTTACTGTGAAATCAGGAGCAGCAAAGAGTCATTAGCATTGCAGGACAGGATGTTGGAATTGGGTTTCGTCCCAAGCAGGGAGACATGCAGATCCCTTATCCTTGGACTTTCAAGAAGTATTGATCTAGTGAATGCCCACTGATGATGTTTTTCCATGCATGATTAGGAAAGACAATGGTGGGAATCCTGAGTGATTCCATGCAAATTCTAGGCAGCATGCTTGAACTTGTCAGCGAAGGGTATAGTAAATCTGGTGCTTCCATAGACCATAAATTTCAAGTGGCAATTTACCTGGCAAAGTCAATTATGAGGTTCCATCACCGCAATTGGCAATTAAGCCATCAAATTTCTGCTGATGGCTTAATTGCCAATTGCGGTGCTAAGATATGCTGAATGATGACTATGTATATTCTTTGGGAATCACAATGGTAAACAAGATGGAACACAACAGAACCAGAATAAAACAATTATAGACCCTTGGGGCAACTAGGCTAAAAGCCTGGAACAGTTGGTTTGTAGAAGGATTTCCCTGGTTTGAAAGCAATGCACCATATGAAGTACTATGGAACAAATATGCATAATATGAACTAATGAACCTCCATGATGTCTTTGGCTCTTCACTGCACGGTCACATGTGCATATAGGTCCTTGGAGGGCATACAACACAGTGGTGTACCAAGGAGTGAGGACAATGTCAATGTGATGAGTTGTGATGGCAATGCAGTAGTGACTAGTGAGGTGACAAGATGGTGAGGCATGAAGAGCATCTACTCTCAATAACCTATATATGGGGAAGCAGTGTAGAGTGTAGACTGCAGAGAATGAGGCTTAAAGGGGTGGTCATGAGCAGAATCACCACTACATCCAATGCAGATGATTCTTTTGCATTGCAAATAGTTGAGTCTGAATCAAGTCCAAGATACTGATAAATTTCATTCTTGTGATCTATTCAATTTTTATTTGGTATTTATTGCAGATGGTGTTTGATAGTTTGAGCAGGATAACAAGAAAATCAGGTAGCCATAGAAAGAGGTGAATTTTTGATTTGGTTGTTGCAGATGTATGAGAGGTGAGGTCTTATGCATTTGCCAATTAAATTTGTAGGTCTGTCTGTATGGCAAGTAGATTTGCTTGAAACTGAACATAGTTGTATCTGATGCTCATATCTTTTTATTCAAGATCTAGATGCTGAGCAGTATGTGATGGTATTTGCTTCGTGTACATTAATACCAGAACAGACAATTGGTGCAATCCATATGATCTGTTGTAGCAAGTCTTTTGTTTTGTGATACTCTTTCTTGATGACACCTGTGATCTGTTGCAATTCATTTCTGTGTTCAATATGACAATGGAAAATCAATCTGGTTTGTTATGCTGAATTGCTGATGCATCCATCAGCTATAACTCAGATAAGGCTTGCACCTCATCTACTTGCCCATGCAGGGATGCAATCTGTCTAATTACTCTAATCTAGTTTTATTTTAATTTTCCCATGCTATTTACAGTTGGTTTTATTGTAGGAACAAAGCCTGTAGCTTGAGTTCAGCAACAGCCTGTAGGTGAGAAACCTTTGAATTGTGTATGTGCTATATTGTTATGTGTTCAACATTACTTTGGCAGTTGGCTTGTTGATGTTTTTATGATAATTGAACATGAATACTTTCCGAGCAAAATTCAGCATGATTCTCCCCCAAGCAAAATCTACCACTGCTATGAAAGGAAACTGATTGTCCGAAGTGCTACCACTGTGATCTATTCTACTAGAAGTGGAAGCAACATGACCAGATGTAGGCATGATGATCATCTACCACTGTGATCTATTCTACTAGAAGTGGAAGCAACATGACCAGATGTAGGCATGATGATCATCTATGATGTACGTACCTTCCTTCCTCCTTACTATTACTGTCATATTTAAGTAGCAGCATGTTCTTTTTTTCTGTGTGAAATCATTCCAGCGCCCCTGAGATCAAGTATTTCGACGTGCTGCAATACAAAATATGATTTTCTTGGTCGAGCATGGGTACCGTGTGCTTGCCATTGTTTCCACCTTGCTGTTATCACAGATGTGTTTTTCTTTAAATTCAAAGTAGTTTCTTCCATAGTTAAAAAATGGACTGGTGATCGAACCAACCAAGGTGTTGGTTTACTGGCCTGACTGCCGGTTTTGTTTACAGAAAAAATAATTTGTTTGGTATTGTTTTAATACAGAAAAAATATAAATTGATAGAAAAATATGTGCCAGGATATGTTAAAAAAAATCAATTCTACATCTAAAACTGCAATGATATTACAATATCATGGTTTAGAGTGATACTATGACCATAACATCACAAGTCACAAAACTCTAAAATACTAATAGTATCTAATCTATTTAACAAAAGTTATTAAGAATATATAAAAGTATAAAACAAACTTACTCTTAACTCTATAGATATATTTATCATCATACTTTCGGTTCACAGTACAAAAACGATAGAAAAGAAACGGTTCTTCGTGTCCTAACCTTGAACTAATGCTTCAATACTGTTACCAGGCAGTATGTAGTGTCCTCTTCCGGTTTTGTACTATGGTTTCTTCAGCTGGAATTCCTCAATTGCAACACGGATTGCTCCCCCTCCCCCTACCCTAACAAAGTGACCCTCATCATCTCCATTTGGTGCGCTTCAAATAAAATTTCTGATGCCCCATCTAGATTCTGGAACATAATTTGTATAATGAAGAATTTGATCATATACCTTTTTAGATGGAAATTGAGGATTTACCTTTAAGGTTCACGTAACGTAAGTCAAGTTCACATATTTCGTATAATCGGATGATGATACGATAATATGTCCGCGTAGAATGTCTATAACTTGACGGGGATCAATTGTCCGGTGGCCTAGGCACAGGCTGCCATCCGGCGCACAGCTGCACCACCTCCTTGAGCGCCGGCGACGCCGGCTCCATGGTCCACCTCTCGTAGTACTCCTCCGGCCTGAACACGGCCGGTCCCCCGTTGTCCAGGCACGGCCGCGCGCCGTTGAGGAACGCGTCGCCCTCCGACCTGATCCACCCGGCCACCACGTCGTCGCGGTCGGTGGCCTTCTCCGGCATGTACTTGAAAACCGTTTTCCTTGTCCCGCCCGGCCTCGTAGATGTTGCACTGCGACACGATCTGCGCCTCGACGCCGGCGCAGGCGGCGTAGATGCCCCAGTCCCTGGTGTAGTTGTTGTACAGGTGCGCCTTGCCGAAGCGTAGCCGCGGCTGCCGCTGCCGCGTGCCGTCGAAGAAGCAGTGGTGGATGGTCACCCGGATGCACCGGTCGCCGGTGTGCGTCGGGTCCGCCCCGACCAGCATCGTCTTGTCGTGCTGCGAGAAGCGGCACCTGGAGACGGTGATGTCGGTGCTCCCGCGGGTGATGTCGATGAGGCCGTCGTCGCAATCGGCGAGGCTGCAGCGGTCGATCCAGATGTTGGTGGACTCCGGCTTGATCTGGATGGCGTCCACGTCGTGGCCGCGCCCACCCTCCACCTCGATGTTGCAGACGATGACGTGGTGGCACTCCCGGAGCTGCAGCCCCTTCCCGACGAGGCGCACCCGCTGGCCCCGGCCGTCGATAGTCTTGTGCGAGGAGACCCGCAGGTAGGTGTGGAGGTGGATGGTGCCGGACACCTCGAAGACGATCCAGAGCGGGCCCTGGGTGCGGCAGGCCTGCCGGAGGGTGCCGTGGCCGTTGTCCTCCAGCGAGGTGACGCGGTAGAGCGGGCCATGAAGGCCACCGATGGCGTGTCGGCCGAAGCCCTCCGCGGCGCCGGCGAGCGCACGGAGTGTCCGGTCGGCGTCGGCGTAGGGCATGATGGGCCCGGCGGCAGGATGAGGACGTGGATGTCCGTGCTGCGCCATGGCATCCATAGCAGAGGCAGAGGCAGAGGCAGAGGCAGAGGACTTGGAGGACGAGCAGGCGCCCATGGCACTGCCTAGATGGCCGCGTCGCCGTGCAGTGCGGTGCGGACCGTGTCCATGGGTCAGATCTAGCAGAACCAAAGCGGCATCAGATGGTGCATGGGCGCCTAACTTTTCTAACCCCAGATTTGACGAAACAAAATGGCGTCGCCTTACCATAGCAGAGCATGGGAGCAGGACGCCCACCACGGCGGCGGCGAAGGCGGCGGAGGGTGGGCCCCAGGTGGCCTCGGCGGGGAAGACGCCAGCAGCGGAGTAGATCGCCCTCGTCGGTGCCACCGACGACGATTCTGTGTTTGTTAAGAAGGTGGATTACAGATTGAAGGTGGAGATCTCACATATGCACCATGTACACGGCCAGTCGATGTGCACAGGATATTTCCCCTGTTAAGAAATGGAGTTGAGCAACGAGTCTGACAAAATTCAACAATTTGTCTAAGAAATGTGTTCAATTATTTGTCATATCCGTAATAAATTTAAAATTTAGGTGGTCTTATGCAAACTGGTGAAGCGTCTCTCGTGATAGATCAAGCACAGTGCAGATTACATGGAAGGAGCAACAATAGGGGAAGATTACATGTGGAAAGAAAGCAAAGAACAAAACGAAACGTACAGTATGTTGCTAAGCACATGTAAAGGAATTGATACCTTCTATCTATAGATAAGAGCTGCCATTTTAAACAGCCCTCCTCAATCATAACTTATGCAAGTTAAGATTATGTCTAGACATTCCAAGCTTTAACCAGCGACAACTTGATCATTTGTAGAAATAAATCTTACTTCCAAAAGATATTAAGCAACACTTTCTTGTACAAAATGGTAATCCACTTCAATATATTTTATTCTTGTATGAAACACCAGATTAGCGGATAAATACATTGCACCAATATTGTCACACCAAATTTGAGCTGCTGGTGGGCTAGGAACTTGTATTTCTCACAGTAGAGTTTGTATCCAAATTATTTCAGTAGTATCCAAATCAGGCAATATGTGATTATTCAAGAATTTACATTAGCAAATAAAAAGTCTAATCATAGTAGATTTGTCGTCTATTATAAATTTTATGGTTGTCCTTGGAGAATAGTATCTCGCAAAACACCTACCAATGTAATTAGGGTACTAACTTTTGTCCCAAAATTGTTTAATATTTTTCTTTTAATTGTAAAGATAATGTTGTCTATGAATTATTTTTAGGTCAATCAGCTTGAAAACGAGCATAGTGTTCTTCTACTAGCAAGATCAGATCTAGCATAGCTTCTTTAGGCTAGGTGGCTTCAAAGGCAACATGTATTTTATGCACGAATCCTAACATAGGTGCAAAAGAAATGTAAGAGAAGTTGCAAGATGATTAAAATGTCACTATTAGGGTACAACATGATGTGGAAGGGAAGGAAATGAGCTATCAATGAGATGTATGATAGTTGGGAGGGAAGTTTTCAATTACTATATGAATTTAAGGCAGAGGTAGAGCTCAAATGTGCGAGTAACATTATTGAGATTGGAACACAATTACAAGGGAGCAATGTACATTTCCATAGATTCTTTGTTACATTTAAGCCTTACATAGAGGGATTCCTAAATGAGTGTGGACCATATATTAGTATTGACTCAATTACTTTGAATGATAAATGAAATGGACACGTGCACTAAATGGACATAATTGGATGTTTCCATTAGCATTTGAGATAATAGATTTTGAGAGATAGGATAATTGGACTTGATTTATGACACAATTAAAGAAAGGAATTAGTGAACCTCCTCTTTTAACTATCTATATAGATGCACATAAAAGGTTTATAGAATACAGTAAAAAATGATTTCCCACATGCTGAGAAAAGAGAATGCTTCAATAAATTTGTAAAAAAATACATGGTGTCATCCCTAATCATATGTGGCCTATTGCAAAGGCATATATGCTAGAGGTATTTAATTACCACATGGACAAGGTCCTAGAGCAATGCCCTGCAGTAGCTGATTATCTTAGAAGGTATCATAATTTGATGTAGATGAGATGTTTCTATAACACAAACATAAAGCATCAATAATAACTTGGTTGAATGCTTCAATAGCTAGATAAAGAGCATAAAAGACCTCCATGTTGTGGAATTAGCAGAGAAAAACAGAGAAAAAATTATGGAGTTATTTTGCAAGAGAAAAATGATTCGAGAGAGGTTGCAAGATCTTATATTGCCAGTTGTTCTTCATCAAGTTAATAGGAGTTCAAAGGCTTATAACTTTTGAAGGTACACAAAGTTGTAGGTTAGAGTGCAGAAGTGAAAGATGCCAACAATGAACAATTGAGACATGTTGTAATATTATCGACCAAGAGTGTACTTTTCTTGAATGGCAACACACTAGAAAAACTTGTGAGCATGCACCTACTTTTATTACAACCCAAAAAATGCCAACATGGAGAGCTACATACATGAGTACTATTCATTAGAGAGGAGTAAAGTTGCATATCAGCTATAAATACAACCATTAACAAGTAGATCATAATGTCCAAAGATGGACCTTGGTTTTGTGCTCTACCACCGATCGCTAAGCCAAAAACCCTCAGAAGACATAGAAAGGAGAGAATTGAGGATTGTTTAGAGAAAGATGACAAGGGGCTAAAAAAGTATATGGCCATGTTTGGGAGCCCACAATCCCATCCCATTCCCTAGGGATGGACCGAGAACTAAAATCTCAGCACATCTCTAGGGATTAGGGAATGAGTTGGGATTGTGGGCTCTCAAAGAAGCCCTAAGAGGTGTAATGAGATTGTACGAAAGCAAGCTAAATGTCATTTAAATGGCACTAAAAAGGTATAAATTTCAATTATGTAGTTCATTTTATTTTCCTATTGTTCCTTCTAAACTTATAATATTTCTCACTTTACTTATGCTATTGGATACGAAGAGTAAGACTAGAAAAACCTCAATAAAGACTGGACCAAGTACCAAGGCATGAGCAAGCACTTCAAAAGAAGCATCACATGCTGCTACTACAGCAACATCCCCAAGAAAACCTCCAAATCAATTAAAAAGATATCTCCTAGAAAAAGAAAGATGTTTTAAATATGAATTCACTTATTTACTTTTTCCTCGCTGAATTCTGGTGTCAATTTAACGGCAAGAACAAGAAGACATATGATTGTAGCAAAGATGGTGAGATGATAAAATCATGTTATTTGATTAAACATATCAGTTACATAAACAATTGGTGAAGAACAGAACATATATACTAAACATTTATAAGTGATGTTCTTGCTGAACTTATTCTCCTTCAATACATAATGCACATTTCTGTGACCTTCCACTGTAGAAGGATTTAAACGTATTTGTTCAGTGAACCCTAATTACATGCTGCTGCTCCTGGCCTTGTATACCGTGATGCATTAGTTCTAAGCGCAGCTGAGCAGGATGTGTTTTAAGTTTTAGCAGAGTCAACGAGGATAGATTGGGAATTTAAAGGATGAGAAAAGATAAATTCTGATGAAAATAGGGAGTGAGGCGTAGCAATTTTGGAACAATTCTAAAAGCATTTACGAAAGTACCTCTAAAATTTGACTTTCTGCGTAGTTTTTTGGATTCCTTTTTAGATACAAATTACTTTTACTTTAAATATGTTTCTCTTCAACAAAATTATTAAATTATGAATATGCTTCATAAAAGTAGAGAACGAAATGATTATTTTTAGAGTGTCATTTAAAGTATCTAAAAACTGAAGGAATAGAATATTTAGGAATAGAATTTTTAAGGAAAAGTTGGATTCATGTCATTACAATTTTGCGACTTTGAAAAAAATATCATTACAATTCACATATTTAGAGTCACACCATTATAATTTTATAAAACTCTAAACTATACTATTATAAAGGGTTAATCGCTTCTGTGCCATCGTTATTCTCCATTTCGCCAGAAATACCATCAAAATTTCGCGAATAGCCGATATGCCATTATTATTACAGATTTACTCTAAAATACCATTTGGGCCCACCCAGAAGCACTGTTTTTTAAAATACTCATATTACCCTCATCTTCTTCCTCCCTCCTCATGCCCCCGTTCCTCCACAGCCGTCGCCGCCGGCACCGCCTACCTCGTCGCCGCCGGCCCCGCTGCCACCACCTACATCTTGACCAGGCACCCTCACATCACCAAGGGCATGGCTTGCCTTGTCCACCGCATCCTTAACCCATGTCCTGTTCCCTTCCGTGACCCTGGCAAGGTCATCGATATGCTGGCACTGGCACTCGACAGACCGCAACCCAGGAAACTTGACCGGGCCATGAAGTGCCCTGGAATTGGGCAACGAATTGGTGCTCCTCTTCCTCCTGCCCCTAGCGCCAGCTATGAGGGGCAAATTAGATGCCGGGGAGTGGGCGGCGAATGCCCCCGACATAGTGTGGAGAGCCACCTCCGCGATCCCCATTGTCGCTGTGTTCTCAACTCAACGAGTAACTGCAAGCAAGGCGAGCACGGCCATGTTAGCACATGATAAAGCGTCGTCGACCGGAATGGAGATCCAAACTTCCAAACCGAAGGAATCCGGCAAGAATTGGACAAACCCAAGTAAAAAGCGGCGGTCCTCGGTGCGGCAGCGAGGTAGGCGGTGGCAGCGGAGCCGGCGGCGACGAGGTAGGCAGAGCCGGCGGCGACGAGGTAGGCGGTGCCGGCTGTGGAGGAACGGGGCATGAAGAGGAGGGAGGAAGAAGATGAGGGTAATATGGGTATTTTTAAAAAATAGTGCTCTGCGGGTGGACCCAAATGGTATTTTGGAGTGAATCTATAATAATAATGGCATATCGGCTATTCACGAAATTTTGATGGTATTTCCGGCGAAACAGAGAATAACGATGGCACAGAAGCTATTAACCCTATTATAAATTTAGGGAATTCTGGAATATTTATTATAATTTTTAAAGCTTTTTGAGGGCACCGTGCAATTTTCCCAAACCAAACCGTAAACTCTTCCCGAAACCAGCGGCGCCGTCCCCCCGACTCCGAAGTTCCCCCGGCGGCGGCCCTGCCAACTCCATCATCAACGCGTGAGCGGAAAACCTGCGGAGACCCCGCCATCCGCGCCCGCAGCTCGCCGATCCTGATGGAAAGGATGGCCGGCGGCAGTGGCAGCGGCAGCGGCAGCCGCTTGAAGGTGGTGGGGCAGGTGGAGCGGGTGGACGGGCGGACGCTGAGCTACGCGGAGTTCGTCGACCGCTTCATGAGGCCCAACCACCCCGTCGTCCTCTCGGGACTCACCTCCTCCTGGCGGTCCTGCCAGGACTGGACGCTCGCCGCTGACCGCCGCCGCCCCGACCTCGAGTTCCTCGCCCGAAGCTTCCCTTCTCCGCTCGTACAGGTTAGTCAGTTCCTCGCTGTCTCGTTTTTCACTAGTTAAGACGACGCAGAGTGACTTGGGTTTTTCCGCAGGTTGCGGATTGCTCCTCGAGGGAGTTCACTGACCAGAAGCGGCTGGAGATGTCAATGCAGGAGTTTGTAGACCATTGGGTAGGGAAATCAAGCAATGGGGATTCTGAAGGTTCCCTCCTGTACCTGAAAGATTGGCATTTCGTGAAGGTATGTAGATTCCACAGCTTGTTACATTCTCTTTTTGCTGAAATTATGGTATCTTAACCTTAGCTAGTTTATCATTTGTGATCATGGTATAATAATATCTCCGTGAAGATCTCCATGTTGCATTTCAATTTCAAGTAGTATGTACCTCATGATGAGGTGATGGTGCAATGGTTAATTTCAACTGTATTTTGCTGTTAGTAGAGTTGGGGGAGAAGTTCTTCTGTCGAAGTCACCGTGACTTTTTCACTGACATGTGGGCCCTAGCACTATCAGGTCCACATGTCAGCGATAAAGTTACGGTTCCCTTGACTGCAGATGATCTCATTTGGTTGGGGGAAGATGCCTAGCATAATTGTTACTAAATGTATGTCCGTTAGTTTTTTATGTTTATGCCACAACTTTTTTCTTTTACAACTGCAATTATTAGAATTACTGAACACTGTTTTAAGGCACATGAGGTTACATAATTTTAATACTGATTTCAATTCCAGTTTTTTAGTTTTTAGGCTAGTGTATTACGATGGATATATTGATCCATGTTTGGTATGGCTGTGCTTACAAGATTGAACTCCTGCCCTTTGGCATCTCCAAGCCTCCAATAATGGAATGCATGAAATGGGATACTCTATTCATTTCCCAGTTGATAATCCGCCCCTTGCTCAATGTGGTTGTCATTACATTATCTTGATCTTCCAGGAGTACCCTGTTTATGTTGCATACACAACACCAACATTCTTTGCTGATGATTGGCTCAACATGTATCTTGATAGTCATCCTATTCATAGAGATTCTGACATCGCCAACCATAAAAATGAAATAAACTGTGCTGACTATCGGTTTGTTTACATGGGAGCACAAGGTAAGTTCTTTTTTAAGATTCTCCTTTTTGTAATATTTTATATTTTTTTATGCTTTACATGTCTGACATTGAGGTATTCTTTCTTCTGTAGTTTTGTAAATCATCACATATTAGATGTTACACATGTAATTTACTATCTTCCTCTTAATCATGTTTATGATTTCATCTTTTATGTAGGAACTTGGACTCCTCTTCATGCTGATGTTTTTAGGTCATACAGCTGGTCAGCAAATGTATGTGGCAGAAAACAATGGTTCTTTCTGCCACCATCACAAAGTCATTTTATATATGATAGGTAATTGTTGGTTTAGATACTTATTAGCATTGTATAACACTGTCAATGGACTTTTGTCGACATGACTGAACTGTTACCAAAAGAATTTTTTTATTCTCATTCCTCTCGGTTACTCATTAACAAGAAATTAGTGATACCTATTAATTCTGGTTCTTTTATGTGTTCTTTGATGTAACATAATTCAAGAATAACAACTCATGTTTTTAGTTGAGAAGTTAAATTGACCTTTTAGGAAATATATAGAATTATTATTCTCTTTGCAATGTTCAGTGTCAATTGTAAGTTATTTTTCATTCTCATGCAACTTGTATGCTTGGCTCTATCATTGTGTATGTAAAGCAAGCTTAAATCGAGTCTTAAAATGGTCTTTTTATTTTGCAAATGACGTGAGATGTTTCTGTTTTTAGAAGTCATAACTTTCTGCTGAAGTTTAACAACCCCAGCACGGTAGTTCTGAATGGTGGAAACATCGAATATGACCTGAATTTTGCTAAACAACTTACATAGTTTACCTCAACTTGCAGGAGTATGTGGCATCTGCCCTGAAACATGTCTTATTTACAATGTATGAATACAAGTTTATTGTGGACTAAATATGCTCAGAACAAAGTCAACAAACTGCTTGGTTGTTTTTGAAATTCATAAGACTGCCACCTGCAAATGATATGGATCAATTTGTTGTATAGTTTATTCTACTTTTTTGACCTAAGTTTATGCCCCTTATAGTAGCATCGGTAGGTAATTAATTTCCATTTGGCAATTGAGGTTACCACGGAGTTTGATCTTGATCTTGATCTTTGGCTCTATGGTGCTTGTTATTTTTCCTTGCTGTAGTAATACTTTCTCTACTTTCTACTGTTACCTAATTGGTATTGTTGATTGTCATGTAGGAACCTACGATCTGCGGTCTATAATATAAATGATGATGTTTCTGAAAAGCAGTTTCCAGAATTCAATAATGTACTTTCTCTCCCAGCAATACTTATTTTGAAAAGTTCATTTTGTAGACTGAATCTCTCTCCCCTCTCCCCTTCTGGAATACTTAAATGTTCCTTTTGCAGACTGAATGGCTAGAGTGCATTCAGGAGCAGAATGAAATCATTTTTGTGCCTAGTGGGTGGCATCACCAAGTCCATAACCTGGTAAATGCCTTCATCTTCAGTTCTTCACCACATATTTATGATTTGCTGTTTGTTACATTCTAATTTCAACATTGGATGATATCTGGTTTGCAAATGATAGCCAACCTAAGAACAGGAGATTCAGATCTGGATTATTAATATTAAACAAAAGTCATGGACATATCTGAAAGATCTCTATTGTTGTCGTGTTAGGCAACAACAGATATTTGAGATTATTACTGGTGTATTTTTAAAGATTCTGCTTGTTACAGTGCTCCCTGGCTTATTTATAGCCCTAGGGTTTAGGGACCTAGGATTTTACATTTCTGTCCCTGTTCACACAAACAGTTACAGGTGTAGACATGTCTTTGTAATACATCCTGGGCCTTTGGGCAATCATCTAGTGTACTGATGCACATAAATGGGCCTAGCTATTTGGGTCATCTTGTCCGACCTGGCGACCTCTACTAGCCTTGGCTATAGATGATCTTCATTGTCCTTGGTAGGCCCCTGGCATGCATAGTCTTCGTCACACTGTCGGTGGACTTCACCACCACCGATGGCTTTCACCCATGTTGCTGCCGAAGGGTCTGTGACCTACCGCCAACATCCATATTTAGTATTTACCATACATCTACTCTCACTGTCTCACAACCTTCCACTCTCCCACTTTAGAATAGCATAAGCAATCCACGTTTTTTTTAGAATAACAAGCAGGAGAGGCTCCTACTGAGGTTATATATTGCAAAGTAGAAAAATACAACGATTACAAAGTTAGGGAGAAGAACGGGATAGGAAGGGGATCTTCTAGAGAAGATTACAAAGAGTTTAACCAATCAGAAATAGCGACCTTAAGGGTTGGTTTAAAGCGATGAGATTGGATAAGAATCTCTTTCCTAAATAGTTCTAACCAAGAATCACAAGAAGAGTTCTGCTGATCTACACTTTGAATTTTGATTGAACACTTGAGATTGGGGTCCCCATTTATCCTGTTTTGAGGGTGGTCTCTACCAGATATATCTGGCAGTAGTAGATGTTTGTTTTCCTTGTTATTGAGTGATAACAGGTTGAAACTGTGTGCATCCTTGAAGTTGCAATTGCTTGTCCTAAACCAATTTATGGTGATCGAATCATATGAATCTAATCCCTGTGACTGTAATTGGCATCCAACCTGAGTGACCTTTTTCTCCCAAACAAATTTTGGCATTGTTGTAGCTCAGCATGTACAGCCTTTGAAATGACAGTGAGGCACTCGTTTATGTCACTCTATTATTGCATCCTTCCTGTTTTACTTTCTATTATTAAGGACCCCCTGCTCCCCACACCCATACACAACACCACAAACACATGCACGCAATGCTTGACTTCTGAGTTCTTTTCCCTTTTGTCATTTACAACAGGAGGATACTGTATCAATAAACCATAATTGGTTTAATGCCTACAATCTTCAATGGGTGGTGAGCACATGGTTCTACCGATTTAATTTGAGTAACTATTAAGTATTAACATGGTTCTTTCATGCTAACATTGTGCGCAACTATAGTGGAACTTGCTTCATGAAGACTACAAGGTTGCAAAAGATTATATTGAAGATATTCGAGACATATGTGATGACTTTGAGGCACTATGCCAACGCAACTTAGCAGCAAACACAGGTAATGTTCTAGTAGGATTAATCATATAAAAAACAAGCAAGTGGCATGTTTACCTTTTCTGGCAGCATCATGTTGGGTTCTGTTTTCAGGCATGAACTTCTATGACTTCTTCATCTTCATAACACGGTTTGCTTTGGCCAATATAATTGAGCTTTACCACACTCACAATCCAGAAGAGACTGCTCTCAATTCAACAGAAACTGCTCACCACTTCGCCTATAATCTTATGTCAATCCATAATGTTGCATCAAAAATGATATCTATTGAAGCTTTCAGTACTGAGAACATTTGTAATATCTCAGAACAAAACCGGAGTGCTTTTGCTGATATCATAAAAATATTAGAAGAGGGGAGTTTCAGAAGGTTGTTGATGGCATTGTCAAAGGCTTATGATTACATAGATAGAGGACAAAGAAATTGTCTTAAAACAAGGGATTCAAATCAGAAGGGTTGTTTGTCGATGACCTGCTTGAATTCTGACTGTAATGTTGTTGGTCACATTACTTCTTCTGTGCGTGAGATTCATGGACCTGCGGATTTGGTAATGCTTATTGACAGCGCTCTTTCTGATGGATAGTTGTAAGTTAACCCGGCACTGTTCTTGAGGAATCCTGTACACTTGACACCGCTGAATGCTCACAGCATCTACATTCTGGAAGGGTAGATAAGCATGACTTTCTTACATCTGGCGTTGCAACCCTTCATCCCTGAAGAACATTTCACGTTGTGCATAACAAGAGGAGGTAAAAGAATTGTACCATCTGAGTGCAATCATATCGCCGAAATGTCCATCAAGAACAAGCTGGAAAGTACGGAGTTATTTTTTGATCAGTCATCTACTGTCTTGGATATGTATTTGAAGGTGACACATTGACACTGCTAATAAGTTCAGAAAATAGCTTCAGATGTTTCACTATAGAAGATAGAAAATACTACTCCCTGTTCTTTTTAGATGTTGTTTTGTAATTTATACGATCAAATTTTGAAATCTCACTATTGCAAAGTATTAATATTTGATATGTGAAAATAACATTACGATATCTGTAATTAAGATTTTAATAATGGGAATGGATACATGATTAGATGAGATAATGATCATCAAATATGTATATCGATGTCCTAACTGACAAGTGACAAGTAATAAAGAAGAGGTAATTTTCTTGGGTTCCACAGGTTACTTTAATTTTGCTTCAGTGTGAAGAGAGTTGTTGTACCAATAAGGTACTGTTTGGGAACACAGTTTTTGAAAACTACAGTATTTCAAAAACTACACTATATCATGTTTATAACAATACAACGGTTTATAATACCATAATTTTGAAAAAAGGGCTTCATACTAAAGTTTTCAATACTGTAGATTGAGTATAGTATTTTTAATATTATAGTTTACTTTACATAGATTTCAGATGGAGTTGTCAAACACCTTTCAGTATATAATACTTTAATATTGCTCAATACTGTAATATTGCTTCCAAAACTATAAAAAATTGTGTTCCCAAACAGTACCTAAATGTTTTCACCCCATGTTATCTTATGCTATTAGCAAAGATATATGATTTGTTTAATAATATGCCGCTTATAGCTTACAGTTACATTGTTCTCTCTTATCATCTTTGTTGTGTAATGAATAATGATTTATCTATGCCAAATTTATTCATGTTAACTCCTAAGAGAATGCCAGTATCTCTCATATTTTAGTTTACTTTTCACAGGTGCTTTGGTGGTCATCGGAGTAGACACAAGTCTTGAAGCCCATGATAGCTCTAACCAGCACTTGTATGAAATGAGTCGGCTTCGTCGATTGCAGAGGGCAGTCACTTCTCTGCACCATCAGATTTTTATCCAACAGGTGCCGAATAGGACTTCTTGTGTGCTCCGCATACGGTGAGACCCACCTCTGCACCCTTCGGAGGCCTCCGTACTGTTCGATCCGCGCCGAACAGTGTGGATCATGACTGTCCTCTGCAGTCGACTGCAGAAAAGCCGTTCTCCACTTGTATATTGTGGGTTTCCTCTCAAAGCGCTCCCATATTGTGCGATGTTGATGGAAATCACACATGTAGGAACAGAGCATAAAAACATTCATTGACTTAGAATAAAATCTGGAGTTGTATTGTATAAGTGAGCTTGAATTTTTTATCATTCAATGAGTATCTTGTATTTCATAAAAATTGGGGTTATATAGCCTTCACGTAAAGGGTAATCGGTTCAAATCCGATAGTTGAAATTTTGTTAGATACAAAATAATAAAATATAATATATATATATATATCCAGATGTGATGAAATTCCATTTTGTGTGGTACTTTTTTTTGGTTTTATATGGGCTACTTTGTATTTTTTCCCACTTGCCTAAGCACGTAAGCCTATATTACTTATGGCGTCTTGCATGTCAACATACAGCAAACGTAGTGCATGTTAAATGAGATTTGCACACATGGAACTAATTTGTATTGTAAGATTAGTGGCTAATTGTTTTGTTCTTTAATTCATACAACGTGTACGCACTTACACAGTTACACTACTCTGGTGGCCTCAAGGATATATACGAATGTCAGAAAACAACAGATTGCTATCGTTAATAAATTATCTTCAAAATGGGACCCTACTCCTATTAGATCCAATTTTCTCTGACACAAACATGCATTAGTACATCCTGTAGATCGTTTATTTCACATCGGATTGGATTGTTGCTCCTGTGCCTCAAACAACTTCGTCTGACTGAACCGCTGGTTTCACTGCTGCATGCCAAATTATTGTTTGTCAGTATCCAGGGACAGAGACATTTGTTTTGTTGGTTTGAGATTATAATCAGGTCCGGATCATTGTTTTCGAGGGCTTTAGTGTCAACTCGACGTCAAGTATCCTTTCACTTTTAAGGCGCTATATGTGTACATATAATATATCTATTAATCTATGTGTATAATATATATACATATTTTTACTTGCATATGAAAACAAGTTTCAGATTAATTAACAGTTTAATAATAAACAAGAGGACATGCAATTGGCTCGTTGGCTGTTCGCCCGACGTCTGTTCGTATGCCAAATTACTAATCTAAACTTTGGACTCACGACAGTCGGCAGCAGACTGAGCAGAGCCCTCTACTGAAGTCTAAATACCTGGGCCTTGGCCCTCTCGGCCATGGGCACCTCTTGCACCAGCCCAGAGCCGGCCCTGATTAGTTTATTCTATTAACTTATTATAATTTAGTGTGCAGATTATAACAATTTAGTAAGTTAGTCTAATCTAATTTTTTAATATATAGTATTGTTATAATCTAATTTTTTAATAAATTAGTGATCACAATTATTTAGAGTATGTTTGATGGATATCCTGAATGAGATAAGAACATCACATCGGGTTAGTCGTGTGTGAATGGAATGGTCATCGAGACTAATATTTTTTCAATATGTTGGATGAATGGATTTAAGGGGTGTTTGTTTCCTCTAGTCCAAAATTTAGTCTCGTCACATCAAATGTTAAAATACTATTTTAAAGTATTAAATGTAGACTATTTACAAAACTCATTCATAATCGGTGGATTATTCGCGAGACGAATCTAATTAGCCTAATTATGCTATGATTTCACAATGTGATGCTACAATAAACATTTGCTAATCATGGATTAATTAGGCTTAATAAACTTGTCTCGCGAATAATCCCCCGATTCTACAATTATTTTTATAATTAGTTCAAGTTTAGTCCTTCAAATCGATGTCTAAACATACGATGTGACATAGACTAAACTTTAGTCCATGGAACCAAACACTCATTTAGAACATTTTCTGCATGAGTCTATCTAATATTGGATGAGATGATATGTCATCTCTTGATTGATTATGATACATTTAATTTTTCGTTTATATTTATTCAAATGATTTTTCTTCCAGATCATTTATCCAATTTCTGATCTAATTACATCATTATATCCATTACGATTTAATCTATAAAATAATATCTCATGTGGTTATATTTTTATTAATAAATATAATTAACAAGTAGTCCCACTAAATTTGGTTCTCCCTGACATGTTTTAAGAAGATAAGAAGGGAGTAGAAGGTCTCGGAAGGTGCAAAGTTTACAGGCTCCATGACACGAGCCAAGAACAGAAAACAACAAAGAAGAAGTAACAAGATGCAGCACTGCTTCGGCGATCAGTGTTTCAACACCACTAATACTGAGAAGCGTTAAAAATTCACCCATTTTACTCTTTTCAGCCATTGAAGACCTTGAGGCTCCCCCGTCCCACCGAGCAAGCAACTTGCGTGCCGTTTGGTTCATGAGTCTGATAGAACGGATGATTCCGGATCTGAAGGGAATATTCTCTTTTTTGAGCCACTATATTCCACCAGATTCCAAGCCAAACACCTCAAAAATGGAATGGAGTCATTCGCGTCACCACTGCTGCATCGAGTCAGCATTGGTCAAAGGCACCGTACCGACGACGCCCAAGCGCCCCTGGAGAATCTCATTCAAGTTATATACCTCTAACTAAATAGAAATTTATCTCATCTCATGTACGAGATGATGCCTGACATGTATTATTCCACCTCTAGATTTATAAATGGTAGTATCTTATCTATGCTTACCCTCAAATTAAATGTTAAATTATTGCATCCGTATTTTGCATTGTTCTAACATAAGTCCATCCTTCGACGACATTAATATTTGTTAACCGTGGCAGGATCCTATAATGCCTAATGTTTTATATTTTTTTCAGGCACACTGAAAAAGACAGCAAATTAAAAGGAGAAACACCGGAGAAGGGGAAACGGAGATATCTCTCCTTCTCAAGCGCTCTGTTCATGCCAGCAGCCTTGAGCAGAGGGCTCCTCGATTTCACTGACAGGTTAGTCATCTTATTCCGATACCCATTCTTGTAACAACGGTTTTTCCGGGCTAAAATCGTATCTAAATGGTGTTTTTCAAATGATGTTATTGTGAAGCTTGTCGAATCAGAAACATTTTTCTTTTTTTTTTACGCTAGAAAGGAGAGTCACTCTTCACAACGATTTCATAAATGATTCTGATTTAAGCTATAAAAATAGTTTTGGACATAATCTAGCTCAGAAACGAAACATACGTTATGTCTGTTGTTGCATGTAATTCAAAGTGCCAAGCTTTTCTTTTCTTTTCTTTTCTTTTCTTTTCTGAACCTGAAAGTAGCATGTTTTATATATTTAACAACATACTCTAATCAATAGTTTGCCTTCTCTTCACTTGACTAATCCGGTATTACCTGAAACAGGGATGAAGCTATGTCCATCCTAAAAAATTGAAAAATAGGAGATTTGATCAATTTTTCACCACATATACATCTCCATGACATATGTTTATCTATTCATAAGAAAAGCGCACTCTCTCTAATTTTTCTCTAGCTTCGCGACTGCCCGCAAATTACAGGCATGGTCTAAGTATCGTTTCCTAATTCAGTGTTAATAATAACAATAGTGTGACATGCTTATGATCTCAATGCCTTGCTGAAGAAAACGGTTGCCGTTAGTTGATAAATTTGTAGTAACATCCTTAAATCATAATCATAGATCTGCGTATATGCCCCTAATTGCAAGGGATGGTGTAAGCACCGGAAAACACACGCTCAAATGCTCAATGGCTTCGACGCCGTGCAGGCTCAGTTGCTGCATTTTAAGAACTGTTTAGGGTTTTAGATTATGGAATTCATGCTGAAGCTAGAGTATAGCTTGAAGTTGGTTAAATCTTATTTCACTACTTCAGTTTATTTTTTTAAAGTGCTCTCAACGAGATCCACTCGCCAGGAAAAATGTTTAGCTTGACTCCAGCCTTCACATGACAAAGAAGCTGGAGCCGAAATTCTACCCAAACGCACCCTTAGCATCTCCCTCCATTTTGTGTGGCTCTTGCATCGAGCTGAGGCGTGTAGTACGCTGCAACAAACTGAAGTTGACCAGCCGATGAGTGGTCCACATAAATAGATGGGCATACATGGAGTCGGATGGATTAGTAAGGTATTATTTGTTTCAGTTTTGGATTATAATAATTTATTTTTTTTATAAGTTGAAACAAACGAAATAATTTATTTTGCTAGTTTATTATAATAGCAATCTAATAAATTGATGCAACCCAAATTTTTTATAAACTAAATTGTTATAATCTAAAACCAAAACAAACAAATCCAACATGGACGAAACGTGGACGTGAAGGAAGGGACAAAGTAAATGCCTTGGGGTCGGGGAGAAGAAGAAGAAACTCTACTCCCTACTATGCATTTCTTCTTGGGACAGAATAGTATTCCTACTAGTTCCATTGTTCGATGGATTTAGAGTCTGTTTGGATCTAATGGGCTAAAGCAAAATGACTAAAAAATAGCTAAAATTTTAGTCAAACCCTGTTTGGATCCAAGGGCTAAAGCATTTATTACTGTGTATAATGATTGAAATATCCTTATTTATTACTCTTACTTTTCATGCATGCATGCATGGTAGAGGTATGGGTGGAAAATGGGTATTTTAGCCCCTCTTTAGCTCCTCCTTGGAGGCTAATGGGCTAAAAAAATTTAGCCCTTTTTTAGCCTTAGTCTTTGGATTTTTAGCCCCTAAAGAGGCTAAATTTTAGCCTCTTTTGCTTTAGTTCTTAGATCCAAACACCCCCTTATATATATATTCCTCCCTATATTTCTCACTTTCTTGGGGAATCCTGCAGTTCATCGAGGTAGTATTTGATTGCTGCTTGCTTCTAGCTAATCTAATGGCGGTACATAATTCTGCGTACGTATTGAGCTGGTCGAGGTGATATTGCTTAGCGTTTAAGCGCGGTACACGCATGCATGGATTCTTCTGCCTTTGTTTTTTTGCTCTGATTCCTAGAACGATCGGCACGCAGGTCGTCCCCCAGAAAATTCTACCAAACTCTAAGCAGGAGTGTGAGAGTTTCAAGATGGTATCTTACAGCTACAATGTGCATTAAGTAGATTAATAGTATACTTTGTATAGCTGAACAACTCAACATGTGCTATAAAATTGGAGCAAATCAAAGCCTATATACTTACTCAAGATATGATACTTAGCCCAACTTAATGGCCTCGAGCTGTGAAAAAGTTGTTGTGAGTTGTCTGCTGTGAAAAAACTAAAAATTATTTAGTTGAAGCTGTTGTGAAAAACTATTTTATAAATGACATAATTTTTATCGTTATAATATTCCATACATATATATATAAATATATATAAATAGGAAACAATCAACATTTATACAACTAAATAATTATAAAATATATTAGATATAAATAAAGTTTATAGTTCATCTCATAAAGTAACCGGTAACCACATAGCTATCTCATGAAATTGTGCAATGTAATACAAACCATAATGATATTAAATAGCAAACCTCCTAAAATACCAAACTCTAAGCAGGAGTGTGAGAGTTTCAAGATGGTATCTTACATCTACAATGTGCATTAAATAGATTAATAGTATACTTTGTACAGCTGAACAACTCAACATGTACTATAAAATTGGAGCAAATCAAAGCCTATATACTTACTCAAGATATGATACTTAGCCTAACTTAATGGCCTCGAGATTTGAGGGCCACGTGTGGTCGTGCGCTCTAGATACATGCTTATGGGTGTGTTTGGTTCTGCTGTGAGCTATGAAAATATTATTATGAGCTCTCTATTGTGAAGAAGCTGTTATGAGTTGTCTGCTGTGAAAAAGCTAAAAGTCGTTTGGTTGAAGTTGATGTGAAAAAGTTGTTTTATAACTGACATAATTTTCATCGTTATAATATTTCATGCATATATAAAAATATATATAAATAGGAAACAATCAACATTTATACAACTAAATAATTAGAAAATATATTAGATAAATAAAGTTCATAGTTCATCTCATAAAGTAACCGGTAACCACATAGCTATCTCATGAAATTGTGCAATGTAATACAAACCATAATGATGTTAAATCAATTAAGACACCTTGAATTCATGCTATCCAATTTATACTAAAAAGCAAAAAAGGTAGAAAAGCATGATTCAAACTGCTTCTAAATTTGTACTAAAAAAGTTGTTTTTTATGGAAGAGACAGATTTGATAAATCCATTTGATTCAGTTTCTGCTTTTTTATAGTAGAAGTAGATTTCAAAAATAGAATCAAATACACCCGGCCATAAGGATAGACGTGATAGCATCTAAGAGTATACTCGAATGTTAATGCACGCTTTTCCTTGAGCTATAGAAATTTTATAGTAAACAGAATCAGTACCGAGTGAGCATGATTTTTTATAACGCAATGATCTATAACACAACCACTGTAATCCTTAGTACTTTCTATTTCAAACGTACTGCTTCTTGCATGCATGCATGCATTGGCACACACACTATTGAATGATACACTATGATCCATCGGGAAGTGCGATGAGATTTAGGGTTCGTTTAGTTTAGGGGCGAGGATGAATAGGATGATCATATCCATAAATTTAAAAATGAGATGATATATTTGAGGTATTTGGTTGGATGGATGGATTGGATGGATGGATGGATGAGACAATTTTTTGTTTAGTTAGATATATATAACTTAGATGAGATAAGCTTAAATTTTAGTGGAACCCACTTGTCAAATATATTTTTTAACAAAAATATAATCACGTGAGATCTTATTTATATATTAAATTATAATCAATACAATAACGTAATTAGATCATAAATTGGATAAATAATTTGGAAGTCAAAATTATTTGAATATTTATAAACGAAATATTAAATGTGTAATAACCAATAAGAAGAGGACACATTATCTCATCCAATATTAAATGAGCTCATCTAGAAAAATTCTTCCATCCAATATATTGAAGAAATATTTTTTCAACTGTCATCTCATCCATCCTCACAACAGCTAACTCACAACAGGATGAAATGGTTATCTCATACAGGATATTCCGCCAACCAAACGCACCCAAAGATCAAATCATCCCAAAGCCACCTTATGAGACGAACAGTCGAACAAGCCATAGTCATTGAACACTCAAAGCCTAAAACCGCGCGCTTAGCGCGACATTACAGTGCGTCTTTCATTCTTCAAGCTGATTACAATCTGGGCCCTCAAATTTTTAGCCATGTCGTCGATCGATCTTGGTAATCATTCTCTTTTTCATTATGTTTCTCTGGACATTTGAGCCAGACACCAGGAAGAACATGAGTAGGAGTACGTGGACTGGAAGCATGCCAGTGTCAGAGGTGCTGATAAATTAACAATGGTTGTATATACTACCAGCTCGACTACATGTCTACATTGTTGAGGACTTCACTCGTACAACTGAGTGACGACTTGCTGATGAACTCGGCTAGCCTTACATTTCGACCTTAATTGGCAGTGACGAACACCTCAACATTTCAGATCACCAGAAATAGAAAATAAAAAACACCATGATTCTCTCTTTTGAGCAATTAACCTTTGCCAGAAAAAAAGAAGAGTAAGAACTAATTAAGAAGACCAATAAAGATAAGAAGAACAAAAAAGTATGGGAAAAAAGTATGATATCATCGTCTCCTTCGATCCATGGCTAGGTGCACCGGACGTTCTTCCCCGGGCCGCCGTAGTAGAAGTAGTTGCCCCACACGGGGTTGACGCCTCCGTGGATGTCGTAGCAGTCCGGGTGGTCCGCCGTGACGTGGAAGCCGGAGAGCGGGACGAGGCTGTTGTCCCCGTCCACCACCTCCAGGTTGCGGAAGTAGGACGCCATGCCGAACCCCTCGCCGGCGAAGTGCCCGCTGCCCATCTGCGTCGCCGTGTGCGCGCCGCCGTCGGCGCGCGTGTTCACCACCTCGCCGCCGAACTGCACCATGCTCGCGCGCGACGCCAGGTGGCTGAACAGGAACGACGGCCAGTAACCCACCAGCTCCCCCGACCCGAACTCCAGCCACCAGTTGCCGTGGTTCGGGTCCTGCACAAAACCAATCACCTCATCTCATCACAAATCACGCATCGTTTAAAGTTTCCGAGCTCGTTTTCATTAAAAAACAGCTCAATTTCTCTAAAAAGTCCTCTAAATTTGCTACTAATCAATGCTAACATCGGCTTCAGTCCAAATGAAAACTAGCACCTGGCTTGCTTGTTCTACTGTTCAGTACAAAGATGCCACTGTTACTACAGCTGAATTGGGACGAGAAAAAGAGAAGCATGCCCTTTAAAGTGTCCATGGACAGACTGACAGTGCAATGATGAGCAACGTGCTGCTGCTGTCCTGGATGCAGCAGCAGATCGATCATCGATGCTGTGGCCGGTGCCGGTCAAGCCAAGCCAAGCCTAGCTACCCTGTGCCGGCAGTTATTCAGGTAGGTGGATGGACACGAGGCCAAGAACAGCTCCCAGTCCCAGATCGATGCTTTGTTCAACAAGACGACGTGTAAATGCAGAATTGCAGATTAAGTTAATTGATCTGGATGCAGGTTGTAGTGGAATGAATGCGTGCTTAATTACCTTCCAGACTAGCAGGCTGATGTCGAACTGGCCGCCCTTGTAGCCGGACGTCGGCGAGATGGCCGCCCCCATGGCGATCTTGCTGTTCGTCTGGACGAACCCCGAGCACAGCAGGTTGTAGCACCCCGTCGTCTGGTACGCGTCCGACTATACCACCCCACACGTACACGTACACAATTCAGTATGGTATTGGTTTGACTTGGGTTGACCTGACATGAGATGTCAGATGAGACGTGAACCTGACAAGAGTAAATGTGCGTGTCCTTACCGTCCAGTAGGTGAAGAACCTGGGGGAGCTGTCTCCGTACAGCTGGGGGCTCACCTGTCAGAGAGAGAGAGAGAGAGAGAGAGAGAGAGAGAGAGAAAGAGAGAGTCAGCGAGCTGGAGGAAGAAGAAGAAGGAGGGACTAGGAAGATAGAAATGGAGATGGGTGACCTGCCAGCCGGCCTCGATGGTGTTGAGGTCGTCGCCGAACGAGCCGGCGATGACCCAGATCTGCGACAGGCTGAACTCCGACGGCGTGCTCACCTCGGGCGCCCACACGTTGATGCTCGCCTTCGCGCCGTAGTACTCGTCGCCGGCGACGTACCCCACCGCGTGCTGCACCACGATCATTATGCCGAAAAAGTGTCATGAGCCGGCAGTGAAAAAGGGGTTCCGACCAATTTCCCTTGTCACTCTAATGCAAATGCAATGCACCAAGCTATAACACATAATTAACTGTCATTCTGTCAATCGAATGCGGGTCAAATCTGTGTGGTTAAAAACTGAGAGCTAGCTGCATGTCCTTGCTGCTGCAGCTGATGTCCTCACCGGTAGATTGACCGTTTTTTAGCAGAGTGACGTGTGTGTCACTTTGAAGTTTCATCAAGACTACTTGTCAGCTTATCGATCAGCTCCGCTGTTAGAGAGAGAGATTAAGACCTCTACTAATCGAAACGATTTCACCAACCGAGCATCCCAGATGAAACTTCGAGGCCTGTTTTTGAAGCAGCCAGGATTGCAGGAATTTCAAAAACGGGATTTTTTTTAAAAAAAAGTTTGGATTTTTGAGAGATTTTGTGTTCAAGAACAGAGAATTTGAGTAGTAGATGCAATGCAATGCCATGGCGAGAAGGGAATGAGGGGTGGTGCATTGGATTCGGTGGGTACGGAGTACGGACCTCGTGGCCGCCGGAGACGGAGTCGCGGCGTACCCTCGCCGTGGGCACCCTGCCGAACCTCCTCACTGAGCTGGCGCGGAGGACGTCCTCCTCGGTTGTCCGCCTGACCGGCACCGACCCCTCCGGGCACGAAGCGCCGGACGCCGCCCACAGCTGGACGCCGGCGTCCGTCGTCTCATTCGGCCGCCGCCGGTGCCCCCTCGGCCTCTCCGGCAGGTCCTGCGACAAAATTAATGCAAAACGAGAGCGTCTCCGTCACCCACTTGCCGAGCACGAAGGAGAGCTAGGACTAGGAGAGCAGCTGAAGCCTGAAGCGATCGATGCACATGTGCATTACCAATGGCCTCTGGCCGCGGAGCCTGGGGTGATCGAACGCCGGCTGCAGGTGCGCCGCCACACAGTCGATGAGATCCCCGTCGGGGCTCTGGATCGTCCGGAGTGCCGGCTTGTTGAGCCGCCGGAGCAGCGCCTGCACCCTCCTGTACCTTCGGAGCTCCTCCCCCGGCCGGAACCTCGTCTCGTTCACCGCCGCCGCCGCCGCCGGCGCCGCCGACACCCCGGCCTCGCAGCCGGCAACAAACAGCAGGACAACAAGGACGGCGGAGGAAGCCGCAGACGCCATCACTGCCTGGTCCGGGAATCGTGGAGCTCCCTGCTGCACGGTGGCGGCTGCTTCCTCTCGCTGCTGCTGCCGCCGCTCCCGCGCCAAGAATACATCGGCAGGTCGCTCCCCGCCTCTTTCCTTCAAAGCCGGACACACTCACGCTGTCACCTCACACCTCAAGTAGTCAAGTGAGCTCGTGGCTACCTCTTGTATACACTAATACTTCCTCTGCCGCAATGCGCCAATGCCCTCTAAGCAAGGGTCTCTGCAACCACCAAGGCTCCGCGAGGCGAGTGCAAGTGTGCAACGGGGATCTATATACCACCTCCACACTAGCCGTAGCCGGTGATCATGCTGCATACTCATGGCTAATCAGGACAAAGATGTGACATAGGAGATCATGAAACAGAGAGGGAGAGAGAGAGAGAGGGAGGTGTATCAATGGCCGGGTTACCTTGGGGGCCGGGCCGACAAAGCATGAGGCTTTGCAGCACGAGGCAATTGAGAGGCCTCAGCCCAGGCCAGGTGAAATAATCAATTTACTCCTCCAATATCTTGTTTAAGTATTTTTGAACATTATCAATATAATGAAATGAATTATAGAAGAACAAGGTTATTTAAGTTGATTTATTAATTTTCTATAAAAAAAATCAAAACTAAGGGGAGGTAATTGAGTAGAGAGGGGTTGGCTAGCTTTTGTGAAGGGGGGGGGGGGGGGGGGGGGGCAGCCTGCCCAAGTGGACTGACTGACCACACACCATGCAATGGAGTGGTAGTACCAGTGTTGGTTGGGCTCTCTACTACACGTAATGAGTACCTGTAGTTGTATGTCTCTCTTTTCACAAGGCTTTTACTTGTATGTCTTGGGGTTTTGATTTGCAAGGAAGAAAGACATGCCATGGACTCGCCCAGCGAAATGCACAATCACTTTTCTGCAAAGCAGTGTGTGTGTGTGTGTGTGTGTGGACATTATACATTTATACAGGTACACTGATACACATACACTCACTCTTGAGTATTTTTGCATCCATCGTGTGTGTACTCTCCTTGACTGGTGTAGGAATTAGGATTCAGATGAGACGAAACGGATGATGAGCAGGTTGGTAGAGTTGCCTCTAGCTCTGCTCTGGCTTGCGCAATGTAATCGACATCTTTTGCAGTGCAAGCATGTCCAGTTCAAAACCTGAGCTGGCTTCGTGCACCGTGGTAATTAATCAGACTGCTGAGAGGATGTATGCAGTACAAACATTCAGGGAACTGATCCAATAATAACGGTTGTAACTATAGAACAAATTACTATTTTTATATTATATTTTGCCTATAAATACCTATCTTCTCTGAGTAAGGGACCAAGAGAGATAAAATGTAATTTAAAATGATATTACACACTATACATATGATTATTATCCGATAGTCGAAGATCTGAACCAATATAAAATTACTTCGCAATCAATAGTTCTTTGAGACTAAATAAACCTATTAGCGTAAATTTTACGTCGCAACAGATGACATTAAGCAGCAATCAAGATAAACAACAGCACCACCCTCTCCCAAAAGAATTCTTCTCTGCATGACTGACAATCTAAAATCTGGTCAATCTTCAGCTGTGTGTGTTCTCATTTGGAGCCTTGGAGGAGAGGAACATAGACTGCCATAGTGTGGTGCAAAAGCAATTCTCTCCAGGGGCAGTAGTGAGGGGGCATTCAGGGGGGCCAGCGGTAAGCTGCTTTGGGTTGGGATGGATCATTGGGCCCCCTCTTTTCTCTCATTCTCTTCTTTTGATCCCCTTCTTTATTTCTTTCTCACCTCCAGTTCATTGGGTTTTGCAGGAGCATGCTTGATGCCTGCTTGTTCCACCTAATAGCTACTCAAAGACTCACAGCTTCCACTGTTCTTGCTGCTTGGTCTTGCTAGACTCTGATGGAGCTGTGGTCCTCCATGTCCTTGCTTTCACTGCTTCCTAGGACCACTTCAATGCTACTGCTTACATGTTTTTTTACTTGGGGAAAGGCTTCTATGGGATTTGTTTGCAGGCAAAAAAATTCCATCCCCTCCTTGCCAACACGTCACTTTTCACATCCTAACTTCTCGCTCCAAATTCTCTTGTTCTTGTATTTTTTTCGAAAAAATAACCATAGACCCTAAACACTAAACAATAATAAACTTTTAGCTTATCAACAATTGAAGCAGATGGTCAGGAAGTATTTTACTCGGACCATCGATCGCGATCTAACTTTAGAATTGTTGGTCCTTGGTTTTTACGTTTTTTTCTTTTTAGTGGGTTTTGGTTATGTACATTTTAACTATGCAAATTTCAGAAATATTTTCAAAACAATTATATCTTCTCAATATAATTGTCTAAGTAAATAAAAACTTCCATTATAATAAAACACTAAACTTTCGGTGTACTCTGTTTAAGTGTAGCGCTGGGTTCTTTTCTATTATTTAAAAACATTCATGTTTCCTGCGAGCAGGCCCTGAAACTGTTGCCAACACACCACAGTGCCCATGTTTTTAAAACTTTTACGAGTGTGGTGATTGGCTTTGAACAAGTTTTGGCAGTTGTGAAGAGGAGTTCCTATGAAATCTCTCTCTCCACTGAGCTTGTAATCATGTACACTGATAGTGTGAATGTCTGATAGCTGGAACAGTCCAGTACCAGTAGATCGATCGATGCTGTACATACTGTTCCCTGAACCTTGCATTGGTCTGCTGACTTGCTGTGGTACCTTCGCCTTAATACACGCACGCCATGACATGCCTCTCGCAGTCTGCAGATTTCACTCCCGTTTCAGACTGTCAGATCAAGCTTACTGCCCTCTGCTTTACCACTACGATCTGAGTTGCTTTGTCACCGTTTTATAAGGCTGTTCGGATGATTGTCCAGCGACCAAATGATATATGGACACGCCCTGTCAACTCTGTTCTTGGATACACACAGCAGCAGAAGTATTACAGGTTCAGAAGCAAAGAAACTGCATCGCTGTAGCCTGTAGGTGAGACATCTCTCTAGTCTCTACTGTCTACTCGAGATCGGCCTCGATCGATGTTCGATGGTCAGGTCGGCGAGAACTGCAGCTGGGGTTCAACGAGGATTCGCCAGGCACATGTGTTCGACTCTGAATTCGGTCGACAAAATGTCAAACAACACTAACGTCGATCCGATGATCTAAAAGTATATAGACGTTTGATCTGAACAACCAAATGCTAAGCAACACTGATGTCGCGTTCCAACGATCCTCGGCCGTGGCGAGGAGGTTGAAGTGGAGTCGCCAAGCGGTCTGGCCAAAAGGGGCAGTCCGACCAACAGTGCAAGAGTGGTCCGACTGGACTAAAGGAGCGGTCCGATCGACCATCAGGAGAGATTTTTCCTTGGGTTATCGACGTGCATGCCGACGACTAGGGCTTGGACCTGAATGATCTTGGGATGGTAGCACGTTGAGGAAGCCCTTGTTGAAGATGATAAACTGACCAAATCGGCTAGAGAACCGATCTAGATTAAAAGTTAGAAAAAACACGTAACGAAGGCGAAACGGGAGGTTTTCGGATCAAACCTACAAAGAATTCACGATAACGTGACAAAATACGGACAATTTATGAATCAAATTGACAAAGACCTACTGCTAGGACTCTGTTAGAGTAAGGAAACAATGCTAGGGCAAGAAATAAAGAAGAAAGTAAAGTACGATTCAAAGTAGTGTTGTCGGGGGGTTTAGCTTGAATCGGCCTTGTCCCTTTATATATGGGGTGGTCTTGCGAGATTTGGAAGTCATCCACGTCTTAGGATGGTTAGAGATGTTGAATAAATGGGTTTGGCCCAAATTTATTTGAAGAATAATTTCTGGAAAAATCTCAAAGGCCCACCATGTAGAGGGAGCATGTGAACATTTAGTCCCACCTTGCTAGTTCTAGGAGAGGGAGACCAGCTTATAAGGGATGGTTCTCTCCTTGCAACTAGACCTATGTGGGTGAGAGGAGACTAGAGAAACACACGCGCGCGCTCGCCTCGCCTCGCCTCGCCGGGCTCGGGCACGGGCACGGGCACGGGCCGGGGCCGGGGCCGGGGGGCGCGGGCGCACGACATGCGCGTGAATGGTCCGCCGAAATCGGCTCCGATTGCTTGCGCAGACGCGGCTCCCTTTTGCTGTTCCGTTTTGCTGCGGGTGTAATTGGTTGGAACAGTTCCGATTCATCTTCGGAGCAGTTACTAGTGGAGAACGAAGAGACGCCCTGATCACGCGTCTATTTCTCCTCCACCAAAAACTGAGCGACGGTTCTGCGCAAGAGAGAACTGAAGAGTCTCGCCGATCTTCTCTGTTTTGTGCTGCCATTCGTAGACTACTCCGTTCCTCTCATCGGCGTGCACCGTTGAGCTGAAGAGCAGGTCTCCGGAACCCGTCGCCTTTGAGATCCTGCACCGGGATAAGGCGAATAAGGTTTTTGGGATGCGCTCCGCGCGACTGCTCGCGTTCATCCACCACGGCTCGTCTTCCTCTTCGCTCGAGTGCTACCCGTCGTCGCCGTCGTTCGGTACCGCGCGTCGTCATCGTGGTACCAGTCCGATCTGTGACTGCTCCAACTGTGAACATCCGGTACGTTCTTAACACGTTCGGTACATTATTCTTGTTCATGTGTATAGTGTACTGGTATACAGTGGTTATGTGTGTTCATTTGTTTTACGTTATGATTTATTTGTGGAATAAGTTAATTCTAACAATCCAAAAACCTTATTATAGGCATTGTGGTTTTCATATGGCTGGATTTGCCGATGCACTGAGGCAGGAGAAATTTTCCGGTGTGCACTTCAAGAGATGGCAGATCAAAGTCACTTTGTGGCTAACAACTATGAATGTCTACTGGGTTAGTAGTGGCAAACCTGAAGGAGATCTTTCTGCTGAAAAAGAGAAAGAGTTCAAGGATGCCACTACAATCTTTTTAGGATGCATTCTTAGTGTTCTTGCTGATCGTCTGTGCGAGGTGTATATGCACATGACAGACGCGAAGGAGTTATGGGATGCACTGAATGCCAAATTCGGTGCTACTGATGCTAGCAATGACTTGTATGTCATGGAGCAATTTCATGATTACAGGATGGTTAATAACCGTTCTGTGGTGGATCAGGCTCATGAAATACAGGCCATTGCTAAGGAACTCGAACTCCTAAAGTGTGCCTTGCCCGACACGTTTGTGGTTGCTTGCATTATTGCGAAATTACCTTCTTCATGGAGGAGTTTCAGTACTGCACTCAAACACAAGAGATAGGAATTCTCTGTTGAGAGTTTGATAAGGTCTCTTGATGTTGAGGAGAAAGCCAAGGAAAATGATGCTGCGGCAAAAGGTGAGGGGCAATCGAGCGCCAACGTGGTGCATCAACCCTCAGGCAAGAACAAAGGGAAATTCAAAGTTAAACAAAGTACCAACTACAAGAAGAAGAGTAACACAGATGTGAAGCCTTGCTTTGTATGTGGAGAAGTTGTCCATTGGGCCAAGAAGTGTCCACATCGCAAAGGGATGAAAGCTCCTGCAGGACAGACTTCAAAGTCTGTCAATGTGACCATTGGCAATACTGAAGATGGGAACGGGTATGGTAATTTTCCTACCATTCTTTCAATTGATCAATCTACCAATTGGTGGGTTGATACAGGGGCTAATGTACATGTCTGTGCTGATATCTCTTTGTTCTCTTCTTACCAGGTCACTCGGGATTCTTCTGTCCTAATGGAGAATGGGTCTCATGCTTTTGTTCATGGTGTTGGCACGGTAGATCTGAAGTTTAGTTTGGGAAAGATCGTGCAGCTGAAGAATGTGCATCATGTCCCTTCTATCAACAAGAATCTAGTTAGTGGCTCCCGTCTATGTAGGGATGGGTTTAAATTGGTGTTTGAGTATAATAAAGTAGTCGTGTCAAAACATGGACTATTTATTGGTAAAGGCTACGAATGTGGTGGCTTGTTTCGCTTTTCCCTTTCTGATTTCTGCAATAAATCTGTGAACCATATATGTGGCAATGTTGGTGATGATGTCAATGTTTGGCACTCACGTTTATGTCATATAAATTTTGGTTTGATGTCTCGGCTTTCTAGTATGAACTTAATTCCAAATATTTCCATTGTTAAAGGTTCTAAGTGCCATAGTTGTGTGCAGTCAAAGCAACCTCGTAAGCCTCACAGGGCAGCCGAGGAGAGAAACTTGGCACCACTAGAACTCGTACATTCAGATCTTTGTGAAATGAATGGCGTGTTAACAAAGGGTGGAAAACGATACTTCATGACGCTAATTGATGATGCGACTAGATTTTGCTTTGTTTATCTATTAAAAACAAAAGATTAGGCTTTTGACTATTTTAAAATTTATAAGGCAGAAGCTGAAAATCAACTAGAGAGAAAGATCAAAAGACTTAGGTCGGATCGTGGTGGAGAGTATTTTTCAAATGAGTTTGACTTATTCTGTGAGGAACATGGAATTATACATGAGAGAACACCTCCCTATTCACCCGAATCAAATGGGATTGCCGAAAGGAAGAACCGCACCTTGACTGACTTGGTTAATGCCATGTTAGACACTGCGGGATTATCTGAGGCATGGTGGGGGGAGGCGTTACTGACCTCTTATCATGTATTAAATAGAGTTCCTAACAAGAATAAGGACAAAACCCCATACGAGATGTGGGTTGGAAGAAAACCATCACTTTCTTACTTGCGCACATGGGGTTGTTTGATGAAAGTCAATGTACCAATAACTAAGAAGCGCAAGCTTGGACCTAAAACTGTGGATTGTGTCTTTTTTGGATATGCTCATCGCAGTATTGCCTATAGATTTTTAGTAGTAAAATCTGAGGTACTAGACATGCATGTTGGTATAATTATGGAGTCTCGAGATGCAATATTTTTTGATAGCATATTTCCAATGAAAGATACTCATAGCACTTCTAGTCAAACTCCTGAGACAATTCCCAATTCAATCACACCACCTGAATTTTCTGAACAAACACATGAAACTGTCCCTGAGGAGGATGACAGTGAAGCTCCTAGGAGGAGTAAGAGACGAAGGATAAATAAATCCTTTGGTGATGATTTCACTGTGTATCTTGTGGATGACACTCCCACGTCTATGTCAGAAGCATATGCATCTCCTGATGCAGACTACTGGAAAGAGGTTGTCCGTAGTGAGATGGATTCCATTATTGCTAATAGGACTTGGGAAGTGATAGAACGACCTTATGGTTGCAAACCCGTAGGGTGCAAGTGGGTGTTCAAAAAGAAGCTTAGGCCTGATGGTACTATTGAAAAGTATAAGGCTCGACTTGTAGCCAAGGGCTATACCCAGAAAGAAGGCAAAGATTTCTTTGACACTTACTCACCTGTTGCTCGATTGACCACTATTCGAGTACTACTTTCTTTGGCTACCTCACATGGTCTTATCGTTCATCAGATGGACGTTAAGACAACTTTTCTTAATAGAGAGCTGGATGAGAAAATTTACATGGATCAGCCTGATGGATTTGTAGTAAAAGGTCAAGAAGGCATGATGTGTAAGCTATTAAAATCTTTGTATGGTCTGAAACAAGCTTCTAAGCAATGGCATGAGAAGTTTGATAAAACTTTAACATCTGTGGGCTTTGCAGTCAATGAGGCAGATAAATGTGTATACTATCGCTATGGTGGGGGTGAGGGAGTTATTTTGTGCCTATATGTCGACGACATATTGATCTTTGGGACAAGTATTAATGTGATAAATGAGGTCAAAACTTTCTTTTCTCAAAATTTTGATATGAAGGATCTGGGAGTGGCTGATGTAATTCTGAATATTAAGCTAATAAGGGATGAGAATGGGATTACACTTTTGCAGTCTCATTATGTGGAAAAGGTCTTAAGCCGCTTTGGCTATATGGACAGTAAGCCTTCTCCAACACCTTATGATCCTAGTTTGTTACTTCGAAAGAACAAGAGAGTTACTAGGAATCAATTGGAATACTACCAGATCATTGGATCACTCATGTACCTAGCTAGTGCTACTAGGCCTGACATCTCTTTTGCTGTTTGCAAATTGAGCCGGTTTACTTCTAATCCGGGAGATGATCATTGGCGTGCGCTTGAGAGAGTCATGCGCTATCTAAGAGGTACTATGAGTTTTGGACTTCACTATTCTGGGTACCCTTCGGTACTGGAGGGTTATAGTGATTCAAACTGGATCTCTGATATTGATGAGATCAAAGCCACGAGTGGATATGTGTTCACTCTTGGAGGTGCAGCTGTTTCATGGAGGTCTTGCAAATAGACCATATTAACGAGGTCAACCATGGAAGCAAATCTCACGGCACTAGACATAGCCACTGTTGAAGTAGAATGGTTGCGTGATCTATTGATGGATTTACCAGTGGTTGAAAAACCAGTGCCAGCTATCCTTATGAACTGTGACAATCAAACGGTCATTGTCAAGGTGAATAGTTCTAAGGATAACATGAATTGTCTAGACATGTAAAGAGACGATTGAAATCTGTCAGGAAGTTGAGAAACTCCGGAGTTATAACAGTGGATTATATCCAAACATCTAAAAACCTGGCAGATCCCTTTACAAAGGGATTATCACGGAATGTGATAGACAATGCATCAAAGGAGATGGGTATGAGACCCATGTGAGTTATACTATGGTAGTAACCCAACCTATGTGATCGGCGATCCCGTGAATTAGGACCTGGGAAGAACAAGCCATCAGTTAACTGAAGAGAGTAATTTTAACCCACTCTAAATGAAGATGCAATACTCTCAGAAACTGCTAGGCAGGTTGACGACTGTCTTAATGTGTTCTGTTGGCTATATTAGTGAAGATGTTATCCTGCAGAGCATTCTTGAGAGAACACACCTATATGAGCTCGATTGTTGGTCGCAGTCTATGGAGACTTGGGCAGTCTCCTAGTAAGCTCATGAAGAGACCAAGGAGTATGACTTATACGCTCCACCCGAGGGGTAGGCTACTGGCAGACTAGTATCAGTTAAGACTTTAAGTAAAACTTACTTGCACAAAACTTGCAATTCAAGGCATAGTCTATTGTTCAAGTTGTGAGTGAGTGTAGCTTGAAGCTCTAGATGGATGTTCAATCTTAACTGGTCTCCATCAAAACACTGGTATATAAACAACACAAAGAATCAGGCAAATCTCTGTGGGACTTTGAGCTATGGTGGGGGATTGTTGAATAAATGGGCTTGGCCCAAATTTATTTGAAGAATAATTCCTGGAAAAATCTCAAAGGCCCACCATGTAGAGAGAGCATGTGAACCTTTAGTCTCACCTTGCTAGTTCTAGGAGAGGGAGACCAGCTTATAAGGGATGGTGCTCTCCTTGCAACTAGACCTATATGGGTGAGAGGAGACTAGAGAAACACACGCGCGCGCTCGCTCGCCTCGCCTCGCCGGGTCGGGCTCGGGCACGGGCCGGGGCCGGGGGGCGCGGGCGCACGACATGCGCGTGAATGGTCCGCCGAAATCGGCTCCGATTGCTTGCGCAGACGCGGCTCCCTTTTGTCGTTCCGTTTTGCTGCGGGTGTAATTGGTTGGAACGGTTCCGATTCATCTTCGGAGCAGTTACTAGTGGATAACGAATAGACGCCCTGATCACGCGTCTATTTCTCCTCCACCAAAAACTGAGCGACGGTTCTGCGCAAGAGAGAACTGAAGAGTCTCGCCGATCTTCTCTGTTTTGTGCTGCCATTCGTAGACTACTCCGTTCCTCTCATCGGCGTGCACCGTTGAGCTGAAGAGCAGGTCTCCGGAACCCGTCGCCTTCGAGATCCTGCTCCGGGAGAAGGCGAATAAGGTTTTTGGGAAGCGCTCCGCGCGACTGCTCGCGTTCGTCCACCACGGCTCGTCTTCCTCTTCGCTCAAGTGCTACCCGTCGTCGCTGTCGTCCGGTACCGCGCGTCGTCATCGTGGTACCAGTCCGATCTGTGACTGCTCCAACTATGAACATCCGGTACGTTCTTAACACGTTCGGTACATTATTCTTGTTCATGTGTATAGTGTACTGGTATACTGTGTTTATGTGTGTTCATCTGTTTTACGTCATGATTTATTTGTGGAATAAGTTAAACCTAATAGTGCTGTTAATTCCAACAAGAGATTGATTTGGAGACAAAATATTCCAAGTTTAAACAAGGAAATACGAAATTTGGTTGTAACTAACTCGGACTCGAGGCTGAAGATCGGACCAACCATACATTGCCAGTCGGACCGGTCATGTAGAAAAGGTCGGTCCAGCCTCTGTGTGAAATTTCCAATTTCTTCTAAACTTGACTAACACTTGTTTTCAAATTGGTGCCAAATTTGAGTGTGAACGACATGTTTGCATGGAGGCTGGAGCAAGTGAGTGACAGTGAGACCGTGAGAGTGACCATGGACACACACAGACAGCTTTGGCTTCTTCAGGCGCCAGCTCGTCTCTTTCGCGTGGATCTCATTTCTCACAAGTTTCAACGAGTCTTGGTGCTTCTTTCTCGCTGCTGTTCGAGTCGCCGATCGATTCAGAAGGACGCAGTGCCGGCTGACAGTGTCTGAAGCTGCCCAATTTTTCAGCAACATTTTCTGCATAGGGGTTGTTGGATGTTTCGAGCTCGCCTGCCGGCCAATGGTGGTGGTCCAAGCAGCACAAGTTCGTGCACGCAAAAGTGCAGAGAGAGCAATCGAACACGAAGATTCTTTTTGACGAAATTAATGGCTTATTAGGTTTGTTGCCGTTCCTAAGGTTGATGTGCATATCCTCTATGAATTGCTCGAGAAAGATAAGAGACATCAACAGGCACTTCATGATTGAATATATACAACTAACTACACAACACCTCCATGCAAATTATCCAACATGCAAGCGGACACAATCATCACTCCCCTTGAATAGCACCACCTCTCACAAATGAAGAAACTAACACGCCTACTTAATGATCATTCACACTACATAATCCTCCTGTAAAGCTACTCATGTCATGCAATCAGATGCAGAATTAGTACTCGGTACTGCCTGCCTCCGTTCCAAAATGTAAGACATATAAGTTTTTTAATACGGTTTTCAACGTATAATGTCGATTATCGGTTAAGATAGCAACATGTGAAATTATTTTTAAGTATAGATCTAATTATATGGCATGCATACCACTAAATCTAAACATTTTTATCTTAATTATTGGTAGGAAGGCAGGAATGTATGGCATGCATGCTGATGCAATTCTTGATGAGGTGAAAGACTGAATGTATCCTAAAAGGAGAAGCATCCACAGGACAAACTTCCCCCTTTTTTCCAGCAGAAATGCTCTCCCCACATCATCTGCAACTCTGCTGGGCCTCACATTTGATTGGCCACCTATAAAATTAGGCAAGCATGAACTGTCCAGTCTTAGGGGAAAAACTTTTCTTTTCGTTTTACAACCGAGAAATGTTTTAGGAGGGATTTTTTTCTGATGGATAGTGTTCTGCTATTTGCCAAGTAGTTCCAATGGAAATAGTGTGCAGTTCTCTTTATACTGTGATCAGTTTTAGAGGAGTTCATCTAATTTATATTCCTGCATTCTGTGGTTTCTTCTTCTTTTTCTAATGAAAATTAGGAGGCTGGGTCCATGTCCTACAAAATAAGCTCATATCATCTTAAAAGAACATTAGGCAATGGACAAAGCTTGCTCATTGGTCACGTACACAAGTCCCTCATGTGGTAATTTAACGAGTGGCAGCAAGAGAGTGAACTCTACTCACCTCATGCGTTTCATTTCATCAAGATCAGATAGTTAAAAACATCACATTTTTTAAGCTCAGCACATTCATCACAGAAGAAGATGTATGACCAATCGAATAACACTCACTGACAAGGTGAAAATGAAAGGAAGACTACCAACCTTCAAGTTCTAGATGTCCAGCCAATTTCCTGTGTTCCAAGCAATTGTACCATAACCACATTCAGATGTACTACACATATTGGATGTGAAACCTATTTCAAAGAGAACCAGTGAAGACTGGATCACATGGAGAACTTCACTGTTACAACATTAAACATCACAGGAGAAAGACCTGGTGAAAAGTCTTAGGCATTTTTCACTTCAATTGGAGACATCCCACAAAATTGCACCGGCGAGTACACAAGATAGCGAGAGTCACGGCACCAATAGTTAACTCGAGTACTCAACATCCCTCGAACTTCTCACGACGACAAGTTGTTTAAGTTCAATTAAGTATAACCTAATACCTAAAGGAGGTGAAGCAAAAGAAAGATGATAGGATCAGCTTCCCAAAAGATTATGTTTGATCAGAAACAGATGGAAGGGATTCTGATGGTAGCAGCTTGACTTCTTGTAATCCCAAACCAGGGAGAGCTAGGGTTCTTCAAGAGGAAAATCAGTAAGTCTGAACTGATAGCAGAGAATAGGAGATCCACTTACAGAACATGGAGGCTAGGATATAATGCAATGTGGTTGCAGATATCCAGGCTCCCTGGCCCCTATTAATCTGCAGAAATCCCCAGCTTCTCATCCGCGCTCAGCTTCTCTGCAGCAGCAAGTAGCATGTCCACCCTTGTATAATCCCTACTTTCCAGCCTAGTATCATTTTTCCTATGGAGTTTCAGCATTCTTTTCTCATATTGCATCATCCCCTCCTTTGCTCTCTCTACACTGCATGAGGAGCAATACCACTTCCCCTTGGGTATGGAAGTGCGACGGGGTGTTATGCAGTAGAGGTGATACGCTTCATCACAGTGATCGCACAGAATGGTCAGGTCATCATCTTTGTCAGAATGACAAACTCGGCAAAGGCACGATGGGCAGTACCAACATGGTTTGTCCAGCTGTGCATCACTAGCGATCTGCTTAGACTTCAGGCACCCAATGTGGTAATACTTGTATAGACAATGGGTGTGACCACATATCAAGAATCTCTTGTCATCCTTCTCAGCATTTCCACATATCTTGCATAAGCCCCTACCATCCATATTTGGCAATTCCACATCCTCAACAGGCACACTGGAAATCACAATTGCTCTGGAGTTATCAACAGATGTCCTTTCACTGACAGCTTTCTCACACCCTGAAGGCTTAAGTTTCTGGCATATGACGCAATTTCCATGCAAACAACTCAGTTCATAATGGTCCGAGACCATTTCGCCTTCAGTTGATTCGTCACAGATGGTGCTGCAGATTTTACAACACCAACTTCCAGTTGAAATGGATGACATAGGAGGTTCAATGCATGAAATGTGGCATGCTACCATGCATCTACTGCATGTGAGGATGCTACCACTCTTTGCTACTTTGCCACATTCATTGCAGGTAGTACCAGTTTGTACATCACAAACATCTATTGGATCTGATTGATCCAACTGTTTCAAGCCCTGTGAAGTTGAAGGTAACACTGTATTTGATTTGTCCACGTTGATGGGTTCACAATTCATCACCACAACTCCCTGTAATGTTAGTACAAATGTACAAAGGTATTGAGAAATGGAAGGCAAGTCATGATTTAAACAGAAAAGCAAAGCAATAGCCTAGCAACATAACACTCACCCTCAGTTTCTCTTCCCTCTCATCTGATCCTCTCTCTCTTTCAACCTAAATAATGTTGTAAGAACAATATCAGAAATGAACCTGTAGCAAATGTATCCAAAACTGAAGATAATTCTAATCCTTACTGGAACATAAAAACTATAAGTACAATTCAAAAATAAAAATAAAGCATAGCATGAGAGTTATAAAAGATCTAGCCATGAAGTACTTGCCTGTTTTGTGTACGACGCTTCTGTGAGACTTGAAAGACTATTTGCTAGGTCAATGATATCTTGACCAGCCACTTTAAGATCCTCCCATAGCTGCAATCATGTCAAAACTGTTAGTCACAATTTACCACTATATGAAAATGTTTTAAAAAATCAACACCTTCCATCACAAAATGCATACTTAGTTCGGGTAAAAATATCTGATAAATAAAACATCACAAAAAAATTGCCATACATCTGAGGTACAAGCATGCATCAAAGATAACTGTAATTTAATGTAAGATTTAAGTTGTAAGACTCCAACCTGGCATAGATCATGATTCACACTATGATCATAACTGTTTAATTGATACAATTGGTGATGACTTGTGCAAATGAACATAATACTGTTTAACTATTCGATGGAGAAAACTAGAGTTATGGAATGTCAAAAGTACATGTGTGCGTATACAAACAAAACCTGTGTTGTTGGTGCACACTGCACACAAAGAATACAGTCAGCAAGTCAATGGGATTATCAAACAGAATTTGTACTAGACAATATTGCAATATGTTTGCAACATGCTAGTAGGATTTTGAATGTTGTGATGGTTAAAACACATAATGCAAGTATATTTTCCAAATATTTCAGTAGGGTTCTCCCTACTTTTACCTTTCAAAGGGAGAAAGATGGATAACATAAAACTAGATGAAACACTTTACTGAAAAGTAGTAGAATTATTACCAGTTTTAAATCTTGTTTGAATAATATGGGTGCATGGCCATAAGCTCCACTTTTCATCCTTGAGTCAATCATGCCAAAATCAAAATACCTAGTCTTTCCCCCATCCTGATGTACAGTTCTGCCAAGCACATTGCACAATAAGGCAAAATTCTCTGACCTTAAGACATCCACAAGAACGCTCCGACACTTATCGGTATTCCCATCACTTGACATTGTTCTGTTGGAATGCATTTCCACTTTGTCCCTTACCTGATATAATCAAGAAAAATAGAATTCTGTTAACACAAAGATTTATCCTCTAAATAGATGATTACTGTTGTAGATTTGCATCCTTCCATGATTCAAAGAACAAAACAGAATTGCATGAAGCGAATGGGTGATAATTAATGTTCCATGCAACAATGTTGCATGCACTCAATGATTCACATTAGTCAATACATAGCTTGCAGATAAAACATATTATGGGTCACTAAGGGCACAGAAAACCTTCCTAGGAGAGAAGAGCCAAAATGGCATTCCCTCAAAAGAAAAAGACAATCCTTGCCGACCTTGCTTAAAACTAAAGGCAAGACAGGGGACAAAACAACAATTAACGTTGCTAGGCAAGGATGGGCAAGGAAACCAACCATGCCATAGATACTAATAGAACACTAGAGAGAGAATAACTTCTTCATGGGGTGGTAGAGATGAGGTGGCAAGCATGGATAGCAGTGTTGGTGCATGTGTTTTCCTTGTAATAGAAAAAGAAAGAATATTAGAGTATAGCAACGATACTTACAGTTCCAAATTCAGTGCGACCATAAAGGACATCCCGGATGCAATTCTGAATGCCGGAACCTTCTTGTACACCTGGCAAATGCATCAGTCCATCCAAAACATATTGCCAGTGACTCCAATAGTCATTTCTTTCAGTTTGCTTGTTGACTTTACTTTTGCTACTATATAATCCATTTTCATGAAGTCCCTGTATGATTGGTTTTATGATGAAACGACAGTTCAATAATCAATACAAAGGAAATATTGCAAAAGAGAGGTATTAATATTTAACTCATTTTCAAGTTTTTCAGTAACAAGATAAGGGAAGCTAATCAGTACCAGACTGGCAGATTGAGTTTAGCAGGACATGCAGAGTCTTAGGCACTAAGTAACAGCCTAATGCTTGTCTGCTTTTGTACAAGCAAAACATACAGGTTGACTGATAATAGGTTGTAGTACCACAAAACGTTGCTACATCCAATAAAGTGGTATAAATTGAAATTTTTTATGAACATGTACATGAATTATAGTCTAGTCCTAGTACAGGGGCAAAGTTCTCCATCTGAAGGCATACAAATTTCTACAAAATCACATGTAGTCATTATTGTCCAGTTCCTAGATCCAACAAAATGAATGACAAAGGTTAGTAACAATAAGGACAGACCTGAGGACTGTTACTTTTCTGTGGTGGATGAGTGGTATTGGACACCGAGTTGAATGTTTTTGATTTTCTGTCAGCTTGATCAAAATCTTCAGAAGAACATGTGTCCGGCATTACTGCATGGAAATGCTCTTGATCAAACTGTGAACTCTTAGAGGAGCACAGCATGTCACAACTTTCAATACCATCAAGTGGATCTGATTTTCCTACTTTCTGCTTCTTTTTTGATATCATTTTATCCCGAATTATTTTAGCAGCATCTTCTGGAACCTTTTGGCATTGACGACGATTGTGCGACCCAACTAGATGCCACTTCAATCTTGTTATGCCATGATAACCCTCTAAACTGCACCACTTGCACTTCCAATGCCCCTTTTCTCTGTCATGAATAAGTGAATGTTCCCATGCATTGTCCCTCAGTCTTGTTGGGTGACTGGAAAATCCCTACAATTTCATAAAGAATGCCTATTAACTTAAATTATAGCATGCATTTTGAAAGTGAAATAGCGCCATGCACAACATCCAATAAACACTGCAAACAGAATTCACTGCTCATGTGGTGAAAGAATTATGGTAGACGATCAACATCAACATCAACAAAGCCTTTTAGTCCCAAGCAAGTTGGGGTAGGCTAGAGTTGAAACCCAACAAGATGTCACCAAAAAGAGAGAGAGAGAGAAAGGGGAGGGAAAAAGCTTTTAAGAGCACTAAAAGGGAAAAGGCCTAATCACGGTTCGGACACGTGGATAGCTTCTTTCCAAGCACTTCTATCCAAACACAACCCCTTTGGGATATTCCATTCTTTCAAGTCCCTTTTGATTGCCTCCTCCCATGTCAAGTTTGGTCGCCCTCTACCTCTCTTCACATTATTGATCCGTCTTATGATACCTCTGTGCACCGGTGCCTCTGGGGGTCTCCGGTGGACATGCCCAAACCATCTCAACCGGTGTTGCATAAGCTTTTCTTCAATTGGCGCTACTCCTAGCCGATCGCATATGTCCTCGTTTCTCACTCGGTCCAATCTTGTGTGCCCATATATCCAACGCAACATACGCATCTCTGTTGAATATGCCGCCTCTTAGTAGGCCAACACTCAGCCCCATATAACATAGCAGGCCTAATCGTCGTCCTGTAGAACTTGCCTTTTAACTTCTGTGGCACTCTCTTGTCACATAGGACTCCCGATGCTTGACGCCATTTCATCCACCCCGCTTTGATCCTATGGCTAACATCTTCATCAATATCACCATCTCTCTGAAGCATCGATCCCAAATAACAGAAGGTGTCCTTCTTTGGTACTACTTGGCCTCCCAAGCTTACATCTCCATCCTCACTAATTGTAGTACCAAAGTCACATCTCATATACTCGGTTTTGGTCCTGCTAATTCTAAATCCTTTTGACTCTAGGGTCTGACGCCATAACTCTAGCTTTCTATTTACTCCTTCCTGGCTTTCATCTACTAGAACTACATCGTCAGCGAAAAGCATACACCAAGGAATATCTCCTTGTATATTCCTCGTGACCTCATCTATCACTAAGGCAAATAGGTAAGGGCTCAAAGCTGAACCTTGATGTAGTCCTATGTTAATCGGGGAAAACATTTGTATCACCATCAGTTGTTCGGACACTAGTCACAACCTTGTCATATATGTCCTTAATGAACGTAACATACTTTGTTGGGACTTTATGCTTATCCAATGCCCACCATATAAGATTCCTAGGTGAAGAGAATAATCAAACAAACAGAGATAAAAGTTGGGCAAGAAACACATTGAAAATAGGGTTTGATTTCAAAAATGTTCCCTGTTCCAATTTATCATGATGTCAAATGTGACTCTTAAGGAAACCCCTTTTCATACCGGACAGAAAGGGAGGATTTTTCTTGACATGGCGGTATTTACCATAAGTAGTATACTTAAATTTATCGTTGGAGCAAATGATACTGTAGGAGAGTAAATTGTAATCCAGAAGAGGAATGTTGGGGAATTTATATGCAAGAACCCAAAAACAAATTTTGGTTTACTGTCGTATGCTCAGAACCTGAGAGAAAATGTTTGTCTACATTGAAGTTTGTGACAACTAAATGACAAAATTAGAGCATCACATAGAGTAGACTTTAGTTGAACAGACTATATAAAATATGTATCTGCAAAACTTATTAAGTTTGCTGAACAAGGCTAAACATTGATGACACTAAATTAATGCATGTGCCAAAACAGATAACCAAATAAAATATATATACATGTAACGGAAAATACCGTAATGCTTTTGGGTAATTATTTGCCAATGAGGAGTTTGAAAATGAACCATGATCATGATTAATGTTTATGTTTATTGATTTTTTCTGTAAATGACATGGACTGGGATTAAATGCTTAGGAAACAAGGTATTATCATTGTGTCAGCTTTCAATCATACAAAGGGCAGGGGCCAGTGGGCCACATACGTAGAACCTCTCTCTTGGGCTTTTGTCATCACTTTACTCGAATGGGTTAATGGGAGTGTTACATTTTTGACTAACAATGGTTATATACTAGAGGAACTCGATGTATGATGTATGTGGCTGTTATGGTAGTTTAAGGATAATGGGAAAAGCAATTATATCTTATGGCTAATATTGTTATATTATAATAAAACATATGAAAATGCTACTCACTATTCAACAAACTGGATGGAATTCCTAGAGCCCTTTGTACAACTCATTCCTAAACTTGTCAGCAATACTCAACAGCCATTGACATTGTTTCTTAAAGGGACTGCAATAATGGATTTATTTGTTTGGCCTAATAAACTAGGAACCATTTATGCACTGTATTTCCAAAGGACAAATGTTTTCCAAGGATTTTTCAGAACACCCAACAAACATGGACAATATCAGCGAAATTTAGCCAATGTTGCTGTAAATCAACAGAATCCGATATCGGAATCATTTGAACTAGAAGCAATCAAATAATATGGTGGGGAGGGGAAAAGGAATCGGGGAACACGTGCTGGACAAATAACCAACGCCCTTAGGTCGAACAGGCTTGTACTGCTCAGCTAGAGGTTCTTTTGGCTAGGATTTAGGGTTGAACAAACTCTTTATTCCTTTAAACTTTATTATTTGATTGCTTAATTTCCTGGTACAAAAAACTGGTCCTTTTATATAATAGGGATGACTCAACTTAGGAAAGAGCTAACTATGGAAGTATAACTATAAACTTGACTTGAACTCAAACTAAAGCTAAACTAGGAAATTACTGCTATATTTGATTGATAAAGACTAGGAAACATATTTTCCTATCCGATTGAGATCCCAGCTCCCTCCAATTTCCATGTTTTTGCCTTTGATAAACCCTTCCATACTTTTTGTCCAATACAAAAAGGATTCTATTGTTTTACAGTGACATCAGATGAAGAACCAGTTTTAGCTGACGGTGCTTTTACTTAGTGTTCATGTCACCGGCAGGGATAACACATCGGTTGGTAGAGACTAATCGTCTCGAACTGTATTTAAAAGAGGTAGTTGGTCGAGGTCCTAGACCTCTCCATCGCGGTGGCGCCATTGCGGCGACGCGACGAGGAGGCAGGAATACAAGAAAGGCACAAGCCAAACTGAATTACTCGACGATTTCCTCTAGTGCATCAGCCTTGTTTATATAGGCATAGGGCTGATCTAATCTAACAACCTTAATCTGATTCTAACAACCTTAATATGATTCTAACTCATTTAATCTAACCACTTAATCTAAACTGAAATACTTTTTTAACTAAATTGGACTCTAATAGACTTGGACTCTTTAATTAAATCTAGATTGGACTCTTAACTAACTAATATGATTTCAACAATTAATCTGCTACAGTACTGGCGGTACTGTTCACGGCGGGCCAGGGCTTGATCTGAGGCCATGACATCTCTTCCCCCCTTGAAAACCAGCTTGTCCTCGAGCTGGGCTGTTGGTGCTGCCAAGGCATCTCACGTCGATCACCCAACCGTCAGTTAGGCCGCCATCCGTTCTCGTGAGGGTGTGCTCTGCGCGGTCAAGGAAGTAGTGTTGTCCTCTGCAGCACTATTGACATCGCCGATCGAGCCGTCGCTTCCTACCTTGGCCCTGCCGAGGCCGCTCACGCCGCCACCGGAGCAGCCCTGGCCGCCTCCCTCCCTGGTGGCGTGGAGGTGGATCCACGTGATCAGCGGCAGCCTGGGGATGTTGTCGGCCAGGATTCTGGACGAGCACCTCCAACATGGCTACCCTCTCCTCCAAGGGCTAGGTCGGCTGCAACTTCTCTTCAATCATGTCTGCCCGCTCCGTCTCCACTGCTTCCAATTCTACGACTTTTGCCTGGAGTGGTTGCAGTGATTGCAACTTCTCTTCGATGGCATCTAGGCGTTGCATAATAGCCTTCAGCATGTTATCGATGGTGCTTCCCAAACTAGTGCAAGATTGGGAATTCATCGCAGCAGATGGTGAACCTAAGCCGTATGATACCAAGTTGTCATCGGCCGAGATAACACATCGGTTGGTAGAGAATAATCGTCTCGAACTGTATCTAAAAGAGGTAGTTGGTCGAGGTCCTGGACCTCCCCATCGTGGCGGCGCCATTGCGGCGACGTGACGAGGAGGCAGGAATACAAGAAAGGTACAAGCCAAACTGAATTACTCGACGATTTCCTCTAGTGCATCAGCCTTGTTTATATAGGCACAGAGCTGATCTAATCTAACAACCTTAATCGATTCTAACAACCTTAATATGATTCTAACTCATTTAATCTAACCACTTAATCTAAACTGAAATACTCTTTTAACTAAATTGGGCTCTAATAGACTTGGCCTCTTTAATCAAATCTAGATTGGACTCTTAACTAACTAATTTGATTTCAACAATTAATCTGCTACAGTACCGGCGGTACTGTTCACGGCGGGCCAGGGCCTAATCTGAGGCCATGACAGTTCATCACTTCTGGTGTTATGATCTGGATTTTGGGAACCGAAGCTTGGCAGACAATAGTTGGGGGTAGCTAGGCTTGAGGTTGTTCCCCTCTCGCCGGAAGATTAGATAGATGTGGCAGAGAACTTTTCCTCTTGCCGACAAAATAGGTAGACATGGCAGGAAGCTTTGCCCTAGCCAGCTTGAGCAGAAGGTAGAAGAATAGACAACTTTATTATTTTTATTGACTTGGCTAAATATCAACCCTATGATATAAGTACAACTGCTAAGAGATAGATACCTAATATGTATTCTAAAGACTCCTAATACAATACGCTAAGAACTCCTATTTTAATCTGCTAAGACTCTTCTTAATTAGCTAACACTTCAATTTTTAACTAATTAACATCTTATCCCTAATATCAACTCTTTGGTGTCAGCCCCCTGAGCTCCTAGGCCTTCAGCTACTGAATAATGTCCATGATCCATTTAAATTTCTTTACCAATTCTTTGTTGTGGCTAACATAGTTATTATGGTGGTAATACGAGGTGAGGCGCCTAACTATCTTCACACCTTTTAGGCGAGTATGGCGTGCGGCGAGGCGATGCCATACTCACTTAACATAAATGTACATGTCACAATAATTTTGGAACAATAGAAATTTAAATTTAGATCCACATGAAATATAAATAGTTAAACAAGTTCATACTTCATTCATTATAAACAGACATACATGGAAATCTTATAAATAGTAGGAGCTAGTCAGTTGTATATGGAAACTATCAATATATGGAAAGCTTGTATATGGAAATTATCAATATATGTGAAGCTATATATGGAAATCACTAATATATGGGAAGTTGATTAGTTGTATATGAAAGAATCATTATATGGAAAGCCTATTCACGGCAGGAGTTGATTTATTTCCTTACAACAATGGCATCAAAGAAGGAGGGACAGAGCAAGAGGGAAAGAAATAGAGCAGAGGAGTGAGGGAGAGCAGATTGGAAGGTCACGGATCAGGAGCAATGGTGTGTGAGGGAAGGCCGTCATCGCCACTCTAGGCAAGGGAGGCCACCGCCGTGCCGAGCAATGGAAGACCTGTGGAGGAAATAGCGGCGGTAGAGAGAGTGGTGACCGGCAGAGGGGATGGCGGCGGCGGAAGGATCATCCGCCATGGAGACTTGGGCATCCTACCGATGCTATTTCCGGTAAGGCGGACACCATTTCCAGAGAGGCAGACGCCACACTCCGATTAGGCGAGGCGTCGGCTGTGGCGTCCACCGCTAGCCGCCCGGGCGCCTAATCGTCGATTAGGTGACAATTAGGCGACGCTTTGATAACTATGGCGACTAGTGTTCAATACATTTTTGTATTTTAGTAAAAAATGCTAATCCTTCTAAAATATTTCATAGACCCCCATCCCCTATTTTCTTTGAAGGAGGAGGCTGCATTAAATTTCCTTGATAGAAGTTATCTAAAAATGGAGGATGAAAATGGAAAACACACTCCATAGCCCTTAAAGGGTATTTATAGCCCTAATATAAGCCTTATCTCTAATCATATAACTGAATTGGAATCTAATCTCTAATCTGATAACTGAATTCTAATCTCTAATCTGATAACTGATCTAATCTTTAATCTGAAACAGAAATAACAAATAATAGATAAGTACTAATAGGACTCCTTCTAGGGTCGGCGCCTCCCGTAGGTGATGCCGGTCCTAACATCTCTCCCCGCCTCTTCAAACAGGTCGTCCTCGAGCTATACTTCAGGATAGGCTTCTTTGAAATCTTGGAGTTGTTCCCACGTTGCGTCAGAGGCCGCCATACCTTGCCACAGAACGAGCATGTGCCACACGTCACGGCGTAGTTGTGCATGTAACACCCGGTCTGGTGAGGGCAGAATATGACCGTCCAGTGTGGGAGGTAGTGCTGGTGTTGCTGTTGGAGGGTCACCACGGTGGGGTTTCAGCAGCTCGACGTGGAAAACATCATGAAGGCGGGCGCCCTCCGGCAACTGAAGACGATAAGCGACCTGGCCAATGCGTTCCATGATCTGAAATGGTCCCGTGTAGCGTGGTCCAAGCTTCCCTTTTGCCCGTGGATCAAGTGACTGAGTTGTGCGATCAAGTGACCCAGTCGCCCATGGCGAACTCCACATCGCGATGATGGTCGTCGTAGTATCGTTTGGAGAGTTGTTGTGCTTGAAGAAGGTGTTCCTGAACTTCAGCTAAGAAGACGTCGCGTGTGCGTAGTAGTTCATCCACTGTCTCCGTCCGAGCAGTGCCTTCTCTATGTGGTAGTAGAGGCGGTGGTAGCCTGCCGTAGACGACCTCGAACGGGCTGGCGCACAAAGCAGTGTGGAAGGATGTATTGTAGCAATACTCCACCCCTGGTAGCCAATCCACCCATGCGCGGGGGCGATCTCCGGTGGCACAGCGCAAGTACATGGCGATCACCTTGTTGACGACCTCGGACTGACCGTCCGTCTGTGGGTGAAAAGTTGTGCTCATGCAAAGGGACACTCCCGTCGTCTTGAACAAATCGCGCCATACGTTGCTTGTGAGGACCGGATCCCTGTCGCTGACAATGGAGGAGGGAAATCCGTGTAGCCGAACCACCCCGTCGAAGAATGCCCTGGCGACAGAAGTGGCGGAGTAGGGGTGACTCAGGGCGATGAAGTGCGCATACTTGGAGAAGCGGTCGACGGCGATTAGAATCACGGACTTTCCGTGTACCTTGGGCAGGCCCTCAATAAAGTCCATGGAGATGTCAGCCCACACTTGTGCGGGGACCTCCAGGGGCTGTAGTAGCCCTGCTAGCTACAGCATCTCCGTCTTGTTGCGTTGGCAAGTGTGACAAGTGTGCACCAAGTCACGCACCAAGGTGCGGTCGCCCGGGATGTAGAAGTCGCCCCGGAGCCACTGCAAGGTCTTCTGTATGCCCTCGTGCCCTGCCGAGTGCGCCAAGGCAAGAACGCGGTGGCAGAGGTCGTGGGTTGTCGGGATGAAGATGCGTGAGCCATGCAGGAGGAGTCCGTCAATTGAGTGCCATGGCTCCCCAAGCTCGCCCTCCTAAAGTTGTCGAAGGAGACTTTGTGCTTCCTCATCTGCCAAAGTAGCCTCCCGAATCTCGTCCAGCATCTGGAATGACGGTCCCGAAATGGCAAGCAGTTCGGCTGTATTGGTGTCGCGGCGGGAGAGGGCGTCAGCCATGGTGTTAAGGCGACCCGTACGGTATTCCACCATGAAGTCGAAGCCGAACAACTTGCTAATCCACTGATGTTGAGGCACGGTGGACAGTCGCTGGTCGAGGAGGAACTTGAGGTTGTAGTGGTCGGTGCGGACGAGAAAACGCCGGCCCCATAGGTAGGGTCACCAGTGGCGTACTGCCTAAACTAGGCCGATCAACTCGCGCTCGTAGGCTACCAATTTCACGTGGCGCGCGGCGAACGGCCGACTGAAGAAGGCGATTGGCCCGGCGTCCTGGTGGAGAACGGCACCAAATCCTGCTCCTGAGGCATCACAATCCACAATGAAGGGCTTGTCGAAGATCGACATCTGGAGGACAGGTCCCATGGAGAGGGCATGCTGGAGTGCCCTGAATGCGGAGGCCGCCTCGTCCGACCATGTGAACGAGTTCTTCCATAGAAGCCTTGTTAGTGGTGCTGCGATGGTGCCGAAGTCGCAGATGAATTTCCGGTAGTAGCCCACGAGCCCCAGAAAACCCCAGAGGCCTCGGGCCGAGCACGGTACCAGCCATGTGGTGACGCCGCCCACCTTGTCGCTGTCCATCGCAACGCCATTGGCGGTGATGACGTGGCCGAGGTAGTTGACCGAAAGTACACCGAAGGAGCACTTTGATCGCTTCAGATCGAGGTTGTGTTCTTGTAGTGCTTCCAGGACCAGGCGGACATGCTGTAGGTGCTCAGCCTAAGATGTACTGTAAATCAATATATCATCAAAGAAGACCAGGACGAACCTACGTAGGAAACTGCGGAGCACGTCATTCATTAGGGCCTGGAATGTGGCAGGTGCGTTGGAGAGGCCAAACGGCATGACGAGGAACTCGAAGTGGCCATGATGGGTCTGGAATGTCGTCTTCTCGATGTCCATCGGGTGCATGCGCACCTGGTGGTATCCGGATCGTAGGTCGAGCTTGGTGAAGAACCGGGCGCCATGGAGTTCGTCGAGGAGCTCGTCAACCACCGGGATCGGGAACTTGTCCTTGGAGGTTCTGTCATTGAGGGCGCGGTAGTCGATGCAGAACCGCCAGGAGTTATCGGCCTTACGTACCAGGAGTACTGGTGCAGAGAAAGGTGAAGTGCTAGGCCGAATCCCCTGGGAGAGCATGGTGGTGCATTGTCGTTTGAGCTCGTCCTTCTGGAGCTACGGGTAGCGGTACAGACGAACTGCCACTGGTGCAGACCCTTGTAGTAGGTGGATGCGGTGGTCATAAGGGCGAGCTGGCGGTAACCCGTGAGGTTCGGCGAACACCGACCTGTACTGTTGTAGCAGGCGGTCGAGGAGGGGATGATCAGGTGTTGCAACTGACATATGTATCGCCAATTCTTAGCTGTCGGGTGACCCCAAGCCCTTCCACTTGATCCGCCGGGATCCTCGCCAGAATGCCATAGAGAGGTTCTCGAAGTCCCAAAGGATGGGTCCAAGAGTTCGTAGGAACTCGATGCCAAGGACCACGTCAAAGCCCCCTAGATCAATGCTAAGGCAGCTGATGATGAAGTCTTCGTCATGGATGCGGATGGAAACGTCGTGTGTCACCCCTTTGCATGAGACGCGGTCGTCGTTTGCCACGGCTACGCGCATAGCAGGATGTGCCGATGTGGGCAACTGCAGCTAACGAAGGACCCCTGCATTGATAAAGTTGTGAGTAGAGCCTGAGTCGAGGAGCGCTAGTAGACGGTGGCCATGGATGTTGACGTGGAGATGCATCGTGTCCTCCGTACGGATGCCTGCAATGGCATGTAGTGATACCACCGGCTAATCGGTGGCGTCGTCTGTCGCCATGTCGACGACCTCCTCCATGTTGTCCTCGTCGACGAAGTTTGAGACCTCTATGTAGAATAGTCGTTGACACTTGTGGCCGCGGACGTAGGGCTCGTCGTAGTTGTAGCAGAGCCCTTGGCGACGGCATTCCCCCGGCTCCTGTGGGGATAGACGGCGGTAGGCTCGAGCCGGGACTGGCAGGGCTAGTGCCGGTAGGGCCGGCGGTACTGCTGCCGTTGGGCCTTGTGCTAGCTGTGGTGGGGCTGACGGCCTAGGGGGTGCTGGCACCGGTCGCTGTGGTGGCCGGGTGCTGTGTGGTACCACCGGTGACGAGATTGCCTCTGCCTGACGCTCATATGCGCGTGCCCAGTGCATTGTTGTTTGGAGATCTCGCGGCTGTCATAGCTCGACGTCGACACGAATCTGATCGGGCAGCTCGCCCACGAACAGATCGGCCTTTTGTACAGGGGATAGATCATGGGCGTGGCATAGTATCGCATTGAAGCGCTCTGAGTACTCTTGCACTGTAGAGAGGAATGGTAGGCGGGCGAGTTCTGGCAATCTGTTGATGCGAATAGCAGGCCCAAAACGCATGTGGCATAACTCCTTGAACCTGTCCCAGCTGGGCATGCCCTCGTCTTGCTCCAAAGCGTAGTACCATGTTTGGGCTACTCCAATCAGATGGTATGACGCAAGCCATACCCTGTCAGAGGCAAGGGTGCGTTGCCCGCGAAAGAATTGCTCACACCGATTCAGCCATGTGAGGGGGTCTTCCGAGCCGTCGTAGGTGGCGAAGTCGATTTTGTAGAAGCGAGGGGGAACCATTGTCGTTCCGGTGTCGCTGTCCTGGTACAGCCCATGGACAGGAGGAATTGCGCCTGGGCCGGGCGGCCAAACCCCTCCTGCCCCCTGGACATGGCCGGTTGGGGTTGTGTATATGGCGCAGGGGCACCTCCCATGGCGGGGTATGTCGACGGCAATCCCATGGATGGAATCGATGAGGGTGAGTTGGGAAAATTAATCTGGTGGATGGGTAGGAGCGGAGGACCTATAGTTGGCATGGTGGTTGGTCGGGGGGGCGCCATGGGACCGATCCCTGGTGGACCTGGCAGGAACGGCGGGGAGGAGTTGCATCCGGCCGTGGTTCCTGCTCCCTGCATGCCGAAGAGGAATTGGTTGTCCCTAGCCGCCAGGTATGTGTTGATGTTGGCGACCGAGTGCACCAGTTCGGATAGCATCTTGGCGAGGGGTTCTGAAATTTCCTGGTTTGCAGCAGATTGGGTGGGTTGGGGCGGGTCCTCTTCGTCGGAGCCTGGTATCTCTGATACCAAATTGATAGAACTTGGCCCCTTAGATCAAAGATTGTAGGAGTGGGCTGATGGCTGATCGGCAGCCAGGGCGCCGGGTGGATGGTGCTGCCGATCAGGGTTGGGGTGGTGTGCGCCTGGATAGGAGAAGGGAATAGGGGAAACCCTGGCAATTAATAGATTGCTCAGGTCTGCTTTATTCCATAGCCCTTAAGGGGTATTTATAGCCCTAATACAAGCCTTATCTCTAATCATATAACTGAATTGGAATCTAATCTCTAATCGGATAACTGAATTCTAATCTCTAATCTGAAACAGAAATAACAAATAATAGATAAGTACTAATAGGACTCCTTCTAGGGTCGGCGCCTCCCGTAGGTGATGCCGGTCCTAACATACATCCTCAACATGTTGATCATATTACCATCGGTAGGGTGGATTTGCCAATAGCAATTATTGTTATTTCACTTATTTGTGTATTATTGATGGAATTAAGAAATTTTATTAGTGGCAGAAAATTTCACAAGCATAAAGCCACAAACTGAATGCTTACACCTTTCATTCTTTTGTATTTATATGAGATGAAGTTAAGGAGAAAGAGTCGTTTGACTAATTTCAACTTCAATCAAAGTTACCTTTAGAGCGCATACAAACATTTCTTGGCATAATAAACTGATAACAATGACATCACAGGAAAATAGAAAGGAAAAATCAAGAATAGGATAATAAAGGATACCCTGCTGCCGTCATTATTGGTTGCCGGTAGAGGAGGATTGTCTGCTTGATTGTTATTCTGTTGTTGCCTACTCGACTGCCCAAGAATATGTGGCCTTGAAGGAGCTTGTTGGCCAGTCTTTTTCATGTTGGGTCTTCTCTTCAATAGAATATGATGCCGTGCCTTTTCAAAAACTTCTTTAGGAACACTTGGGCACTTAGGATGTCGAAACACACCGGCAAGATGAAAACGGAGCCTAGATGTTTTACCATATCCATCCATACCACAATATCTACACCTCCAATGCTTTGTAGTTTCATCAACCGTAACTATATGCTTCCTCATGTTAAACCTAGTTTTCTGAGGTTGTTTAAAGATCTACAAATAATTGTAGAAGCTCAGAACACAGCAAATTATTTTGCACAACAGAAACACATATTTTGCAATTTGCATATGGTATTTACTTAAAACTAGAAAGAAGTAGAGCATCTGTCCAAAAATATAAACTGTAAAGCATATATTTTTAATAGTTTTAGGGCTTATTTCATATTCCAGTGCAAAATAAGTGTGATGTTCTCTATATACCCATAATAAATATACATTTTAACTTTGTAGCACACACATGCATGCATTTAACATAGCTCCTAGAGATAAAAATTATGGGGTTACATAGTCATTTTCAATGCCTCTTTGGTGTATGAGCATGATGAAATATGCCTTAGAATTTTGGACAGATGTACAAAAAAAACATGCAGGGTAATACCCTTCTTTTCTTGTAAGTATTTTTGTCTATAATTGGCATATTATCTTTTTGTATTTTCAAGTATCTCTTAGAGTATACAGCTTACGATAACACTCTTATTTCAACTTCTGCAAGAATCTAGAGAAGTCAATAGCAATTCTGCTCATTATAAAGGTTCCACAAGGCACAAGGATTAGTCATACATTTCATTTCGCAAAACTAGTGAGGTCAAAATTAACCAATGAGGCAATAACTCAACTGTCAATAGCACTATCACAAATCAACACATTTCTCCAGGATTATGAGATTTTTGTTTCCTCTCAGGTTTATGAAGAAAATTACCTCTTTGTGTTCTGAATGACCAGTTTTATCATCCATGATATGGTGCTTGTTATTGCCAAGTACTTGGCTCCTTCCATGTTCCAAGGTGCAGTGCTCCTCTGGTTGGTGACTGCTTTCCATCAACTGTTCACAACAGTCAAGTGGTTCGCCACTACGTTCTGCACACCGTTGATTGCTTCCAGCAGCCACCTTTTCAACAAAGTAAACCAAAATATGCAGGTAAGTTCCAGTGCTAGAAACATGTCCAAACAAGTGAAACAACTATGATGTACCCCCCCCCCTTCTCCGTGTTAACTAGGTCTCCAGAAGCTCTCACCATATTTACAAGATGTAATGGGTGTGAACTTTCTATGGCCCTGAAGCAAGATAGCTTAATTGTACATGTAAGAAATCCACAAGAAAAATGGTGTGACAGTGATTTTCAGTGTTTTGCTCTATATTCTGTCAAATTCCATATCTTTCAATTGGGTCAATAATGGGTATTTCCCCTCAAATCAAGACATAGGAAATGGTGGGTGCCCTAAGAAAAATATGAACTCAAAGGGCAACCCTCACTGACTTGAGTAAGCATGTCATTATCCATGATGAACTGATAATCACTGACCCTGGATTGCAAAACTACTTATGTCAAACAAAATATATGGAAAATATAATGGCATGGAAGTATTTCGATGACAAATCTACTGATATAGTTTCATTGTGACGAATCTAAATGCTTTAGTGTTTGGTGATCTGGTCAAAGTTATAAATTTACTGTGTTCTATGACATCTACTCAATAAGGGAGGGAACAAGTTGTACATAAAAATATATTGGATCAGCATGCTAAATACCTCATTAATAGTGTGGTTCTCTGATGTTTGCATATGCCTAGCATTTCTTGAAGGGTTTTGATCATCTGGTAATGGCAGACTCCCTTCCTCTTGTATTTGTGAGAGATTAACTAGATCCTTATCAAATCTGATGTTAAAAGGAGACCTTGTATTGCTATTAAAAAGATGACGTGCTGCCCTTTTCTCTTCAATGAAGTTCAATACTTTTTTCGATATTTCCTTTGGAATATTTGGGCAACTACTGTCAGTAAGATGAGCCTTCAATGTAGTTACACCACCACTACGACATAAAGCACACCACTTGCACTGCCATCGTCTTTTATTTCCATCAAGATCCACCGCATGCTCCCAGCCAATATCTCTTACCCCTCGTAACATCATCGGAGCCTGCAAATCAATGTAAAAACTGGATCAATACAATATTATTTGTAGTTTGGAACTGTTCAGAACAAATTAAAAAATTGTAGGATATAAATATTTGGTGAACAGCTACAGTACTCAAGTAGAACTAACATGTGTAAGGTTTACAGACAGTAGTTAATGCTAGTATTTAAGGATAAAGTTGAGAAATTCATAGACTCAAAAGTTATGAAATGGTTTTACAGTGGTTTTGAAATTATTTTTCTATGTTCACTTTTCAGGGATTAAATAACTTTGCCACTTGTGCTGACCAAGCAATCAGAAGACATATAAAGGCTCCAGATGAAAAAGTTTTTCTTAGGATTAAGATGATAATAAAAACATCATGAAATCCCATTTGTTTCATCTTTAACTTAAATTTGCTAAGCAGTAAGCAGAACAGTAGATATCACACTGAGTAGAAAATCAAATAGGAGAAATAAGTACACTTTGCATACCTTGGGGTAAGCAGGCTCCGGATTATCATGGTTCGTTTGGTTAGTAACTTCTTCAAGAACAGTGACTACACCAGTCAGCACCTCTGAATCAACAGGTAAAGGATCTTTCTCAGTTCTGCTATCATCACAAGTGTTCTTATTTGTAATATAGTTATCACAATTTTGTGCAGCTTGATTCTTTCGTTTTTCTCTTTTCCTCCGCAAATGTTCCCTTATTTTTTCAGAGACATCTGCTGGAACTTTCGGGCACATTTTGACATCCAAATCACCAGCAAGATGCCGCTTGAGTCTAGAGACACCACCACCATATCTGGTTAGGTGACAATACATGCACTTCCAATGTTGTCTATTGTCATCAATCATTATGCCGTGCTTCCATCCAATGTCCCTACTTTTCCAAAAAGTTTCAGTAACCTGCAAAATAAAAAAATAAACGAGATTAACTTATTCTGCACTATAATCACAAATTTTGGTGGATCAAACAAGCCATAATAACAGCTGATGAAGTAGGTGCAGAGTAATTTAATAAAGGGGAAATGGTCTGCATAGGACATACAAGTATACATTATACAACACTATTGTGCTGGAAGCCTGATTGCCAAACATCACTCAAGATTTTGATATGGTAAAACCAAACTAAGTATTCACGGAATGCAACAGTATTATGTTCCCAAGCAAAATGCTAGGTAAGTTCAAGAAATTTTGTAACATAAAAATTGAATGCCATTATGTCACAAACAACTTAGTCCTACAGGAATTCAGAAATGCATTGTGAATATGAAAGCCATAGAACTTATTGATGAGAAAAAATATATAATATTTGGTACATACAAATTGTCTTAAAGAAAGACAGAGAGGATGTGCCTTCCAAAAATATTCAGTTTTGTTTTAACTTCATAAATATCAATTAGATTATGAAAAGTGAACAAAGATTCCAACGGGGAAATTATGTACATTCTTTTCTAGAACATGCTGACATGAGTGGTTATAACATTTTAATAGAAGAAGAATAAGGACATTATCTAAGTTTATTCAATTGTTCATTGCATAATCCAAACACAAACATATCTACAACTAACGCTTTCTTGTTCTACTCACTCATCAACCTTTGTCACCTATATAAGGTTTTTCCAGAATGCTGATTGCACATTACCTTTTGTCATCATGCAAGTGCAAGATCCTAATCTCCTAACCGCACATCACCAGATACAGAATCAGTCTATTGCAAGCATATAACAATCCTGTGTAATTTTTCCGTCCTGTGAAAATAGAAAATTTGGCAAGTCCACGAGCTAGTGAGCTACAAAATACTCACACCTAGGCTAGTTACAACACTAATTAAACCACATTGCAACATCGGACTCTTTTCAATGCCAAATTCTCTTCGATGCAATTTTCAGATGATTCATGCAACATATGCACTGTACAGCTCTACAAATTATACCTGTTGTGCCACCACGTCTCCGGTCACGGGCTCTGGCTTTGGCTGCTGCTGCTGCTGTTCCAGCTCTGGCTGAGGCTGGGGCTGCTGCTGCTGCTGCTGCGGTTCCGGCTCTGGCTGCTGCTGCAACTGCAACTGTGGCTGCTCCTGCGGTTCCGGCTCTGGCTGCCGGCGTCGCTTGTAGGTTCGCAGAGCCTCCTGGGACGCGGAATCCCTGAAATGCACCTTCCCATTTCCTTTATCCTTCTCAACATCCATCTTCCGCCGCCAGGGTTTCGGTCAAGAAACCTGCAGAAAACAACCAAAATCCTCAGAACGAAGCATCCAGGAAACCCAAGAAACCTGATGGAAATACTCCTGTAATCGCCCACCCAACAATCCGGGTCGGAAAGATTCGACCTCTCCCTCCCCCCTCCCCCCAAAAAAAAGAACCACAAAAAAAAAGTTCAGAATTTGGGGGAGAAAACACGGTCAAACCCGCAATAACCAGCGGAAAAAAACTCGGCTTTCGAAGCATACCGACGCGTAGCGACGACGCGAGGAAGATTACCCTGGAGTTCGATTTGGGCGAAATGGCGGATGGCTTCGGAATTCTAGTAGGAGTAGAGAGAGGGGTGGGGGTGTGAAATGGAAACGGATGCAAAAGAGGAGAGGCTGTATCGGATACAAGAGCGAGGAGAGGGGAGGAGTCTGACAAAAATCCGGCACCTCTTGGTGAGAGAGTTCCCTACTCCCTTTGCCTTTCTCCTGCTGCTTTTGAGCCCCCAAACCAAAAGAGCCTTCTACTTTTACTCTCACCTCTAACAAAAAAAAGCTTCCTCTTTTCAATTTCAGTTATTGTTGCTACTCTGGAAATGTTCTTTTCTCCCTCATGAAAATTTTGATTTTTGTAAAGGATTTTTGGAAAACATTGATGCAGTCAAGGACTCAGTTTTCCTTTATAGATCTCACCTCGATCTAACCAAAAAAAAGCTTCCTCTTTTCAATTTCAGTTATTGTTGCTACTCTGAAAATTTTATTTTCTCCCTCCTGAAAATTTTGATTTTTGTAAAGGATTTTTGGAAAACATTGATGCAGTCAAGGACTCAGTTTTCCTTTATAGGTCTCACCTCGATCTAACCAAAAAAAAAGCTTCCTCTTTTCAATTTCAGTTATTGTTGCTACTCTGAAAATTTTATTTTCTCCCTCCTGAAAATTTTGATTTTTGTAAAGGATTTTTGGAAAACATTGATGCAGTCAAGGACTCAATTTTCCTTTATAGGTATCACCTCTAACCAAAAAAAAAGCTTCCTCTTTTCAATTTCAGTTATTGTTGCTGCTCTGGAAATTTTCTTTTCTCCCTCCTGAAAATTTTGATCTTTGTAAAGGATTTTTGGAAAAACATTGATGCAGTCAAGGACTCTAGGTTCTTTTACAGGTGGTGATGCACAAGCTGGCTTTCAGAGTTTGTCTCTACCCTGGGTTTCTCTTCTCTATGCTTGGTCATGGTTCCAGCACATCCATATGACATCTAGAATTGAATGGGCGATGATGCACCATTTTTGTCTTGCCATCATCTATCTATCACCAGTGATGTTTGCAGTTCTGACTTCCGAATGATCCAACCAACCTTTTTTTTTGCTTGTGTTAGATTCAGGAATGGCAACTTGTGAAGAACAGACCAGACCCTGCTAGTTTGGTGCAGAGAAATGCTGCATTATCGAACCCAGAGATTAGCAGTACTTGATCAGTTCATGTTCTAGTTTTTTTTCTTTTCCTTATGGTGAAGATTCCCAGTTCCCACTGACATTGTTTCTCCTTGGTGCCTCATCTCCATTGATGTATGTGACACCTGGACCTGGAACAGCAAGCTTAAAAGGCCACTCCTCAGTCCTCACTGACCAGAGTTACTGTTCATATCAATGTACACAAAACCAGCCCAGGGGATTCCACTGAAACAAAGTGATGCATCTCTTTGTGGCTGCCTGCAGCATGCCTGCTCACATTTTGTCAAACTTCCTTTAAAAATTTTCACCTTGGGAAAAAAAGGAGACATTTTTAAGCAAGACAGTCATTTGGGCATCAGGGTATTCAGTCTGCAGGCCGAAACTAGTCAGCTCGAACTATTGTTTTTTTGGAAAAAATTGTCAATTTGCCGCTTATAAGATGTGCACTTGATTATAATATCACTTCTGATGCTGACATGTAGAATCACCTGAATCAATAAAAATAGATCCGGATGGCAAATTGGCAAAGTTCATTGTTTGAAGTAAAAGTCAATTGTTTGAAGTGGTATTTTATCAAAACTCTCTGTTTTTGTGCTCCGTTGCAGAGTTAAATCGGTAATTAGGACCTCTTCTTTTGTAATAACTAGAAGCAAGTTTGAAAAATCTGAATCTGTTCGATGATGGTGTTTTTTAGTTTGAAATTCTGAGCTCGTGTTAGAGAGACTCTTGGCGGTGCTGTTAATTTGTGCCCATAATTTCCTTAAGCTAAAAAGATTATCCTATAATCCAAAGCTTGTGAGATAATAAATAAAGAAAGAAAGAAAGAAAGAAATGATACTTTGTGCTTGCTATTTATAAGCGTGGTCAACCATAAGGCAAGTAATTAGCGAAATAATCTGGCTTGCCATTTCTCGAAATTTAAATGGCAATTAATGTACAGTAAATCTTCATTTTTTATAATGGTATTTATCTACATCATGAATGGGCATTTCAAACTAACTACAAGATTTAATCTTGCAATTTTCTTTCCCCAATGCATGAACATTTTTCATAGGATATTTGCTCTCACCCTTCACATAAGTTGGTAAGAGGCAAACACTACTCAACTACGAGGCAGAAAAGCAAAAAAAAAATTGCCTAGGTTACTGGACGACACGGGAGATTGTGGACTGATACCATTTGTTGGCCTATATAGGAGAAATTGATCCAACTTACCCACATCGGAAGAGAGTCTTATCTACACCCAAAGACTAGTTCAAGAGGTGAGAGACTTCCCCCACTATTTAAGTTGGATCAACTCTCCCTCCACAACTAAGACGAGACTATTCCAATAATCTTTGCGCTCTTAATACTTGTAGGTGATTAGGCTAGGTGTAAATCACTCTCTCTTTTTTTGAAAAGGAAAATACACTCTTCCATTATTAAAAAAACAATGCCATTGAACTATTGCGCAAGGTTGGATTGGCGAGATTGTGTTCTATCGAAATTGAACTAGAATGGAACTTGAGTTCGATTAGTGAAATTTTGTCAAATGCTTTGGCACGCGTGATGGCTCAACCTGTCGAACAGGACACTTCAGGTTAGGTTCAGAAAAAACAGAGGGAAATTGGCGAGATTCTGTAATGGCTGTTTTGAAGCTGCTTAGTTCTGAAACTTTACAAGGTGTGTCAAACAACTTGTTACTATCTCTGTTTCTTTAACGGTGTAAATCGTTTGGTTTTTTAAAGTGAAACTTTTTCAAATTTAACCAAGTTTAAGTAAAAACATATTAACATTGACAATATTAAATAAATATATTATTAAGACATATTTAATAGTCATTAACTAATTTAATGTTTTAATTGTTAGTATATTTTTACTTAAATTTGATCAAGACGAAGAAGTTTGACTTAAAAGGTCGAACGATTTACATCGTAAAATGGATGGATGGAGTAGTCTGACTTAAATAAACAGATAATATGAACTATAAAGCGTATTACTTATATTATACTATATGTTAGTATACTTTAATTATGTATAAACATTTTCATTGAACTTATATGAGTATTTTCAATTTATTTTCGCTTAATTATCGTGTGAAGCAATGTTTCACTTGATTCTCTCCTATGGTAAAAAAACCAAAATATATATATATAAATTCTAGCATGAATCACGCCTGTGTTTAGACGTTGGCAGGAATTATAGAAATTCTACGCAGAATCGACCTCAAAAATATCTAGCAAATATGATCTTATTTTATTTATAGATTTTATAGATACTAATACCAAGTTTACAGTATCAAGAAAAAACATCTAAATTATTTACCAGCTGCGAACACAGCAAAACTCCACACTGCCACGTAGGACGTGGGCCCCACGGTGGGCGACACAAGGTGGGCCCTGGCTCATGGGGGCGCCACCGCGGGAGGGGGGTGGGCCCAGGCGCGCGCCGAGCCACCAGCCCAGCATCTGAGTTGTTAACGTGAACTCTGCGCGGCGCGAGGCCACAAATAATTAGGTGGCTTTTTCGATTAGTATGAATGGTATGATGTGGTTTAAAAAAAGTTTGATTGGTAATATGAAATTATGAACTGTGATCTACAGCTTTGACCATAATTTTGTATTAGAATTTAGAATATATTGGATAAAATTTTGAACCGTTAAATTGTGAAAGGTGATTTTTCGATAAAGTTACTTATATAATTTTCTTAGTTTCTAACTTAAATGTTATAGATGGATTTTTAAAGGTTTTATATGATTTTGATCGAACTGTATTTTTTATCAAAGGGGTATTAGTATTTATATATGAAAGCATGTCTACATTTTGTTTAGAAAATTTAAAACTAAAAAGAAAAAATGTTCAAAAAAAGCATGTCTACATATAGCTTACGAATTATTTGTATTGTGGTCGACTCGGATTCTCCCAAGTTGTAAAAACTAGGGCTTGCTTGTGAGAACATGGAAATGTGATATTTCAGCTTCTAGATTATAGGTTATTTCTATATTATATAAGTATTGAATCTAACACTCTAAAAGAATACGTACCATTTAGAGAGTTTCAAATTATATAAGTATAACTCTCAAAAACTCCTCCGACCCCCTCTAATTGGATTTAATTATAGAACCGAGGATTCAACGGAGACGTGTCAAATGTGGTACATTCATTGCACAATACAACTACACGAAAAGAATTCATAAAGCAAAAATATATAGATGTTGATCAGATAAAGAAACTATGGTAGCAACGGAAACGGTACCCAAAACCTGATGAGTTTTTACCTCGTTAGGGTATATAGATATGAATTAAAATCCTCATTCACGTCTATACAGGGCCGGCCCGGGCCGGCCCTGATATTTTTGTGGCCTGGTGCGGAACAAAAAATGGAGGCCCCCATTACAAAATAATATTGAAAAATTTAGTGTCATTAACAAATCTCACATTAATAAGTTTAAATACAAAGGAAAAATATCTCTAGATTATTTAAAACAATTTCTTCTAACAGGCCTACTGTTCGTGACTTATAACTAATTTGCAACTGAGATTTATTAATATTTGTGAGGCTTATTAGCATACTAAATTTTGGAGGCCCCCTATTTTCGGAGGCCTGGTGCGGTCGCACCGCCCGCACTGCCCCAGGCCGCCCCTGCGTCTATAAATAGACAAATAGTAGTATCCACCGTTTACAGATACAAGTGTGATACTATATAACCCACAAACATATAATGCGTATACCTATTATGTACATGCAATTTATCCTATTACATAGTCCACATATACCCCAAAACATGGTCCAACATAGCTTAATTCATGTGACATGCTCATATTCATATAGTCACATAGTTTAATAGTTTAATGCTTTGTACTCATGTAACACAGTTATATATATAGGTACTATATCAATAACTACTTTGCTTCCAATATCCATAGTTTTTTAAAGTTCTCCCCCCAAAAAATACAAGAACGCCAACTTCTTTACTTCATCAGTGGCGGGTCAATATGATCATTCATTTAGCGTATCGTATATACAAATATCGAAATGAAAACTAAAACACACACACACACATACGGGGATTCATTTGTACCTATGTATGTACAAATTATGGCAGTAAAACATTTTGAAGATTGCATCTGCTACCATGACAACTTCACATCAAACAAAACTGTAAGTCGTCTTGATATATTCCTAATAAACAGATGCTGAGATTATCTTCCACTTAAGTAAGACCGAGATGATCCTGGTTGTGAAGTAGCAGGCTGTGTGGGCAGCAATGTTGAGTGTTCGCCTTGTTTGATATCCTCAAAGGCCTCAACATCCAAGAATGGAGGATCACTCAAGATGATCTCCACATCATGCCTGTGGCTTCTCAGCATCTCCACAACCTTGGTCATTGTAGGCCTGTCACCGGCGTTCGCTTGGGTGCATGACAGTCCAATCTGCACAACATGCATCACCTCATCCCTGATAGCATCCTCGTAGATGCTCCGGTCAGCGATCATCTTCACTGTGCTGTTCTTGTAGTGGTTCCACACCTTGAATGTAGAGAAGGTATTTGCATTAAACATATTGCAAGGTAGTAGCTTATGCCTGACTGAAGCTAAAAGATAATATCATTTGACTTGACTGAAACTTGACAATGTCACCCTAGAAAAATAAACTTGAACAGATATCATCATGTTATGTTACTAGTGTTTATTTGATACCTATGTTCATCCGTCATCATGTTGTTGTTATATGAGTCAAATAAATAACCTCTGAAAATTAATTGATGTAGCACTTTACTTATATCTGTAATATAATCACAACCATATAGAAAGATGAATGGTGTTCAATGGTACTTATCCATTAGTCTACTTTCATCTATTTTTTTTCCCTGAACTAGAGTAATAGGACAAAAGCATGAGTGATTGTTATACTTGACTACTTGTAGTGTTCACTAATGTATTGTATTCTCTGGTTCTACTAGTGCAGCTGATCCATTTGTTTTTAAGAATGATTAGGGTCATGGATTGCACCAATGTTCCCTCTTTTTAAATCTTCTATTAAGGAGTTGAAAATTTGCAAGTTTTGAGAGATGTGAATTTCTATATTTATTCATTCTGTAAGTGTTTAGCTCTTCTATCTTGATATCCATATTAAACAAAATATAAAATTGAGTATAAATGCCATCATGTTTTCAAAAAACTTACAGATCACTGATAAGATTATGAAGTCAAGCAACTTAGTGAAATCAATACCATAACAAAGAAAGCAGTACCTTTGTTAACAACAAATGACCTCCATGTGAACCAGTTGAGCTGCTACATCTTTGTCCTGTTACAAGCTCAAGAACCAGAATACCATAGCTGTAGACATCGGCCTTCTCCGTAAGATGGCCATGTGCTAAATATTCAGGAGCCATGTAACCTCTGCAACAAGAAGCCAACAATCCAATTGAGTGAACTTAAAATCTCCAAAATCCACTGTTTTCCATTTGACATGACAGTACAATAATCACTCAGGAACAACAATGGTCAATAATATGAAAGTTTAGTCTTACAGTGTTCCAGCAACACCCGTTGTGACATGAGTTCTGTCCTCTGCAAAAGCTCTTGCAAGGCCAAAATCTGTTATCTTGGGCTTAAACTTATCATCCAATAAAATATTACTAGCTTTGATATCTCTGTGGATAATCCTTGTTTCTGACTCCTCGTGGAGGTAAGAAAGTCCCTCTGCTATGCCTTGAATGATATCAACCCTCAAATTCCAGGTTAAATTTCTGCTACGGCTTGCATCTGAGAGGAGATACAATAAAGTTGAGTTACCATAATTTATAAAATATCCATTAAAATTTAAGTGAAAGCAGCCTTGTTCTGTTTTTAGTGCAAGAAGAGTGTGCTCTTCAAGAACTTTATGTACGAGAATTTCCAAAGGATGGCTGAAATAAAAAGGATAGGATGGTACATGTTATATAGATTGAATAATGTTAACCCAGGTCAATATAAACCACCATACAAAACGAAAGCAAGTGTTCTTACATTTGTAATTTCACATTCTCGAGAAATACTAACACAAATATAGAAAATGAAACCGAAATATACCAAATGACATCAAGCAAGAGGCTTACCAAACAAGAAGAGATCAAGGCTTTTGTTCAAGTAGTATTCATAAACAAGCAAGCTCTCTGGACCATTCACACTGCAGCCAAGCAACTTGACTAGATTCTTATGACGAACTTGACTTATGAGTTTAACTTCATTGAAAAACTGATCAACCCACTCTCTTGTATTTAGGAATAGCTTCTTGACAGCAACTTCTTTTCCATCTAAAAGAATGGCCTACAGTGCAGCTCACATACTTGGTATCAGTACATGGAACTATGGAAACTCCAGTTTCATTTCTCCCCCATTAATTGCTGAGGGCAGAACAAGCTAGTTTTTAGTAGTATTTAGTTGCTTGTACCTTGTACACAGCTCCGTAGCTCCCTTGACCGAGTTTGTTTGCGGGATCAAAGTAATTCGTTGCTTTCCTTAACTCTTCATATTTGAAATTTAAACTGGATTGTGCAATTCTCACAGGGACTCCATCTCCATACATATCTGTAGTTCATTATAATTAAAGTATGAAGAGGAATATCAACCGAATGTTAAGCATGTCTCAATCTGACACTGACCTAGGAATGATGTGGACTTTTTCTTGCTCCAAAGAATTTTCTTCTTCCATGCCAGAAAGCCAACAGCGAAAACAATAACTAAAGCACCGAGTAAGGAACCCAACACTATCCAAACAACATCATTTCCTGCACATAGGGGGATTTCATTACTAATAAAAGAACAAAAAATAACTGGGTCCAGCAACACACTCTGTGCTGGAGGACAGAGATTTAATGTGTGATTAGTCAAATTAAGCTACCAAAGAAACATTTAGAGAAATAATAAGCGAGAACATAAGCATGAATCATTCATAGGTGTCCCTCCAGGGGTGGGGCACTTAGAGCTTAAACCCCACCCCTAGCTCCTTATTGCTATGAAATCGTATGAAAATAATTGATTTTTTGCATAATTAGGTAAAAATAGTTCGTCAGCCCTAAGCGTGATATATTTTTGGCTCTGCCCTTATGTCCCTCCCCTCTAACAAATTGTAGAATGACGCTACAAAATGGTGTTAATGGAAAGTTTTTTTCGTTTTCTAAACATCCAAGAAAACCAATGTATATGCACTGATCATATAACTTTGTAAAGTTTTCTAGGTCTGCATATATTGGGGGGGGGGGGGGGGGGGGAGTCAGTATTTGACGTCAATAAAATCTTGGAAAGAAAATTTGTTTGATGGTTCCATGTAGAAAATGTAACAAATGATTTGGTCAAAACTGATCCTAAACCGGTTAGTGTGTCGACGGTTTTGGTAAATGACAAACCTGCGTTAGTACGGCAAAGAAATTTTGTGTAATGTTTGGGCACAACTAGCGTTTCAGTCAACAAAGTGAGCTTAGCTTACGAATATTTGTTCCTACACTCTAGTCAAGCATTTCCTGATCAACTACCGGAAGATGTCAAAATTGGGTGGCGCTGAGATTAAATTGTCCCTCTTGTATTTAAAAAATGAATTTAAGAGAAAAATTTTAAACATATACTTTCTATTTAGATAAAAATTGTGAATTTATCCTCTAACTTATATATCATTTTATCATTGATCTTAAATGATTCCGCATGTCAGTGTACAGATTGAGATAGAAAGGATAATCAAATCGAATTGCAATACCTGATGATCCCGAGCCCGCTGCGGCGTTGAGATTCCAGAAGAGCCGCGTGGAGTAGCGCAGGTAGCAGCCGGTGTAGAGCGCGCGGCCATCCGTCGCCGGCGCACACCCGGCGGCCGCGGCCGCCGCGGCGCTCAGGCACTGGCCGCACGCCGTGGCGTTGAGGCTCCCCCAGCACTGGGCGAGCGCGAACGCCGTCGCGCCGCCCGCGGCCGCCGAACCCACCGCGTACCCGTCCCCGCGCTCCGCCGCGGCGGTGACGTTCGCCAGCGCGGCCCGCACCGCGTCCACGAACCCGCGAGGGTTGGCGGTGTAGTTCCCCCCGGTGCCGCAGGTGACGTTGTCGGCGGGCCCGACGGCCTCGGCGAAGAAGGAGTAGTTGCCGTAGCGTCCGAAGCAGCCGTCGAGGTAGAGCCTCCCGCCGACGCGCGGGTAGCACTTGGGGAGCAGAGACCTGACCTCGGCGAAGCAGAGCTTGCAGTCGACGGGGGAGAGGTCGCGGAAGCACTGGCCGAGGCCGAAGACGGTGTTGGGCCCCGTCCCGACCTCGGAGGTCCCGAACTCGTTGGCGCTGACGTTGCTGTTGAGTTCGTCCATCGCCGGCACGAAGTTGTCCGCCAGCGTGGAGCCGGACACCGCCGTGCTCAGCGCGCACGCCTGCCCCGCCACCGCCGCCCTCGGGTCCCCCGCCGCCCCGCCGCACAGCGCGAGGAGCAGCAGCAGGACAGCGAGCGCGGCCATCCGTCCGTGTCTGGCGCCCTAAAACCAGAGCGAACTAGAGGACTCGGAGCAGCACCTGAGGCTCATTTGTAGCGTGGGGACACGGCGCGCGTTGGTCCTGCCCGGTGCAAAGTGCAATCCAATTCAAAGGCAGGTGGGTGGCACACTGGCACGAGGAGCGACCGGACCGGGACCTGACGGCGGCGGCGGCGGCGGCGGCTGGACACGTCGGCGAGAGAGGATTGGAGAACTCCTCTGCTTTGACGCGGCAAGAGTTCAATGCTGGCGCCGGTGCGGTGCCGGGCCAATAAATGAGCTTAATCGTATAAGTTATGTTAATGTTAAATTAGATTAAGTTTGAGTTCAAACCATATAATATACTTTTATCTAGTGTCTTTGTCTTAAAATATGACGCGTTAACTTGAACATATGTACTCCCTTCATTAACTTTTAAATGACACAGATGACTTTTAACTCACGTTTGACTATTTGTCTCATTCAAAACAATTATGCAAATATACAAAAATATAAGTTATATTTGGAGTACTTTTAATAATAAAATAAATTATAACAAAATAAATGATATTTCAAAAAAATTGAACACGACAATAATCAAACGTTAAAATAAAAATCAATTGCGACATTTATAAGTTAATGGAGGTAGTATCATATATCATGTGGATGAGTGTTGACTACTCTAGATATGATTCGAACAAACAACTTCCATCGATGTGCTTTCTAACTTCCTTCTCTAACCGCCCTACGGAGGCACTCTAGCTATTTGCTCTTCAATAAGATGGGAAGTGATTGAGTAGAGTAATAAGTAATCAAGTTTGAGAGTAATATGGACACTTTGAACATAAAAAATACCCTTTATAAGTACTAAATAATTGTATTTGGGATAATTTTTAAACTCTAAAACTTATTATGTTTTGAAATAGACGAAGTAGGTAATATACACTAGTAGAATGCATGTTATCTTTTAAAAGGCCCGAATTGAGACACTTCGTTTGTGGCAGAGAGATTTCTGTAGTCCTTCAAATGCACTATCAATTTTTTTTATTGTTATAGAAAAAATGCTAACTAGAAGCGATACAGGTTGAGATAGAATTGGTGGAGACATTTGGGGACGAAGATGGAATGAGCGTTCTCTCGGTCATATCCCCTTAGCCCTACTTCCTATCTAGCTCTTTGCTACCCTCCTGTCGTCATTGAAAAGGTTGAATTCAATATTCTCAAGCACATGAGGCATTAGATTTGGGGAAGGGGGTATTGTTGCATTGTCCTACCTGAGATGGGAGGTGGTGGCAAATCTAAAGATAACTGTGTGACGAAGACAACAATAGAGGGCGTGGAGAATAGGCGGCATGTCAAAAGTCCCTCAAAAGGTAACACTGTCGGGCATCTCAATAGTACGTGAATCAAGGGCACAACGTGGATTTGGACAATGGAGATGGCACCTCCTCATTAGCTACGTCCCAATCTCCCCTTCACTGATGCTTGGGACCCTTCTAGATATGAGTCAAGATGCAACTCCCTTTGCCCTGACACCCGTTGCAAGCACCATTGCCCAGGGCCTTTGGGAAGCGGTGTCTCCTACGGAAGCTGAGGAGGTGGACGAGCGGAAGAACAAGACGGCGAGGGCGCAATTTCTCCGAGCATTGTCGGAGGACATCCTCCTGCAAGTCTCGATGAAGATGACGACAAAGGATGTATGGGACATCCTCAAGACGAGGTTTGTCGGCGCCGATCGCGTCAAGGCGGCTCACATTTCAACTCTCAAGGGTGAGTTCGACAAGCTATGCATGGCGGAAGGGGAGCTGTTGGACGACTACACCGGCAAGATCAGCTGTAGGATCGATGTACCGACTAGAGGGGGGTGAATAGGCGGTTTTTAAAACTAATTCGAATTCAGTTAAACCATGATCAAGGTCCTAAGACAATGGTAGCAAACCGCTAGAACAGGTATATTACTCTAGAAAAGTAATCTTGCACAAATAAACTTGCTCGAAGATAAAGGGACAAGAGACAACCGAATTTTATCTCGAGGTTCGGAAATTTGCCAATTTCCTACGTCCTCGTTGAGGCGAGTTTCACTTGACCGCTCTCTTCACCAAGCCTCGGATTTCTCAAAGAGAAATTAGCTTGAAGATGAGCCGGCACCGGAAGTGCAACTCTCGGGCCTCGATCACTAGTGGTAGCTCTTCTCCACTCCGGATAGGCGAGCTCCAACCTTCACAACCTCCCGGGTCTCCTCCACAACCTTCTAGGAGAGATCACCGGTTTCTTCTCCAAGCCGTCTAGGAGATGGCAATCTCCAAGAGTAACAAGCTGCAATCAAAGCTAGGAGAAGAGGATCAAGTGCCAAAATGCCAATGCAATGCAATTTACTCAATCACTTGATCACCCCTTTTTCTTCCCAACCTCACTAGTGCTCAAATTAGTGCTCAATGGTGGGAGAGACTCTCTTGTGCTCAAGTATGCTCAAATGAATGCCAAAAGTCTAGCAAAGGAGCTGTAGCAAGGGTTTATATAGCCACACACCCAAAAACTAGCCGTTACACAAGTTAGGTGGCTCTCTGCGCATTGTCGGTCTGATCGCCCATCTTGGGCCGGTCTGACCGACCGCAACTGCAACGGCTAGAAAACTAGCCGTTTACTGATGTGACAGGATGCCTCGGTCTGACCGGCCACTCTGGCCCGGTCGGACCGGCCCTACCCGGTCTGACCGCCCATCGGCTCGGTCGGACCGATAGTGCTCCCGTCGGCTCTGTAAACCAGCAGTATTCTGCCCTACGCAACCCGGTCGGACCGGCCCCCTGGCCGGTCGGACCGCCCAACTCCAGCCGGTCTGACCGGACCCACATGGTCGGTCAGACCGCCAGGGTCAGACAACTCCAACAAATGTTTTTCAAGGAATTTGCCAAAGAGTAACTTTTGCAACAAACACACATGATCAAAAGATACTATATGCAATGCAAATTGGCACTTGAAAATCAACTCATAACCAAGATGCAACCCCTCTTAATAGTATGGCAAAAACAAAATTTAAACCTAGCCTAATTGATCGCTCCAAACACCTCGATCAATTTCTAGATTCCTTCAAACCTTTTGCCGTAGCCTTTAAACGTCCAGATCTTCGGGTTTCCATCTTGTGCTCCATTTGCGCGGGACCTACTCATTTCCTTCACACTTAAGAAAAATATTAGTCCACAAAACGCATGTTTATCATTAATTACCAAAACTCACATAGGGCCTAGATCTTCAATCTCCCCCTTTTTGGTAATTGATGACAAACACTTCAGAGATAAAGAAATATGTTAAAGTAGAAGTATCCACAATTAAGCGCAAAGCTCCCCCTGAAGAAATGATGGGGTACAAGTATATGGAGCAAGATATGAGATATAATTCCAAACACAATTCACACATTCAATGAAGCAAAGAGAGTTTCTCATAATAAAGGCAAATAGTTCAAATTAAGTCCAGTACGATATGGAAAGCAAATAGTGTTCATTATATAAACAACCATAGATAGATAGAGATATAAAAAGATTGATCCTTCCTAATTTTTCCTTCTTACTACTGCTTCCTTCTCCCCTAATCTTCTAGTCCAGTACGATATGGAAAGCAAATAGTGTTCATTATATAAACAACCATAGATAGATAGAGATATAAAAGATTGATCCTTCCTAATTTTTCCTTCTTACTACTGCTTCCTTCTCCCCTAATCTTCTGCTACCTTCTCTCCTACTGCTAACTGCTTCTCCCCCTTTTGGCATCAAGAACCAAAAAGAGAGAATAATCCTGGGAAGGAGGCTGAGAATCATCAAGGCGACGACGACGACGCTGGTACTGAAGAGGGTATCCTGCTGAGGAAGATGAATCTAGCCGATCAACTCGAGAAGTAAGAGTGTCAATCCTGGAGTTGATACGCTCTTGACCACCTTGAAGGTTCTGCAGATGGGAGGTGATAGCTTCTTGCCCTAGAGCCATTTGATCCATTCTTGCATTTAACTGAAGAAAGCCAGCTGTCACTTGTTGAAGAACTGGATCAAAGAACTGGGTGGCATCCATACCAAAATAGGCACCAGATCCAGAGCTCTGAGGAGGAGCAAAAGAGCTGCTAGGAATGTCCTGAGGATGAACCTGTCCTGTTCCCATATCGGCTGGATCGACGGCTGGAGCCAAAGGAGTAGCCAAGAAGCGAGGCCTGTACTGAGAGTGGGTGATATCAAGGCGCTCATTCACATTTCCTACTTTGCTCAAAATTAATCTCATGATAAACGGAGCATAGTAGACTCCAAGAGTGAGGCTTCCTTTTGAGAGTGCCATCTCATATAGCATCAAATGGATGACATCAAACCTCTTTCCAGTCATCACTGCATCTAGAAGAGTCCAAGCAACACCTCGAATAGCATCATTGTTGCCTAGACGCGGTAAAATAGAGTGCCGCAGAATGCGATGTGCCACACTATGAAGAGTCTTCATTCCAGTAACCCCTCCAATCTTGTGAGCAGCAGATGGGATGTAGAATTGAGCCATCTCTTCTTCTGACAAAGGATTGTGAGTGAACTCATCATGCAGTCTGAGGCCAGAAGAGAACCTTATGTCCCAAGCACTCTGAATTTATTGCTTTGTAGCAATGCAAAAGATATCTCCAGTCATCCATGTAAGAGAATCACAAGTGGCAGGTATGAACACTGTGGCATAAAACTGACGGATAACATCCCAATTAAAATCTTGCTTCAGACTCACTATTTTGTTTATACCAACAGTTCCAAATATGTTTCTGAGAGCTGCAACCTCTCCACTTAGATCCCTCCAAGAAATCCACTTATGCGGAGCCAAAGAACGGTTCTCATATGCAATATTGAATACCTCTTTCTGAAATTTTGTATGAAACCGCTGATCTGATGTATCTCTTGGTCTGAGAAATTGATTGTGGTGGCGCAGACGAGCAAAGTTCTCTTGATTCCGGACATCTACCTTGAACTCCAAGGATGCAAAAGGATCTTCACTAGCTGCTGGTGGCTGAGGTGCCAACTCTTCTTCATTCTCAGAGCTGTCATCCTCATAGGAAAAGTCCTCGTCACTGTCATCTTGAAAGTGCCGGGATGATTGGCCACGGTCCTCGACAAACTTTGAGCGACGCTCATTTCCTTGAGAACGGCCGGCGCGAGGCATGACTGAATCAAAGATTTAACCCAGATAAGATAAAAGATATGATTTGAGACAATCTATGAATTTGTTAGAGGGCAAAAGCATCAATGAGCAATGATGTGCAAAAGAGGGGCAGGCATTGGGAGGCCGGTCTGACCGAGGTAATAGGGCCGGTCTGACCGCCAGTACATGGTCGGTCGGACCGCCCATTGCCCACCGGTCTGACCGGCCTAGCAACCCGGGCACAAATCCCCTTTTGCACAAAACTTCTCCATAATCAAAATTTGCCATATCAAATTGCATAGAGGCATGGGAAATAGTATCACAAGGCTAACAATTGAGTTTAAAGAGGATTTAGCCTTGGCAAGTTGACATGCAAGCCCATGAACAAGAACCCTAACCCTAGCCTTCAAAAGGATGAAATCCATGGATTTGATCGGAGGAAGTTCTTACCGGCAAGAGAAAATGAACTCGAGATCGGACCGGAGAAGATCCACCGGTTGGACCGGCAAGAAGATCGAAGAAACGAAATTTCTAGGGTTGGGGGCAAGAGTGGAGGAGAGGAACTCGGTTTGAGAGGAGAGGAAATAATAGAGGGGAGAGAAAACTGAATAGAGAGGGGAGTTATAACCCTGCCCGAGCCCCGGTCTGACCGGCCATGTAGGCCCGGTTGGACCGACGCAGCAAGGGTGGTCGGACCGGCCATGTAGGCCCGGTCAGACCGACACCACTATAGCTCAGCAATTAAAAACAAAGCAGAAAGAGGAGCTTAAGTGAGAAATATAGCAAAATAATTTTGAAAAATTTCAAACTTTGCAGAAACTTAGAATAACTCCCAAGGTTTATAAAACATCAAGTTTTCAAATTTTTAAGTTCAAAAAGAAACTGTTTGCAGCCAAAGTTCTCAACACGTCCGAACTCTTGTCCGAACACTTGTCTGAACTTTAATTCTTTGAATATCTTTTGATAGGATGGATAAAGTTAAAACATTTGAATACGAAAAATGATCATATGATCCATATCTATAAGTTTTGTTTTGGACAAAAGTTCAAAATATGTCTTGAAATAAAATCATGGGAGAAATTTGTTTTTAACTCAAAGATAGGATTTTGAGGATACCAAAACTTTCAAATTTTGTTTTTTTTTAACAACCTGAGCAATTCTCAACATATAAGAGTAACCTTATACTCCCCCTTAATGCATAGCCTTAGAAACACATATAAAAGTACATGAACTTCAAATATGGCATTGCAAGCATAAAAGCATTCATATATGTCACAAGGATAGAAAATTCTACAACTCACACATATGCATGATTTCAAGCCACATTTGAGAAGTCTATTATATTCAATTCATTCCTAAGCTTACAAAAACGAGATTCATCAAGTGGTTTGGTAAAGATATCTGCTAATTGATCTTCGGTTCTTATGTGGCTAATGACAATGTCACCTTTGCCAACATGATCTCTTAGAAAGTGGTGGCGAATATCAATATGCTTGGTTCTAGAGTGTTGGACTGGATTGTTGGCAATTTTGACGGCGCTATCATTGTCACAAAGAAGAGGGACATTTGAGAATTCTATACCATAATCAAGCAAGGTTTGCCTCATCCAAAGTAATTGAGCACAACAACTACCCGCAGAGACATATTCTGCCTCAGCAGTGGAAAGGGCAACGGAGTTTTGTTTCTTAGAGGCCCAAGAAACAAGAGACCTCCCAAGGAATTGACAGCCTCCAGAAGTGCTTTTACAATCAACTTTGCAACCGGCATAATCCGAATCAGAATAGCCAATTAGCTCAAATTTAGCACCTTTGGGGTACCACAAGCCTATATGGATGGAATGTTTTAAATATCTTAGAATTCTCTTGACCGTCATCAAATGACAATCTTTTGGTGCGGCTTGAAATCTAGCACACATGCAAACACTAAACATGATATCGGGCCTAGATGCGGTGAGATAGAGCAAACTACCAATCATGGATCTATATAATTTTTGATCTACTGGTTTACCTCCCTCATTTAGGGCGAGATGTCCGTTAGTCGCCATAGGGGTCTTGATAGGCTTTGCTTCCATCAATCCGAACCTTTTGAGAAGATCATGAATATACTTCGTTTGGCTCACAAAGGTTCCATTCTTGAGTTGCTTGACTTGAAGTCCAAGGAAGAAACTCAATTCTCCTATCATGGACATCTCAAATTCCCTAGACATCATATCACCAAAAACTTTGCACAATTCTTCATTAGTAGAACCGAATATAATATCATCGACATAAATTTGACAGACAAAGAAATCATCATTAATTATTTTTGTAAACAAGGTAGTGTCGACTTTACCAATTTTAAAACCTTTTGAGAGGAGAAAATCTCTCAATCTTTCATACCAAGCTCTAGGAGCTTGTTTTAGACCATAGAGAGCTTTTGAGAGTTTATAAACATGATTAGGATTTTTAGGATTCTCAAAGCCGGGTGGTTGTTCAACAAAAACTAGTTCGGCTATTTCGCCATTCAAGAAAGCACTTTTCACATCCATTTGATATAACTTAATATCAAAACATGAAGCAAAAGCAAGTAAGATGCGAATAGCTTCTAGTCTAGCAACAGGAGCAAAGGTTTCACCAAAATCCAAACCTTCGACTTGAGTGAATCCTTGTGCTACCAATCTTGCCTTGTTTCTCACGACCATCCCATTTTCATCTTGCTTGTTCCTAAAAACCCACTTTGTTCCAATTACGTTGTGCTCCTTGGGTCTCTCCACCAATGTCCAAACTTTGTTTCTTTCAAAGTTGTTGAGCTCTTCATGCATAGCATTTACCCAATCCGGGTCATTTAGAGCTTCATCTACATGTTTAGGCTCAATAGAAGAAACAAACGAGTAATGCTCACAAATAGAAGGCACACGAGATCTAGTTTGAACACCCTTACTAATGTCACCCAAAACTTGATCAATTGGGTGATCTTTTGCGGTGGTATTGTGAACTTTGGATGGAATAGTAGGGGATTGATCTTTGGCTTCATCTTCATCAAGTTGAGTCAAATTTTGAGTAGCGGAAGTAGAAGCTTCAACTTGAGTGGAGGATGGAAGTTCATCATCTTCTTTAGGCTTGATGTCACCAATTGACATTTTCTTCATTTCCCTTATCAAGCCTTCATCACCTACATCATCCAAATTCTCGTGCCCCTCTTGGGACCCATTAGTTTCATCAAATTGAACATCCGAGGTTTCTTCAACAATACCTTTGTTCTTGTTATACACTCGGTATGCCTTGCTATTTGATGCATAGCCAAGGAGAAATCCTTCATCACAACGACTTTCAAACTTGGTTAGTCTAACACCTTTTCTATAAATATAGCATTTGCAACCAAAAACACGAAAGTAAGCAATGTTGGGTTTTCGTCCAATTAAGAGTTCATATGGAGTCTTTTTCAAAAGACGATGCAAATAAAGACGATTAGAAGCATGACAAGAAGTGTTTATAGCTTCCGCCCAAAAAGAGTCGGAGACACTATACTCATCAAGCATAGTTCTAGCCATCTCAATAAGGGTCCTATTCTTTCTTTCCACAACACCATTTTGTTGTGGTGAATAGGTGGCGGAAAGCTCATGCTTAATGCCGAGATCATCACAATAATCCTCAATATTTGTATTTTTAAACTCGGATCCATTGTCACTCCTTACTTTTACAATAGAAAAGTTGAATTCGTTTTGAGCTCGTTTTGCAAACTTTTTGAAAATCTCGGAGGTCTTAGCTTTGTCATGTAAAAAGAAGACCCAAGTAAATCTTGAGAAATCATCCACAATAACAAGACAAAAACTATTTCCACCGATGCTTTTGTAAGTTGTTGGACCAAATAAATCAATATGCAAAAGCTCCAAAGGTCTAGAAGTGGACATGATGCTTTTGCTAGGATGAGAGCAAGCAACTTGCCTCCCCGCTTGACAAGCACTACAAAGTTTATCTTTTTCAAATTTTATATCTTTCAAACCAACAACCAAATCTCTTTTTGCAAGTTTGTTTAGTTGATTCATTCCCACATGAGCAAGCCTTCTATGCCAAAGCCAACCCAATGAAGTTTTTGCAACCAAACAAGTTTTCAAATTAGCCTCATTTGAAGAGAGATCCACCAAATAGAGATTTCCAAAACGAAAACCTTTGAAAACTAAGGAGTTATCATGGATACTTGTTACAAATACTTCTTGAGGGTTAAATGTGCATGAAAGGCCTAAATCACATAGTTGAGCAATGGACAATAAGTTGAAATTTAATGACTCAACTAGTGAAACATTTGAAATGGAGAAATCATTTGAGATAGCAATTTTACCTAGACCCATTACCTTTCCTTTACTATTGTCACCGAAGGTCACTCTTTCTTGATCTTTAGCACCAACTTCAAACGATGTGAACATTTTCCTATCACCGGTCATGTGTTGAGTGCACCCACTATCAAGCACCCAATGTGATCCTTCGGTGTGGTAGTTTACCTACAAAAGATCAAGCCCTTTTAGGTACCCAAATCTTTTTGGGTCCTTGTAGGTTAGTTATCAAGGCCTTTGGCACCCAAATAGATTTCTTCTTTTCTCCTAAAATAGGAGTGCCCAAAAACTTAGCATAAATAGAGCCATCATTAGATCTCTTTAGCATGTAATGAGAATCAAATACATCATTTTTAGGAATATTGTTTATGTGGCATTCACCAATTATGTGACCAACTTTTCGACATTTATTGCAAAATTTTCCATTACTTTTAACAAACCTTGGGGCTTGGTAAGAAGGCTTTTTGCCCTTCTTGGGAACAAAACCAAGTCCCTCCTTGTTGAAAGAGCATCTTTGTTGGCTTAAAATTTCATCAAGAGTATTTTTACCTTTGAAGCATCTTTCCAAACTCTTACTTAGTTTGGCAACTTGCTCCTTGAGCTCATGATTTTCAACAATTAACAATGAATTTGATGAAGATGATATATTTGTTGAACATGAAGCAATATCACGAGTGGATGAGCATGGCATAGCAAGTAAGTCATCACATGAGGTTGATATGCTAGTCTTTGTAGGAATGCAATTTTCAACATTTAGACATGCATCATCAAAAATATCACATGTGACCCCTATATCTACTTTTGGCCTAATGAGTGTAGAGGCAATGAGTGCTTCGTGAGCTTCCTCAAGCTTCTCATGAGAGACCAAAAGCATCATATGAGAAGTTTTCAACTCCTCATATTTAGCCGTTAAGGACTCATGATCTTTCTTGAGAGCCTTAAATTTAACTCTCTCTTTGCCACTCAACTCATTTAGCTCCTCAAGCATTTGTGCAAGATCATCATAAGATAATTCATCATCACTATCATTTTGTTCACTAACACAAGTAGATGTTACCTTAGTACTTCCTTTTGCCATGAGACAAAAAGGTGAGTATAGTGATGAAGCTTCCGTGATTGCGATTCCCGCCATGTTCTTCTTTCTTGAGTTTGACTCACCACCGGAGTCGGAGCTTGAAGAAGAATCAGAGCTATCTTCATTTGAATCCCATTCTCCCACAAATGCTTCATTTTTACCCTTTTTCTTGTTCAACTTCTTGAAGAGCTTTTTCTTCCCATTCTTTTCTTTGTTCTTCTTTTGAGATTTATCATCTTCGCTTTCTTGTTTGTTCGGGCATCTTGAGGCAAAATGACCCTTCTCATTACATTCGAAACATCTTACATTCTTGAGGTTTCTTTTGGTTGACTTCTTGTCACCATTGTTCTTGAATGAGCTTGAAGAACTTCCTCTCTTTTTCATAAACCGGTTGAACTTTCTCACAAAGAGAGCCATTTCTTCATCTTCGGTATCGCCATCACAAGAGGTGTCTTCTTCTTCTTCACATTTCTTTTCAACCTTGGCCTTCAAGGCAATATTCTTCTTCTTGGATGAGGAGTGATCTTCGGTGCTTCCTTCAACTCTCTTGTTCTTGTAAATCTCATTTGTGTTGATAGTTCCCAAAAGTGTTGTGGGTGTCAAACTTGACATATCCGAGTTGATGAGGAAAGTCACCAACGTGTCATATTTCTCGGGCAAAGCTCTCAACATCTTTTGAGCAACTTCCAACTCCGTGTACTTCACTCCAACACCCTTAAGATCATTGACAATCACATTAAGTCTTGCATACATCTCATTTACACTTTCATTTGGCAACATGGTGAATGTTTCATAGTTGATCTTTAGGTAGTGCGACTTGGCATTCTTCACACTTGTTGTTCCATCATGTATATCTTGAAGAGTGGTCCAAATGTCGTGTGCCGTTGAAATATTGCTTATCCTATTGAATTCTTCGGCACACAAACAATTGAACAAAGCATTTGTAGCTTGAGCATCAAGTTGCATATCTTTCTTGTTTTGATAGGTTAGATTCATCTTGTCTTCAACTTCAAAACCTAACTCAACAATACGCCAAATTTCAAAGCTCATGGCTTTGAGGTGAGCAGCCATACGAACTTTCCAAATAGAATAGTTAGTGCCATCAAAGTAAGGACCTTTGCCTACGTTGTGAACCACCTCGTCGGACATCTTCTCTCTAGGCGGTAAAGCCTAACTTGAGAGACCAAGCTCTGATACCACTTGTAGGATCGATGTACCGACTAGAGGGGGGGGGTGAATAGGCGGTTTTTAAAACTAATTCGAATTCAGTTAAACCATGATCAAGGTCCTAAGACAATGGTAGCAAACCGCTAGAACAGGTATATTACTCTAGAAAAGTAATCTTGCACAAATAAACTTGCTCGAAGATAAAGGGACAAGAGACAACCGAATTTTATCCCGAGGTTCGGAAATTTGCCAATTTCCTACGTCCTCGTTGAGGCGAGTTTCACTTGACCGCTCTCTTCACCAAGCCTCGGATTTCTCAAAGAGAAATTAGCTTGAAGATGAGCCGGCACCGGAAGTGCAACTCTCGGGCCTCGATCACTAGTGGTAGCTCTTCTCCACTCCGGATAGGCGAGCTCCAACCTTCACAACCTCCCGGGTCTCCTCCACAACCTTCTAGGAGAGATCACCGGTTTCTTCTCCAAGCCGTCTAGGAGATGGCAATCTCCAAGAGTAACAAGCTGCAATCAAAGCTAGGAGAAGAGGATCAAGTGCCAAAATGCCAATGCAATGCAATTTACTCAATCACTTGATCACCCCTTTTTCTTCCCAACCTCACTAGTGCTCAAATTAGTGCTCAATGGTGGGAGAGACTCTCTTGTGCTCAAGTATGCTCAAATGAATGCCAAAAGTCTAGCAAAGGAGCTGTAGCAAGGGTTTATATAGCCACACACCCAAAAACTAGCCGTTACACAAGTTAGGTGGCTCTCTGCGCATTGTCGGTCTGACCACCCATCTTGGGCCGGTCTGACCGACCGCAACTGCAACGGCTAGAAAACTAGCCGTTTACTGATGTGACAGGACGCCTCGGTCTGACCGGCCACTCTGGCCCGGTCGGACCGGCCCTACCCGGTCTGACCGCCCATCGGCTCGGTCGGACCGATAGTGCTCCCGTCGGCTCTGTAAACCAGCAGTATTCTGCCCTGCGCAACCCGGTCGGACCGGCCCCCTGGCCGGTCGGACCGCCCAACTCCAGCCGGTCTGACCGGACCCACATGGTCGGTAAGACCGCCAGGGTCAGAAAACTCCAACAAATGTTTTTCAAGGAATTTGCCAAAGAGTAACTTTTGCAACAAACACACATGATCAAAAGATACTATATGCAATGCAAATTGGCACTTGAAAATCAACTCATAACCAAGATGCAACCCCTCTTAATAGTACGGCAAAAACAAAATTTAAACCTAGCCTAATTGATCGCTCCAAACACCTCGATCAATTTCTAGATTCCTTCAAACCTTTTGCCGTAGCCTTTAAACGTCCAGATCTTCGGGTTTCCATCTTGTGCTCCATTTGCGCGGGACCTACTCATTTCCTTCACACTTAAGAAAAATATTAGTCCACAAAACGCATGTTTATCATTAATTACCAAAACTCACATAGGGCCTAGATCTTCATCAGCAGCATGGCGGTGAGGTATGCCAGCCTCGGATCGACGCTCGATGACGCCTCCATGGTGAAGAAGTTCCTCGACACCGTCCCTGATAGGTTGTATCCTGAAGTCTCCGGGATCGAACAATTCTGCGACGTTGAGACGACGGCGTTCGAGGAGGCACTTAGTAGACTAAAGGCATTCGATGAGCGTTCTCGGCGGCGTACTCATGCCGACGGTGAACGACGCGATGACCAGCTCCTACTCACGGAGGCCGAGTAGAAGGCTCGACAAAAATCCAAGTCGTCAGTCGGGAAGTGCTACAACTATGACATTCGTCGCAATTTTTCTCGAGACTACCGCAAGCTGAAGAATGAGGAGGCCCTACTTGCTAGCGACGACGAGGAAGCGACACTCCTATAGGGCGGGATGTGTGGCGATGTCGTGGTTTAGGGGGAGATTGTTAGAATAAACCATGCCAGGTTTGTGCATGGCATGTGCACGTTAGTGCGTGCGTGGAGCTGCTGCATTACTGCGTGTGTTAGTGTGTGCGTTAGTGTGTGCATAATGGAGCATTAGTGCATACTTTAGTGTGTGCATAAAGGAGTTGTTGCTCCTACATGCATGTAGCAGTTAGTGCATCCGCTGCACATGGAGTTAGTGGCTCTTGCATGAGTTAAACGCTATGCATTAGTGCACAGAAAATGCTAGGTTATAGCCCTCATACCGAAGCCTTTTGGGCGGCAGAAGCCTTCACACGCCGGACCCCTCCGATGGAAGGCCTCGTTCTGACCGGCTCCGCACAGCTGATCCAATCGGCCTTCGACAGAAGCAGGAGAGGCCTGAGGGGCACTCTGAAGTTAAAAATTTAGACATCACCCTAGAAAATGAGTTAGCAAACCCTCCGGATATCCATAAGGATGATTGGAGAATCCCAATCGTCTAGTATTTAAGGAATCCCAATCAAAAGGTTGATCGGAAAGTTCGGCGATGAGCGTTTAAATTTGTGTTGCTAGATGATGTATTATATCGTCGGACTATTGATGGAGTACTCTTAAAGTGTTTAGATGCTGATCAATCCAAAGTAGCTACAGGAGAAGTCCGTGAAAGGCTTTGTGGCACTCATTAGTCGGCCCAGGATGCTCAAAAGAGCAGGTTTCTACTGGCCGACTATGACTGAAGACTGTTTTAAGTACTATAGAGGGTGTGAAGCATGTCAAAGGTTTGGTAATATCCAATTAGCTCCTGCATCGCTACTTAATCCTATTATCAAGCCATGGACGTTCCGAGGTTGGGGACTAGACTTCATCGGCCAGATTTATCCTCCCTCTTCAAAAGGGCATCGGTTCGTATTAATGGCGACAGACTACTTCACCAAATGGACTAAAGCCGTGCCTCTCAAGAATATGACTCACAATGAGGTAACTGATTTTATTTTGAAGCACATTATACATAGATTTGGTATTCCCCAAACTCTCACTACAAATCAAGATACTTCATTCGTTGCTAAAGAAGTGAGAGACTTTGCCGAATTTTATGGTATTAAGTTGATAAATTCTTCATCATACTATGCCCAGGCCAATGGTCAAGCCGAGTCTAGTAATAAAACTGTGATTAAGCTCATTAAGAAGAAAATTGAAGAGTTCCTTAAAAGGTGGCATGAAGTGCTTTCAGAAGCATTGTGGGCTTATAGAGTTGCAAAACACAGTGCTACCAAAGTTAGTCCATATGAGCTAGTATATGGTCAAGAGGTCGTTCTACCCGTAGAGGTGGATCTTGGTTATTTAAGATTTCTTAAGCAAGATGGCTTATCAGTCGATGAATATGAAACTCTTTTGAAAGACAAGTTATAAGAAGTGACCGATAAGAGATTAAGGGCTTTAGAAGCTATAGAGAAAGACAAAATAAGAATAGCTAGAGCTTATAATAAGAAAGTTAAACCAAAATCGTTTTAAGTTGGTGGCTTGGTTTGGAAGATGATTTTGCCTTTAGCCACTAAGAGCCCCAGATTTGGTAAATAGTCGCCTAGTTGGGAAGGTCCTTTTAAAGTAGCCGAAATCGCTCCAGGTAACGCGTATTTGTTAGAATCTTTACAAGGAGAACGGTTTCGAAGAGCTTTGAATGACAGGTATTTGAAAAGGTACTTCCCAAGTGTGTGGCAAAGCGCTTGAAAGTGTCGAAAGGCCAATATGGAAGGTATCGTCTTTAGCCCGTTATGCTTTTAGTTCACTTAGTTCACTAAAAGGCAGGGGCATGTGTTGATAGAAAAAATGACATTAATGGTCAAGATTATCAAAATATCAATTTTGGTAATTTGGACCGAAAATACACATGTCCTGAATCAGGCCGAAGCCCTACAGGGCCGAAGGCCCATTAATTCTTGGGCTTCGGAAGCCTTACATCAGCCTGCTACCTTCGGCCCAAAAGCCTTCAGAGGTCTGCCTCGCCGAAGCTTTGGCCCGAGGAGTAGGCTTCGGAAGGCCCTACCGAAGGCCCACTTCGGGCTGATTTTCAGAGATAGAGTTTGAGTCTAATTTTGGCTAATTTTATCCCTAAGTTTGATTAGGCCGAATCCTACCATATTAATATTAGAGATAAGAAGACTAGCCTCTATAAATATAGGGGTAAGGCCGGTTCATTAGACGCTCCCCAACACAAATCAATCACAAAGCCCTAGCTTTGAACCATACATTTACTTTTTATTTACCTTTTTGCAACCTTCGTGGGTTTGTCTGGAAGCCCTCGGCTGGCCACCCCGAAACCATGGTAAGCCTTGTTACTTCGCTCGTGAAGTACCCGTTAATCTACGTAATAGATTGCTATCGCCTTGTTACTTCGCCTATGAAGTATCCGTTAATCTACGTAACAAATTGCTACCTTCGTTCCCCTACTGCAATACTTAGAAAAATTGGTCTCTAGGCCAAATTGGCACTTGATCTTTGTTCCGTTGCAAGTTTCCATGTTTGGATCCCCTTCGTCGGAGGTGTCCAGAGCCAGGGAGCTAGTTTCGAAGGCTGCTAGAACACCCTTCGGCGGAATACTTGCTTCGACTACTCGTGCCGGACCGTCACGCTGTTGTCGGTTTGACCAAGTCTCGCATGCCAGCACACTCCACGGCAGGCTTCGTCACGTCAGGCTGCGCCACACTTGTACCCCGCTTCGGACGAAGTCACAACAGTGCGTTGCATTTAGGATATTTTACCGTGTCAGAGGCTTCGCACCGAACCCCGCTGTTCGGAGGTGATTTCGCGTCAAGATCTGTTCGGAGCCTATCTTTGGACAGATCAATCTGAACGCCGAAGACTATCTTCGGCGAGACCCTTCGCATCAGACGCTGAAGGTACCCTTCGGTGAACCCCTTCGCATAGTACACTTCGAATCAGTTAGTCACTGTTCAACTTGCTGGTTTATTTTATTTAATATATTTTTTTTGGCTAATTGGATTATTTATGTGTGATCTAATTACCTAGCGACTCCAACCCCCTTGCCACTGTTGAGGGTAATCGGAACGCGACGTGAGTGTTGTGTTACGCTTAGGCTTGTCCCTAAATATCCGCACACTTTTGGATCGACGAACTGACCCAAGTACGGGGGCACACTTTTGTGTCAACACTCCTGTAACCCCCTTGTCCTTCTCATATAAAAGGATTAGGGGAGGCTCTAGACAGGAGGCAAGACACACGTGCACAAGTTGCATATACCCAACAAACACACAGAGCAATCATACACACGAGAGTAGGGATATTATCCTTAGGGAGGCCCGAACCTGTCTAAAATCCTCTCGTGTCCACCCTCTTACTCTTTTTTCTACCTTACACATCAAGGTAACCATCGGTCCATAGTCGCGACTCCCCTCTACCTAAACAAATCATACTGCTGGTACCCCCGTAGGCTCATGTTGTTTCCACGCAACGTCACTCTTCAATAAGATGGGAAGTGATTGAGTAGAGTAATAAGTAATCAAGTTTGAGAGTAATACATGCACTTTGAACATAAAAACTACCCTTTATAAGTACTAGATAATTGTATTTGAGATAATTTTTAAACTCTAAAACTTATTATGTTTTGAAATAGACGAAGTAGGTAATATACACTAGTAGAATGCATTTTATCTGTTAGAAGGCCTGAACCAAGACACTTTGCTTGTGACAGAGAGATTTCTATAGTCCTTCGACCACACTATCAAATTTTTGATTGTTCTAGATAAAATTGTTAACTAGAAGCGATACGAGTTTAGATAGAATTGGTGGAGACATTTGGGGATGGAGATGGAATAAGTGTTCTCTCGGTCATATCCCCTTAGCCCTATTTACTATCTGACTCTTGCTACCCTCTTGTCATCTCCGAAAAGGTTGAATTCAATATTCTCAAGCACGTGAGGCATTATATTGGGGTAGGGGGTATTGCTGCATTGTCCTAGCTGAGATGGGAGATAGTGGCAAATCTAGAGATAACGGTGTGACGAAGACAACAATAGAGGGTCTGGAGAATAGGCGACATGTCAAAAGTCCCACAAAAGGTGACACTGACGGGCATCTCAATGGTGAATCAAGGGCGCAATGTGGATTTGGGCAATGGAGATGGCGCCTCCTCATTAGCTACGTCCCAATCTCCCCTCTATTGATGCTTGCGACCCTTCTAGATATGAGTCAAGATGCAACTCCCTTCGTCCTTACACCCGTTGCAAGCACCATTGCTCGTCTAACAACCTATTGCACCGATCGATCTCTGTCAATAGCTAAAAAACAACTAGTGTGTCACATCCTCGTCCCTGTCTTTATTGCACCTATCCTCTTTACTGCCACACTAGTGTCATAGTGTTATAGTGACGTTGCCTTCCACCGACTAAGTTAGATGAGATGACGAGGATGTGATTCTAATATGTTATAATATTGTACGATTTAATGTATAAATACATGTTGTAAAGAAATACGAACGACATATTATATTTTGAAAAGTTTCGTTCATTATCATTTTTGTCATGTAAAATAGAATAAATACATTATAATGCCATCATTGCAAAATTACATAATTACATGATAGTAAATATCCTTTTAAATGTAGGCATCATTATCTATTATCTATAAATGAATCTAAATTGTTAGAATGACTTATATTTTGAAATAGAAATAAAACATGTAGTACAAGGGAGGAAAGAAACCAAAAATATATTCAGCATTTGACTGATGACCTGAGTCGTAGCTCAATGGGGATGATTGCCCGTTGTGGCACCTCGCACCCGCATTAGATGCTTGTGTCGTACTCCTTCTTTAGAGAAAATGGTGAGGCGTCTCCCCCTCCATCTCAAAAAAAGCATTTGAGTGCGGTAAATACATATCATGTGTGAGATCCAACCAAATTTGTGGCATTTAAGCCCTGTCAAGAAACCGAAAGAAGTCGGTGTCGTTTGGTTCTTTAGTCCAAATATTTAATCCCGTTACATCGGATGTTTGGATGCTATTTTGGAGTATTAAATGTAAACTATTTATAAAACCCATTCATAATCGGTGGATTATTCACGAGACGAATCTAATTAGCCTAATTACGTCATGATTTGACAATGTGATGTTACCGTAAACATTTGCTAATCATGAATTAATTAGGCTTAATAAATTCGTTTCGCGAATTAGCCTAGGGTTCTATAATTAGTCTTATAATTAGCATTTGAACATCCGATATGATAAGAACTAAAACGTTAGTCTATAAAACCAAACGACCGTAACGACAAATAGCAAAAGTTCATCCATGATATAAGGTATAGCCGTATAGTAGAGTAGATAGTTAGGATAGTTTCTATCTATATTCATATTTCCTCACAGCTTAAATATATATGATTTTACTTAACCGACTTGATTACCTATTTTACCTCACAACTTAAGGCACTATATTATCTAACTTAGCTATTCTGGTTTTTCAGACTTGTTTTTGTTTTTTTATAAGGGATATGAAAGGACAGAAACGAAAGGCATTTTCAGCATTTTATTCGTGGAATTTTAGCAATGCCAAGAAACGAAAAGAAGTTTGCTAGCTCTAGCACTCACACTATTCATCTCATCGACGTACTCCTGAATATATATGTAAAGATTGTCACAATAACTTCAGTTTTGTTACAGCATTTGGGAGGGCCTTAACCTCTTTAACTTGTTAGGTCTTTTTACATGTTAATTTCAATTAAGGGGCCGGGTTTTACGCGGAGATCATTATTGATATCGTTTTTAGAAGCCTCATGTATGGTTAGATGAAGAGATAATTCATGTTTTTACACCTAAAATGTTCACACCGTCTCTTATTTGATACCCACATCCAAAATATGTAACTCTCTTAGACAGTGTTTGGATGTCCTAGACTAAAATTTTAGCCCTTGTCATACCTGACCTTCGAATGCTAATTAGAAGACTAAACATGAACTAATTATAAAACTAATTGTAGAACCCCTAGCTAGGCTAATTCACGAGAATGATTTATTAAACCTAATTAATTCATCATTAGCACATATTTACTATAGCGTCATATTGTCAAATCATGATATAATTAAGCTTAATAAATTCGTCTTGCGAATTATCCTAGCTAGGGGTTCTGCAATTAGTTTTATAATTAACTTAGGTTTAATCCTTCTTAATTAGCATCCGAACATTCGATATGACGGGGGCTAAACTTTAGCCTCTGGAAGCCAAACAGCCTCGTAGACAATTCAATTCGTTAAACTTAATAGTTGCATAATTTAAAACTAAACTAGTATTTAATCATTGTTGATTTTAAAATCTTAAGTTTCCTAACTAAGACCTAACTGTGGCATATGTAAGTTTGTGGGTTGATTTATTTATTTCCCTATTTATTAGATACATACTCTTGGATAATATTGTGGACAAAATCTAGGCTCAAACTCCGTGGCGTTGGAACACTGGTGAGTACTCGGCTTACACAGTTCAATTTGCCGGTTCCATCAACGTAACCACTCTTGGCCTTCTCTCATTTGGAGTGCTCGTGCCAAAAAAATGTAGATCTTTGCTTAGCTAGCTGTTCGATGGAAGATCATGACAGTAGATAACCTGGCTAAAAGAGGCTGACCTTGGATAATGCAGTATCAAGTGATACATCCTTTTGTGATCAAGACGATGAAACCACTAGCCACCTTCTCTTTTCTTGTGTCTTTGCAAAATAGGTATGGCAGCTGGGGTATTTGTCTACCAATATTTTCTTTTTCTAATCCGGAAATCTCCTTGGTCGATCAGATCATCGGAAGGCAATCTCCTCCTCTCTCGTCATCCTCTTTCGTCATCCTCTTTCGTGTGTAGCAATCCTCAATAACATCTTCGTCTATATTATATGAAATATTTGAAAAAAACAAAATAGTGGTATCATATAGGAACAACAAGGAACATCTGCGACGGTGTTAAAGTCTTTCGCCTAGTTGTACAGAACGTTGATGTTTGCCATCAAACATGACTATGTGTGTGTGTGTATATATATACATATACGGGAACGTTATTCTACACCGATCAACTCAATCGTGCCCACCTCATCCAGCATGTCCCCACACCCCACTCAATCCCGACCCCCCATTTCACGTCGGTGTAAAATAACATTCTACACACGTAGTGTAGAATAACATTTGTGTGTATATATATACATAGATCTTATTGCTTTGGCCTGCTGTTAGTTGTGAATTCTCTTTGGTTGTAGCCTACACGGTTGATCTTTGTTGCTTTCCTTTCAAAAAACAAATGGAAAATAGTTGAGCTAGCTAGTTTTTCTCGAGAAAATGTCATATATATTACAGAATTTTTTAATAATCGTGGCTCTTAGTGATTGATGCGTAATATGATTGTATAACATATCGTGCGTATAATATGCATCACTCCATGCTCTTTTCGCTCCCAATCTGCTAATATAATCCGATCCCTTTTCTTCTTCATCATCATCATCAGCAGCAGCAGCTCACACACATGAGGCCCACTGCCAAGGACGAACACTAGTACTGTCACACGCCAAGATCGATCCCCTTGGCTAGCTAGCCAAGCAAATCTCTCGACACACGCCGCGCATTTTGATTCCATTCCTTTGCATGCATGCATGCAGCTTGCAATTAAGTGTGTCAAAGCTGATCAGGAGTATGGTGCATACTATTTGTCTAACCCCAGGCATGCACAAGGCCGGCCGTTCTTTGCGGGGAGAAGTGCATGCATGCATTTGCATCTGCAATTGCAAAGTGAAACTTTAGCCAGCAGCTCTTTATCTTTCCTTTAATTTTTCTCGTGGCATTAATCTCTCTCTGAACTTTATCATCTGCATGCCATGATCCATACTGCTTCTGTTTGTTAGCACAGTGTATATATGTATGGCTATATATGTGCAGAGATCGAGATATACTCCTATATGCTAGCTTGAGGTAGCAGCAGGTACTCAGGTAGCTCAGAGTTTATGAGGGCGCAGCTGGCTTGGCTTGGCTTGGCTAGCAGACAGTGCAGATCGATGCGTCGTGGCTTCTCGTTGGTCGCCGCACTCCTATGGCCGGCGTTGGCTGCAGTGACTCTGGCGGCGGCGAGGCCGTCGTCCGGCGGCAGAACGTTCAGCGTCGTGTCGTTTGGAGCCGCGGCGGATGGGATCACCGACGACTCAGAGGTATATATTATCACCGTTGCATATGCAGAAGCATTCCATATATTCTTCTCCTTCTTCTTCTTCCGTGCTGCTGACACATCAGATATCACTCGATCACTTTGATCTGCCATGCATCAAGCTGCACTACAACAAGTTGTTGCATGGACACTCACTGCACTCACTCACACTCTCCCGTGAGGCCATGATCTCCAGTTCTTGTCTCATCTTTCTTGCAATTCGGCTGCCTGCCTGCATGCAGGCGCTAGTAAAAGCATGGAAATCCGCATGCCGAATTCCTCGTTCGACTGTGCTACTCCCATCAGGTCATGTGTTCCTCATCTCTCCGGTCACTCTCCAGGGCCCCTGCAACACAAAGCTCACACTCCAGGTTGCTCTCTCTCTCTCTCTCTCTCTCTCTCTCTCTCTCTCTCTCTCTCTCTCTCTCTCTCTCTCATATCAAAATCCTGCAGTACTGTTGCTCAATTCAAATGGCTGGATGATATATATGATGCTAATCTGAGCATCATATCCTTTTGTTCCTTTCAGATAGATGGTGATATGCTGGCTCCTGCAGGTATGGGAAACTGGCCAAAGCCCAGGAGGCCGCTGCAGTGGCTCAACTTCAAGTGGTTGAATGGATTCACCATCCAAGGCAGCGGCACGGTTGATGGCCAGAGCACCTCACTGCCGAGTGACTCACCAGCTAATGCTTCTCAGGTTGGATATATATATGGCGAGTAAAACCTCGATTTTTTTCAATGTTTACAATAGAATACATACACAGCTGGCCGGAGAGATTTTTTTTTACCAGCAGTGATGAGATGTATAAACATGTTTCACGGAGTATATGACTTAGTGTTTTTTTTCTCCATCTTTAATTTGTAGCTGCACTGGTACGTCTCAGGAGTGAAGCCTACGGTATGAGAAAACAATAAACTAAAAAATTATCTCGTGTTCTATTATCAATTAGATTTTGAGCGTGTTTACGATAACACCTAAATTATCACTAAAAATGTGGTACTTCTTCGAGGTCACCGTACAAACCGCCATAACAATTGGTTTTCGTTTAGTCTACATTCTAAAGAAAAATTTACTTATATAAATCAGTTTAGGAGGTGTTTGGTTCCTTTAGTTCAGAGTTTAGTCCCGTCGCATTGGATGTTTGTATGTTAATTAGAAGTATTAAACGTAGATTAATTATAAGACTAAATATATAAATAAGTGTTAATTCGCGAGACGAATTTACTAAGCCTATTTAATCTATCATTAACTCATGTTTACTGTAACACCACATTATCAAATCATGGATTAACTTGCGTTTGATACTTCTAATTAACATCCAATATCCGACGTGACGAGACTAAACTTCGGAGCAAAGGAACCAAACACCCCCTTAATCTCATTGATTTTTTCTTGAACGTAAGTCGCTTTATAAATTATAGATCTTTTTGATACTTTCTTCCATATATGTTATTATCAAATAAAACAAGTCTTTCCAAAGCAGAATAAGCAAGAGATAATATATAAAGCCATTTTAAGTCGATTTTAACTCCTGTACACAAGTCTAAGTACCTGTTTGTTTTCTCTAGCCCAAAATTTAGTCCCGTCACATCAAATGTTTAGATATTATTTTAGAGTATTAAATACAGACTATTTACAAAACTCATTCATAATCAATGGATTATTCGCGAGACGAATTTAATGACGTCATGATTTGACAATATGATGCTACAGTAAACATTTGCTAATCATAGATTAATTAGGCTTAAAAAATTTGTCTCGTAAATAATCATCTGATTCTGCAATTATTTTTATTATCAATTCAAATTTAGTCTTTCAAATTGATGTCTAAATATACGGCTAAACTTTAGTCCGTGAATCAAACACCCCCTAAAACCAGGGGCGGAGCTACAATGCTGACAGGGGTTCCTAGGAACCCGGTAAAAAAAACTAGTTGTTATTAGCATTTTTTACCTTTTATGTACTCCTTTGGACTCAATACGGTGTACCGCTTAAAGTAGTATACCCCGTCAGTTTATCTGCCACTGCCTAAAACAACAGATAGCATATAAAGAATCAACACACGAGTACTGTGCATGACATGACATACATGCACTGCATTTAATTGCATTGGTTCTTTCAGCTCATAAGGTTGTACGGCAGCTTCAACGTGACCGTGCGCAACATCAGGATGAGCAACAGCCCGCAGTGCCACCTCAAATTCGACAGCTCCGGCGGCATCAAGGTGAAGAACGTCACCATATCCTCCCCTGGTGACAGCCCCAACACCGACGGCATCCATCTCCAGAACACCAGGGACGTCCAGATCAGGAGCTCCAGCATCGGCTGCGGTATATATATATGCTAAACTCGATGGCAACATTTTTCTTATCGGATTCAAACAATCAGACATGCTAAGCTAGCTAAAGTAACACGGTCACTCTGTTGCACAGGTGACGACTGCATATCGATACAGACGGGATGCTCCAATGTTCACATGAAGAATATCAACTGCAATCCCGGCCATGGAATCAGGTAATTAAGTAGGCCATTTCGTTTTCTGCACGAAAAACTAGGAAATTGGGTTCGGAAAGCTCAAAATTTGTGGGATTCGAGTGAAATTTGGGATGATGAAATCTTGTTTGTCTGAATGTGTTTACAGCGTAGGAGGACTAGGGAAGGATAACAGCTTGGCTTGTGTGTCTGATGTGTATGCAGAGCACATCAACGTGGAGAATGCATTGTACGGGGTCAGGATTAAGACATGGCAGGTAAAAAATTTTACAAATCCTTTAAAAAAGAATCAAACTTAAAAGAAATGTGCCTGCAAATTCTTTCAAAAAAAGGAGGATCTACAAATTCAGATAAACGTGGACAACTTGATGCTCATGCAGATGATTGAATGATTGATTGATTGATTTCCGTTATCGAAAATAATGCCATTTTGTGGCGTCGCACAGGGAGGCATGGGTTCGGTGAGGAACGTCACCTTCTCCAACGTCAGGGTGGCGAACGTGGCGACGCCGATCGTCATCGACCAGTTCTACTGCGACGGCGGCGCGGCCGCCGGGGCGAGGTGCCGGAACAGGACCGACGCCGTTGAGATCACCGGCGTGTCGTACCGGCGCGTCGTCGGGACGTACACGTACCAGCCGGTGCACCTGGCGTGCAGCGACGCCCGGCCGTGCACCGGCGTCAGCATGGTCGACGTGCGCCTGTCGCCGGCGAGCGCGCCCCCCGGTGCACTGCGGCAGCCGCTCTGCTGGAAGTCCTACGGCGAGGCGCTGGGGATGATAGAGCCGACGGGCATTGCCTGCTTGCAAAGGAACCATGGATTTGTCATGCCTTTAACCAAGCCTTTTAACTACACTTGCTGAATCATGTAGCTTGGAATAATTAATGTTCTCTGACCAAAGTTGTTCTTTGACATGTTAATATTGGTCCAAGATCACTTTTTTTTTGCGAATATGACAACACAATTTGGCATACAATATGATCACAATATAACACCAGGGCCTATGTAATGTAGAATGCATAATATGAGGGTAATGAGTGTACCATTATTGCCGGAAAAACACTGGACATGAATGTTAGAGTGTGTGTGGGGCCCCCTGTGTGTGGGCCTCTCCTGTAAGGCTCCCCTTTTATCCTCCCAACCCAAGGAAGAGGAATCCAATCTAGCCTTCCTACATGGTATCAGAGCCCTAGGCTCCCCCCTTCCCCCCTCTTCTCTCCTGCCGCTGGCGCCGCCGCCGCCGCCTCCATGGCCGGCGAGCACCACCTTCTCCTTCTCATCTCCGGCCTCCTCCTCCCATTTTCGTGGGCTGGGTTCCGCCACCATGGCCGGATCCGCCCCTCTTCCACCTGGATCCGCCGCCGGGGCGGCCAGATCTGGCGTCGCCGGCCTTCCTCCGCTCGGATCCGTCGCCGGGGCGGCCGAATCTGGCGCCACCGGCCTCTCCCCGCCCTGCCTCGACGCCGCCGGCCTCCCCCCGCCGGGGTTCGGCCTCTCCCCGTCCTGCCACGACGACGCCGGCCTCCCCCCGGCCCTCTTCACCGCCGCCCCGCCTGCCCCGCCCGGACCCGACGCCGGGGCGGTCGGATCTGGGGCTGCTGGCCCTCCCCTGGCCCCTAGGGCGCCGACCCCCTCCACCCCGCCACGGCCGTGGACTGGCCGACCATGGGGGGCCCCCCTTGCTGCCGCCGGCCTCACCGGCCTCCCCCGGCCCCGGGGGCGCCGCCCCCCTTCCCCCCGCCATGGCTATGGCCTGGCCGAACCCGGGTGGGCCGCCGCCCCTCCTCCCCACCGCTGTGGCCTCGGGCTGGGTGGCCCCTACTGATGTGGTGGCCGCCGACGCTGCCCTTGCTGCCGCTCTTGCCACTGCCAAGACCGCTACCGCTGCTGCTCGGGCGCGCGAGCGTGCAGCCGCTCTTGCTTGGGAGAAGGCTCGCCAGACCGCTGATGCACTGGCCCAACATGTCGCTGAGGCCGAGCATCACCTCGAGGGGGTTGACCCCATTGCCACCCCAACTCTAGCTGTTGCTGCAGATCCGGGTAAAGCACAGCTCCATGCCCAGGCGGCCGGTGTCCAAAACATCCGGGCGTTTGTGCCAGTCACCCTTGATCCCTCATCGTCCTCCTACGCACGCTGGCGCGACCTGGTGCTCCTCACCCTCCAGCGCTATGCCTTGGATGACCACGTCCTCATTGACACTCCGGTGGTCGCCCAGGGGTCCGTTTGGCGGCGCATGGACAGCGTGGTGTTGTCATGGATCCTTGGGTCCATCACTGTCGAGCTCCAGGAAATCGTGCGGGAACTTGGTGGCACCGCTCGGCAGGCCTGGGTTGCGATCGAGGGGCAGTTCCTTGGCAACAGCGAGGCTCGTGCTCTCCAGTTGGACGCTGCCTTCCGCACCTTCGTCCAGGGGGGTCTTTCCATCTCGGAGTACTGCCGTCGCATGAAGGGTATGGCGGATTCTCTTCGTGACCTTGGTGAGCCTGTTGCGGACCGCACTCTTGTCCTCAACATCCTCCGCGGTCTCGGGGACAGCTACGCGCATCTCCGGACATGGATCACGAGGACAGTGCCGTTCCCCTCCTTCCGCAAGGTTCGTGATGACCTTGTACTCGAGGAGCTGACCCGGGGACTCACTCCCACATCTACTACCACGACTGCTCTAGTCACCTCCGGCCCCATCCGGCCGGCCTCCCACCCACAGCCGTCGCCGGCTCCCTCCCTTCTTGGTACTCCTACCGTCGGTTCCACCACTGGCGGGGGGCCGTGGTGGCGATCGCGGTGGCGATCGTCGTCGCCGGGGAGGGGGGCGCCGTGGTGGCGCCGGTCGCTAGGGCTGGATAACGAGCCAGCTCGGCTCGTTAAGCTCGGCTCGTTATAGCTCGTTATGTTAACGAGCTAGCTCGGCTCGGCTCGTTAACATAACGAGCAGAAAACCCAGCTCGGCTCGGCTCGGTCCAGCTCGCGAGCTAGCTCGTTTATCTCGCGAGCCAATTATTTAAAAAATGATTAAATAATAAATATTTAAATAATTACATATCAAACATCAAAATATGAAATAAATAGAATACATAAGGTTTCAAAAAATAATCATCCATAGTTCCATCATTATTTCTATGATTCCATCAAATTAATCACACATGTTATTTGTTTCATACTTTTATATGAGAAATTCTATAACTTTTATATGATAAATTCTATATGCCATAATAATAAATTTATAATAACAAGTTAGCAAATAATAACTTGATATTAACAAATAAATTATAAATAATGAGTCTTATATTGTAAGATAGTGTTTTATTATTGTTTTAATGGGTTGACTTGACTACTTGTGCTGAGCTCGTTAAGCTCGCGAGCAGCTCGCGAGCCAGCTCGAACTCGCTCGTTATACTAACGAGCTAAAACAGCAGCTCAGCTCGTTAGGAAAATAGAACGAGCCGAGCCGAGTCGAGCCGAGCTAGTCACGAGCCGAGCGAGTTAACGAGCTACGAGTTTTTTGTCCAGCCCTACCGGTCGCGCTCTGGTTCCTACCTCCGCCACGCCAGCACCTGCCGCCGGGAGTGCGCCCTGGCCATCCTTCTCCAACCCATGGACGGGGCGCATTTCCATATGGCCGGGACAGTTCACTCCTCGGCCTCCTACCTCACCTGCGGCCATGCTCACCGGGTGGCCGGTCCCGCCTGCACCTTCGGCGTGGGGCCCGTGGTCCGGTGGGTGGGATCAGACGGCCCTCGCACAGTCATTCAACACCATGGCGTTGACTCCACCGACCGCCACGGATTGGGTGGCCGACTCGGGTGCTTCCTTCCACACCACTCCCCATGATGGTATTATCTCCTCTCACAGGCCCCCCCACCAATCTCACCCTTCTTCCATCATGGTTGGGAATGACTCTTGTCTTCCGGTCACCTCCGTGGGTGATGCGACTCCTTGTGGGTCTTTTCGCCTGCAAAACATTCTTGTTGCTCCTGACATTGTTCACAACCTTCTTTCCATTCGTCAATTCACCACTGATAATTCCTGTTCTGTTGAATTTGACTCTTTTGGTTTGACTGTGAAGGATATGGCCACCCGGCGTCCTCTTCTCCGCTGTGACAGCACCGGACCCCTCTACACACTTCGTCTTCCACCTTCCGCTGCTCCACCCTCATCCGCCCTTGCCGCCACAGCGTCCTCCACACTCTGGCACCGCCGGCTTCGTCACCCCGGTGTCGACATTTTGGCTCAGCTTTGTCGTAGCTCCTCTATTCCTTGTACTAGGGCTACTAGTGAGCATATTTGTCATGCCTGTCAATTAGGTCATCATGTTCGCCTACCTTTTTCTATTTCTTCCTCGCATGCTGTTCATGTGTTTGACCTTATTCACTATGACTTGTGGACCTCTTCGATCATGAGTATTTCTGGTTATAAATATTATCTGGTTGTTCTTGATGATTTTTCTCACTACTCATGGACGTTTCCTTTGCGGTCCAAGTCGGATGCCTTCCCCACACTCACTCACTTCTTTGCTTGGGTCTCTACTCAATTTGGGGTTACTATCAAGGTCGTACAGTGTGATAATGGTCGTGAGTTTGACAACTCTGCTTCCCGGGCTTTCTTCCTCTCGAAGGGAGTCCAGTTGCGCATGTCCTGCCCCTATACCTCCCCTCAGAATGGCAAGGCTGAGCGCACGATTCGTACCACTAATAATGTTATGCGCTCCATGCTCTTTCAGGCTTCGGCTCCCGCTCGCTTCTAGGCTGAGAGCCTCCTCACTGCCACCTATGTGCTCAACCGCCTGCCTTCTAAGGCCACGAGCGCTCCCACCCCTCACCATGCCTTGTTCGGTACCCCACCTTCCTACACTCACCTTCGTGTTTTTGGGTGTGCTTGCTATCCCAACACTTCTGCCACTACTCCTCATAAGCTTGCGCCCCGCTCGACCCTGTGTGCATTTCTTGGCTACTCCCCCGATCATAAGGGGTATCGTTGCTTTGACCTCTCCTCTCGTCGTGTTCTTATCTCACGACATGTCATCTTCGCTGAGTCCGTCTTTCCTTTCTCCGTTGACTCCACACCCACCACCAGCCTTGAGTTGGACTCCCTGTTTTATACTGACCCGGTGGTTCAGCCACCTTTGTCTTCTGCAGGTACATCACCGGCTGTTCCGGTGGCTCTCCCGCCATCTGACGAGCCGTGTGTGACAGCGGAGCTTCCCGTCGCGCCGCCCGCGGCCCCCGTGCCCCCGGCTGTGCCACGTGCGGCCACTCCTCACCAGCCGACGTTGCCCTCCGCGCCATGCACGGCCCCGACGTCCTCGTCCGTGCAGCACGCGGCCCTTCCCTGTCGCCTCCTGCGCCCGGGGTTGGCCCGCTGTTGCCGTCGGCGCCGTGTTCCGCCCCAGACACGGCCCCGCCCGTGCCCCGTGTCCCCACGACACCTGCCGCACCACGCGCGGCCCCGACATCTTCCTCCCGCTACGCCAACCCTGTTCGGGTCTACCAGCGCCGCCCGACGGGTGTTGCACCGGCCCGCTCTCGCGCCGAGCCGCCGGTGTACCACCCGTCCATCCTCCACCGCGATCCCCACCACACTCAACCGATGGTGACTCGGCGGGCTGCGGGGGTCCTCCGTCCAGTTGACCGTCTGGTCCTCTCCGCCGTTACGGAGCCGCCAGTCTCTCCCATACCCTCCACTGTTCGTGGCGCCCTGGCGGATCCACACTGGCGCCGCGCGATGGAGGAAGAATATGCGGCCCTTCTGGCCAATCAGACCTGGGACCTGGTCCCTCATCCCTCTGGATGCAATGTGGTCACCGACAAGTGGATCTGGACACATAAACGCAAGGCCGATGGTTCGCTGGATCGCTACAAGGCTTGTTGGGTCTTTCGGGGTTTCATCCAGCGCCCTGGAGTTGACTACGATGAGACCTTCAGCCCAGTGGTGAAGCCTGCTACTGTCCGGACCATGCTTTCCCTGGCTCTCTCGCGGTCCTAGCCAATTCACAGCTCAATGTGAAGAATGCCTTCCTCCATGGCACCCTGACAAAGACTGTGTACTGCAGCCAGCCTGCGGGCTTTGTGGATCCCGCTCACCCTGAGCGTGTTTGCCAGCTCAACAAGTCTCTATATGGTCTGAAGCAGGCTCCTCGGGCTTGGTACAGTCGGTTCGCCTCCTTCCTGGTGTCTGTGGGGTTCAGCGAAGCCAAGAGTGACACCTCTTTATTTGTCCTCCACCACGGTGCTGACTCAGCCTACTTGCTGCTTTATGTGGATGACATTATTCTCACTGCGTCCAGCCAGTCTCTACTTCAGCGGATTGTCTCCTCGTTGCAGCAGAAGTTTTCCATGAAGGACCTTGGTGTCCTCCATCACTTCTTGGGAGTGACAGTGGAACACCGCCCTGATGGCCTCTTCCTTCACCAGCGCCAGTACGCCTTGGATGTCCTTCAACGGGCAGGGATGACTGACTGCAAGCCCTGTGCCACTCCAGTCGATGCTCAATCCAAGATTTCCGGTACCACGGGTGCACCAGTGGATGATCCCACTGCCTACCGAAGCATTGCTGGCGCCCTTCAGTACCTCACTTTCACTCGGCCGGATATCTCCTATGCGGTGCAGCAGGTGTGCCTTCACATGCACGACCCCAGTGACTTCGGAGTATGGTGGATCAAGTCCTCTGCGGAGGCAAGACATTCGAAGTGTGCTCCGGAGGGAGACATTCGAAGGTACCCGACGAAGGTCTTAGAAGTCGAGGTGCGTCGAAGGCATGGTCCGGGTGAGGCTCGTTGAGGAAGTGTGCTCGGGGAGAGACACTACGATGAAGTGCTCATGGAATGCTTCGTGCGGAGGCCTTGGACGAAGGAGGGACTTCGAATGGTGGTACTCCGAAGGTGGGGCTTCAGAGTATGGTTGTCTTGTGGTGCTTCGGCCATGCATGGCTTCGGTACACGGACTGACGGAGTTCGAGCTGGGAGTAGCTGCGAAGTCGTGGTGGTCTACTCCGGAGGTGGTGGTGCGAAAGCCCAATGGCTTTGACGGCTTTGGCTCAAAACCGTCACTGTATCGGAGGCTAACTTCGGTGAAGCGAAGGCCATCAGGTTCAAGGCTTCTCACCGAAGCTACCGCACCCCTCGCGTGCGAGGGGGGCTTCAGGAAGGTCAAAGACTGCAAAGGCTGACACTGTCTGCTCTGCAAAAAGCTGACGCTGTCCCCTCTGCAAAGCTGACAGAGAAGCCTCCAGAATAAAGTAGACTACCTTTTGTACCCCTCTGTTTTGTAGAGACAAAATTGGTGTAAACCCTAGGGGTAAAGTAGTCAATCCACTTGGGTGAACTATGGGCTATAAATATGGGGGCTCGGTAGGTAACATTTAACACTTTGAGCATTTACTGTTGAGCTCCTGTACTAGCCTCCTCATACTTTGAATACATCCAGTGAGTTCATTTTTGTGTTCCTTGTTCAAGCGGCGAAGCCCTGTCTCTGTGTGCTTTTTGCTTGAGCCTGTTTACATACCTCTCTAGTTTTAGTACACCGAAGCTTGTCTAGGCGAAGGGTGTTTTGTGCGAAGTGTGTTTTCAGTGTGCGTTCGCTCTGTGTAACAGGAGGCTAGACCTCGCTACTTACTAGCGAAGCCCTGATCGTAGCCCGTTTTGCTTCTTGTGTCGAAGCCCCTAGCGAAGTCTGTTAGTGTGCAGTTTGACCTTAGCAGTACGAAGCCCAGCACCAGTTGCTGTTGCTAAGTATTAGGTCGAAGTCCCCAGAGGGTAGTCCACTCTTGCGAAGGGTGAAGTGCGAAGCCTGCTCGAAGCACTCTGTGTGCGGAGCCTGCACTGACTTAGCAGAGTTGTGTTCGGGGTTGTGAGTGGAGCAAAGTCTGCTTGGCTTCGGTCTTTTACTCCTTGCGAAGCCTGTGTTCGGAGCTGTCAAGTACCTCCGAACCGGACCTTCGAAGGTGGGTTTCGAAGCCTGTTCCGCAGTAGACAGGATTGAAACCGAAGGCTGTTTTTACCCTGGAATTTTAAAAGCTCCCATTCACCCCCCTAAGGTCGCCGTTTCCGGTCCAACAATTGGTATCAGAGCGGGTTAAGATCACCAGTTGACCTTAACCGGTTTTGTGATCTGTTGGCGACATGGACAGAGCTAGTAAAATTCCTCTGTTCGATGGGACTGATTTCGCATACTGGAAGGTGTGCATGGAGGCTTACTTGTTAAGCCAAGGAAATGCAATTTGGGAGATTGTGGACTCACAATACTCCATACCTGAGACTCGCACCTCTCAAACAGAAAAAGATCAGTATAATGCCAACTCCAAGGCTAGAAATATACTGTTCATTGGTTTGAGCCGGAGTGAGTTTGATAGGGTGCAGCACCTTAGGACTGCTAGGGAAATTTGGACCACTCTCACTATTTTTCATGAGGGCTCTACTCAGATCAAGGCCAGGCGCCAAAGCACATACAATCAACAGTATCAGCTGTTCGTGCAGGCACCTGGTGAATCTATAGATGCCATGTTTTCGCGCTTTGATGCTATAGTGAGTAACTTGCGGTCCAACGGGACGCTTGCTTACAATGACCATGACAGGGTATATCAAGCTTCTCTATGCTCTTGACCGTAGCATATGGGAAGTGAAGATATCCAGCATTGAGGAGTCTGCAGGTTATGACACATTGACCTGTGATGAGCTCTTCAGCAAGCTGAAGTCCACAGAGATTGCCAAGGCATCTCTTGCAGTGCACAGAAGCTCTTTGCCACAGCAATTGACATTGGTTTCTAGCACTAGCCGTGGCACCGCTGCAGAACCAAGCACATCTGGTACTTGTGTTCTTGCAGATGGTTTCGCCTTGTCCTCCCTGGTCTCCGTCACAAAGGAGCAGGTGGACACTCTGGATGATGATGAGCTTGCTCTCATTGCCAGAAGGTTCACTCGTTTTCATCATGAGAGACGGGATCAGAGGAGAAGTGGTTTTAGTGGTTGCTTTGAATGTGGCGACACTTCTCATATTAAGGCCAATTGCCCTAAGCTCAAGAAGAGAGATGAGAGTGAGCGCCCTAAATACCACAAAAAGGAGAGGAAACCCTTTGTGAAGGGCAAGCGCGGCAAAGTGGCTAAGAGAGTAGCCAAAGCCGCTTCCAGAGCTTTTGTTGCTGCTCTCAGCGACATCGACACTTCCTCAACTGAGGAGTCGAGCTCTGAGGAGGAGGAGTCCCCAAGGAAGGAGGACAAGAAGGACAAGAAGGGACGAGACTTCACCGGCCTTTGCTTCATGGCCAACAGCTATCACAACGGCGATGAGCTTGACTCATCTGAGGTACCACTATCATCTGACCAGCTATTAATTAAATTAGATGAGCTGAATGAAGTAGTTCTCGGTCAGGATAGATTACTTGTGCAAGCCGCTAGAGAAAGAAAAGACCTTAGACTTAGGCTAGAATCTGTTTCTACTGAATATGCCATGCTTAAGTCTAAGTTTAATGATGCTGAATGTGAATCTTGTTCTGTTGTCATGGGTGAGCTTGCTCAGTTCCGTTATGTTCATGCTCAAACTCTTTCTGAGCTTGAGAGTGCACAGAAGCAGCTTTTGATGGTGGATTCTAGATCTCATGATAATATTGAATGCATGAACTGTTCTTTATTGCGCGAGAGCATTAATTTACGTGATAAACATGTTCATGATTTAGAGGCTAGATTGGAGAGGGCCGGTAGTTCTAAGGATGTGCAGCCTGTTTGTGACACATGCATTACCCTTAAGGACCAGCTAGGCACTGTTAGAGAGCGAGCTGAGAACCTCATGTCAGAAAATGAATACCTTCTTTCCGTGGTTAATAAATGCACTGAGGGAAAGGGTAGGATGGATTTGCTCTTGGCCAAGACCAAGATGTGTGCTGACAGAGCAGGGTTAGCTCTAGGTTTGGGTTTTGAGAGGATACCTTCAGAAAATGGAAACAAAACCGTTTTTACCTCTCCCACTACCTTAGAGAAAGAGAGAGCTCTGTTAGACACTCCACCAGCCAAGAAACCTACCCGAGCTCAAAAGAAAACCACTCCTCCTGCCAAGAAAATTCCTCCCAAGAAAACCACTCAGTAGAAGCCCAAGGAGCCTGTGAGAGTTGCTCCTAAGACCCATGAGAGTGCCCCGAGGAGAGTGTTTCATTGTTCCTATTGTCAGCGGGCGGGTCATTTGGTTGGGTTCTGTTTTCGTCGTATTAAGGATGAGCGACGCTCTCAGGCGATGAGTTACCAGGACATGCATTACCCATCTTTAGGTATGCATGAGTCAGAGTTTTACTATCATCCTGCTTTTGAGGCTCCTCGTGCTTCTCAGAGAGGTTTTGCTCCTCGAGGTGTTCACCATGTTCCATATGGTGGTAGATCCCGGGCGAGTAGCTTTGTACCTCGTCAGAGTAGGAGACCTCGACATGTTGTTCAATCATAGCATGTAGGTAGACCTCGCACTTTGCATCATTCTGATTATCCTGTGCGTAGACCGTCTACTTTTACTGCGCCTACTACTCGTGTCACTAAGTGCTGGATGCCTCGTCATTTTTTCACTCACCCCAGCACTGAGCGATCGAGATATTCTTATCATGTGTAGGTGACAGATCGAGGCTTGGAGGGCACGTGGATCATGGACTCCGGTTGTTCGCGCCACATGACCGGAGATGCAGCTTGGTTCTCCAGCCTCACCACAACCAAGCAAAGGGAACATATCACCTTCGGAAACAATCGAAGGAGTAGAGTGAAAGGTAAAGGTGTGGTAAGAATTAACTCGAATTTCACTCTGAAAGATGTTGCTTTGGTTGAGAATTTGGGATATAATTTGTTGTTTGTATCTCAGTTGCTTGATGAGGGCTTCGAAGTGCGATTCCATCGCGATACTTCGCAAGTGCTCAATTCTGATGGCGTTGTGGTGTGTAAGATCTTTAGAGTAGGGAGAGTTTTTGGAGCCGATTTTTCAGAGTCATCTGGTTTTTCTCATTGTCTTGTTGCTCATTCTACTTCTGAGCTTTGGAAGTGGCATAAGAGACTAGGGCATATGAGCTTTGAGTTGCTCGCTCGTCTGAGCGCCCTAGGTCTGATCAAAGGATTGCCCAAGCTCAAGTTTGAGAAGAATTTAGTTTGCTCTCCGTGTCGACATGGAAAAATGATTGCCGCTTCGCATTCGCCAGTCACCACAGTGATGACTGAACAACCCGGAGAACTTCTCCATATGGACACTGTAGGTCCTTCTCGGGTTAGTTCTTTAGGCGGCAAATGGTATGTATTAGTAATTGTCGACGATTTCTCTCGCTACTCTTGGGTCTTCTTTCTTGCCAGCAAGGATGAAGTGTTTTCACACTTTCGGAGCTTGGCTTTGAGACTTTTTACTGAACTCCCTGGTGCATTAAAATTCATTCGAAGTGATAATGGCACCGAGTTCAAAAATAGTCTCTTTGTTGACTTTTGCATGGAGCATGGCATAGAACATCAATTCTCTGCTCCGCGGGTTCCTCAACAGAATGGTGTCGTTGAGAGGAAGAACCGCACTTTGGTTAAGATGGCTAGGACGATGCTTGATGAGCATAGGACTCCTAGAAAATTCTGGGCTGAGGCCATGAACACTGCTTGTTACATCTCAAACCGGATATTCTTGCGCTCAATTTTAAACTTGACATCTTATGAGCTACGTTTTGGGAGACAACCCAAGGTTACTCACCTTCGAGTATTTGGCTGTCGCTACTTCATCCTAAAACGTGGTAATTTGGATAAATTTGAGTCGCGCTCTTCTGACGGGATCTTTTTGGGTTATACTACACATGGTCATTCTTATCGTGTTTATAACTTGGAGACTAACACTGTCATCGAGTCATGTGATGTGACTTTTGATGAATCAACCCCCTCTGTTAGTTCTGCTTTTGAACAAGCAAATGAACACGACATGGAGCAGACCATATTCGAAGATGAAGATCCCGGAGAATTCGAGGATGAACCCCTACTACCCTCGACATCAACCCCCGAAGCTGACCCCGCTTCAACCACTTCGGCACGAGGTCCCGAAGCAACTACCTCGACATCGGTCATCTTGGACCACTCCAACGCACAAGTTGAGGGGGAGACTGCATCCTGCCGCGAGGCGCCACACCATGTTCAAAGAATGCATCCTCCCGAGCAGATCATTGGTGAGCTTGATCAAAGGGTAACACGTTCTCATGCTCATTTCATTGATTCAGCTTTTGTTGCTTCTTTCAAACCCTTAGATGTTAGTCATGCACTTTCTGATTCTAGTTGGATCAATGCCATGCATGAGGAACTTGAAAATTTTGAGAGAAACCAAGTATGGTCATTAGTTGATCCTCCACCTAATGTTCATTTCATTGGAACAAAATGGATTTTCAAAAACAAACAGGGAGAGGATGGGACTATAGTTAGAAACAAGGCTAGACTTGTAGCTCAGGGTTTTTCTCAACTAGAAGGAATTGATTTTACTGAGACTTTTGCACCTGTTTCTCGCCTTGAGGCCATTAGGATTTTGCTTGCCTTTGCGACATCCGGGGGATTCAAACTCTATCAAATGGATATCAAAAGTGCTTTTCTTAATGGCTTCATAGGTGAAGATGTGTATGTAAAACAACCCCCTGGTTTTGAAAACCCCAAGTACCCACATAAAGTCCTTAAACTTCATAAGGCTCTTTATGGACTCAAGCAGGCCCCTCGGGCATGATATGATAAACTTAAGTCTTTTCTGCTTGAGCGAGGGTATTTGATGGGCTCTGTTGATAAAACATTGTTTACTCTCAAGCATGGCAAAGATTTCCTTCTAGTGCAGATTTATGTGGATGATATCGTCTTTGGTGGCTCTTCTCATGCTTTGGTTGCCGAGTTTGCAGATACCATGAGCAGGGAATTTGAAATGTCCATGATGGGTGAACTCACCGTTTTCCTTGGTTTGCAAATCAAGCAAAGCAAACAAGGTACTTTCGTCCACCAGACGAAGTACACCAAGGACCTGCTCAAGAAGTTCGACATGACAGATGCGAAGCCCCCCTCCACTCCAATGGCTACATCTGTAGCATTGGATCCTGACGAAGATGGAGAAGCCGTAGATCAGAAGGAGTTCCGAAGCATGATCGGCTCCCTCCTCTACTTGACTGCTACGAGGCCGGACATACACTTCGCAGTGTGTCTGTGCGCTCGTTTTCAGGCTTCACCACGAGCTTCGCACCGCCAAGCGGTAAAACGCATACTACGGTATCTCAAACATACCCTCGAATTTGGCATATGGTATTCAACATCTTCATCTTTATGTCTTCGAGGTTATTCCGATGCGGATTTTGCTGGGTGTAGAATTGATAGGAAGAGTACCTCTGGTACCTGTCATTTTCTGGGTACTTCACTGGTTTGCTGGTCTTCCCGCAAACAGTCTAGTGTTGCACAATCGACGGCTGAGGCCGAATATGTTGCTGCAGCTAGCTGTTGCTCTCAGATTTTGTGGATGGCTTCCACTTTGCGGGATTTCGGGTTAGATTATAAGAGTGTTCCACTTTTCTGTGATAACACTAGTGCTATTTGTATTGCAAACAACCCGGTTCAGCACTCCAGAACCAAACACATTGATTTGCGGTATCATTTGCTCAGAGATCACAATGAGAAGGGTGATATTGAACTTCAATATGTTGATACCCAACACCAGCTAGCCGATATTTTCACGAAACCCCTCGATGCTTCTCGTTTTGCCTACTCGCGTGGGGAACTTGGTATTTGTCACCCTTACGACACTTTGTGAGGGGGAGCTATCTTTAATTGTATTGCATATGCTCATCATGTGTGAAATTGCATTTACATCTGTTACACTTATATGCCTCATTTTAATTCATGAAATCATGACAGCTCAGCTCTATTTAATATATCTGAAACATTCATATGCATGATGTTTTTCTTTCAAAGATCAAATCGTGCTCACTGCTTAGACTTGAGTCTAGCATGTTTAGGCAGGACTGCTTTAGCTAGTTTTTATCTGCTTGATAGCAAGACACTTTTCTCTGGATGCTAAAAATTGCAACTTGAAGAATTGTTCTACATTTTCATGGATATTCATAAAGTGCCAAACAATTTGTTCACTTAATCCCAAAATTCCAAACTCCATGATTTGCATAAGTGAAAAGATACAGGTGAGTTTGTTTGTCGCACTACCCTATTCTAGACTGCTTACCATTGCACATCGGTCTGAACTGGAATAGTGTAGTGTCTGCCAAAATCATTGCCTTAAGCTTCTGATGGCTTTCATGCCTAGGCTTGGTCTGATTGGAAAGTATAAGGTGGACAAACAAATAACCCCTGGCATTATGAACAAGAATAACAAAATTCATTGATCATCAAGTTTGCTTTCATATCTCCATTTGAACTGGATTTGTATATCTAGAGTAGAAATTGACTAGCTTTGCGCAGTCCTTGCTTTTACTTGTCTAGTTCCCTTGACTAAGTGGTGATGCTTTTATTTCAAAAATGATCAAATCACATGCTGTCATCATGTTTTTAGAGAATGTTAAATTGAGCTGAGCCCATGATCATTGGTATTACTATTGGCATATTTTTGCTTTATATGTCTTTGCAATTCTGCTCATTTCCAAGCAATGCATCTTTTTCATGCTCCTTGATGCTTGCATTGCCAAAGGGGGAGAAATTGCTACTACGTTCTCTGCCGTAAAGGGGGAGAAATTTGGGTTCTCTGTTGCAAAGGGATATAATTTTCCCAGGGGGAGTTTTATCTTGAAAAAGGGGAGATTTGCCGAAGGGGTTTTTACTCTTTTGAAAAGGGGAAGGAAAATTCTTTTGTCAAGTGACATGATTTGGCTCATTTCTGAGTTTTTATGGTCACTTGTGTGCTGAAACTCTTTAAATTTTCTTGAACTTGAATTTGGTTGTCAATGCACTCATCAAGGGGGAGATTGAGAAACCAAGGGTTGGTTTCGGTTTTCGTGATGAGTGATTGATAGGCTTTTAACCTCTGGTTCGAAGGGGTACCTCCAAAGGGGGTTCGGAGGTTGGACCTCCGAAGGTGTTCGGAGGTGGTTTCACCGAAGGGTTCGGTGGTTTGGTTGCTGCAGCTGTTGCAGCGTAGTGTGCTTGTCGGAGGGGTCCGACGGTACACGATGACTGGGTTCGTACCGAAGGTCTCGGTACTTTGGGCGGTACACCGGAGTGTGTGCCGAATGTTGCTAACCCGGAGAGGTCTCCGGAGTACTGGATACACTTGTCTGTTTGTCTGTGGTGCGCAGGGGACTGCAGAGGCGACGGACAGGTTCGTAGCAGGTGAACCTGGGTCAAGCAGGAGGCTTGATGCCAGGGGGGCGGGGAGCTCCGTCACGGTGGCTCCGAAGGGGTCTGGGTCGGTCCTCGGGTCGAGGTGCACCAGGAGAAGGCAGTAAGTGCGGAGCATGGCTCCGAGTGAAGGTACTCCGAGATAAAGTCCTCGGAGGCGAGGCACTTCGAAGGTACTCCGGAAGGAGTGACTTCGGAGTATGGTGGATCAAGTCCTCTGCGGAGGCAAGGCATTCGAAGTGTGCTCCGGAGGGAGACATTCGAAGGTACCCGACGAAGGTCTCAGAAGTCGAGGTGCGTCGAAGGCATGGTCCGGGTGAGGCTCGTTGAGGAAGTGTGCTCGGAGAGAGACACTGCGACGAAGTGCTCATGGAATGCTTCGTGCGGAGGCCTTGGACGAAGGAGGGACTTCGAAGGGTGGTACTCCGAAAGTGGGGCTTCAGAGTATGGTTGTCTTGTGGTGCTTCGGCCATGCATGGCTTCGGTACACGGACTGACGGAGTTCGAGCTGGGAGTAGCTGCGAAGCCGTGGTGGTCCACTCCGGAGGTGGTGGTGCGAAAGCCCAAGGGCTTTGACGGCTTTGGCTCAAAACCGTCACTGTATCGGAGGCTAACTTCGGTGAAGTGAAGGCCATCAGGATCAAGGCTTCTCACCGAAGCTACCACACCCCTCGCGTGCGAAGGGGGGCTTCAGGAAGGTCAAAGACTGCAAAGGCTGACACTGTCTGCTCTGCAAAAAGCTAACGTTGTCCCCTCTGCCTCCAGAATAAAGTAGACTACCTTTTGTACCCCTCTGTTTTGTAGAGACAAAATTGGTGTAAACCCTAGGGGTAAAGTAGTCAATTCACTTGGGTGAACTATGGGCTATAAATATGGGGGCTCGGTAGGTAACATTTAACACTTTGAGCATTTACTGTTGAGCTCCTGTACTAGCCTCCTCATACTTTGAATACATCCAGTGAGTTCATTTTCGTGTTCCTTGTTCAAGCGGCGAAGCCCTGTCTCTGTGTGCTTTTTGCTTGAGCCTGTTTACATACCTCTCTAGTTTTAGTACACCGAAGCCTGTCTAGGCGAAGGGTGTTTTGTGTGAAGTGTGTTTTCAGTGTGCATTCGCTCTGTGTAACAAGAGGCTAGACCTCGCTGCTTACTAGCGAAGCCCTGATCGTAGCCTGTTTTGCTTCTTGTGTCGAACCCCCTAGCGAAGTCTGTTAGTGTGCAGTTTGACCTTAGCAATACGAAGCCCAGCACCAGTTGCTGTTGCTAAGTATTAGGTCGAAGTCCCCAGATGGTAGTCCACTCTTGCGAAGGGTGAAGTGTGAAGCCTGCTCGAAGCACTCTGTGTGCGGAGCCTGCACTGACTTAGCAGGGTTGTGTTCGGGGTTGTGAGTGGAGCGAAGTCTGCTTGGCTTCGGTCTTTTACTCCTTGCGAAGCCTGTGTTCGGAGCTGTCAAGTACCTCCGAACCGGACCTTCGAAGGTGGGTTTCGAAGCCTGTTCCGTAGTAGACAGGATTGAAACCGAAGGCTGTTTTTACCCTGGAATTTTAAAAGCTCCCATTCACCCCCCTTTGGTCGCCGTTTCCGGTCCAATACCTTCCTACAATGAAGATCCCTATTTGGAATGAAGATAGCAATCAACTTGAGTAAGTCAGAGGCCAGGCAGAAAATTCCTTGATAAAAAGCGGCAACGATGAACGGCATTTCCAACTTCTGAAAAAGGGAGAGAGACCACAAATTACCAACGGCAGGGCCGGCAGGCAATTGAAGCGTGTAGGAGCAAAGCAGAACAATTCTCACAACCGTAACAAAATTACAGATTTACAAAATTAGACAATGTATGGATACTCCGAGGTATATCTACAAATTATATACCGTGAAAGGAACGTGGGTTGATATTGAATCCTATCAAAACTATGATATTGAGCGTATTTAGATAAGAGTAGTACTAAGGTGAATGATTTTTTATATCACATCCTGCCTGCCTGTTACATAGCTTTCAATAAAAAACAAGCATATGTCTTTCAATAATAACCTTCATCACCCACAAAAAAATCATATGCTTTCAAACAAAACGGGTCTCACAATGTTAAAAAAACATCTACAAATTATACAACCCAAGAGATCTACATTGATACCCTCCGTCGTGTCTCTCGCTGCCTTTTCAAAAAAATGTTTATCACGGAACTCAATAATGAAGTTGAACAGGTGATCTAACGCATAACAACGTGACACTGATAACAGGTAAAAATCTTTTTCTCATTCTACGGCTGATAACGTGACAGATGTGTATAATTGCAGAAAAAAAAAAGTAGAAACAACCGGTCAATATCATGAAATTACTACTATACATACATGTACTGTTACAACACTTGTACATGCTCAACTCCAAACTCGAGACAATTATACATATCTAGTTCTCTACCAAATGAACCGCAAGCTGAAAACATCAGTTGTAAAAGGACCAAATTTTCCCACAATCATCACTGCAGAACTCCAGCAAAAAGTTGATTGTAATCATCACAACAACAGTCAGGCAAGAAGCATCGTTGTGGAGAAGAGCGAAAAATAGTTAGCTATTTCTCTGTCTTCACATCCAGCGACTTGAGTTCTTGTAATAATTGATCATACTTCTTTCTTGCCTCCGCGATTTGAGACCGGAGCGATTGTTCCTAAAATGAGAGGAGCATTTCATTAACCTATCGGTCATTCTTAAATAAGGAGTTATAAATAGAGCACTGAAGATAAATTTACGAGGGACAGTCTCGAATACAACTAACAATAATGTTCCAGAAAAAGGACTGCTCACTCCGGTAATCATAACAGCAAGACTCCTCTGTTTAGGAGCATGTAAAAGCAGTCATTGAACAATTATAATAGGTCTAACCAGGTGAATACTCTGTTACTCGAGTAACAGTGTCCAATTAGGCTCATGGCCTTCCAGACCATGACATGCTTAATGCCATTAATTTCTATTCCTCTGTAGGCACGACCAGGATTCACAATTTTGGAAAACTGGATGAATTCTGTGGATTTCAACGCAGACCAAAAGAGGAAACCGGTGAAAATTTTGAATGAATACAAATTTGATATTTGTAGTACTTAATGGCACCAAAATTTCGAATGAATACAAATTAGAAAAAGTTCCTATAAATAGTGGTAGCGACTGTAGCACATACCGTCACCCGTTCACCAATGGGGACCATGACATGGATCTCGGATCGTGGTGTGACGACGAGGCCCGTGCGTTTCACCACGAAGTCCACAATGAAGTTATGCGTCAATCATGAGTCCGGCAAAGTCACGAGAAGAGTGGTACCGGCTGTAGCACATACCATCATGGTCTGTAACATGTGTGGTGTGGTGACGATCAAGGCCGACAAGGAGATGGCCAGGTTGTCTAGATTGTTGTCGGATAATATGTCATCATTACCTGAGTTGACCTCCATGACAAAGAGGTGCTCGCACAACCAATTGTGTCCGGGGGTGAACTTGTCGCAATTGAATCAGAGTCTGTGCTCACGGCGATATTGTAGCTCGATCAGAGAGAGGGACCCGGGGCTAGTCGGATGTTGACGACACATCGGCGCTTGATGTTGGTTGTGGACGAGTGGTCGTTCGACGCTCATATGCTCATGTGAGGCTGATGGCAGATTCAAGTGACTCAGGATTCTAGAGCTCCACGTCAGTCTTCAGTGGTTCTTGTAAGGCATGGATGAACAAATGAATCTATTGTCACTCGGTGAGCGAGTCATCCCGACAGGTAAGCCACAAGAACTGCTTGTAGAAGTCGTCGACGGAGCCGGAACATGTCAAACTAGCGAGCTCTCCCAATGGGTTGTTGTAGACTGGTGGTCCGAACCTAGTGTTGATGAGGGCGACGAAGCGGGGCCAAGATGGTGGGTCGTTGTCCCGTTCAAAACGATAGCACCACAGTTGAGTGTCATCTAACAGAAGGAATAAGGCGAGCCAGACCTTGTCCTCCTCCAACATATGCTAGCCATGTAAGAATTGGTCAACGATTTAGCCAGGGTAGCGGATTTGTTGTACCATCGAATGTCAGAAAATTAAGCTTGTGGTATTGCATGCTCGAGCCAGAGGCACGATCGCACTGTTGTTGCTTGACTAGGGGGCACGACAGTGGTCAGTGGTGTTGTCCATAAGGCGGTAGATCGGCATGGATGGGCGTCGGTCTGTAGGAGTCGTCGTGGAGGGGCATCGACATGTAGAAGTCAGCGTGGGGGGCATCGACCTGTAGAAGTTGGCGTGGGGGGCGTCGACCTGTAGGGGCTGGCGTGGGCGGCGTCGGCCTATAGGGGTCAGCGTGAAGGGGCAACGAACAATACAAGTGCTGGTCAGTGGGAAGAGGCGGTGTCTGGCGACAAGGTGGGCTACCATTGCGTGAGTTCTTGACTGGCAGTACCTCGCCTAAGTCTCGATCATGTCGACGATGGACTTCCTCAAATCATCGATCGATTGACTACCGAAGCACATGCAAGTCATGACGGAGGCCTCGCGTGCCTTGAGAAGTTCCTTGATGACATCTTGATCCGACGGTGGCGTAGCGGCTAAACCATACAACGTCATCGCTGGTGAGCAGCGAGAGCACCTAAGGAAAGTGGCCTCTGATGCCAAGTTGTCACAGGCGTTGTGTAGTTGAACGTGCAAAAGAGAGTGAAGGGCATAATCGTGGCTGACGGGAGGACGAGGGTGTGTTGTCCCTTGTCTCTCTAGCACCGTGGCGGATTATGCGGTAGATAAACAGTAAACCAGCAACAGCAGATGGTGCAGGTCAAGGAGCCGGTGTCGGGTGCTGTGCAGCAAAGACTAGGGTAAAGACTAGAGTACTAAACTGATTTATTTATTGACTACCTAATTACAAGCTATGGACCTCTTTATATAGGCTAGATGTCCTCTTATTTCTAGGACAACGATAAACTGACTCGAACTGCAATTAGAAAAGTAAACTAACCTAACTCAGCTAACCTAGACTAATACGATTGGAATCCTAAATAATTATGGGTTGCCAGGTGTACCCTCGTGGGTACTGTAGCGTGAACAGTACCCATGTGGTATTGTCTGTGTGATTGGGCCCAGCAGCCCAAGCCCAGCCCACTTGCACCTGACACCTCACAGGAGCAATTATGCCTTATAAATAATAAGTGGTGGGACAATGGTGAGAGACACTAGTTGAAGTGTTGAACAAAAGATTATACCTTCAGAAGAAGTTGTTTCTCTGATTCCTTGTATTGCGAGCATCTGAAAAAAAAGTTAAGAAATAAAATAGATGGCTAGAACTTGTGGTTATCATTATTGAAACATTTCTCTTGGAAACCAAGAAATAAAATAATAGCAAGTCTTAGGTAATCAACTGACTGCCTACACCCTAAAGCAGGCTACATTAGCAGATTGTACTAGTACTACAGAGAAAACCAATTTAGGAGATACTTAGAAGAAGCCTCATCTATTTGTTCCCTCTGTTGGAGTACTTGTATCTCTCCAAGTCTCCAGGTGTACATTCACACATTCATCATACTCACAAACATGCACTTGTGCAGAAGGGAAAGAACACAAGGGATGGGGTAATTTTTTTCTCTTCCTCTGTTATTCCTTGCATACATGATACATGGCCACAAACTAAACAAGTGCAGAGTTAATCAATTAAATAATGCACATGCATACAAAATTAAATAGCAGCTACCATGATAGTATCAATGTTATGCATGCAACAAGCAGGGCTCAACTTTTCATTGGGGGTGATTTCCTGACTGTTGGCGGTAGCATGGCTTTCATGAAATTTGGCAGAAATTCACAATTTTTGAATAAAATTCAAATTCTAAATTTGGGCAGTTAGTGTCGAAATTTGACCCCAAAAAAGGAAAAATGAACAGTGTGGACTGAAAGCAGAGGAGCGAATTTCCTACAAAGTAATTCAAAATTCGGACAAAAAATTATTTTGTTCAGAAAATTGGGTAAATGCAGAAATAAGGTGGAAATATAAGAAAAATGCAGGAAAATGGGAAAATTGTAGGAAATGAAGTGAATTTTGGAAAAATCAATAATGGGCCAAAAGCCAGCTAAGCTTCCTTGTGTTTTTTCAATCGTACCATTCTTTTACCATCCAAAATCGCACGGTTGCCACGGTTGCACCTACATTTCATTATTTTTGAAAATGTTTGATGCCACTAAGTACTACAAAGTACAAACACATTTTTTTAATTTTTCTTCACAACTTTCGAGATCAAATTTGAAAATTTCCAAAAGGCTCCTCCGCTCCTCTGCTCCTACCAGATACCCTGGCAACAAGTGTGTGGTGCTCTACTAAATAACCTTATCTAACAAATTCAACTCTATCTTATGTACCATGTACTCTCGTGCATGAAAGATATGAACTCAATTAACTCAGAAACTCCCTGCAATTACATGTGCTAACATGCATACACACATGAATTTAACACATGCATAGGACCATGCACCAACTCAACCAAATGTGACGAGATTGATTCCAACACTTCTGGTAGCTTTCCGTTTTTATCTGATAATTTTCTAATCGGCAAAAAAGAGTCCATATTCCTCATTAACTAAATCAACAGCAACAAATGAACTGCACACAGGTAAAGGCTTTAAATTGCTTTTAATGCAGTATTGTTCCTTGGAGAGTGACGAAATTACAATACACAAAAGGAGGTACCGAGATGTGCAAGTTGGGAATACTTACTCGTGACGCAACTTGTCATTCTCTAGTGTCAAAGTCTTGTATTCATTAAACCGCCTCTGTTGAGAAACATCCAGATGCTATAACAAAGACAAAAAATTAACCATGTAAGAATATGTGCAGTACTTTACAGATATTTCTTTGCATGATTAAAAAAAAAGATAATTTCATAAAACCCCAGGTTTTGGGGCTTGTCCCACTTGACTGGGTTGCCTCATCTCCTGCTTTTCTTCCGCTCTTCTTTGGCCTACCAGCTATTTTAGCGAATTTGGGAAGGTCTATGTCTGGTGTATCTGCTTTGGTTCAAAACTTGTAGTTTTGTGTGACACATGCTGTCATGTGCAAAATTGTTTCCAATCCAGACTGTTTTAATCTAATCTTCAATGGCTGGGTACCTATTAATAGTACCCGCACAGGTACTGTAGCGTTAACAGTACCACAGGTACAGTAGCAAGAATTATGGATAAGAGTTGTATTATCTTTAGGAATCTTAATAGGTTGGGTTATCTGCTTACTAGGTTAGGAATCTTCAATCCGCGCGGGTACTGTTCCTATGGCTGGGCTGGGCCCTGGCCCAATAACACCCATGAAACATGCACCAAAACTTGGGGTTTTGTAAAAATTACTCTTAAAAAACTTGCTCATGTGATGTTGGGGTCGGAATTGTGTATCAACGCAGACGGGCCAAGGGCGCAAGGCAAGGGGCAGACTTGGGCCCAGGCCCTGCGTGAGTCAAGAGAATCTATTTAGTATATTAGATTAAAGTGTTAGAGTTCTGTTATTTTCAGTTAGCAGATAAGATATGTTAGTAGATTGAGTTGTAAGGGAGTCTATATATAGTCAGTACTATTTGGAATAAAGGGTAAGAAGAGTTTAACCTAATCTACTCCTCCCGTTCATCTACTTTCTCACCTCCTCCTTCCTGCCGCAAGGGAGCACCCTGGAACCCACTGGTTCCGGGCGATCCAGAGACTGCCCGCCTACCAGCCACACATATCTTATATGTTCCCAACCATCAATCCATCGTAACTTGGCCACACCGTAGCCGTGGCCACCACACGAGTCAATTCGCTGGAGCAGCAGATTGGTGGCAATACATCTGGAACTCCCACAGTCACACCAAGATTGGGAGGTGATGGTATTCTGCCACCACCGAACCAGCAACAGCGGAACAACCTACAGCAGTGTCAGGACAACAACGGTTCATTAGAGGCACCATCATCAGGAGTCCCATGCTTATACAAACTGGAGTTTCCAAAATTTGATGGCAAAGGTGATCCGTTAAATTGGTTGAACCATTGCGAACAATTTTTTCGAGGGCAGCGAACCGATGAGGGCGATCATGTCTGGTTGGCGATGTATCACCTCACGGATACCGCCCAGGAGTGATATTACCACTATGAACATAATAATGGTCCGCCAAACTGGGAGACCTTCAAGGATCTCTGCCATGTCTGTTTTGGACCATCAATTCGCAGGAACCCGCTGGGAGAGCTTAAACGGTTGTCACAAACTGATTCAGTAGAGAAATATATGGAAATATTTTTGGCGTTGGCTAGCGGACTCAATGACCCTCTTTCAAAACACCAACAGGTGCAACTTTTTTATCACTAGTTTGCAGGATGACATTGGGGTGGATGTTGAATTGCAGAAACCCACAAACCTGCAAGAAAGAAATGAGTGTCGCTCGGGACTATGAGAAGAAGTCAGCACGACAAATCAACACGCGTGGAGCATCAAGGACAGTATTTAAGAACACTGCGCCAGCACCAGCAGTAGAGACGCCCCAACGTCAACTCCGCAGATTATCTCCAACCGAGTTAGCAGAACGGAGAAAGTTGGGATTGTGTTATAACTGTGATGAGAAATTTGTCCGGGGACATAAATGTGCTCGATTGTTTTATATCGAGTGTGACAGCGATGAAGCAAAAGATTGGGATATCCTAGAGGAGCAGGAGGGCGAACCTCATATCTCGCTCAATGCACTCTCTGGTATTGGGGGCGGAAATACTATGCGGCTACAGGTCCGTCTCGCAGGAGGAGCTTGATTGATAGCCTTGGTCGACTCTGGATCCACACAATTTCATTCATGCTCAATTAGCACAGCAACTGGGTTTAACTTTAGAACCAGTGCGGCAAGGATTGCGTGTGGTGGTGGCCAACGGAGATCGTTTGGACATATGGGACGTTGTCAGAACCTTCAACTGGACATTGGTGGTGAGTTTTTCACGGTGGATTGCTTTGCCCTGGAATTATATACAGTGGACATCATCATTGGCACATAGTGACTTTGCACTCTTGGTCCAATACTGTGGGATTTTGTTAATATGCAGATGGCCATCTGGAGGCGTACTACAGGGATGACCAGAGAAGTAACTTTATATGGGATCACTGAGAACAGACCGGCCTGTTGTGCAGTTTTCAGCGACAATGAGTTGCTGCAGCCCCTGCTTACAGAATTCCGTAACCTGTTCGCAGAACCACAATGGCTACCACCGGCCCGGGCCTTTGATCATCAAATTCACTTGAAACCAGGAACTGAGCCAATTGCAGTCCGGCCATACCGGTATCCACAATTGCAGAAAGATGAGCTGGAAAAACAATGCACAGCAATGCTAAAACAAGGGATTATACGACCCAACACATCTTCTTTTTCTTCTCCAGTGCTACTGGTTAAGAAACAGGACGGATCCTAGCGGTTTTGTGTGGATTACCGTGCACTAAACGCAGCAACCTCCAAGGATAAATTCCCTATTCCTATGGTGGATGAACTGCTTGACGAGCTTCATGGTGCTAAATTCTTTTCCAAGCTCGATCTTCGCTCCGGCTATCATCAGGTCCGCATGAACACAACAGATGTTCATATGACTGCTTTCCAGACCCATCAAGCACATTTTGAATTCCTGGTTCTCCCTTTCAGGTTGACCAATGCCCCTGCCACCTTCCAGGCACGGATGAATATAGTATTAGCACCTTTCCTTCGCAGATTCATATTGGTTTTCTTTGATGACATACTGATCTACAGTCGTACGTGGTCTGAACACTTGCAGCACCTCCATGCAGTACTAACCGCATTACAGACTAACCAATTGGTTTTGAAGGAATCAAAGTGCAGCTTCAGTAAACAGCAAGTTGGATATTTGGGTCATGTTGTTTCAGCTAACGGGATTGCTATGGATAAACAGAAAGTTGAGGCTCTCCGAGATTGGCCCACACCTCATTCCCCCACATATTGTCCGTGCTTTTTTTAGGCCTTGCAGGATACTACAGGAAATTTATCCAAAATCATGGGCTCATTGCAGACCATTATCAGCACTGCTCAAGAAAGAGGTGTTTCAGTGGTCAACACAAGCAGAAGCAGTCTTCCAATCCCTTTAAGGATGCTTTATCCTCGTCACCAATTCTCCAACTACCAGAATTCACTAAATCATTTATTGTTGAATGTGATGCATCAGGTTCTGGAATTGGGGCTGTTCTTCATCAAGGCGCAGGGGCACTCACATTCTTCAGCAAACCACTAGCACCTCGACACAGTGGCCTCGCTGCATATGAACGCGAATTGATTGGTCTGGTGCAGGCAGTGCGCCATTGGAGAGCTTATCTCTAGGGGAGGCAATTCATCGTACGAACTGATCATTACAGCTTGAAATTCTTGCTTGATCAGCGCCTCGCCACAATTCCGCAACATCGTTGGGTGAGCAAACTGATGGGACTTGACTTTACGGTAGAGTTCAAGCCAAGACATCATAATGTTGTAGCCGATGCATTGTCTCACCGTGAGGAGGGCGTTACACCAGCTGCTATGGCTATTTCAGGCCCATTATTTGACATTTTTGATTGCCTGAGGCAGGAAATTGCAAGTGAAGACAGCCTTTGTACTCTTCGGGATGAGATCACAGCAGGAAGGCGGAGCACATCATGGAGTTTCACTATGGGCCGATTCTGAAAGATGGAAGAGTATATGTTCCAGCTTCTTCCGCCAATCTACAATCTATACTAAGTGCAGCTCACATGGGACATGAAGGGGTGGAACGCACATTGCACCGCTTGCGAACAGATTTCTGTCCCAGACGCGAAGAAGATTGTGCAGGATTTTGTGCGCACATGCGCGGTATGTCAAAAGAACAAAACAGAGCATCTCCACCCAGCAAGGTTGTTGCAACCACTGCCTGTTCCAGTTCGAGTTTGGGAGGATATTGCAATGGACTTTATAGAAGGATTGCTCAGGATTCACGGGAAATCAGTCATACTCAGTAGTTGATAGAAATATGCCCATTTTTTGCCCCTGGGACATCCCTATACTGCAACATCTGTGGCACAAGTGTTCTTCAATGAGATAGTTCGCCTTCATGGCATCCCCAGCTCCATTGTTAGTGATCGGGACCCGGTCTTCACAAGTGCTTTCTAGAAGGATCTTTTTTCTGCTGTCAGGGGTAAAGCTCAATCTCAGTTCTGCCTTCCATCCGCAAAGTGACGGATAGGCCGAGGCAGCAAACCGCGTAATTGGCAAGTATCTTCGCTGTCTCACGGGTGACCAACCCCGACACTGGTTGCGGTGGCTTCCTTGGGCAGAATATTGTTTTAACACTGCATTCCAGATGTCGCTCCGTGCCACACCATTCCAAGTGTTGTACAGGCGTCCACCACCAGCTCTTCGGGCATATGATAGAGGGTCTTCTAGAGTACCGGCAGTTGATCAGTCCCTCCAGGAACGTGATGAGTTCCTGATTGAAATCCGTGAAAGGTTGCTCCAAGCACAAGACTATGGCAAACTCTATTATGATGGCAGTCACCGTTATGTATCTTTCAAAGGAGACTGAGTTTGGGTCCGTCTACTGCACCGACAAGCGGCATCACTTCCTAGTTTTCACCGTGGGAAGCTGGCTCGTTTTTATGGACCATACCAGATTGTGGAGAAGGTTGGGGAGGTTGCTTATAGGCTATCCTTGCCTCAAGGTGCTCGGATTCATGATGTATTTCACATTGGCGTCTTAAGGCTTTTCACGGCACACCACCAGAGTACCAGAACTATCGGCCCTATCTAATGGCAGGGTTTTGCCGAAGCCAACCAAGGCACTAAGGGGTCAGATTGCTCGGGGTATACATGAAGTACTGATTCAGTGGGAGGGACTTCCATCGGTTGATTCTACATGGGAGAACATGGAAGAGTTCCAGCTTTGCTATCCTAATTTCCAGCTCGAGGATGAGCTGTTTCCGAAGGACGGAAGAGATGTTAGGGTTGGAATTGTGCATCAACGCAGAAGGGCCAAGGGCGGAAGGCAAGGGGCAGACTTGGGCCCAGGCCTTGCGTGAGTCAAGAGAATCTATCTAGTAGATTAGACTATGTTAGAGTGTGTGTGGACCATGTATGTCCCTTGTAGGCTACTATTATTATCCACCCACCCTTCCAGGGTTGGGTGAGGAATATAGTCCATATCTTCATGGTATCAGAGCCCTAGGGCTCTCTCCTCTCCCTTCGTCTCTCCAGCCGCTGCCACTATGGCCGGCGAGCAACCGCCATCGTCGATGCCGGTCTCCTCCATCCCCCTCCTCTCCCCTCCCTCTCCTTGTCGCCAAAGTGGCCAGCAAGTCACCGTTGCGGCCGGATCCGGCGCCGGCATGACTGGATCTGCTCCTACCGCCGACCCCCACGCCGTCGCCGCCACCGACGCGGCTGGCCTCGACTCGGCCGCGGGCAGGGTCTTCACCTTCACGGCGCCAACGGCCTCATCCCTCTTCTCTGCCGCGCCACCGCTCGGCTCGACAGCGGGTGGGTTGGCCGCCGCCGCTGGAGCCCCCCTCCCTCTTCCCCGCCGCTCAGCTCGACCGCGGGCGATATGTACGCCACCGCCAGAGCCCTCTCCTCCCCCTTCTGCGAGCTGGCCACCGCCACTGGAGCCCCTCCTTCCTGGCGCAGCCCCTGATGGCTGGGCTCAGCGCCATCGCTGCGGGTGCCTCCTCTTTCCCCACCGCGCCGCTGCAGATGGCAGTCGCCCCCATGGCCGAATTTGGCCCTCGTTTGGCTGCCGTGAGCTGGCAAGCCGCCACCGCGGGTTGGTACGCCGCCGTCGCCGGTGCTCTGACCCCGGGCTCCGCCATGGCCGTCTACCTTGCCGCTACGCTAGTCTCCACCACTTTTGGCTCCACACATGTGGTTGCTGCCAACGCTGCACTTGTCGCTGTTCTCGCCACCGCCAAGACCACCTCTGCTGCTCGAGAGCGCGAGCGGGCAGCCCCCCGCTCGCTCTTGTCTGGAGTGCCCGCCAGGCCACCGATGCGCTTGCCCAACATGTTGCTGAGGCCGAGCACCACATCAGGGATGGTCCTCTCTCCGACCACCTTGTTGTTCCCCCTGCCACTGCCACCGTGGATCTAGTTGTTGCGCAGCTCCATGCCCAAGCGGCCGGCATCCAGAACATCCGGTTGCTCGTACAGGTCACGCTCGACTCCTCTTCGTCCTCCTACATGCGCTAGCGAGATCTGGTGCTCTCACGCTCCAGCACTACGCCCTAGATGACCACGTCCTCGTCGACACTCTAGTGGTCACCTGGGGGTCAGCATGGCGACGCATGGACATCGTGATGTTGTCATGGATCCTTGGCTCTGTCACCCTCGAGCTGCAAGACATCGTGCGGGAGCATGGCGGCACCGCTCGTCAGGCCTAGATTGCGATCGAGGGGAAGTTCCTTGGGAACCGCAAGGCTTGTGCTCTCTAGTTGGACGCTGCCTTCCGCACCTTCGTCTAGGGGGATCTCTCCGTCTCGGAGTACTGCCGTCGTATGAAGGGGATGGCGAACTCCCTACGAGACCTCGAAGAGCCTGTTGCGAAGCGCACTCTTATCCTCAACATCCTCCGCGGCCTCAGTGACTCGTACGCCCACCTCCGGACGTGGATCACCAAGACGGTGTTGTTCCTGTCTTTCCACAAGGTCCGAGATGACCTTGTCCTCAAGGAGTTTACCCGGGGTCTCGCTCCCCCTCTTGCCACCGCTACTGCTCTCGCCGCCTCTGGATCCACAGGACCACCTCCACCCCACCGTAGACGTCGGCCCCTTCTCTTCTCGGTGCTCCTCCCACCGGATCCACCGGTGGTGGGGGACCGAGGTGGGGGTGGTGACAGCCGTCGTCGCTAGGGGGGCAGTGCGGTGGTCCTGGTCGCGTTCCTACCTCCGCTAACCGGCCCCTGCCACCGTGAGTGTGCCTTGCCCATCCTTCTCCCACCCATGGTTGGGGCGCATTTCCATGTGGCCTAGGCAGTTCACAAGAGGAGCTCCTCGACTGACCACACCACCTGCGGCCATGCTCACCGGGCCAACCCAACACACGCTGCCTTAGGTCTAGCCGGTGCAACACCCACCACTTCTGGTGTGGGCTCCGTGGTCCGACAAGTGGGACCAAGTGGCTCTTGCTCAGTCCTTCAGCACCTTGGGGTTGACACCGCTTGCCGCCACGGACTGGGTGGCTGACTCAGGTGCCTCCTACCACACCACTCCCAATGCTGGTATACTCTCTTCCCGCAGGCTGCCCACCCATCTTGCCCCTCTTCCATCATGGTTGGGAATGGCTCATGTCTTCTGCTCACCTCTGTGGATGATGCGGATTCTTGTGATTCTTTTCGCCTTAACAATGTTCTTGTTGCCCCTGATATTGTTCATAATCTTCTTTCCATTCGTCAATTCACTTCAGATAACTCTTATTCTGTTGAATTTGACTCTTTTGGTTTGACTGTGAAGGATTTGGTCACCCAGCGTCCTCTTCGACACTGTGACAGCACTAGACCTCTCTACACGCTTCGCCTTCCGCTGCTCCACCTTCGTATTCTCCTTCGTCCGCGCTCGCTGCCACAGCTTCCTCCACCCTCTAGCACTGTCGGCTTGGTCACCCCGACGTCGACGTTTTGGCTCAACTTTCTAGTAGCTCCTCTGTTCCATGTAATAGGGCTACCAGTGAGCATATTTGTCATGCGTGTCAGCTAGATTGCCATGTTCGTTTACCTTTTCCCGTTTCTTCCTCGCATGTTGTTCATGCCTTTGACCTTATTCACTGTGCCTTGTGGACCTCTCCAATCATGAGTATTTCTGACTATAAATATTATCTGGTGGTTCTTGATGATTTTTCTCACTACTCATGGACTTTTCCTTTGCGGTCCAAGTCAGACGCCTTCCCCACGCTCACTCACTTCTTTGCTTGGGTGTCCACTCAGTTTGGGGTCACTATCAAGGCGTTTTAGTGTGATAATGGGCGTGAGTTTGATAACTCCGTACCCGGGCCTTTTCTAAGGGAGTCCAGTTGCGCATATCATGCCCCTATACCTCCCCTCAGAACGACAAGACTGGGTGCATGATTCGCACCACTAACAATGTTATGCGCTCTATGTTTTTTCAGGCTTCTACTCCCGCTCGCTTCTGGGCTGAGAGCCTTCTTACTTCCACCTACTTACTCAATTGCCTGCCTTCCAAGGCCACGCGCGCTCCCACTCCTCACCATGTGTTGTTTGGTACCCCTCCTTCCTATGCTCACCTTCGTGTCTTCGGGTCCACCGGCTATCCCAACACTTCTGCCACTACCCCTCACAAGCTTGCGCCCCGCTAGACCCTCTGTGTATTTCTCAGTTACTCCCCCGACCACAAGGGGTATCGTTGCTTTGACCTCTCTTCTCGTCGTGTCCTTATCTCGTGACATGTCGTCTTCGCCGAGTCAGTCATTCCTTTCTCCACCGACTCCACTCTCGCCTCCGACCTTGAGTTGGAGTCTCTATTTTCGACTGACCCGGTGGTTCAGCCACCTTTGTCTTCTACAGGTACACCTCCAGCTGTTCCAGCAGCTCTACCACTGTATGGTGTGCCTTGTGTGGACACGGTGTTGCCCACCGTGCCATGTGCGGCCCCGAATCCCTCAATTGTGCCACACATGGCCGCTCCACCGCCGCGTGGCACGCCTGGTGTGGCCCCGGCGTTGCCTCCCGCGCCATGCGCGGCCCCGGAGTCCTCCGTTGTGCCATGCGCGGCCGCTCCACCGCCGCCTGGTGCGCCTGGTGTGGCCCCGCCGTTGCCTCCCGTGCCATGCGCGACCCCGAAGTCGCCTGTCGCACCCAACATGGCCCCAGCCATGCCACGTGCGGCCACGACGTCCCCTGCTGCACCTACCCTTGTCCCAGAGTCGCCTGCCTTGCCACGAGCGGCCCCAACGTCTTCTTCCCGCTATGCCGACCTCGTGCGCGTCTACCAACGGCGCCCCACGGTTGCTATACCAACCCGCTCTCACGACGAACCGTCGGTGTACCACCAGCCCATCCTTCACCGTGATCCCTGTCACACTCACCCGATGGTGACTCGACGAGATGCGGGGGTTCTCCGTCCGATTGATCGACTTGTCCTCTCCGCCACCATTGGCCCGCGGGTATCTCCTATACCCTCTTCCGTCCGTGGCGCCCTAGTGGATCCACACTGGTGTCACGCGATGGAGTATGCGGCCCTTCTGGCCAACCAGACCTGGGACCTGGTGCCACGTCCCTTTGGTTGCAATGTGGTGACCAACAAGTGGATCTAGACACATAAGCGCAAGGCAGATGGTACACTGGATCGATACAAGGCTTGTTGGGTCCTCTGGGGCTTCACTCAGCGCCCTGGAGTTGACTATGACGAGACTTTTAGCCCAGTGGTGAAGCCCAGCTACAGTTCGCACTGTTCTTTCCCTGGCGATCTCCCGTTCCTGGCCGGTTCACCAACTGGATGTGAAGAATGCTTTCCTTCATGGCACCTTAACAGAGACTATGTACTGCAACCAACCTCCGGGCTTCGTGGATCTCGCTCACCCCGAGCTGGTCTGTCGACTCAACAAGTCTCTGTATGGTCTGAAGCAGGCTCCTCAGCTTAGTACTGCCGCTTTGCCTCCTTGCTGGTGACTTTGGGGTTCAGCAAAGCCAAATCTGACACCTCTGTTTGTCCACCACGGTGGTGACACCGCCTACCTGCTGCTCTATGGGATGACATCATCCTCACTGCCTCCAACTAGTCTCTACTTCAGCATGTTGTCACCTCTTTGCCGCGGGAGTTTACTATGAAGGATCTTGGTGTACTCCACTTCTTGGGTGTGACTGTGGAACCCCACGCTGATGGTCTATTCCTTCACCAGCACCAGTACACCTTGGATATCCTTCAGCGAGCAGGGATGACTAACTGCAAGCCCTGTTTCACCCCAGTTGATGCTCAAGCCAAGATTTTCGGTACCAAGGGTACACAGTGGATGATCCCACTGCCTATCGGAGCCTCGCTGGTGCCCTTCAATATCTCACCTTTACTCGACCGGATATCTCGTATGCAGTTCAACAAGTGTGCCTTCACATGCACGATCCCCGGGACCCGCACTTCACCGCTATGAAGCGGATTCTCCGTTATCTGCGCGGCTCCCTCGACTACGGGCTTCATCTTCGGCATTCTTCAGCAGCTGAGCTCGTGGTTTACAATGACGCCGACTAGGCGGGTTGCCCGGACACGCGTCACTCCACCTCCGACTTCGTCGTCTTCCTTGGCGGCAACCTCGTGTCCTGGTCGTCCAAGCGACAGCCGGTTGTCTCCTGCTCCAGTGTCAAGGCTGAGTACTGCGCTGTTGCTAACGACGTGACAGAGGCCTCCTGGCTCCGGCAGCTCCTAGAGGAACTCCATAGCCCCCTCTCCAAGAGCACCTTGGTCTACTGCGACAATGTCAACGCCGTCTACCTCTCCACCAACCTCGTCCAGTACCAGCGCACCAAGCATGTAGAGATCGACCTCCACTTCATCGTGATCGTGTCGTCGTAGGAGATATCCGTGTTCTACACGTGCCTACCACCTCCCAGTTCGCCGACATCTTCACCAAGGGCTTGCCTTCCTCCACCTTCTCCGAGTTCCGCTCCAATCTCAACGTCCGTTGTGACGAAGTTTCTACTGCGGAGGGTGTTAGAGTGTGTGTGTGTGTGTGTGTATGGCCTATGTATGGCCCTTGTAGGCTACTATTATTATCCACCCACCCTTCCAAGGTTGGGTGAGGAATACAGTCCATCTCTTTCAGATTAAAGTGTTAGGAGTTCTGTTATTTTCAGTTAGCAGATAAGATATGTTAGTTAGTATATTGAGTTGTAAGGGAGCCTATATATAGTCAGTACTATTTGGAATAAAGGGCAAGAAGAGTTTAACCTAATCTACTCCTCCCGTTCATCTACTTTCTCACCTCCTCCTTCCTGCCGCAAGGGAGCACCCTGGAACCCCCTAGTTCCAGGCAATCCAGAGACCGCCCGCCTACCAGCCACACATATCCTATATGTTCCCAACCATTAACCCATTACATGTGATGTGTTATGGACAAAGTATGGAAGGGTTTATCAAAGGCACAAACATGGAAATCAGAGGGTAGCTGGGATTTCAATCGGATAGGAGAATGTTTCCTAGTCTTTATCTATCAAATATAGCATTAATTTCCTAGTTAACTTAGTTTGAATTCAAGGCAAGTTATGACTCAGCCCTTTTATATAAAGGGGGTAATCAATCAACCAATAAAGTTTAAATGGCTTTGCCCAACCCTAAATCCTAGTCAACATAGCCTCTAGCCGAGCAGGACAAGCCTGCTCAACCTGAGAGCTGAGGGCGCTGGTTATTTGCCCTGAACATGTTCCTTGATAGTTGATTCATTTTCTCCTACCCACCAAATTAGATGTTTGGAGAAACAGGCAGGCATAGGTGTAGTCCATGGAGCATAGTAGTACCCTTGAAATCTCAAGGGCAGACTCAAAATGTATTAAGAAAATAAAAAATAGATAAATTTGGTGTGAATAGCATCATGCAGTTTTCCTTTTTTGTTACCATTTATCATAATTTTCTCATTTTGTTACTCTTTACACAGAATGGATTTGAATTTAAATTTGAAAGTTTATTACATAGGTAAACTGAGAAGTGTTGAGAATTTTGGTTATTATTTTTGTCAACTTATCCAAGCAAGTTGCATGATTGCACCCCAAGAGTGAGTTACGCCTGATGTGTCATCATAATTCATAGAATAAAGATTAGATTTTTAATAAATCATCAGACATCAGTTACTAGTTTCCATTGTGATACTTACAACTCCATTTTGGTCAGCACTCTCTATCGTGGTTCCAAGGGCATCAAATTTTCTCTTTGATCCTGGCTCTGTTAAGTGCCAGAAATACATTAACACCACAGTGGTATTTTAAAAGAAAAAACTTAAAAAGATTAATTACTTACTGTTCTCTGGCATCAAATTAAAATTATTAAGCTTTTGCCTTGTTGCAGGGGCTTGTAATGTAGGGACAGCAGAGCTACTTGTCTGAATATCAGCAGCCATCAGCCGGCATACAGCACTTGCTGGGGAACTGCAGGCATTCATCTGATTGACACGATAAAGTCCACGGGATTCTTTAGGTAATTTTTTGTTGTCATAACCAAGGCGATGGCAATGCAGGCCCCTACAAACATAATTTAGTTGAAGCATGAATATTTGAATGATATGAAGTCATCATCCCAAAATAAAGCATTACAACATGGCGATAACACAACAAACACCAACAGATTAATAAAAAATATAGGATCTCATGGAAGTTATGTTGTTTTTGTATCAGATAAGTTGTATAGAAATCCAAAGAAGATGGTGTCAACAACTAGTGGCTATTGACCTATTGTATCTCAAATGAAGTAATATTTGGCTCTCACAAGTCACAAGATAGCAAATCTTCTCAAGTCTCAGATTAAAAACAATAATGTGAGGATCTTTTATGTGTCAAAGTCAAACTATCAACAGGTTCATGGATAAAGCATTGCCATTATCTTTAGTAATATCTATAGTGAGTAGTGACTCTTCTAAAACATGCTTATGTGTTGGTAAGTGCAATTCTGATCCTTGCATGTACTGCAAAAAAGCAATTGCAAGAAAAAAAAGGTTATTGTAGTAACAGAAGTTATTTGCAAATTGATGCACCAAATAGAAAAAAAAATCAACATTGCAGAGCTAAAAAGTAAAAACAGGCATCATATTGCTGACTATTTTAGTGACAGAAATACAGAATAGATCACAGGCTATTAGGTGAAAATTATAGTGTTGTGCCTGTCAGTCTAGATTCTAAGTCTAGTTACTTGACTATTTACTGTCAGACCCTTTGTCCTGCCTGCTTTTGTAAGTTATAACCTTGCAGGAAAAAATGCTGAAAACCCTGCTAGTCACACATTTAATCAACTTCTTTTTGGATGTTGCAATTTTAAACTTATCACATGAATGCTACTATGTGTCACCTAGTATTGCTGATATGATTATCTACAGACTACAATGGCAACTAGCCAGCCTATCAACAAGGCTAATGCTGACCCTCTATGCAAAAAAGGGTCTCAACAACCATATGATGGTATGAATCCCAAAGGATTAAAGCATGACATGAAAGCACTTGTGTAGATGTGGTTGCGATTCAAAAAAATTACTTACCATACAGTCAAATGTGATATTGCATCTCAAAAATGGAAATGTACATTTGTGTCTGGGGAAGTGATAAGCCCACAATGTTGAGCCACAAATGCATTGTACAAACTGAGTGGGCATGCAGATGTGTGCGCTACTGTTCGTATAGGTTTATTCATGGCATCATGTGTGCGCATGTGTAAGCATGCCATGTACAGTGCACACACTTGCCTATGTGTCGTGACTCGTGAGGCATCTGTGTAAGTACATGTCTGTGGATGTATAGAAGACTGATGACCTTGATTCCAATCCAAATAACTACCGTGCAAAGGAAGCCCAAACAGTATGACTGGTATTGACAAAGATTATGTTTCAAGATGAGATAAATAAACACAGAGGGGATCATGGGAGATAATAATTTCTTGCTTGCAAGTTGCATATATTTTAGAGAATACCCTAATAGAAATAAGATGAAAACAAACATGAACATTCCATGAACTCCAAGGATGGACATGAACTAAAACCGGTACGCAAGCAACCTATTTCATCTCCAAAGGAATCTTAACATAATCAAAATTCCTAAAAGACACAAACTGCGCATGCAGTCTTCCCTCGTGCATGTTTGTAGTATGGAGACATGCTACAATGGCACACCACTGCCACTGCTCATGTGTTGTTCCATCTCTCACAACTTCTGAAGACAACTTATCAAACCCCAAAGAACACAACAACCAAGAACATGACAAAGTTAAAATTGTTAAAATAACAAAAAAAACTTTACCAGTATTCATAAGTCATTTCTTTCAATCGGCTCTCAAGTCTTTGATAAAGGACTGACTTCTCAAAATCTTGCTTGTCATGGGTAGGTTTGATGAAGTTTGCTTCCAGAATGCCTGAAAATGCCAACAGAAATCAAAACATACACACAAGCATTCTTCTCTCCCTGCTCTGGATAACTCACTCAGCAGAACATATCTTACCCACGACTCCCCGTCCTTTGCCATACGAGTTGTTTGCAACTTTCCAGAAGGGCTGCCAAAAAATTGGAAGTGACTATTGCTCAGTAAATGGAAGCAACATAAATTTACCCAGAAAATGCCATTGTGAAAATCATATCCAATTAATGATATCATATGGAAACAGGAAAAATCGTATCAAAGTTGAGTCAGATGGATAAATTGGTTTTGTCAGATATCTGGAAATAGTACGCTAACAGCATTAGAAAGAGGAGAGCTGGCAAGTGTACTATTACACAATTGAAGAGAATACAATGTAAGAATAAAACCCGAGTTAATCATGAAATCGCATTTTACTTGCTTATGAGATGTCATCTGTGCTGACTACCAAACAACAGACAGAAGCAGCACATCCGATCAGTGTTTTAAAAAAATAAAAAGTGGAAACCTAGGCGCTGGGCGCCGGTGCTCCATACCGCTTTTGGCATAAGTGGCAGAGCTAGGCGGAAAATCACATAGGCAGCGCTAGTAAGCCTAAGGCCTAGCCTAGTCAATCATTAAGGCAATAATAACAGGAGTCCAGGACATACTTCCAAGGCAGTATATTTAGCTATCCTTTGCAGTGCCAATATCAACATTCAACATGTCAATGCGATGAGCTAACTGGAATACAAGACAAAGTCTTTGAGTCAAGAAGGCATCTATTTTTCAATGGAAATAATATGTTTGTCACATGGCAGTTAGATGCATTCAATCAATTCATCCTTTCAAAATGCAAAGTATGCATGAACTCCTGGTGACATTCTGGGAGAACGAAAGAAAAACAAATGAAACAATATCCATCATGTGCCAAGAAAAGAAGTAAAATCTCACCGTTATTAAGCGATTCTTGTGGTATACATTAAAGCCTTGTACATCAATGTCAGGGGCACCTTTCACGAATCCGATGGTGGTGATAGCAGATAGCTAAAATGTAAACAATATGAGGCTAATCAGAGAAGACTTGCTAAAAATTCAAACATTTGCTGGTCGCAAGAATAAGAACATTACGTACATTGTAGATATACACAAAACAGAGTATTGTGCAAGTTAAGAGGGAAAAAAGTGGAACTTGTGTTTCAGTAAAAACTACAGAAGTGCCTAAGGTTTTGGCTCATCCAGACTACCTTTACCAAGAAGGCATTATTAGATACAAATATATCAAAAATTCAAAATTATGTTTTACATAACAAGTTTGTAACTAAAAGGATTGTATTAGATTAAGCTCACATAACATAGAACTTAACAGTCAGGCTAACCTAGATATGCACGAGAAGCATATTAGAACAAACATAAAGAAGAGAATTATGGTGGGACTTCCTCATGAATCATGGTACATGACATGTCAACTTCTCGAGTCTACTTTAATCCCAACCAAGGTAGCTAAAAGAGATACCTCCTATTTCCTAGACATGTAAACATACAAGTTATAGGCGCTACTATTCAAAAGCTACAGAACCAAGGAGCCAGTCTGCCTCAGCAAAACTTCACAAAAATATTGTGCTTTGCATTTTTCTGGATATGACTATGATGGCAAAGAACAAGATTGAATATAATTCTAACAAGACCAGGCATCGTTTAATTTACAATTTTACATTTATTTTAGAATTAGCAATTTCTTGCAGAAGTTGGACATTCCTTTAAGTGATGTCAATGCAAGGAACGTATAACAAGGAAACCCACAAGATGTCAATGATAACAAGTTGCCAACTAAAACACACATGATTCTCATAAGAGCAACCAATCAGCAAAATATAGCTAAAAATAAACAGCTGAACAGCCAGAACGTACTTAATGAGATCAACAATCAAACAATTTCAGAATAACAACCTTAGAAGGGTTAACCTATTGATCAAAAAAGCCAAAATTGGATAGGGATAGTGTGCTTCACAGGTATGAGTTTCACGTACCTCTGAAAGCCCAGCAATTTGTGGTTTATACAACACGCATTCAGGATATATCAAATCATTGACTATATTATGTGGTTCCACATCATGTCCACGCAAGATTATTCTGAAATTGTCAGGTATCTTAAGATACAAGACAGATGTGTATGCCTATTTTAATTTAGATAGAAACAAAAATAAACATATTACATATCAGCACAATAAATTAAATAAAACAATTTTTGGGCAAACCAGTTAATGCGGAATTGCGGATCAATACTTAACTCTAAGGGAATAACGGAGTCGAGTAGAGACGTAGTTCTGTGTTGCAATCTTATCCAGATTATTGGTTTTCACCTTCTTGTGTGCCCCAGTAATGAGGATATCCTAAAATATTACATATAAACAGCTCAATGCCTCAATGGCAACATTATTTACAGCTTATGGTTTAACTAGTCATATAGTAAACCCAACACACATATGAGAAGGAACACATAGGATGTAGGATGAACAGACTCTTCTAGTAGGTATTAGGTAGCCCACAGTGGGCAGTGAACATGTCAATGTATGAGAAACAAAAACTTCCACAAAATATATAAAGCATCCACCAAACCTGTGTCAGTTCTATAGAAACACCAAGTCATGTTCACATCATGTATATGTTGTGTTTCCCACTTGGAATGACAGTTTTGAAAGAGACTTAATTTGAGGATAATAGATTGACTGATTAGAGGAGAAAACAAGCTATATATATATATATATATATATATATATATATATGGCTGAGGAGATCTTGAGGCTTATGGAAACAGCACCAATCAGGATCTCCTCATAACTCTCTAATCAAGTAGGACTCTAGACTCCTAGCCAATTAAGACATGTCTCCTCATATCTATCTAATCAAGTAGGAATCTAGACTCCTAACCAATTAAGACATGGCCGGCTGGGCTGGGCTGGGCCAGGCCCTAACCAAACCCTAAACATAGTAATCTAACAAGTTTGATTTTGTTTCTACAATGTTACTCGAAGAGCACTTTCCCAGCTCATGTGCTCTCCCAGCTCACATGGAAAACTGCTAAAAGAATATTCAGAAAGAGAGGAAGGGAGGGGGTCATTTAAATATTCTAGAAAGTGTGCCATGTCTACCGGGGCGGTTCTACAAGGTAGTCAGGTGGGCCTTGGACTACCATGTAATATGGCCCATTATATGCTGCCTGTAGCCAGTGCCCAGCGCTCACTGCTCACGCCGCCGCCCTGCCCCCACAGTCCTGCATGCCGCCTCCCTTCCCTTGCCCCTCTGCGCCAGCCGCCAGATCCCGACTCCCGGCACGGCAGCAACCCCCCTCTGCCCCTTGGCCCTCAGCTCGCATCACGCTGACCAGACGTGCCAGCCAGCCAGGCGTGCGGTGCGCCGGAGCCTCTGCCCATGCCTCGTGGCCTGTTGTGTTATGGAAATAGCACACGGGTCGCAAAGGCAGGAGGGTGAGAGGAGGAAGCTGGCGCTCTCGCCACTACCATCAGAGCAGAAGTAGCCGCCACCGCGGAAGGAAAAGGTGAAGCGGCAAACCGTGACTTGATGTTTCAATCTTTGTCAGTATTAAAATATTTCTTCCTTTTTCTTGTATGTCTTTTACATTTCTCTTCTGGTAGTGGTATAGATAGCATAATAGTTGTAGACTTGTAGAATGTTTTGTTGGATTTCTTGCATGGCCCTACAGTTAATAAAACTCCATATTTCGTCCCCTCCTTTTTCATTAATCTCCAAAGTTACATGGGAATCCTTAGCAATGTATTGCATTTTACCTTTTTTTTCTTTTCTTCGAATACTACCATCCCAATACCCTTTTTCATGATCAAAGATATATGCTAATTGGCACAATGCAAGAAATGGCAAGTAGCAAATCTCTTGAGTAACTGATTATAACCCTGAGAACAATGTAGTGGACTGGATCAAAAGATATCGAGTTGTCTATGTAAAGTATTTTCTCAAATTTATGGCATTCAACTGAATCTGTATAATTATTTTTTGACATCAGGATACACAGATCCAGGTTTAAATATTCTGTAGGTTCTTACTTTTGGACATAAGTTGTTGCATAGGCTGTTTGATACTTCAATTTTCCATGTAGCCAGTTTGTGACTTATGTACTGAAATGTTAATTTTAGTGGATTTGTGAAGTTATAGATACAAGTACTGTGTTTATTGACATATTTTGAAGTTTTGAAATATGAAGTGGGAACTGGAACACCCAAGGAAAAATCCTAGAGCTGCCACATGTCCATGTCTGAAACCATGTTTGCCAAATTCTTGGGAAGGGAGATATCATTTAACAAAAACCACCAAAAGAGTTCAAGGAGCATTAGATATCCAACTTAAAAGAGAATAAGAACATTATCAGGATTGGATGTCTGACATGCACAAGAGCACTATCAGACATTGAAACCACAATTTACAGGGAAAAATTGGAACACATAAATTTCACGAGAACTAGAGAAGTACTCCCATATTTCACCCTTTGATAGGTGTTGCACTACTGGAAACACTCAAAATAACTGTAACTCACCCTTTATTTGTGCAATTCTGACAGGGTGAAGCATAGAAGCAACTAAACATAAACATAACTAACCAACAACCGGTAGAGCAATAAAATATGCCAGCATTACTTACCTTCTCATCAGAGTTGAAATCAATCTCCATATCCCCATCATCGTTGAACCAGAGGTTGAAAACAATTATCTTTGTTCCATGCTCTCCAATATCATCAAACTGTATCAAGTAACAATCACTTGAAGGAAACTTGAGAAAAAAAATGTGATTTCAAAAAAATATATATTTACAAAAAAAATTCAACTGTTTTTCATACTTCAGGGGTAGAATACCTAACTTCATACTTCATAAAGTTAAGTAGATCAACCACAATACTTCAAGGGGTTAAGTAGATTTTTTTCCTTGATAGCATACTAAAGCTTCCAATGATTTCAACAATTAGCAAAATCGTTTTGCAGGTCAGTTAGTAGGCCTAAAGACAAATCAACATTTGGAGTTTTCTGCATAAATTAAAGGACGGAATATACAGCTACAATTGCATAATGCTGCTGAATTTCCATAACATTTGGAGTTTTCAATATGTTGTTTCTATAAGTATCTCTGTGTCAGTATATTTCTTTCGAGAGATAGTACCAAAATAATGAAATGTTAGTCGCATACTTGTTTAAGCAACTCAGCTTCACTAGCAAAAGGGGACCATTTCAAGAGGATTGCCAAATTTGAGGAGAAGAGCTTCTGGTCATGACGCAACATCTGAGTATATGAAGCAGTTGTTACATTGTACGTATAATCCACCTGAAAGAGAAAGAGGTCACAAGACGGTGAATAAAATTACATATATTATATATAGCCCAATGACTGCTTATCTTAAAATTTAAAAATGTTAGAACTTGTTGCAGACCCACCATTGGAACCAATACATCATCGCATCCCGTTTCCATCAAAAATGTGTAAGAAAGAAGACCAATACTTCTTGTCTTCACCCTACAGAACCAAAATTATAAATATATAGATACCTGAACCATGGTGGACAGACATTTTACATAAATATAAACCAGACTGACAGAAGGTTTGGTGGGATTAGATGAGCACAAGTATTTGTTTCACCAGCAGCATGCAACAAGTAACATATAAAATGGATAGTTCTCCTATTAGATTTCATTTATACTTGTTTCCAGTTTAACCCAACAAAGGAAAGTTAAAAACCAACAATTTATTCTAGAACCCACGGTTAGAATGAAAATATTGCAAAATAATGTATGGCCACTTTTTAAAATTTTTACATAATGTTCACGCACTTGTAACTGTTGTTTGACCTTGCTTCTCTTTACCCCTGAGCAGTGCTGTTAGAACTTTCTAGGCTAGATCCTCAGAGTTCCTTACATTACAAAAGATCATGGTGACATCTCGAAATGCTTGTTCTAGTGTAATGTTAAACAACCAAAACTTCCAGGATTATGAAAGGATGATTACCAGTTCTTTTGGTTTTGTGTAAAAACAATCACATCTGCTCCAAGCCTCATTGTGCTAGTTTTGAAACCATTTCCATCTGATACAACAAGCAACAGTAAATCCAAGCGAAGGATTCTAGACATCAATTTTACAAAGAACTGTAGAAAAGTACAGAAATACGCAAGGCTGTACATTGACCGATGAAAGCATCAGACTGCTTATCTGAAAAACCAAAGCTCATGCAGTGTCTCAGCGCCTCTGGGTCCATTCCCCCTCCATCATCTTGCACATGCGGAAAAACAAAAGTCACTCTCGATTATCCCATTAAGATTATCTATGATCTTAGTGGATTCGCATACATTTATATTAATGAATAAGCCAACCTTGAATCAACAATGAGGGGCTCTCATCTCGTGGGTTTGGAAATTCATTAATACGAACAAATGTTGCTCCAGTGTTAACCTGAAAGAGATGATGAGATATAATAAATAAACCATACATAATGTATATCAATTTATTTTAGCATTGGAAGTTTCGAAATAGGTGTGCCTTGTTAATTACCTCATCAATTGCATTATCAAGAAGCTCAGCAATGGCTGAAAAAATGGCAAACCCAATATAGAACATAAATCAGTGGGAAAACAGTGCCATATAATGTAATTTAAAGTGCGCAAATGATTTGTTTTGTATGAGGGGAATAAGAAATTTATAAAATGGAACTGTAAACATTTGGAGACAGGTTAAATTATAGATGTGTTTATAAAGGTTATGTATACAGCGGACCACTAGTAATAGTACCAGTTCCTGAGCTCAAAACTAAAAAAGTATAATCGCGCCAGCATACAGATGGACTTCGCAGTGTTTCGTATGGCAAAGACAAATTTCAATCCTCAAAATTATCAAAACATTTATAATATTTTATATTTTATTTGTTTTACATTTTTAACTAACTTGGTACTTTCTTAAGAAGTAAAGGTTTTATTTTCTTGAGTGAGTTACAGGCTTACAAGCTGAAATTGATGCTGTTGGGCAAAGAAGAATAAGTGGTCCATAACAGCTAAGTATGTAAATCACAATTTCTTTCTAAATGAAATATAGTTATTAGAAGTTTGATGACATTATGTGCATGAACAAATTGAAGATACTACAATCAATTCACTAAGTGATCCATAACAGCTAAGTACGCAAATCACAATTTCTTTCTAAATTCTAAATGAAATACAGTTAGTAGAAGCTTGATGCCATTATGTGCACAAACGAATTGAAGATACTAAAATCCATTCAATGCCTAAAATGGAGTTGTTTACAGTAATATAATAAGATTTGGCGATTCTCGTACCACCAAAAGCCCACTTGTGGGAAGTAGCATTCGAGTGCAAGAATTTGGGATTAATCCGCAGCCGGTTCCGCCCACCTGCACACACACCACCAAATCGCAACTCCTTCAATCAACCTCCTCACATGACCTGCCTCCACCAAAACCAACGGGAAGCGAAGAAATAGAGAAATGGGGGACGCCCCACGATAACCCTAGAGCTAGCTGCTCGCCTACCGGGAGCATCGGCGCCGGGGTTGGCGCCGGGGTTGCGGCTGGCGATGACGTAGTCGCCGGACTTCCAGAACTGGCGGCAGAGCCGCGGCGGGGGGAGGGCCCTGGGGGGCGGTGAGTGCTCAGCCGAGAGGGGCACCGGCACCGGAATCTCTTCCTTCACGGGCACGAGCGCACTGCAGCCCGGGGGATGGAGCAGGTAGAGGGCGGGCTTCACATCAGCGAGCTCGTACGGCGTGACGTCACGGTGGGACGAGGCGGTGGTGCGGCGGAAGCTGGTGCTGGTGACGGGCTCCTCGTCGTCGTCGTCGCTGGAGAGATCAATCACCTCAGCGCCGCCGGACCTCATCGCCGGCGCCGGGCGGTAATAGGGCTTTAGGGCTCTCCCACGCACACACACGCACTCCCCCCTCCGAAATTGGGAGTGTCTGGAAGGTACCGGGGGAATCGGGGCTCGGTGAGGTTTGTACTATTTGCTGTCTTAATAAATTTAATGTTTATTTCGTTGTGAAAATAACATTTTTATATTTTTATTTTTATATTATATTAACGATATAAGTGATAATAGTTTGATAGAGTAATATAAGAAAAATCTGCGTAACTCTCTCATATATTTTTAATTGATTACTTAACTCTCTAACATAATAAAATAGGTATTTAATTCACTAACATTTTAAATATCGTTTAATTAATAATCTAAGGTATTTTGTAAATTGGTTTTACCCTAATGGCATGTGTCATGTTGGATAACAATACATAGAGAATTATATAGATTTTTGTGGCTATTATCTGATTTGTCATTTTAAGCCTCACAATAGAATTTTTGAGGCATAAACTATTTATACATGATACATCGAGTTGAGGAGGTGTCGGAGTGAACGGGGCATTGATGGAGTGAATAAAAAGTCTAGGGGTGTTTTTGATGCTGGTGTGTATCTAATTCTCTCCTTAAGGCAAAACCATTTTTACAATAACACCTTAAGGGTGAGGTAAACAATATTTAAAAGGCTAGCGGGTTAAACATCTAATTTATTATATCAATAAGTTAATTAGTCAATTCAACAATATTTCATGAATAAATTTTAAACTCTAAAACTTGTTATATTCTAAAACGTAAGAAATATAAAAGATAGACATGATTTTAGAGAGCTAGAATATAGAGTTTATTCATGCTCTATTCTTTCAGAGTTGCTGAGAGCATGCTTAGCTTGAAGCTTTTAGTAGCTATAGATTATAGCTATAACCATTCAAAAGTTTCCCTAAATTATAAATTATAAGACTCGGTAGGGGCAGCAGTAGCGGGAGCGATAGTATTTATAAATGAAATAATATACATAAACTATAAAACACTAATTTTTAAAATTCTTATTAGTTATATAATTGTATTCTTATCTATCCTACTATATAATTGGCGAAGTGTGATCGCAACCATGGATAATCATCTCAAAGATCTTAGACTTTCATTTGCTTTGGTTAAATCTCAACCCTTCATTCTAATTTGTGCGCTTATAGATGGATAAACGTGAAATCTGTGGGAGTGATACTAACGCATGTGTTTAGTGTTATACATGACACCTATAATTAATCCAAATCATACCTATATCTACCAAATAAATGTGGGTGATATACCATATAAATTTTGGTTTCTTTATTTCCTTTCTTAATTTATTTCTTACTTAAATTCATCATTAATTTTCTTTATTGTATTTCTTACATAAATGCATGATTATAATTTCCTTTCTTAATTTATTTCTTACTTAAATTCGCCAAAAACTTTCCTTATTGTATTTATTACATAAATGCATGGTTACAAATAAACTATATGAAAATTTACATTTCTTAAAAAATTCAAATATACCGTTTGTAAGATTTAATCACTTTCTTTACTTACTTTCTTGCTAAATACACACATAATTTCATGTTACCTGAAAACTATAATTTGTACTAAATTAAAATTAAAAATAAGCATCAATCGAATTAAATTCAAGTTACATATAATAATAATTCATAGTGATCTTGCAAAATTAGCTATGAATATTATATTTTACTAATTGTTTACTATGCATGAATTGTTTGTTATCACCTGAATATTTTATGATGTTATTTCTTTTTATTCTTATCGTGGCGATAGCATGGGTACACTGTTAATCTACCCTTCTATCCTATTATATAATTGGGGAACTATGGTCGTATCCACAGACAATCGTGGACAATCATACGAAAGATCCTAGCCTTTTATTTGCTTTGGTTATTTCATTCTAATTTGTGCGATTATGCATGAATATCACGGATTTATAGATGGAAAAGGCATGAAGTTAGTGGGAGTGAACTTTGCATGTGATACATATGTACATGTACGTTGTTAGTAATATTAAGCTCTACAAACAAACTTAAAATAGAATGATTCAAAAGTATCTATATCTATGTATCTAGGGAAAATTACTCGCATGCCATTATAATTTTCAGAAATTGCCTATATGCAACTGTCAGTGACTGTGGCGGCCCCCATCTGTCAGTGACACACCAATGGCATATTGGCAAACCGTAAAAATTGTAATGGCACAGAAAAAATTAACCCATGTATCTAAGGTATGTTTGGTTCAAAAGTGAGTTGGGATGAAATAATGATTCCATCATATTTTTTTGAAATAGAATGATTTTCATTGCCATGAGGATTATTTAGTGTGATATATAATAGACCAAACCTGTTTTTTATTTTGATTTGAGAATGAAATGGTTCATCTTCGCGTCCTCTCTACCGATATCACGCTCCCTCTTGTCATTGATCGGGTAATTTAAGAGAAAGGGATTGTTTGATACAGTTCTAATCTCAATATTCATGTTAGATCTATATTTTGTTTAGTATAATAAATAGTTTAAATTTTTGTCGTTAGTCCAAAATAAGCCAACCTTGAATCAACAATGGGGGCTCTTATCTCGTGTGTATGTAAATTCATTAATACGCGAACAAATGTTGCTCCAGTATTAACTCGAAGGAAATTAGATATAATAAATAAACCATACATAATGTATATCGATTTATTTTAGCATTGGAAGTTTTGAAGTAGGTGTGCAGCGGACACTGGTGCGAGTGACGGGCTCCTCGTTGTCATCAATAGAGAGATCAATCACCTTAGCGCTATCGGATTAGGTATCTTAGAGCATCTGCAAGAAATGTTTTTAAATTTTATTCCCTAAAATTTAATATAGGGATCATTCTATTCATATTATTTCCTAAAAATTAATTTGATTTCCAACAGTTTCCATATCCCTATTTTTAAATAAGGAATAAGAAATTAATCCTAAATTTAGGATAGATAACAAGGAATTTAAGGAATGGTTGAGGATGAGGATTTGTTTAGGGGTGTTGTTAGAGTCTAATTTTTCATTAAAATCTTAAATTTTAAATTTAAAAAACTATATAAGAGCTCTCTTAGAAATGCTCTTACACACTCCCCCTTCCTCCCTTTTTGTGTCTCGTGTGAAAGTGGAAAACTTTGGGAAAAAGGTATTGGGGAATAAGGGTTTGGAGAGGCCTGTACTATTTATTGTTCAATTGTCTTAATAAATCCAATATCTACTCCATTGAGAAAATAAAGTTTTATATTTAGATATTTATTTAATCATATAAGTGAGAAGATTGTACCATCCTTCTTCTCAAGATAGGTGAGTACGTGTCGGTAATGATTGGATAGAGTAATAAATAGTTGAGTCTAGAGACAATATAGGTATTTTAGAGGTAAAAAATATATTTTATGAATAATTTTTAAACTCTAAATTTTGTTATATTCTGGAATAGAAGAAGTATAAAAGATAGACATGATTTTAGTGAGCTAGAATAGAAAGAGTCCATTCATGCTCTATTTTTTAAAATTTGCTAAGGCAATGCTTAGCTTAGGGAGTTTTTAAGCAGTTACAGTTATACCTATAATCTCTAGCTCCTTAAACGATTTAAAAATTCCCATATTATAAAACTCGGTAACAATAATATCTCTAAATTAACTAATATATAGAAGCTAGAAAACACAAGTTTTTCAAATTTTCATTGGTTAGATAATCATATCCTTAGCCCATGTTTGGTTTTTTAGTCGAAAAGTTTAGTCCCGTAACATCGGATGTTTGGATACTATTTTAAAGTATTAAATGTAGACTATTTATAAAACTCATTCCTAATCGGTGGATTATTCATGAGATGAATCTAATGAGCCTAATTACGCTATAATTTGACAATATGATGCTAGAATAAACATTTGCTAGTTATGGATTAATTACGTTTAATAAATTCGTCTAGTGAATAATCCTCCGATTCTTCAATTGTTTTTATAATTAGTTAACTTTTAATACTTTAAATTAATGTGCAAATGTGACACAAATTAAACTCTAGTACATGAATGCTCACTTAAAATATCAAGCTCTACAAATAAACTTTGAATTTCGGCGTATAGACAGTGGGATATGAACTCTAACGTGTGCGCTCTGATTTTGGCGGAATGGCAAAATTCAAAGCTAACAGTGCGCTAAAGCACAGTGACCAAGCAAAATGTTTGTATGGTTTGCACGCTTGCAACTCTCTTTTGCTTGAACGGTAGAATATATAGGAGAAAATATGGTGTGTTTGACCACCAGAATTGAAGCTGGTAAAAGTAAGGAAGACAAAAGAAGAAGACCATAAAGTCCATTAGGTATTCACCGCAAGAAAACTGAATATTTTCATCGGTTAAATTAACTTCTATCGGTTTTTCGAAAAACCGACGCTAATTTCCGTTGGCTAGGACAAGCTGACAAAAGAAGAAGACCGTATAGTCCATTAGGTATTATTAGCTTACCAATTTTGTGGCAATGTTTTGATAATAGGATCGAATTTGTATGGTAAAGATATTTGAAGAGCATGAGAAACTAAATTGAAATGTGACTTGGTTTCAAGTCTGTGATGAGTGATTGACAAGTTGCCTTCTGGGCGAAGGGGTCCCTACGAAGGAATTCGGAGGTGTTTTTCGAAGGGTGCGGATTTAGCTGGTTGCAGCTGTGCAGCGGAGTGTGTCTGTCGAAGGGGTCCGGCAGAGCACGATGACTTGGTGGTACCGAAGGGCTCGGTACTTTGGGTGCTACACTGGAGTGTGTACCGAAGGTTGTTTACTGGAGAGGTCTCCGGGGTATTGGAAACACTTGTCTGTTTGTCGGTGGTGCGCAGGTGGATTCGGAGGCGACAGACGGTTCGCAGCGAGTGAACCGAGGTCAAGCGGGAGGCTTGATGCCAGGCGAGCAGGGAGCTCGATCACGAAGGTTGCGTGGGGTCGAGGTCAGTCTTCGGGTCAAGGTGCGCCAGGCGAAGGCAGAAAATGCGAAGGGTGGCTCCGGTTGAAGGTACCCCGAGGCAAAGTCCTCGGAGGCGAGGTACTTCGAAGGGTGCTCCGGAAGGAATAACTTCGGAGTATGGTGGACGAAGTCCTCAGCATTGAGGCAAGACGCTCGAAGTGTGCTCTGGATGGAGGCACTCGAATAGACACCTGACGAAGGTCTCAAAAGTCAAGGTGCATCGAAGGCATGGTCCAGATAAGGGTCTTCATAGAGTGTGCTCGGGTGTGAGACACTACGAAGGGGTGCTTATGGATATGCTTCATGCGGAGGCCTTAGACGGAGGGACTTCGAAAGGTGGCGAAGGTACTCCGAAGGTGAGGTTTCAGAGTATGGTTGACTTGAGATACTTCGGCCATGCATGGCTTCGGTATACGGACTGATGGTGTTCGAGCTGGGAGTAGCTGCGAAGCTGTGGTGGTCCACTCTGAAGTTGATGGTGCGAAGGCTCGACAGCTTTGACGACTTCGGCTCAAAACCGTCATTGTATTGAAGACTGACTTCGGTGAAGCGAAAGCCTACGGGTCCAAGCGTGTCACCGGAGATACTACACACCTTGCGTGCGAAGGGGGCTTCAGAAGACTCAAAATGTGCAAAGGATGATCGTGTCGGCTTTGCAAAAGCTGATGTTGTCTCCTCTGCGAAGCTGACAAAGGAAGCCTCCAAATAAAGTAGACTACCATCTGTACCCCCTTGTCTGGCTGAGACAAAAATAGTGTAAACCCTAGGGGTAAAGTAGTCTATTCGTAGGGCTGAATAGTGCCTATAAATAGTGAAGGCTGGCTAGGTCTAGGCAACACTTTGAGCAGCCATTTTTAGAAACTCCAGAGCTAGCCGCCACACCCATGTACTCGGTCCTGTGAGTCTTTTTGTGTTCCCTGTTCATGCAATGAAATTTTCATTATGTTCTTCATTTGCTGCTTGAACTTGTAACCCTGTTTTGCACTATAAGTGTTGATTTCTCTGTGATCCACTTCATTCTGTTCAAGCCAGAGTTTTTGCTCGGTTTCTTGTCAAGAGAAGTGTGTGTGTGATCTATTAGTGTGATGTGTGCATATTTTTCAGTGTGAGTTCGCTCTGTGTAAACTGGAGGCAAGTCCTCTCTGATTATTAGGGAAGCACTCAGTGAAGCTGGACTCGAGGGCGGTATTCTTTCCTCAGCCGAAGTCTGTGGCGCAGTCTGTTCTGTCTGTTTTCATGCCTTCGGTATACAAAGCCTAGTACTAGTTGCGAGTGCGGAGTATCAGATCGAAGCCCTCAGAGGAAAACCTTCTTCTGCGAAGTGCGTAGTGCGAAGCCTGCTCGAAGGCACCTAGTGTGCGAAGCCTTGCACTATCCTAGCAGAGTTGTGTTTTTGGGTTTGTGGGTGTGAGTGAAGTCTTCTTGACTTCGAACTTTTACTCTTTGTGAAGCCTGGTTTCGGAGCTGCAAAATACCTCTGAACTAGACCTTCGAAGGGTATGTTCGAAGCATGTTCCGCAAGAGATTGTTTTGAAATTAGAAGGCTACTTTTTGCCTGAAATTTTAAAAGCTCCCATTCACTCCCCCTCTGGTCGCTCTTTTTAGTCTAACAATTGGTATCAGAACAGGTTAAGATCACCAGTTGACCTTAACTGGTTTTGTGATCTTTTGGTGACATGAACAGAGTTAGTAAAATACATCTATTTGATGGGACAGACTTTGCTTACTAGAAGGTGCGCATGGAGGCTTACTTGCTAAGCCAAGGAAATGCAATTTGGGAGATTGTGGACTCGAAATACTCTATCCCTGAAACCCGCACCACTCAGACAGAAAAAAATCAGTATAATTCTAATTCTAAAGCTAGAAATATATTGTTCATTGTATTGAGTCGGAGTGAGTTTGATAGAGTCCAGCTCCTAAGGACAGCGAGGAAGATTTGGACTACACTCACTATTTTTCATGAGGGCTCTACACAGATTAAGGCTAGACGCCAGAGCACATACAATCAATAGTATCAGCTATTTGTGTAAGCGCCTGGTGAATCTATAGATGCCATGTTTTTCGCTTTGACGCAATAGTGAGTAACTTGCGGTCCAACAGGACGCTTGCTTACAATGACCATGATAGGGCTATCAAGCTTCTCTATGCTCTTGATCATAGCATATGGAAAGTGAAGATATCCAGCATTGAGTAGTCCGCAGGTTATGACACATTGACCTGTGATGAGCTCTTCAGCAAGCTGAAGTCCACAGAGAGTGCCAAGGCATCTCTTGCAGTGCACAGAAACTCTTCGCCACAACACTTGGCACTAGTTTCTGGCTCTAGCCGTGGCACCACTGTAAAACCAAGCACATCTAGGACTTGTGTTCTTGCAGGTGGTTTTTCTTTGTCCTCCCTAGTCTCTGTCACTAAGGAGCAGGTGGATACTCTGGATGATAAAGAGTTTGCTCTCATTGCTAGAAGGTTCACCCGTTTTCATAATGAGAGACGTGATCAGAGGAGAAGTGGCTTTAGTGGTTGTTTTGAGTGTGGTGACACTTCTCACATCAAGGCCAATTGTCCTAAGCTCAAGAGGAGAGATGAGAGTGAGCGCCCCAAATACCACAAGAAGGAGAGGAAACCCTTTGTGAAGCGTAAACGCGGCAAGGTGGCTAAGAGAGTAACCAAGGCCGCTTCTAGAGCATTCGTTGCTGCACTCAGCGACATCGACACCTCCTCAACTGAGGAGTCGAGCTCTGACGAGGAGTAAGAGTCCCCAAGAAAGGAGAAGAAGGAGAAGAAGGCAAAGGATTTCACTGGCCTTTGCTTCATGGCCGACAGCAGTCACAGTAGCGATGAGCTTGACTCATCTGAGGTACGTCTATCCTATGACCAGCTTTCAATCAAAGTAGATGAACTGAATAAAGTAGTTCTTGGTCAAGATAGATTACTTGTTCAGGCTGATAGAGATAGAAAAGATCTTAGACTTGGGCTAGAATCTATTTTAACTGATTATGTCATGCTTAAGTCTAAAATTAATGATGCTGGATGTGAATCCTGCAATGTTGTCATGGGTGAGCTTGCTCAGTTACGTTCTGTGCATGCTCAAACTATTGATGAGCTTGAGACTGCATAGAAGCAACTTTTGGTGGTGGAGTCTAAACCTATTTCTTCTGATGTTTGTTCAAATTGTCCTTTATTAATTGATAACATTAATTTAAGAGACAAGCATGTTAGGGAGTTAGAGGCTAGATTGGAGAGTACTGAGTGTTCTAAGGATGTGAAGCCTGCTTGTCCAACTTGCATCACCCTTAAGGACTGAGAAACCAAGGGTTGGTTTCGAAGTCTGTGATGAGTGATTGACAGATTTTACCCTCTGATTCGAAGGGGTCCCTCCGAAGGGTTCAGAGGCTGGTTCTCCGAAGGTGTTTGGAGGCTGTTTCACCGAAGGGTTCAGTGGGTCTGTTGGCTGCAGCTGTTGCAGCGGAGTGTGCCTGTCGGAGGGGTCCGACAGTACACAATGACTTGGTTGTATCGAAGAGTTCGGTATTTTGGGCGGTACACCGGAGTGTGTATCTGTTGGACCGGAAACGGCGACCAGAGAGGGGGTGAATGGGAGCTTTTAAAATTTCGGGCTAAAAAACTAGCCTTCGGTTTTAATCCTGTCTTCTGCGGAACAGGCTTCGAACACTACCTTCGAAGGTCTGGTTCGGAGGTACTTCGACAGCTCCGAACACAGGTGTTGGCGTAAAAGATTACGCTAACAGGTTTCTGTAGAAAAGAAACTAACAAACGAAGTGTTTGCGAAGCAAACTGTTCTAAGCCTCCGAAAGGATAATAGCTTAGAATAGTTCGAAAGTGTGTATTGAATCACTTATGTTCGGTCCTCATTACAGGGTGAAATGGGGGGTATTTATAGGCCTAAACATTAAGGAAAAGACCTATTTACCCCTCTATTACAACCGACATTAAGGAAACTATTCGGTTTCCTTAATAGGGCTAAAATGGTAAAAGACTAATCTAATAGAATAGAAGATAAGTCTTCCATCTTAGCTGGCAGAAAAGATCCTGAAGGGCTTTGGTTCGAAGACATACTTCGAACTAGTGCCTGTCTTCGGGCTTCGAACGAGGTTCTGGGCATCTTCGAAGATGGTCTTCGGACAATCTTCGAACGTGTTGACTGCCTTTATGCTGCTTCGGCAATAACCCCGAAGATGAGATATTTTCCCCCAACAACAGGCTTCGCAGGAGCAAAAGTTCGAAGCCAAGAAGACTTCGCTCCACTAACAACCCTCGAAAATCTACTCTGCTAAGTCAGTGCAGGCTCCGCACACAGGGTGCTTCGAGCAGGCTTCGCACTTCACCCTTCGCAAGAGTGGACAACCCTCTGAGGACTTCGACCAAGTACTTGGCAGCAGCAACTGGTGCTGTGCTTCGTACACGAAGGTCTACACGCACACAAACGGACTTCGCTAAGGGCTTCGACACAAGAAGCAAAACGGGCCTCGATCAGGGCTTCGCTAGTAAGCTGTGAGGTCTAGTCTCAAGTTACACAGAGCGACAGCACGCTGAAAAACACACTTCGCACAAAGACAACCTTCGCCTAGACAGGCTTCGGTGCACTACAACAAGCGAGGTATGTAACGCGAGCTCAAGCAAAAAGCACAAAGAAGCAGGGCTTCGCCGCTTGAACAAGGAACACAAATAGATTGAACTCTGGATGAATACAGCGAGGTATGTGGCTACAGGAGCTCAACAGTAAATGCTCAAAGTGTTAAATGTTACCTACCGAGCCCCCATATTTATAGCCCACAGTTCACCCAAAGGAAGTGACTACTTTACCCCTAGGGTTTACATTGATTTTGTCTCTACAGAACTAAGGGGTACAAAAGGTAGTCCACCTTTATTCTGGAGGCTTCTCTGTCAGCTTTGTAGAGGGGACAGCGTCAACTTTTTGTAGAGCAGACAGTGTCAGCCTTTGCAGTCTTTGACCTTCTGCAGCCTCCCTTCGCACGCGAGGGTGCGGTAGCTTCGGCGAGAAGCCTTGAGCCTGGTGGCCTTCGCTTCGCCAAAGATGACCTCCGATACAGTGACGGTTTTGAGCCGAAGCCGTCAAAGCCCTTGGGCCTTCGCACCAACACCTCCGGAGTGGACCACCACGGCTTCGCAGCTTCACCCAGCTCGAACTCCGTCAGTCCGTGTACCGAAGCCATGCAGGCCGAAGCACCTCAAGTCAACCTTGCTCCAGAGCTAGCCTCGCTCCGAAGCCTTCCTCACTCCGAAGCCCCACCCTCGGAGTACCACCTTTCGAAGTCCCTCCTTCGTCCAAGGCCTCCGCATGAAGCATTCCATGAGCACTTCGTCGCAGTGTCTCTCCCCGAGCACACTCCTCGACGAGCCTCACCCGGACCATGCCTTCGATGCGCCTCGACTTCTGAGACCTTCGTCGGGTAACCTTCGAATGTCTCCCTCCGGAGCACACTTCGAATTCCTTGCCTCCGTAGAGGACTTGTTCCATCCAACTCCGAAGTCACTCCATCCGGAGTACCTTCGAAGTGCCTCACCTCCGAGGACTTTGTCTCGGAGTACCTTCAGCCGGAGCCACGCTCCGCACTCTCTGTCTTCACCTGGCACGCCTCGACCCGAGGACCGACCCGGACCACCTTCGCAGCCACCGTGACGGAGCTCCCCGCTCCCCTGGCATCAAGCCTCCCGCTTGACCCAGGTTCACCTGCTACGTTCGTCCGTCGCCTCCGAAGTCCCTGCGCACCACCGACAAACAGACAGGTGTATCCAGTACTCCGGAGACCTCTCCGGGTTAGCAACCTCCGGTACACACTCCGGTGTACCGCCCAAAGTACCGAACCCTTCGGTACGAACCCAGTCATTGTGTACTATCGGACCCCTCCGACAAGCACACTCCGCTGCACAGCTGCAGCAACCATCCACCAAACACCCTTCGGTGAGACCACCTCCGAACATACTTCGGAGGTACAACCTCCGAAGCCCCTTCGGAGGTACCCTTCGAACAGAGGGTAAAAATCCTGTCAATCACTCATCACAAACACTGAAACCAACCCTTGGTTTCTCAATCTCCCCCTTAATGAGTGCATTGACAACCAAATCCAAGTTCAAGAAAATTTAAAAATTTTCAGCACACAAGTGACCATAAAAACTCAGAAAGGAGCCAAATCATGTCACTTGACAGAAGAATTTTCCTCCCCCTTTCTCAAAAGAGTAAAAAGCCCCTTCGGCAATAAAAACTCCCCCTGAGTTAAGTTTCCCTTTGGCAATAAAGAACCTTCTCCCCCTTTATGTCAAATGTTCTCCCCCTTTGGAAATTATACCCCTTGCGGCAGAGAACGAAGCAAGTCTCTCCCTTTTGAGGAATTTCACCCCTTTGGCAATGCAAGCATCAAGGAGCATGAAAAAGATGCAAAGATTCGAAATGAGCAGAATTGCAAAGACATATGAAGCAAAAATATGCCAACAATAACACCAATGATCATGGGCTCAGCTCAATTTAACATTCTCTAAAAACATGATGAAGCATGTGATTTGATCATTTTTGAAATAAAAGCATCACCACTTAGTCAAGGAAACTAGACGAGTAAAAGCAGGGACTGCAAATAGCTAGTCAATTTCTACTCTAGACAGACAAGTCCAGTTCAAATGGAGCAATGAAAGCAAACTTGATGATCAAAGAATTTTGTTGTTCTTTTCTTAATGCCAGAGGTTATTTGTTTGTCCACCTTATACTTTCCAATCAGGCCAAGCCTAGGCATGATAGCCATAAGAAGCTTAAGGCAATGATTTTGGAATACACTACACTATTCCAGTTCAGACCAATGTGCAATGGTAAGCAGTCTAGAATAGGGTAGTGCGACAAACAAACCCACCTGACTCTTTTTACTTGAAACATGAAAAACATGGAATTTTTGATTTTAACCAAGTGAACCAATTGTTTGGCATTTTATGAATATCCATGAAGATGTAGAACAATTTTTCAAGTTGCAATTTTTAGCATCCAAAGAAATGTGTCTTGCTACCAAGCAGATAAAAGATAGCTAAAGCAGTCCTGCCTAAACATGCTAGATTCAAGACTAAGCAGTGAGCACGATTTGACTTTGAAAATAAAACATCATGCACATGAATGTTTCAGATAAATTAACAAGAGCTGAGCTGTCATGAGTTCATGAGTTATAAGCAGGCATATAAATGCAAAAGATGTAAATGCAATTTAGCACACAATTAGCAAAGGCATATCCATCTAAAACAACTCCCCCTCACAAAATGCCGTAAGGGTGACAAATGCCAAGTTCCCCACGCAAGTAAGCAAATCGAGAAGCATCGAGGGGTTTTGTAAAAATGTCGGCAAGCTGGTGTTGGGTATCAACATATTGAAGTTCAATATCACCCTTCTCATTGTGATCTCTGAGAAAATGATACCGCACATCAATGTGTTTGGTTTTGGAGTGCTGAACCGGGTTGTTCGCAATACAAATAGCACTAGTGTTATCACAGAAAAGTGGAACACTCTTATAATCTAACCCGAAATCCCGCAAAGTGGAAACCATCCACAAAATCTGAGAGCAACAACTAGCTGCAGCAATATATTCGGCCTCAGCCGTTGATTGTGCAACACTAGACTGTTTGCGGGAAGACCAGCAAACCAAAGAAGTACCCAGAAAATGACAAGTACCAGAGGTACTCTTCCTATCAATTCTACACCCAGCAAAATCCGCATCGGAATAACCTCGAAGACATAAAGATGAAGATGCTGAATACCATATGCCAAATTCAAGGGTGTGTTTGAGATACCTTAAGATGCGCTTTACCACTTGGCGGTGCGAAGCTCGTGGTGAAGCCTGAAAACGAGCGCACAGACACACTGCGAAGTGTATGTCCGGCCTCATGGCAGTCAAGTAGAGGAGGGAGCCGATCATGCTTCGGAACTCCTTCTGGTCTACGGCTTCTCCATCTTCGTCAGGGTCCAATGCTACAGATGTAGCCATTGGAGTGGCGAGGGGCTTCGCATCGGACATGTCGAACTTCTTGAGTAGGTCCTTGGTGTACTTCGTCTGGTGGACGAAAGTACCTTGTTTGCTTTGCTTGATTTGCAAACCAAGGAAAAAGGTGAGTTCACCCATCATCGACATTTCAAATTCCCTGCTCATGGTATCTGCAAACTCGGCAACCAAAGCATGAGAAGAGCCACCAAAGATGATATCATCCACATAAATCTGCACTAGGAGGAAATCTTTGCCATGCTTGAGAGTAAACAAAGTTTTATCAACAGAGCCCATCAAATACCCTCGCTCAAGCAGAAAAGACTTAAGTCTATCATACCACGCCCGAGGGGCCTGCTTGAGTCCATAAAGAGCCTTATGAAGTTTAAGGACTTTATGTGGGTACTTGGGGTTTTCAAAACCAGGGGGTTGTTTTACATAAACATCTTCACCTATGAAGCCATTAAGAAAAGCACTTTTGACATCCATTTGATAGAGTTTGAATCCTCGGGATGTCGCAAAGGCAAGCAAAATCCTAATGGCCTCAAGGCGAGCAACAGGTGCAAAAGTTTCAGTAAAATCAATCCCTTCTAGTTGAGAAAAACCCTGAGCTACAAGTCTAGCCTTGTTTCTAACTATAGTCCCATCCTCCCCTTGTTTATTTTTGAAAATCCATTTTGTTCCAATGAAATGAACATTTGGTGGAGGATCAACTAAAGTCCAGACTTGGTTTCTCTTAAAATTTTCAAGTTCCTCATGCATGGCATTGATCCAACTAGAATCAGAAAGTGCATGACTAACATCTTAGGGCTCGAAAGAAGCAACAAAAGCAGAATTAGTGAAATGAGCATGTGAACGAGTTACCCTTTGATCAAGCTCACCAATGATCTGCTCGGGAGGGTGCATCCTTTAAACATGGTGTGGAGCCTCGCGGCGGGATGCAGTCTCGCCCTCAACTTGTGCGTTGGAGTGGTCCAAGATGACCGATGTTGAGGTAGTCGCTTCGGGACCTCGTGCCGAAGTAGTCGAAGCGGGGTCGGCTTCGGGGGTTGATGTCGAGGGTAGTAGGGGTTCATCCTCGAATTCTCCGGGATCTTCTTCTTCAAATAAGGTCTGTTCCATGTCGTGTTCATTTGCCTGTTCAAAAGCAGAACTAACAGAGGGGGTTGATTCATCAAAAGTCACATCACATGACTCGATGACAGTGTTAGTTTCCAAGTTATAAACACGATAAGAATGACCATGAGTAGTATAACCCAAAAAGATCCCGTCAGAAGATCGCGACTCAAATTTATCCAAATTTCCATGTTTTAGGATAAAGCAGCGACAGCCAAAAACTCGAAGATGAGTAACCTTGGGCTGTCTCCCAAAACGCAGCTCATAAGATGTCAAATTTAAAATTGAGCGCAAGAATATACGGTTTGAGATGTAACATGCAGTGTTCATGGCCTCAACCCAGAATTTTTTAGGAGTCCTATGCTCATCAAGCATCGTCCTAGCCATCTCAACCAAAGTGCGGTTCTTCCTCTCAACAACACTGTTTTGTTGAGGAACCCGCGGAGCAGAGAATTGATGTTCTATGCCATGCTCCATGCAAAAGTCAACAAAGAGACTATTTTTGAACTCGGTGCCATTATAACTTCGAATGAATTTCAATGCACCAGGGAGTTCAGTAAAAAGTCTCAAAGCCAAGCTCCGAAAGTGTGAAAACACTTCATCCTTGCTGGCAAGAAAGAAGACCCAAGAGTAGCGAGAGAAATCGTCGACAATAACTAATACATACCACTTGCCGCCTAAAGAACTAACCCGAGAAGGACCTATAGTGTCCATGTGGAGAAGTTCTCCGGGCTGTTCAGTCATCACTGTGGTGACTGGCGAATGCGAAGCGGCAATCATTTTTCCATGTCGACAAGGAGCGCAAACTAAATTCTTCTCAAACTTGAGCTTGAGCAATCCTCGGATCAGACCTAGGGCACTCAAACGAGCGAGCAACTCAAAGCTCATATGCCCTAGTCTCCTATGCCACTTCCAAAGCTCAGAAGTCGAATGTGCAACAAGACAATGAGAAGAACCAGACGACTCTGAAAAATCAGCTCCAAAAACTCTCCCAACTCTAAAGATCTTACACACCACAACGCCATCAGAATTGAGCACTTGCGAAGTATCGCGATGGAATCGCACTTCGAAGCCCTCATCAAGCAACTGAGATACAGACAGCAAATTGTATCCCAAATTTTCAACCAAAGCAACATCTTTGAGAGTGAAGTTTGAATTAATTCTTACCACACCTTTACCTTTCACTCTACTCCTTCGATTGTTTCCGAAGGTGATATGTTCCCTTTGCTTGGTTGTGGTGAGGCTGGAGAACCAAGCTGCATCTCCGGTCATGTGGCGCGAACAACCGGAGTCCATGATCCACGTGCCCTCCAAGCCTCGATCTGTCGCCTACACATGATAAGAAAATATCTCGATCGCTCAGTGCTGGGGTGAGTGAAATAATGACGAGGCATCCAGCACTGAGTGACACGAGTAGTAGGCACAGTAAAAGTAGACGGTCTACGCACAGGTAAATCGAAATGATGCAAAGTGCGAGGTCTACCTACATGCTGTGATCGAACAACATGTCGAGGTCTCCTACTTTGACGAGGTACAAAGCTACTCGCCCGAGGTCTACCACCATATGGAACATGGTGAACACCTCGAGGAGCAAAACCTCTCCGAGAAGCGCGAGGAGCCTCAAAAGCAGGACGATAGTACATCTCAGACTCATGCATACCTAAAGATGGGTAATGCATGTCCTGGTAACTCATCGCCTGAGAGCGTCGCTCATCCTTGATGCGACGAAAACAAAACCCAACCAAATGACCCGCCCGCTGACAATAGGAATAATGAAACACTCTCCTGGGGGCACTCTCATGGGTCACAGGAGCAACTCTCATAGGCTCCTTGGGTTTTTTCTGAGTGGTTTTCTTGGGAGGGATTTTCTTGGCAGGAGGTGTGGTTTTCTTTGGTGGATGGGTAGGCTTTTTGGCTGATGGGGTGTCTAACAGAGCTCTTTCTTTCTCTAAGGTAGTGGGAGAGGTAAAAACAGTTTTGGTCTTACTGTCTGAAGGTATCCTCTCAAAACCTAAACCTAGAGCTACCCCTGCTCTGTCAGCACACAACTTGGTCTTGGCCAAGAGCAAATCCATCCTACCCTTTCCCTCAGTGCATTTATTAACCACGGAAATGAGGTATTCATTTTCAGACATGAGATTTTCAGCTCGCTCTCTAACAGTGCCTAACTGGTCCTTAAGGGTAATGCATATGTCACACACAGGCTGCACATCCTTAGAACTACCGGCTCTCTCCAATCTAGCCTCTAAATCATGAACATGCTTATCACGTAAATTAAGGCTTTCGCGTAATAAAGAGCAGTTCATGCAATCAATAACATCATGAGGTCTAGAATCCACCTCCAAAAGCTGCTTCTGTGCAGTCTAAAGCTCATAAAGAATTTGAGCATGAACAAAACGCAACTGAGCAAGCTCACTCATGACAACAGAACATGACTCACATTCAGCATCATCAAATTTAGACTTAAGCATGGCATATTCAGTAGAAATAGTTTCTAGCCTAAGTCTAAGGTCTTTTCTTTCTCTAGCGGCTTGCACAAGTAATCTATCCTGACCAAGAACTACTTCATTCAGCTCATCTAATTTAATCAATAGCTGGTCAGATGATAGTGTTACCTCAGATGAGTCAAGCTCATCGCCGCTGTGATCGCTGTCGGCCATGAAGCAAAGGCCGGTGAAGTCTCGTCCCTTCTTGTACTTCTTGTCCTCCTTCCTTGGGGACTCCTCCTCCTCAGAGCTCGACTCCTCAGTTGAGGAAGTGTCGATGTCGCTGACAGCAGCAACAAAGGCTCTGGAAGCGGCTTTGGCTACTTTCTTAGCCATTTTGCCGCGCTTGCCCTTCACAAAAGGCTTCCTCTCCTTTTTGTGGTATTTGGGGCGCTCACTCTCATCTCTCTTCTTGAGCTTGGGGCAATTGGCCTTAATATGAGAGGTGTCGCCACATTCATAGCAACCACTAAAACCACTTCTCCTCTGATCCCGTCCCTCATGGTGAAAACGGGTGAACCTTCTGGCAATGAGAGCAAGCTCATCATCATCCAGAGTGTCCACCTGCTCCTTTGTGACGGAGACCAGGGAGGACAAAGCAAAACCATCTGCAAGAACACAAGTGCCAGATGTGCTTGGTTCTGCAGTGGTGCCACGGCTAGTGCTAGAAACCAATGCCAATGGCTGTGGCAAAGAGCTTCTGTGCACTGCAAGAGATGCCTTGGCAATCTCTGTGGACTTCAGCTTGCTAAAGAGTTCATCACAGGTTAAAGTGTCATAGCCTGCGGACTCCTCAATGCTGAATATCTTTACTTCCCATATGCTACGATCAAGAGCATAGAGAAGCTTGATAGCCCTATCATGATCACTGTAAGCAAGCGTCCCGTTGGATCGCAAGTTACTCACTATCGCGTCAAAACGAGAAAACATGACATCTATAGATTCACCAGGTGCCTGCACAAACAGCTGATATTGTTGATTGTATGTGCTTTGGCGCCTGTCCTTAATCTGAGTAGAGCCCTCATGAAAGACAGTGAGAGTTGTCCAAATCTCCCTAGCAGTCCTAAGGTGCTGCACCCTATCGAACTCACTTCTACTCAAACCGATGAACAGTATATTTCTTGCCTTGGAGTTGGCATTATACTGATCCTTCTCAGTCTGAGAGGTGCGAGTCTCAGGGATGGAGTATTGTGAGTCCACAATCTCCCAAATTGCATTTCCTTGGCTTAACAAGTAAGCCTCCATGCGCACCTTCCAGTATGCAAAATCTGTCCCATCGAACAGAGGAATTTTACTGCCTCTATCCATGTCGCCAACAGATCACAAAACCGGTTAAGGTCAACTGGTGATCTTAACCCGCTCTGATACCAATTGTTGGACCGGAAACGGCGACCAGAGGGGGGTGAATGGGAGCTTTTAAAATTTCGGGCTAAAAAACTAGCCTTCGGTTTTAATCCTGTCTTCTGCGGAACAGGCTTCGAACACTACCTTCGAAGGTCTGGTTCGGAGGTACTTCGACAGCTCCGAACACAGGCTTCGCAGGAGCAAAAGTTCGAAGCCAAGAAGACTTCGCTCCACTAACAACCCTCGAAAATCTACTCTGCTAAGTCAGTGCAGGCTCCGCACACAGGGTGCTTCCAGCAGGCTTCGCACTTCACCCTTCGCAAGAGTGAACAACCCTCTGAGGACTTCGACCAAGTACTTGGCAGCAGCAACTGGTGTTGTGCTTCGTACACGAAGGTCTACACGCACACAAACGGACTTCGCTAAGGGCTTCGACACAAGAAGCAAAACGGGCCTCGATCAGGGCTTCGCTAGTAAGCTGTGAGGTCTAGCCTCAAGTTACACAGAGCGACAGCACGCTGAAAAACACACTTCGCACAAAGACAACCTTCGCCTAGACAAGCTTCGGTGCACTACAACAAGCGAGGTATGTAACGCGAGCTCAAGCAAAAAGCACAAAGAAGCAGGGCTTCGCCGCTTGAACAAGGAACACAAATAGATTGAACTCTGGATGAATACAGCGAGGTATGTGGCTACAGGAGCTCAACAGTAAATGCTCAAAGTGTTAAATGTTACCTACCGAGCCCCCATATTTATAGCCCACAGTTCACCCAAAGGAAGTGACTACTTTACCCCTAGGGTTTACATTGATTTTGTCTCTACAGAACTAAGGGGTACAAAAGGTAGTCCACCTTTATTCTGGAGGCTTCTCTGTCAGCTTTGTAGAGGGGACAGCGTCAGCTTTTTGTAGAGCAGACAGTGTCAGCCTTTGCAGTCTTTGACCTTCTGTAGCCTCCCTTCGCACGCGAGGGTGCGGTAGCTTCGGCGAGAAGCCTTGAGCCTGGTGGCCTTCGCTTCGCCGAAGATGACCTCCGATACAGTGACGGTTTTGAGCCGAAGCCGTCAAAGCCCTTGGGCCTTCGCACCAACACCTCCGGAGTGGACCACCACGGCTTCGCAGCTTCACCCAGCTCGAACTCCGTCAGTCCGTGTACCGAAGCCATGCAGGCCGAAGCACCTCAAGTCAACCTTGCTCCAGAGCTAGCCTCGCTCCGAAGCCTTCCTCACTCCGAAGCCCCACCTTCGGAGTACCACCTTTCGAAGTCCCTCCTTCGTCCAAGGCCTCCGCATGAAGCATTCCATGAGCACTTCGTCGCAGTGTCTCTCCCCGAGCACACTCCTCGACGAGCCTCACCCGGACCATGCCTTCGATGCGCCTCTACTTCTGAGACCTTCGTCGGGTAACCTTCGAATGTCTCCGTCCGGAGCACACTTCGAATTCCTTGCCTCCGCAGAGGACTTGTTCCATCCAACTCCGAAGTCACTCCATCCGGAGTACCTTCGAAGTGCCTCACCTCCGAGGACTTTGTCTCAGAGTACCTTCAGCCGGAGCCACGCTCCGCACTCTCTGCCTTCACCTGGCACGCCTCAACTCGAGGACCGACCCGAACCACCTTCGCAGCCACCGTGACGGAGCTCCCCGCTCCCCTGGCATCAAGCCTCCCGCTTGACCCAGGTTCACCTGCTACGTTCGTCCGTCGCCTCCGAAGTCCCTGCGCACCACCGACAAACAGACAAGCGTATCAAGTACTCCGGAGACCTCTCCGGGTTAGCAACCTCGGATACACACTCCGGTGTACCGCCCAAAGTACCGAACCCTTCGGTACGAACCCAGTCATTGTGTACTGTCGGACCCCTCTGACAAGCACACTCCGCTGCATAGCTGCAGCAACCATCCACCAAACACCCTTCGGTGAGACCACCTCCGAACATACTTCGGAGGTACAACCTCCGAAGCCCCTTCGGAGGTACCCTTCGAACAGAGGGTAAAAATCATGTCAATCACTCATCACAAACACTGAAACCAACCCTTGGTTTCTCAGTATCGGAGGTTGCTTACCCGGAGAGGTCTCTGGGGTATTGGATACACTTGTTTGTTCTTCTGTGGTGCACAGGGGACTTCGGAGGCGATGGACGGTTCATAGCAGGTGAACCTGGGTCAAGCGGGAGGCTTGATGCCAGGGGAGCAGGGAGCTCCGTCACGAAGGCTGTGAAGGGGTCGAGGTCGGACCTCGGGTCGAGGTGCGCCAAGAGAAGGCAGTAAGTGCGGAGCCTGGCTCCGGGTGAAGGTACCCCGAGACGAAGTCCTCGGAGGCGAGGCACTTCGAAGGGTACTCCGGAAGGAGTGACTTCGGAGTATGGTGAATCAAGTCCTCAACAGAGGCAAGGTGTTCGAAGTGTGCTCCGGGTGAGGATCGTCAAGGAGTGTGCTCGGGGAGAGACACTACGACGAAGTGCTCATGGAATGCTTCATGCGGAGGCCTTGGACGAAGGAGGGACTTCGAAGGGTGGTACTCCGAAGGTGGGGCTCCGGAGTGAAGCTGGCTTCGGAGCGAAACTGACTTCTTCGAAGCGAAGCTGGCTCCGGAGTGAGGCTGGCTCCGGAGTGAGGTTGGCTCCGGAGTGAGGTTGACTTGAGGTACTTCGGCCATGCATGGCTTCGGTACACGGACTGACAGAGTTCGAGCTGGGAGAAGCTGCGAAGCTGTGGTGGTCCACTCCGAAGGTGTTGGTGTGAAGGCCCAAGGGTTTTGACGGCTTCGGCTCAAAACTGTCATTGTATCGAAGGCTAACTTCGGTGAAGCGAAGGCCGTCAGGCTCAAGGCTTCTCCCCGAAGCTACCGCACCCCTCGCGTGCGAAGGGGGGCTTCAGAAGGGTCCAAAACTGCAAAGGCTGACAGCGTCTGCTCTGCAAAAGCTAGTGTTGTTCCCTCTGCGAAGCTGATAGAACAAGCCTCCAAATAAAGTAGACTACCAATTGTACCCCCTGTTCTGATGAGACAAAAACAGTGTAAACCCTAGGGGTAAAGTAGTCTATTCACAGGGCTGAATAGTGCCTATAAATAGTGGAGGCTGGCTAGGTCACATCAACACTTTGAGCATTCATTGTAGAACTCCTGTGCTAGCCACCACACTCTCTGTATTCATCCTGAGTTCATTTTGTGTTCCCTGTTCAAGCATTGAAGCTTTGACTCTGTGTTCATTTACTGCTTGAGCTTGTATGCATACTTCTTTGCATGCTTTGGTTTCTCTGTACTTCATTTTCTTGTGAGCTTTTCTGGAGCGATGTGTGAGAAGCCTGTTCGAGCGAAGTGTGTTTGAGCGAAGTGTGTGTTTTAGTGTTTGTTCGCTCTGTATAAGCTGGAGGCTAGACCTCTCTGATTACTAGCGAAGCACTGTTTGACTTAGATCGAAGCCCGTTTTTCTTCCCTTGTCGAAGTCCTCGGCGAAGTCTGTTTAGTGTGCATTTAGACCTTCGAAGTACGAAACACAGCACCCGTTGCTGTCGCTGAGTATTTGGTTGAAGCCCATAGAGGGAGGTCTGCTCTTGCGAAGGGTGTAGTGCGAAGCTTGCTCGAAGGAACTTTGTGTGCGGAGCCTGCACTGCCTTAGCAGAGTTGATCGAAGTCCTCAGAGGGAGGTCCGCTCTTGCGAAGGGTGAAGTGTGAAGCCTGCTCTGAGCACCCTATGTGCGGAGCCTGCACTGACTTAGCAGAGCTGGTTTTTCGGGGTTGTGGGTGGAGCGAAGGCTTCCTGGCTTTGAACGTTTGCTCCTTACGAAGCCTGTAGTCGGAGATGTAAAATACCTCCGAACCAGAACTTCGAAGGGTGTGTTCGAAGCCTGTTCCGCAGAAGACAGTATTAAAACAGAAGGCTATTTTTAGTCTGAAATTTTAAGAGCTCCCATTCACCCCCGTCTGGTCGCCGTTTCCAGTCCAACAATTGGTATCAGAGCAGGTTAAGATCACCAGTTGTCCTTAACCGATTTTGTGATCTGTTGGCGACATGGACAGAGTTAGTAAAATTCCTCTGTTCGATGGGACTGATTTTGCATACTGGAAGGTGCGCATGGAGGCTTACTTGCTAAGCCAAGGAAATGCAATTTGGGAGATTGTGGACTCACAATACTCCATCCCTGAAACTCGCACCTCTCAAACAGAAAAAGATCAGTATAATGCCAACTCCAAGGCAAGAAATATACTGTTCATTGGTTTGAGCCGGAGCGAGTTTGATAGGGTGCAGCACCTTAGGACAGCTAGGGAAATTTGGACCACTCTCACTATTTTTCATGAGGGCTCTACACAGATTAAGGCCAGGCGCCAAAGCACATACAATCAACAGTATCATCTGTTTGTGCAGGCATCTGGTGAATCTATAGATGCCATGTTTTCTCGCTTTGATGCGATAGTGAGTAACTTGCGGTCCAACGAGATGCTTGCTTACAATGATCATGATAGGGCTATCAAGCTTCTCTATGCTCTTGATCGTAGAATATGGGAAGTGAAGATATCCAGCATTGAGGAGTCCGCAGGTTATGACACATTGACCTGTGATGAGCTCTTTAGCAAGCTGAAGTCCACAGAGATTGCCAAGGCATCTCTTGCAGTGCACAAAAACTCTTTGCCACAGCCATTGGCATTGGTTTCTAGCACTAGCCGTGGCACCACTACAAAACCAAGCACATCTGGCACTTGTGTTCTTGCAGATGGTTTTGCTTTGTCCTCCCTGGTCTCCGTCACTAAGGAGCAGGTGGATACTCTGGATGATGATGAGCTTGCTCTCACTGCCAGAAGGTTCACCCGTTTTCACCATGAGAGATGGGATTAGAGGAGAGGTGGTTTTAGTGGTTGTTTTGAGTGCGGCGACACTTCTCACATCAAGGCCAATTGCCCTAAACTCAAGAAGAGAGATGAGAGTGAGCGCCCCAAATACCACAAGAAGGAGAGGATACCCTTTGTGAAGGGCAAGCGCGGCAAGGTGGCTAAGAGGGTAGCCAAAGCCGCTTCCGGAGCGTTTGTTGTTGCTCTCAGCGACATCGACACTTCCTCAACTGAGGATTCGAGCTTTGAGGAGGAGGAGTCTCCAAGGAAGGAGGAGAAGAAGGACAAGAAGGGACGAGATTTCACCGGCCTTTGCTTCATGGCTGACAACGATCACAGCGGCGATGAGCTTGACTCATCTGAGGTACCTCTATCCTATGACCAACTTTCAGTTAATTAGATGAGTTGAATGAAGTAGTTCTTGGTCAGGATAGATTACTTGTGCAAGCCGCTAGAGATAGAAAAGACCTTAGACTTAGGCTAGAATCTGTGTCTACTGAGTATGTCATGCTTAAGTCTAGGGTTAATGATGCTGAATGTGATTCTTGTACTGTTGTCATGGGTGAGCTTGCTCAGTTGCGTTCTGTGCATGCTAAAACTCTTTCTGAACTTGAGACTACATAGAAGCGGCTTATGATGGTGGATTCTAGTCATGATATAACTGAATGTATGAACTGCCCTTTATTACGTGAGACCATTGATTTACGTGATAAGCATGTTCATGATTTAGAGGCTAGATTGGAGAGGGTCGGTAGTTCTAAGGATGTGCAGCCTGTGTGTGACACTTGCATAACTCTTAAGGACCGGCTAGGCACTATAAGAGAGCGAGCTGAAAACCTTATAACTAAGAATGAGTACCTTCTTTCTGTGGTTAACAAATGCACATAGGGAAAGAGTAGGATGGATTTGCTCTTGGCCAAGACCAAGATGTGTGCTGATAGAGCAGGGTTAGCTCTAGGTTTAGGTTTTGAGAGGATTCCTTTAGATAGTGAAAACAAAACTGTTTTTACCTTACCCACTACCCTAGAGAAAGAGAGAGCTCTGTTAGACACTCCTTCAGCCAAAAAGCCTACCCGAAATCCAAAGAAAACCACTCCTCTCACAAAAAGAGTTCCTTCCAAGAAAACCACTCAGAAGAAGCCCAAGGAACCTGTGAGAGTTGCTCCTATGACCCATGAGAGTGCCCCTAGGAGAATTTTTCATTGTTCCTATTGTCAGCGGGTGGGTCATCTGGTTGGGTTCTGTTTTCGTCGCATCAAGGATGAGCGACGCTCTTAGGAGATGAGGTTCCAGAACATGCAATACCCATCTTTAGGTATGCATGAGTCTGAGTTTTACTCTCGTCCTATTTTCGAGGCTCCTCGTGCTTCTCGAAGAGGTTTTGCTCCTCGAGGTGTTCACCATGTTCTATATGGTGGTAGACCCCGCGCGAGTAGCTTTGTACCTCATCAGAGTAGGAGACCTCATCATGTTGTTGGATCACATCATGTAGGTAGACCTCGCACTTTGCATCATTCTGATTATCCTGTGCGTAGACAGTCTACTTTTACTGTGCCTACTACTCGTATCACTCAGTGTTTGATGCCTCGTCATATTTTCACTCACCCCAACACTGAGCGATCGAGATTTTCTTATCATGTGTAGGCGACAGATCGAGGCTTGGAGGGCACGTGGATAATGGACTCCGGTTGTTCGCGCCATATGACCGGAGATGCAGCATGGTTCTCCAGCCTCACCACAACCAAGCAAAGGGAACATATCACCTTCGGCAACAATCGAAGGAGTAGAGTAAAAGGTAAAGGTGTGGTAAGAATTAACTCGAATTTCACTCTCAAATATGTTGCTTTGGTTGAAAACCTGGGATACAGTTTACTTTCTGTATCGCAGTTGCTTGATGAGGGCTTCGAAGTGCGATTCCATCGCGATACTTCGCAAGTACTCAATTCTGATGGCGTTGTTGTCTGCAAGATCTTTCGAGTTGGGAGAGTTTTTGGAGCTGATTTTTCTGAATCATCTGGTTCTTCTCATTGTCTTGTTGCACATTCTACTTCTAAGCTTTGGAAGTGGCATAGGAGACTAGGGCATATGAGCTTTGAGTTGCTCGCTCATCTGAGTGCCCTAGGTCTAATCCGAGGATTGCCCAAGCTCAAGTTTGAGAAGAATTGAGTTTGTGCTCCTTGTCGACATGGAAAAATGATTGTCGCTTCGCACTCGCCAGTCACCACTGTGATGACTAAACTACCCGGAGAACTTCTCCACATGGACACCGTAGGTCCTTCTCGGGTTAGTTCTTTAGGCGGCAAGTGGTATGTGCTAGTTATTGTCGACGATTTCTCTCGCTACTCTTGGGTCTTCTTTCTTGCCAGCAAGGATGAAGTGTTCTCACACTTTCGAAGCTTGGCTTTGAGACTTTTCACTGAACTCCGTGGTGCATTGAAATTCATTCGAAGTGATAATGGCACTGAGTTCAAGAACAGTCTCTTTGTTGACTTTTGCATGGAGCATGGCATAGAACACCAATTCTCTGCTCCGCGGGTTCCTCAACAGAACGATGTTGTTGAGAGGAAGAACCGCACTTTGGTTGAGATGGCTAGGACGATGCTCGATGAGCATAGGACTCTTAGAAAATTCTGGGCTGAGGCCATGAACACTGCTTGTTACATCTCAAACCGAATCTTCTTGCGCTCAATTTTGAATTTGACATCTTATGAGCTACATTTTGGGAGACAGCCCAAGGTTACTCATCTTCGAGTTTTTGGCTGTCGTTGCTTTATCCTAAAACGTGGTAATTTGGACAAATTTGAGTCGCGTTTTTCTGACGGGATCTTTTTGGGTTACACCACACATGGTCATTCTTATCATGTTTATAATTTGGAGACTAACACTGTCATCGAGTCATGTGATGTGACTTTTGATGAATCAACCGCCTCTGTTAGTTCTTCTCTTGAACAGGCAAATGAACACGACATGGAACAGACCATCTTCGAAGAAGAAGATCCCGGAGATTTCAAGGATGAACCCCTACTACCCTCGACATCAACCCCCGAAGCTGACCCCGCTTCGACTACTTCGGCACAAGGTCCCGAAGCAACTACCTCGACATCGGTCATCTTGGACCACTCCAACGCACAAGTTGAGAGGGAGACTGCATCCCACCGCGAGGCTCCACATCATGTTCAAAGGATGCATCCTCCCGAGCAGATGATTGGTGAGCTTGATCAAAGGGTAACACGTTCTCATGCTCATTTCATTTATTCCGCTTTTGTTGCTTCTTTCGAGCCCTTAGATGTTAGTCATGCACTTTCTGATTCTAGTTGGATCAATGCCATGCATGAAGAACTTGAAAATTTTGAGAGAAACCAAGTCTGGACTTTAGTTAATCCTCCACCAAATGTTCATTTCATTGGAACAAAATGAATTTTCAAAAACAAACAAGGGGAGGATGGGACTATAGTTAGAAACAAGGCTAGACTTGTAGCTCAGGGTTATTCTCAATTAGAAGGGATTGATTTTACTGAAACTTTTGCACCTGTTGCTCGTCTTGAGGCCATTAGGATTTTGCTTGCCTTTGCGACATCCCGGGGATTCAAACTCTATCAAATGGATGTCAAAAGTGATTTTCTTAATGGTTTCATTGGCGAAGATGTTTATGTAAAACAACCCCCTGGTTTTGAAAACCCCAAATACCCACATAAAGTCCTTAAACTTCATAAGGCTCTTTATGGACTCAAGCAGGCCCCTCGGGCTTGGTATTATAGACTTAAGTCTTTTCTGCTTGAGCGGGGATATTTGATGGATCTGTTGATAAAACCCCGTTCACTCTCAAGCATGACAAAGATTTCCTCCTAGTTCAGATTCATGTGGATGACATCATCTTTGGTGGCTCTTCTCATGCTTTGGTTGCTGAGTTTGCTGATACCATGAGCAGGGAGTTCGAGATGTCCATGATGGGCGAACTCACATTTTTCCTTGGTTTGCAAATCAAGCAAAGCAAACAAGGTACATTCGTCCACCAGACGAAGTACACCAAGGAACCGCTCAAGAAGTTCGACATGGCTGATGCGAAGCCCCTCGCCACTCCAATGGCTACATCCGTAGCATTGGATCTTGATGAGGATGGAGAAGCCGTAGATCAGAAGGAGTTCCGAAGCATGATCGGCTCCCTCCTCTACTTGACTGCTACGAGGCCAGACATACACTTCGCAGTGTGTCTATGCGCTCATTTTCAGGCTTCACCACGAACTTCGCACCGCCAAGCGGTAAAGCGCATTCTCAGGTATCTCAAACATATCCTCGAATTTGGCATTTGGTATTCGGCGTCTTCCTCTTTGTGTCTTCGAGGTTATTCCGATGCGGATTTTGCTGGGTGTAGGATTGATAGGAAAAGTACCTCTGGTACTTGTCATTTTCTGGGTACATCACTGGTTTGCTGGTCTTCCCGCAAACAGTCTAGTGTTGCACAATCGACGACTGAGGCCGAATATGTTGCTGCAGCTAGCTGTTGCTCTCAGATTTTGTGGATGGTTTCCACTTTGCGGGATTTCGGGTTAGATTATAAGAGTGTTCCACTTTTCTGTGATAACACTAGCGCTATTTGTATTGCAAACAACCCAGTTCAACACTCCAGAACCAAACACATTAATGTGCGATATCATTTTCTCAGAGATCATAATGAGAAGGGTGATATTGAACTTCAATATGTTAATATCCAACACCAGCTAGCCGATATTTTCACGAAACCCCTCGATGCTTCTCGATTTGTCACCCTTACAACATTTTGTGAGGGGGAGCAGATTTTGATTGTATTGCATATGCTCATTGTGTGTGAAATTGCATTTACATATTTTGCATTTATATGCCTGCTTATAACTCATGAACTCATGAAAACTCAGCTCTTGTTAATTTATCCGAAACATTCATGTGCATGATGTTTTATTTTCAAAGTCAAATCGTGCTCACTGCTTAGTCTTGAATCTAGCATGTTTAGGCAGGACTGCTTTAGCTATCTTTTATCTGCTTCCTTTTCTTTGGATGCTAAACATTGCAACTTGAAAAATTGTTCTACATACTCATGGATATTCATCAAGTGCTAAACAATTTGTTCACTTTATCAAAATTCCAAAAATCCATGATTTGCATGCTTCAAAGCAAAAAGATCCAGGTGGGTTTGTTTGTCACACTACTCTATTCTAGACTGCTTAACATTGCACATTGGTCTAAACTGGGATAGTGTAGTGTATGCCAAAATCACCGCATTAAGCTTCTGATGGCTTTCATGCCTAGGCTTGGTCTGATTGGAAAGTATAAGGTGGACAAACAAATAACCCCTGGCATTATGAAAAGAACAATAAAATTCATTGATCATCAAGTTTGCTTTCAATGCTCCATTTGAACTGAACTTGTTTGTCTAGAGTAGAAATTGACTAGCTTTGCGTAGTCCCTGCTTTTACTTGTCTAGTTACCTTGACTGAGTGGTGATGCTTTTATTTCAAAATGCTAAAATCACATACTGTCATCATGTTTTTAGAGAATGTTAAATTGAGCTGAGCACATGATAATTGGTATTAATATTGGCATATTTTTGCTTTATATGTCTTTGCAATTCTGCCCATTTCGAAGCTATGCATTTACATGCTCCTTGATGCTTGCATTGCCAAAGGGGGAGAAATTGTTGAGTTCTCTGCAGCAAAGGGGGAAAATTAACTCAGGGGGAGTTTTTATCTTGCAAAGGAAAGATTTGCCGAAGGGGCTTTTACTCTTTTGATAAAGGGGGAGGAAAATTCTTTTGTTAAGTGACATGATTTGGCTCGTTTCTGAGTTTTTATGGTCACTTGTGAGCTGAAATTTTTCAAATTTTCTTGAAATTGAATTTGGTTGTCAATGCACTCATCAAGGGGGAGATTAAGAAACCAAGGGTTGGTTTCGGAGTCTGTGATGAGTGATTGATAGATTTTACCCTCTGATTCGAAGGGGTCCTTCCGAAGGGGATCAGAGGCTGGTTCTCCAAAGGTGTTTGGAGGCTGTTTCACCGAAGGGTTCGTTGGGTCTGTTGGCTGCAGCTGTTGCAGCGGAGTGTGCCTGTCGGAGGGGTCCGACAGTACACAATGACTTGGCTGTATCGAGGGGTTCAGTATTTTGGGCGGTACACCGGAGTGTGTATCGGAGGTTGCTTACCCGGAGAGGTCTCCGGGGTACTGGATACACTTGTCTGTTTGTCTGTGGTGCGCAGGGGACTTCGGAGGCGACGGACGGTTCGTAGCAGGTGAACTTGGGTCAAGCGGGAGGCTTGATGCTAGGGGAGCAGGGAGCTCCATCACGAAGGCTACGAAGGGGTCGAGGTCAGACCTCGGGTCGAGGTGCGCCAAGAGAAGGCAGTAAGTTCGGAGCCTAGCTCCGGGTGAAGGTACTCCGAGACGAAGTCCTCAGAGGCGAGGCACTTCGAAGGGTACTCCGAATGGAGTGACTTCGGAGTATGGTGGATCAAGTCCTCAGCAATGAGGCAAGGTGTTCGAAGTGTGCTCCGGAGGGAGACACTCGAAGGTATATCCGATGAAAGTCTCAGAAGTCGAGGTGCATCGAAGGTATGGTCCGGGTGAGGATCGTCGAGGAGTGTGCTCGGGGAGAGACACTACGACGAAGTGCTAATGGAATGCTTCATGCGAAGGGCTTGGACGAAGGAGGGACTTCGAAGGGTGGTACTCCGAAGGCGGGGCTCCGGAGTGAAGCTGGCTTCTCCGGAGTGAAGCAGGCTTCGGAGCGAAGCTAGCTTCTCCGGAGTGAAGCAGGCTTCGGAGCGAAGCTGGCTCCGGAGTGAGGCTGGCTCCGGAGTGAGGTTGACTTGAGGTACTTCGGCCATGCATGGCTTCGGTACACGGACTGACAGAGTTCGAGCTGGGAGAAGCTGTGAAGCCATGGTGGTCCACTCCGAAGGTGTTGGTGCGAAGGCCCAAGGGCTTTGACGGCTTCGGCTCAAAACCGTCATTGTATCAAAGGCTGACTTCAGTGAAGAGAAGGCCGTCAGGCTCAAGGCTTCTCACCGAAGCTACCGCACCCCTCGCGTGCGAAGGGGGGCTTCAGAAGGGTCCAAAACTGCAAAGGCTGACAGCGTCTGCTCTGCAAAAGCTGGTGTTGTCCCCTCTGCGAAGCTGACAGAAGAAGCCTCCAAATAAAGTAGACTACCACTTGTACCCCCCTGTTCTGATGAGACAAAAACAGTGTAAACCCTAGGAGTAAAGTAGTCTATTCATAGGGTTGAATAGTGCCTATAAATAGTGGAGGCTGGCTAGGTCACATCAATACTTTGAGCATTCATTGTAGAACTCCTGTGCTAGCCACCGCACTCTCTGTATTCATCCTGAGTTTATTTTGTGTTCCCTCTTCAAGCATTGAAGCTTTGACTCTGTGTTCATTTACTACTTGAGCTTGTATGCATACTTCTCTGCATGCTTTGGTTTCTCTGTACTCCATTTTCTTGTGAGCTTTTCTGGAGAGGTGTGTGAGAAGTCTGTTCGAGCGAAGTGTGTTTGAGCGAAGTGTGAGTTTTAGTGTTTGTTCGATCTGTGTAAGCTGGAGGCTAGACCTCTCTGATTACTAGCGAAGCACTGTTTGACTTAGATCGAAGCCTGTTTTTCTTCCCTTGTCGAAGTCCTCAGCGAAGTCTGTTTAGTGTGCGTTTAGACCTTCGAAGTATGTAACCCAGCACCTGTTGTTGTCGCTGAGTATTTGGTCGAAGCCCGTAGAGGGAAGTCTGCTCTTGCGAAGGGTGTAGTGCGAAGCTTGCTCGAAGGCACCTTTTGTGCGGAGCCTGCACTGCCTTAGCATAGTTGATCGAAGTCCTCAGAGGGAGGTCCGCTCTTGCGAAGGGTGAAGTGTGAAGCCTGCTTTGAGCACCCTATGTGCGGAGCCTGCACTGACTTAGCAGAGCTGATTTTTCGGGGTTGTGGGTGGAGCGAAGTCTTCCTCGCTTCGAACGTTTGCTTCTTACGAAGCCTGTATTCGGAGCTGTAAATACCTCCGAACCAGAACTTCGAAGGGTGTGTTCGAAGCCTGTTCCGCAGAAGACAGTATTAAAACAAAAGGCTATTTTTAGTCTGAAATTTTAAGAGCTCCCATTCACCCCGCTCTAGTCGTCGTTTCCGGTCCAACAAGGACCAACTCAGTTTTGCTAATGAGCAATCTGAAAACCTCATGACTGAAAATGAATACCTTCTTTCTATGGTTAACAAGTGCACTGAGGGAAAGGGTAGGATGGACTTGCTCTTGGCAAAGACCAAGATGTGTGCTGATAGGGCAGGGTTAGCTCTAGGATTGAGTTATGAGAGGATTCCTTCGGCCAGCGAGAACAAAACTGTTTTTACCTCACCCACTACCTTAGAGAAAGAAAGAGCCCAGTTAGACACTCCATCAGCCAAAAAGCATACCTAAATTCCAAAGAAAACCACTCCTCATGCAAAGAAAATTCCTCCCAAGAAGAACCCTCTAATAAAACTCAAGGAGCCTGTGAGGATTGCTCCTATGATCCATGAGAGTGCCCCTAGGAGAGTGTTTCATTGTTCTTACTGGCAGCGGGCGAATCATTTGGTTGGGTTTTGCTATCATCGCATCAAGAATGAGTGACGTTCTTAGGCGTTGAGATTCCAGGACATGCACTACTCACCTCTAGGTATGCATGAGTCTGAATTTTACTCACGTTCTTTTTACGAGGCTCCTCGATCTTCTCAGAGAGGCTTTGCCCCTCGTGGTGTTCACCATGTTTCATATGGTGCTAGACCTCGTGTTAGTGGTTTTATGCCTCGACACGTTGGGAGACATCGTCATGCCTCGACACAGTAATTTAATAGTTAATTAGTGGTTACTACACAATAATTTAATAGTTAATTAGCGGTTACTACACAGTAATTTAATAGTTAATTAGCGGTTATTACAGAGTAATTTAAGATTTAATTAGCGGTTATTAAACAATAATTTAAGATTTAATTAGCGGTTATTAAACAATAATTTAAGATTTAATTAGCGGTTATTACACAATAATTTAAGATTTAATTAGCGGTTATTACACAGTAATTTAAGATTTAATTAGCGGTTATTAAACATTAATTTAAGATTTAATTAGCGGCTATTAAACAGTAATTTAATAGTTAATTAGCGGTTATTAAATAGTAATTAAAATAGTACAACACAAACAACACATAAAACAGTACACAACATAACACAATCCAACACAAATTTAAAAATACAAACTACACTATGTGCCTACTGAGTGCACCGATGGTACTTTCCCTTCCTTATGGCCTTTGGTCCTGCTGCATGCGCACGACGAGCCCTCTCATGCTTCTCCTCTTTTGTCTTACGCTCCGCCTCCTCCCTCCTCCTAAATTCTTCCTCGCGCTCCATCTCATCTCAAAGAGCTCTCTATCGAACTCATGGTGCCTCATAAACGAGGCCCAGTCATTCGGATAAGGCCCAGTCATTCGGATACACCTCTTTGTCGATCCGTTCGACAAAGTCACAGAGTGGAGATGGCGACGATGGATGTGGCATCCCGATTTACCAAATCAGAATATTATTGAATTTCCAAAGAAAAACAATAATACAAGAGGTTCATCATGAGACAACGTACATGCGAGCAATCATTCGCGGTGCGCAGACCACATTATTACATAAGTGTAAAAATAAAATAAACATTAAAAATAAATAGCATGATGAACGTCTTCTTCAGGATCTTTCTTCTTGACTGGGTCGCTACTCCAGACCATCTTCCTCGTAGTAGGCATCCTCTGAATTTTGTGTCCAACAGGTATGAGTACAAAAAGTACTCAACAAGCCACCGCAAATGCAATAGTAATGCAAGATAATAACAAAGTGAGGTACAATGGCTAAAAGTGCGGAAAAGTACATTTTTCAGTTATTGCATTTAGTGTAGTCAAATTTAATCATGCGAAATATTAAACAGGAACATCATAATACAATCTAACTCGAGGAGTATGTTTTCCCTCCTCGCGCAACAGTCCTTACATGCCAAATCATTGTGCACATTCATTGTAAGTAAACTAACTATGGGATGTCACGCAACCCACCCTTGACCGTGGGCTCGACTTTTTGAAAAGATTTATGACTCTGATCATAGGTGTACTACTGTACCCACAAGGCACGCACTCATCCCATACACCAAAGTGCAACGAGATGACCCATACCACGGGAACTCGTGCCAAAACCTCAGCATAAAATGCTCTAAGCGATAACCACCCGCTCTAGGTTTCGCCGGCGCGTCGGGCCGCATCCCGGCTAACGTCGCACCCCCTTTTGTGCCATGTCGGTACAAGCTACCCGCAGGTGCTGCTTGACCCATCTCCAAGTGGTGGCCTCAGTTTGGAACACGTCATACCTTAGTTAGGACTTACCCACTAGACTTGTGGTTAGTACGGAAGTGTATTGCAACGGATCCCACAGATCGGTCCTTATAGCGCCCCGGGTGCTACCGACCAATGCCCTAGCTTGCATCCGGAACCCACCATGCATACACTCTTAACCATAACTCTATCACCAACAGCATTCCAGAGATAAGAATAACGGGGATCATATAGTAGATTCCAATCGCTACGACTCATTTTTAATCCTATAGCAATCGTGTCGATACATTGGACACTAGATAATAGTACTAATAATATGGTGACAAGGAGTTTAGGCTTGATAGCATGGCTTGGGTTGCACATCAAGGTCAGGGGATCCTAATAAATATATTGTAAGGGTTTCATTTGGCTAATGCATGTATATCCTATGTGTTTTAACTATAGTTCAGTAAAACATGGGTTCAATATGTTCAAAAGATTGGTTTGGTGACTTGCCTTGTTCAGCGAAAGGAGAGAGAGGAACTTCGGGAAAGTACTCCGGCTTCTCGGCGGCGTCATAGTCTTTTTGATAAGAATGATAAAATAACATTCAATAAACAATCTAAAAACCACACACAAGCATATAAGTTTTGATTTGTTTAAACCAAGGGAAATAAAGTTATTAAGTTTCTGAAATTTACTTTAGGAGTATTTTAAAATGAACTTTTAATGGGGTTAGGAAGCTTCTAAAAGGAATAAAAATGTTAACTAATGTATTTTCAACTTCCACTTGATTAAAAATAAAAGATTCAGAATAAACCTAGTGTTTCCATTATACTAGTATGAAAAGGATAAAAGATAAATTTTCCTAAAGTTGAAATGGACAAATTTTGAGATTATCCTAAAGTGCATTTGAATACTTTGTTAAATAAACATAAAATACTCAAGGTAAACCTACTGTTTTTATTGCATTAACATGTAGAGAATGAAATAATAAATTTTCTAGAATTCAAATGGTAATTTTTGGAGTTAAAATGCGCAAGATATGAATTTTTGAAGTTTAAAACTATTTCTGAATTTAAATTAAATCCGAAAACAAGCGTCGGTCCACGGTGAACCGGATTTACCGTGAACCCACGCACTGTGCGCGTGTGCCGGATCCAGGTCCACCGTAGGATCAGATCGTGCGGCCACGGGCGAGGCGGGGGCATTAAGTGGACACGGACGACCACGATTAAAATGCCGAACTGGTACGCATTGTGTGGCTCAGATCAAAAGCGTGTTTTAAATAGAAACAGACGGCTCATATTAAATCATATCGATTCATTGAGATCCAATGAATCTGATTAAACCGCGAGAACGACCTAACCACCACCGTTGGATCTAGATCGCACGACCGAGATCGAATCCGACACGGCACAGATACTCAACTTGTGCCGGTCGTCTTCTCCGGCGACGACGAGGGTCTAGCGACCACAGCGAGCGATGGCGGTCGGTTCTAAGGGCTAAAACGGAATCGGTACATCGTGGGGGTCAAGAGGGTACCGTCGGTGAGGCTTGGGGTCATCGGAGCGTGGCCGGCGACGAGCGGGGGTGGCGGAGGCATTTGGGTCCTCGTCGGCGATGGCGTTCCGGCGGGGTTCAGTGGCGACGGAGGGGTGGACGAGGTCGGGGTGACGTCGGTGATCACACGAGTGCGGTCACCGAGGATGGAAGAGGTCTCCAGCGACGGCGAACAACGGCTGGAGTGCGGGCGACGGAGGGGTGTTAAAAACCGGAGCGTGGGCGTTCTATTCATTCTCGCAGCGAGTGAGCGTAGGGGTCTAACGCGGTGATGACCGAGGGCTTAAATAGGAGCGCCGACGGGGTTCGAGGGGGGCGCAATTGGGGGAATACCGAATTTAAAATGGTCTTAACGTTGGCGAGCTCGGTTGCGAGGGGATACACTGAACCTGGACGCGATTCGGTTGGGCTTTAAGGGGGAAACGGTCGGTGGGACGCGGGGAATTGAGCTGTTGGAGGTCGGCTCCTGGTTACTCTTTCCTTAATTTCCAGGATCTTGATGGGTTTCTCTATGTAGGTCAAGTCTTCTTGGACATTGAGCTGTTGGAGGTCGGCTTGCTCGGTGGGCACACGAAGACACTTCTTCATTTTAGAGACGTGGAACACATCATGGACTCTTGCCAAGGATGGAGGCAGTTCAAGCTGATCTGCCACTTCTCCTTGCCGTCGGAGGATCTGAAAAGGTCCGATATAGCGGGGTGCTAGCTTGCCTCTCATGTTAAACCTTTGAGTGCCAAGGAGGGGAGTGACTCGGAGATAGACATAATCGCCCTACTCAAAGGTTAGGTCTCTCCGTCGGTTATCGGCATAACTCTTTTGTCGGGACTGGGCTATCTTCAATCTGTCCCTGATGATCTTGACTTTTTTTTCGGCTTCTCTCAATATATCCATCCCGAATAGTTGTGATTCTCCATTCTGATCGCAGAGTAACGGCGTTCTGCACTTACGCCCATAAAGTGCTTCAAACAGGGACATTTGCAGGCTAACTTGATAAATGTTCTTGTAGGAGAACTCAACATAAGGCAAGATCTTATCCCACATTCCGCCAAAGTCTAGAGCGCAAGCTCTAAGCATATCCTCCAATACCTGGTTGACCCTTTCGGTTTGACCATCGGTCTGTGGATGATAGCGGTGCTAAAGTTCAGCCGGGTGCCGAGCTCTTCTTGAAGATTCTTCCAAAATTTGGAGGTAAACTGACTCCCACGGTCAAATACAATCTTCTTCGGAACTCCATGTAGGCACACATTCCGGGTCATATACAACTCAGCCAACTTGGCGACGGTGTAAGTTGTCTTGACGGGGATGAAGTGAGCCACTTTGGTGAGTTGGTCGACGATCACCCAGATAGAATCATGACCGGTTTGGGTCCTGGGCAGTCCCGTGATGAAGTCCATTCCTATCTCTTTCCACTTCCATCCGGGGACCTTGAGGGGTTGCAATAATCTGACAGGTCTCTGGTGCTCTGCCTTGACTTGCCAGCATGTGTCGCACTTGGCCACATACTCATCTATTTCCCTCTTCATACCGACCCACCAATATTTTTCCTTCAGGTCTTGGTACATCTTTGTACTCCCAGGATGTATGGAGTATAGAGTTTCATGGGCCTCTTGCAGGATGAGGGCCTTTAACTATGGCTTGTCAGGTACGCGTATCCGGTTTCCGAACCTGATGGTACCGTGCTCGTCCTCGGAGAATCCGGGGGCTTTACCTTTCCGCATGTTCTGTTGGATCTCCAAGATGTCCGGGTCTTCCTTCTGCGTCTCCCGGATCTGTTCTATTAAGACAGGTCTGGTCTCTAGAGCAACGAGATACGCTCTGGAGGTGATCCCCAGGTTCAGTTTTTCCATCTTCTTGTACAACAATGGGGCCCGGTCTTGCACCATGATGGCATTGCAGTACCCTTTTCGACTTAGGGCGTCTACCACCACATTTTCCTTGCCTGGATGATAGTGGATGCCCAAGTCATAATCCTTGATCAGCTCCAACCACCTTCTATGCCTGAGGTTCAGGTCCGGTTGGGTGAATATGTACTTGAGGCTCTTGTGGTCAGTGAAGACCTCACACCGATTTCCCACAAGGTAATGTCTCCATATCTTCAAGGCATGAACCATGGCTGCCAATTCCAGGTCGTGGGTCGGGTAATTTAGCTCATGCGGCCTTAGCTGACGAGGGACGTAGGATATAACCTTCCCATCTTGCATGAAGACACATCCTAACCCTTGGCGAGAGGGATCACAGTAGACATGGAAGTCCTTCCAGATGTCTGGCAGAGTCAGAATTGGGGCTGACACGAGCTTCTTCTTAAGGGTCTGGAAGCATTCTTCACAATCTGGAGTCCATTCAAACTTTACTTCTTTCTGCAATAACCTGGTCATGGGCTTGGCTATCTTTGAGAAGTTCTCGATGAACCGGCGGTAGTATCCGGCCAATCCGAAAAAACTCCGGATCTCCGTCACGTTCGTGGGTTGTAGCCAATTGGTCACTTCTTCTACGATGGTTGGGTCCACTACTATTCCTCCAGCAGATATGACATGACCGAGGAACTTCACCTCAGACGACCAAAACTCGCACTTGCTGTATTTGGCGTACAATTGTTGTTCCCTTAGCTTTCTGAGGGTCAGACGGAGGTGGGTTTCATGTTCTTCCCTAGTCTTGGAGTAGACGAGGATATCGTCGATGAATACCACGATGAACTTATCCAAGAACTCTATGAATACATTGTTCATCATGTTCATGAAAAAGGCTAGGGCATTCGTGAGTCTGAACGACATCACAATATACTCGTAGAGTCCGTAGCGGGATGTGAAGGCGGTCTTGGGGATGTCTTCTTCTCTAATCCTCAATTGGTGATAACCTGACGTGAGGTCGATCTTGGAGAACACCGAGGATCCTTTTAGCTGATCGAACAGGTCATCGATCCGAGGCAGTGGGTACTTGTTCTTGATGGTTACGTCATTCAGGGCTCTGTAGTCCACGCACATCCTTTTGGTCTTGTCCTTCTTCATGACGAAGATAACCGGTGCACCCCAAGGTGAGGTACTCGGCCGGATGTACCCTTTTTGCTCTAGGTCTTCGATATTGCTCTTAACTTCGGCTAGTTCATTGGCGGTCATCCGGTATGGGCGCTTGGAGATTGGAGTGGTCCCGGGGACAAGATTGATTCTGAATTCGATGTCCCTCTTGGGAGGCATTCCTGGTAGGTCCTCTGGGAAGACGTCCATAAATTACTTAACTACGGGCACTTCCTCTAGGGCTAGTGGCTGAAGGGACACCTCGCGAGGTTTGTGGTTGGTCATCCGAAAAGTGACGGCTTTGCCTTCGGAGTTGGTCACAGTTACGGACTTGCTGGCGTAGTCGATCACTCCCTTGTGCTTCATCAACCAATCCATCCCTAGGATGAGGTCGAGTCTGGTGCATTCGATGAGGACTGGCTCGGCCCAGAATAATATTCCTTGAATCTCTATCCTTACCTTAGGGTTGAATAGGTGGGCTAAGGTTTTCTTGCCGGGGGTCGCAATCATCATAGGGAATGGTAGAGGGAGCACTTCCAAGTCATTCATTTTCACAAAGTCTTCAGATATGAAGGAATGTGTTGCTCCAGAGTCAAACAGTATTATAGCTGGTATGGAATTGGCGGTAAACGTACCGAGTACGACTTCAGGAGCTTCCTGAGCTTCCTCCGCGCTGATGTGGTTGACACGGGCACGAACCGCCTGGTTGGGTGCCGCTCCTTGTGGCTGCTTGGGGTGAGGACACTGGTGCAAGTAGTGCCCTTCCTTCCGGTAGTTGAAGCAGACGACCGGCTTTCCTTGGCGGTCCCTCATTATTGGGGCCCTGGCGGCGGGCGTCGGCTGAGCGATTGGAGCTGGTGGAGCGGGCCGGGGATGCCCGGCGTTGGATCCACTGGCGGCGTGAGGCGGACTGTAGGCGGTCCAAAGATGGTAGGAGGGTGACGATGGTGGAGGGACGAAGCGGGGCCTCTAAGGGTTCACCTAATGATGCTTGAACCCAATCATATTCCTCTTCTTGAGGTCCAGCTTATTTTGCTCAGTCTCTTGGATGAGCGCTTTATTCACCAACCATTGAAAGTCGGCGTAGTCGGTGGCGACGAGCTGAATGGACAGCTCATCCTTAAGTCCCCAGAGGAACTTAGCCTGGCGAAGGGCGTCGGTTCGCACCTCTTCTAGCGCGTAGCGGGCCAGACAGTTGAACTCATGGAGATACTCCATGACAATCCGGCTTCCTTGTTGCAGGTCACGGAACTCCTGCTGTTTAACCACGATGACTCCGGCGGGGACGTGGGCAGCACGAAAGGCGATGGTGAACTCTGCCCAAGTCACCACGTGGTCCTCCGGTTGGGACTCATGGTAGTTGTCCCACCATTTTGCAGCGGGACCCTGGAGTTGATGAGTGGCGAACGCCACTCTCTCTCGGTCAGTGCAAGGGAGGAGGTCCAACTTCTTCCCGCTGGTGCGGAGCCAATCTCCGGCCTCCATGGGGTTTGTGGTGCTGGAGAAGATCGGGGGGCGTACGCGCAAGAACTCTGAGAGTTGAGGCGCGGGTGCGGGGGCTGGTGCACGAGGGGCGGGCTCCACATTCTACTGTTGCAGCCGGTCCAACTGCGCCTGTTGGTGCTGCATCTGGGTGAGGAGGGCGGTGATCAGCTGGTTTTGGTTCGCCATCATTTTCGCCAAGGTGGGATGGTTGGCGGATGGCGGCCCAGTCTAACGTTGGCCCGTTGCGCCCCAGTTGGGCACAATGCTTCCGGGCAAACCGTTGCTTGCCCCTTCTCCGTTGTTGGACCCGGTGTTCTGATTATCAGCCATCTTCTGAACATACAAGATCCTCAATCATAAGAGAAGGATTTTAAAATGAATATTTAGTCAAAACAGCCCAAAGGGGCTCATGCATATATATAAGTGGTATGAAAGGTTTATTACATCAATGTTTTTATTCTAACCCACCTACAACATAAGTCGTTGCAGGTGGTACCACAAAATTATTAACATCAAACAACGAAAGCTACCACCTACTCGTCATCCGGGGTGGTCTCCGTGCTCTCGGAACCACGAGGGTCCTGAGGGACGGTGGGCTCGAGAAAATTCTCGATGATGGGGTCGGAGACGATGGTGGGGCGCGGAGCAGGAGCGCTGGAGCTGGACGGTACGATGGCCATGGAGTGTGGTGGGATCCTCTTGGGGCGAGAGGCGGGCTCACGGATGGGCTTCTTCCTCCTCGGGACGAGGGGAACCATCTTCGCTATGTCCTTCTGCAGCTGTATTATCTTACGCTGCAGCTCGCCATTCTGCTGGATCAAGTTCTTCGTCTCCTGGCGAAGGAACTCGACCGCCTCGTGGTGCTCTTCGGCGTCAAGCACGACCTCGGTATGGAGATCATCCATGGCCTGAAGAAGACGCGTCTGCTAGGCCATGACCGGATCGCGATCATAGTGGACTCCGATGTAGATGCTGCGGTGGGCACCGGGAGTGCGCTTCGGCACAAGCCGGAAGGATGTGTTCTGAAGACGATCATCGTAGATCATCCTCAACTCCATGAGGGCTTGGAGGGCGACGCGTTGGCACGCAACGTCGAAGGTTGGACCCCCAAGTGCTGCCGTGAAGAATGGCAGGTGCTCGCCAGATCCATGGATAGTGAGGGAGACGTCGCAGGGTCCTACGAACTCCTCCATGTACACGCCATGAAACTCGGGCTCGAAGAGGAACCCAAGAAATGTGACCATCATTCAGAGTTCCCCGACGAAGCCCTCAAAGTGGTGGCAGAAGCTGGGCACTTGGTAGACCGGCATCTACAAAAACAACAAGTTGAAGAAAAGTGAGGGGAGGAACAAAGTTATAAAGTAGGTTTTCGTGAAATAGGTTTTATCCAACTAAGTGCTAGGTTGGTCTGTTTGGCTTCCTACAGTCAAGTCGGCTCTGATACCATATTGTGGCGCCCCGATTTACCAAATCAGAACATTATTGAATTTCCAAATAAAAACAATAATACAAGAGGTTCATCATGCGACAACGTACATACGAGCAATCATTCGTGGTGCGCAGACCACATTATTACATAAGTGTAAAAATAAAATAAACATTAAAAATAAATAGCATGACGAACGTCTTCTTCAGGATCTTTCTTCTTGACTGGGTCGCTACTCCCGACCATCTTCCTCGTAGTAGGCATGCTCTGAATTGTGTGCCCAACGGGTATGAATACAAAAAATACTCAACAAGCCACCGCAAATGCAATAGTAATGCAAGATAATAACAAAGGGACGTATAATGGCTAAAAGTGCGGAAAAGTACATTTTTCAGTTATTGCATTTAGTGTCGTCAAATTTAATCATGCGGAATATTAAACATGAACATCATAATACCATCTAACTCAAGGAGTACGTTTTCCCTCCTCGCGCAACAGTCCTTACATGACAAATCATTGTGCACATTCATTGTAAGTAAACTAACTGTGGGATGTCATGCAACCCGCACTTGACCGTGGGCTCGGCTTTTCGAAAAGATTTATTACTCTGATCAGAGGTGTACTACTGTACCCACAAGGCACGCACTCATCCCATACACCAAAGTGCAACGAGATGACCCATACCACGGGAACTCGTGCCAAAACCTCAGCATGAAATGCTCCAAGCGATAACCACCCGCTCTAGGTTTCGCCGGCGCGCCGGGCCGCATCCCGGCTAAGGTCGCACCCCCTTTTGCGCCATGTCGGTACAAGCCACCCGCAGGTGCTGCATGACCCATCTCCAAGTGGTGGCCTCGGTTTGGAACACGCCATACCTTAGTTAGGACTTACCCACTAGACTTGTGGTTAGTACGGAAGTGTATTGCAACGGATCACGCAGACCGGTCCTTATAGTGCCCCAGGTGCTACCGACCAATGCCCTAGCTTGCACCCGGAACCCACCATGCATACACTCTTAACCATAACTCTATCACCAATAGCATTCCAGAGATAAGAATAACATGGATCATATAGTAGATTCCAATCGCTATGACTCATTTTTAATCCTATAGCAATCGTGTCAATACATTGGACACTAGCTAATAGTATTAATAATATGGTGACAAGGAGTTTAGGCTAGATAGCATGGCTTGCGTTGCACATCAAGGCCGGGGGATCCTAATAAATATATTGTAAGGGTTTCATTTGGCTAATGCATGTATATCCTATGTGTTTTAGCTATAGTTCAATATGTTCAAAAGATTGGTTTGGTGACTTGCCTTGTTCAGCGAAAGGAGAGGGAGGAACTTTGGGAAAGTACTCCGGCTCCTCGGCGGCGTCGTAGTCTTTTTGATAAGAATGATAAAAATAACATTCAATAAACAATCCAAAAACCACACACAAGCATATAAGTTTTGATTTGTTTAAACCAAGGGAAATAAAGTCATTAAGTTTCTGAAATTTACTTTAGGAGTATTTTAAAATGAACTTTTAATGGGGTTAGGAAGCTTCTAAAAGGAATAAAAATGTTAACTAATGTATTTTCAACTTCCACTTGATTAAAAATAAAAGATTCAGAATAAACCTAGTGTTTCCATTATACTAGTATGAAAAGGATAAAAGATAAATTTTCCTAAAGTTGAAATGGACAAATTTTGAGTTTATCCTAAAGTGCATTTGAATACTTTGTTAAATAAACATAAAATACTCAAGGTAAACCTACTGTTTTTATTGCATTAACATGTAGAGAGTGAAATTATAAATTTTCTAGAATTGAAATGGTAATTTCTGGAGTTAAAATGCGCAAGATATGAATTTTTGAAGTTTAAAACTATTTCTGAATTTAAATTAAATGCAAAAACAGGCGTCGGTCCACGGTGAACCGGATTCACCGTTAACCCGCGCACTGTGCACGTGCACCGGATCCAGATCCACCGAAGGATCGCGATCGTGCGGCCACGGGCGAGGTGGGGGCGTTAAGTGGACGCGGATGGCCACGATTAAAACGTCGAACCGGTATGCATTGTGTGGCTCAGATCAAACGCGGGTTTTAAATAGAAACGGATGGCTCAGATTAAATCATACTGATTCGTTGAGATCCAACGAATCTGATTAAACCGCGAGAACGGCCTAACCACCACCGCTGGATCTAGATCGCATGACCAAGATCGAATCCGACACGGCACGGGTACTCAACCCGTGCCGGTCGTATTCCCCGGTGACGGCGAGGGTCTAGCGACCACGGCGAGCGATGGCGGTCGGTTCTAAGGGCTAAAACAGAATCAGTACAGCGCGGGGGTCAAGAGGGTACCGTCGGTGAGGCTTGGGGTTGTCGGAGCATGGCCAGCGATGAGCGGGGGTGGCGGAGGCGTTTGGGTCCTCGTTTGCGATGGTGTTCTAGCGGGGTTCAGTGGCGACGGAGGGGTGGACAAGGTCGGGGTGACGTCGGTGATCACACGGGTGCGGTCGCCGAGGGTGGAAGAGGTCTCCGGCGACGGCGAACGACAGCTGGAGTGCGGGCGGCGGATGGGTGTTAAAAACTGGAGCGTGGGCGTTCTGTTCGTTCTTGCAGCGAGTGAGCGTAGGGGTCTAACGCGGTGACGACCGAGGGCTTAAATAGGAGCGCCGGCGGGGTCCGAGGGGGCGCAATTGGGGGAAGACCGAATTTAAAATGGCCTTAACGCCGGCGAGCTCGGTTGTGAGGGGATACACTGAACCTGAACGTGATTCGTACCTTTACTTTTACCTTTACTTTTCTGTACCTCTTCGTGGGTTTGCCTGGAAGCCCTCCGTCCGCCACTACGGAACAGTGGTAAGCCTTGGTACTTCGCCCGTGAAGTCCCTGTTAATCTACGTAATAGATTGCTATCGCCTTGTTACTTCGCATGTGAAGTATCCGCTAATTTGCGTAATAGATTGCTACCTTCGCCACCCGTGCAACACC